>CM072536.1:19308545-19929000 GCA_036898165.1 Silybum marianum | reverse complement strand
CCAATTTATAACACCATAGAATAAACTTTTGACGAAAAGGGTAGTTTATGTCAAGAGAACTCACCTGATGAAGTCTCACCTACTTCCGTGCCCAAAACGATCAAAATCCCCAAGCCGAACGCCTAATTTCACCAAGATAAGATAGGTGTTAACCTTAAGTAATACCTTCAAAAATCTTCTATAATAAACCCCTAATGAACCCCTAGAATGATGGTTCAAACATTGGCTTAGAACGAGAATTGGTTCGGCCAAAATCTCACTTGGGTAGTGAGTTACGTGGCTTGTTTTGTGGCTTGAAGCCGCAGGGTAAGTCGTGTAAGTTTCTGTTTCTGTCAGGTACAGGTCTGACCCGTTTCTTGCTCAACATAAAAAAAACAACCCCCAAATTGTTTCTAAGGTCTAAAACTCGATTTTAAGCATCTAAAATCCACCAAATTCAACCCAATACTTGAGGGTTCATCCAAAAACAATCCCAAATCATTCCCAAATGCATTTCTATGCATGAATGGAAGATTCCAACATTAAATAACTCCAAATGGAGCTTGAGATTCCATAACAATGAAGTTACCATCTCAACTTTTATCAATAGAAAAAACCCCAAAAGAATTCAATAGAATGAATCCCCAATCTATGAAATACTCAAAGATGACCATTTAAATCATCCAATTCTAAATTCTTTTCATCAAATAACTCTAGGGTTTAAAACACTTGACTAATCTTGATTCAAATCATCAAATATGAAGAAGATAACGGAAGAGGAGGAGTTCATACCTAAAATCAGTCAATCCACTTGATTTTCACTCCAAGATTGAATGATTATTCTTTTTTTCTTCCCTTGCTTGCTTCTTACATTTCACCCAAATCTCGCACACACTATGAAATCTGAAAATGAAGGAGTGATTGAAGAATTTCTTCTACTCTTTCCTTAATATACCTTGGGCTTAGGGCTTTAAAAGGAATCAACCCATAATTTGAGTTTAACAAGATGTATAGAGACCTAAAATTAACTTATTGGTGGCCCGTCATGAAGTTGGATGTTGCTAGATATGTAGAGAGATGTGTGACTTGTTTGCAGGTCAAAGCGGAGCATCAACGGCCATATGGAAGTCTTCAATCGTTGGAAATTCCGGAATGGAAATGGGAACACCTCACTATGGACTTTGTGACGAAGCTACCAAAGACCTTGAGAGGTCACGACACCATATGGGTAGTGGTGGATAGATTGACGAAGAGTGCTCACTTCTTAGCAATGCAAGAAGTCGGTGCAGTTGACAAACTGGCTAAGTTGTATGTGGATGAGATAGTTGCAAGGCATGGTGTGCCTTTGACTATCGTGTCAGACCATGATAGTCGATTCACTTCTCACTTTTGGAATGGATTGCAAGAGGGGTTAGGCACCAGGATAAACTTAAGTACGACATTCCACCCCCAAGCAGATGGTCAAAGTGAAAGGACTATTCAAACTCTTGAGGATATGCTTAGGTCATGTGTTATTGATTTCGGTGGAAATTGGGATTCGCATCTACCGCTGGTAGAATTTTCCTACAATAACAGTTACCATTCTAGCATTGGAATGACACCTTTCGAGGCACTTTATGGACGGAAATGTAGGACACCGGTATGTTGGTTGGAAGCGGGCGAGAAGCAGTTCTCCGGACCCGAAATTGTGCAAGAGACGGCTGACAAGGTAAAGATTATCTGAGAACGGCTTAAGGCGGCCCAAGACCGTCAAAAGAGCTATGCCGATAAAAAGAGAAGACCCATGGAATTCCAAGTGGGGGAACGAGTTATGCTTAAAGTGTCTCCTTGGAAGGGTGTTATAAGGTTTGGGAAACGTGGGAAGCTTAGTCCTCGTTTCCTCGGGCCGTTTAAAATCTTGGAAAGAGTGGGGCGGCAAGCGTATAAATTGGAATTGCCACCCGAATTGGACAGCATACATCCTACGTTCCACATATGTTATTTGAGGAAGTGTTTAGCGGAAGAAGAGAGTGTGATACCTCTCTCAGAGATTCGTGTCGACAATAGTCGTTGTGTGGAAGAACCGGAGGCGATCCTAGAAAGCAAGTCTAAAAAGTTACGTCAAAAAGAAATCGTCATGGTTAAGGTGCAATGGAAGCATCATCGCGGTTCAAAGTGACGTGGGAAGCGAAAGAGAATATGAAGAGGAGATATCCGAGTTTGTTTGGTTAATCCGTAAATTTCGAGGACGAAATTAATTTCAAGGGTGGGAGGATTGTAACACCCGGAAAATGTGTATCTAAAACTTATGAACATGGCCTTGTAATATTACAATTTACGGTTAAATGGAAGGGTTAAAAGTATATTATGTTGGGTTACTTCTGGATCGGAGAAAAACGAACGAAAACGAAGCAAAACGCGCACGGGACGCCCCGGCTAGGCTGCCAGGCGATGCTGCCAATGGCAGCATAGCATGGCAGTATCGCCCTTGGCTCAAAATTTGAGTTTTTGTGGATATAATCTACGGTACACTCTCGGCTATGCTGCCGGCGATGCTGCCATGGCAGCATAGCATGGCAGTATCGCCCGTGTGGTCCAGGAGCTTAGTAAAGTGCGATTTTCAGCCCTATTTCTCATTTTTATCAGTTACGAAGTATCAGTGTTGGGAGCAAAGGGCAGAGGCGATTTTTAGGGTTCCACTTTCTTCACCAACCTCCTTCCAAGCATTTATTTCTCAATTAAAGAGGAGAGATCAAGTAGAGCTTTGGGATTCAAGCTTCAAGAAGTGTGTTCTTCATCTTCTCCACCAAGTTCCACCATTTTCATCCATTTTAGGAAGAATACTAGGGTTTTCCTAACCTTAGCCTTGTGAGTTCAAATCCAACCTTTTACAACCATAATACTTGTCATAAATGTTCTTATTTACTCTTTCTAGGTTATAAACTCAAGTATTTATGTGTTTGGTTAAGTTTGGATTTGAAATGGGCATTTTAGATGGTACCATATTACTTGTAAATGTCTCTTGATAAGAAAATATCTGATTTTGGAACTAAAATAGTTTGACCTAATTTTTGGTAAAACTTGCTTTTCAAGGAAATCATTTATATAAAGGTTTTTAGTGTTTGGAACACTATCAATGCGTCTCGTTTGATGTAGTTGATTATTAGACTAGTATGATATGGATCCATAGGCATAAGAGTCGGTATTTTTTTAACGTTGTGAAGGATAGGATGAACCCACTTTTAAATTGGAAATAGGCATTGCGATAAATTGTGTAATTTCCAATCTATCCTTTCCACTCTCGGTATATGCATTGTGGTTAGCGTGCAATTCTTGAGGCTCGAGCTTATGTGTACAAATGACTAAAGACTGTATTGTGGTTGATGTCAATGGCTACCAGACCTTTATGTGCCGCTCCATAACATTGGTTCGTGGCCTACCTTGTGTTCCGTCACGACTAATGGTATATCGGATCTCCCCCGATTGTTTATAAAAGATCCTTACTTATTAAGAGTGAGTTATTTCAAGTGAAGTTAAATGGGATAAAATGCACCGTGTCTTTGTTGTAAATGTTTTAACTGTTTTATCCATTTAACTATGTGTCTCACTAGGCGTAAGCCTAACACTTGATTTTAAAATGTGGTTTAGCAGGTAAGCAGCTTGATGGGGCTCTTTAGAGAAGGGCGGGTTGATGTGTCGAGAGAGAGGACACCTTTTTGGAGATATGCTCATAGAGTATATACATAGTTGGAGTATAGTATATTATTTTGAGGATACTAGTAACACCCATTGTAATCTATATTCCGAATAGTATAGATTAATAGGTTGTTATTTTAATGTCCATGCTTTGATGTAAACTCCCATACTCATACCCCATTTGTTGGGTGATTTTAATTAATTCCGCATTTACTTTCGGTTTAAATTTGTTCTAATTTTTAGGGCGTTACACCTTTCCTGGATGATATTCGATCTCACAATCATAATCGGTTAGTAGTTCCATCCATATTCGTTGTCACATATTCAAGCTACCTTTATGGAACTAAGTGTCAGATTTTCACGGATTTTGCATAAAGCTTCTCGTGCTTCAATAGTTGTAACACTTGGTGAAGATGCTTCTTGTGTTCTTCTTCCGACCTCGAATAAATCAATATATCATCTATGAAGATGATTAAAAACTTGTCCAAGTACGATTGGCACACTCGATTCATTAAATCCATAAATACCGCCAGGGCATTGGTCAAACCAAATGACATCACTAAAAACTTGTAATGTCCATACGTCTCCTGAATGCCGTCTTAAGTACATCTGTCTCCTTTACTTTCAATTGGTGATATCCCAACCGTAAGCCAATCTTTCGAAAAGAAATTTGCTCCTTGCAATTGATCAAATAAGTCATCTATTCTTGGTAATGGGTACTTATTCTTGATCGTTACTTTGTTCAGTTCGCGATAATCAATACACAACGCATGGTCCCGTCCTTC
Source organism: Silybum marianum (assembly GCA_036898165.1). Taxonomy (NCBI): domain Eukaryota; kingdom Viridiplantae; phylum Streptophyta; class Magnoliopsida; order Asterales; family Asteraceae; genus Silybum; species Silybum marianum. The sequence continues at coordinate 19,924,561 of CM072536.1, read as the reverse complement.
TTCTTAACGAACAAAACCGGTGCTCCCCATGGTGACGTACTCGGTCGAATGAACCCTTTGTCCAACAGTTCTTGAAGTTGTGCCATCATTTCTTTGATTTTCAAAGGTGCCAAACGGTATGGTGCACGTGCTATTAGAGTAGCGTCGGGTACCAAATCGATACTAAACTCGATCTGACGATCCAGTGGTAGACTTGTCACGTCATCTAGAAATACTTCGGAATATTCTTTCACAACCTCAACCTCTTCCAACTTTTGTTTCTATTTCTTAGCATCCACAATGTATGCCAAGTAACTCACACATCCCTTCCTCACACACCGGTTAGCCTTTATCATCGAATAAGGCTAGTATTCCTATCACGTCTATTCCCATAAATTACCACAACTCCCTTATCCAGTACATGAACATGGATCATCTTCTTGTTACAGACGATGTTAGCATTATTCTTAGCTAACTAATCCATCCCCAAAATAACGTCGAACTCACCTATCGGCATAGGGTGCAATTGAAGAGGTAGCAAACTACCTTCTAGATCTATGGAACAATCATCAAACACCTCTATAATAGAAACATGGTTATCATCCAACCGTTTCAACTTCAAACATATTGGTCAATCTCTTAGGTCTCAAACGCAATAATTTCACAAAATCAGGCGATATAAAGGAATGATTAGCTCCTTAATCAAATAACACCGTGGCACAATAAGAGTTTACCAAGAATGTACCTGTCACCATGTCCGGTATCTCCTCGCCTTGGCAGTAGTCATCTGAAATACACATCCTTTCGGGAGTGCCAGCTCCGACCTTTTCTCTTCACTCCTACCGCTCGATCGACTTCCTTGCATAGCTGCTCCTCCTTTCTTCAACTAGGGACAATTTGGCCTTAAGTGATCAGGCGAACCACACTGAAAGCAAGATCTCCCTGTCGGACAATCTCTAGATAAATGACCGAGCAACCCACACCGGTAGCATGATCTCGAATTCGACCCGCACTCGCCTCTATGAACTCGGTGACACTTCCGCATGGCCTAGCAACAAACTTTTGGTTCCCTCGTGATTCGGGTCGATAGAACCTTACCTTCTTCGCCTCACCTCCCGTTCCTTCCCACTTTCTCTTGTCTCCACCCCTCTCTGTTATTTGCCGGTTCTTCTCTTTTTCAGTCATCTCAGCCACATCTACCGCCGCTTGAAAGGTGGTGGGATTCCTTGTCGTAACCAACTCACGGATGTCACTCCTCAAACCCTAAATATACCTCTCTACACGACACTCTTCCGTTGGAACATACTTCAATGCAAATTGTGACTTCTCAATAAACTTGAAAGTGTAGTCTTGAACTGTCATATTCCCTTGTTCCAACTTAAGAAGCTCTTCTTCCAACTTCTTGACCGCCGCCAAAGGGAAAATTTGAGCTTTGAACCTACTAGCAAACAAATCCCAAGACATCTTTCTTGCCGCACCCTCTCCTTCCTTGGCGGACTTGATATCCCACCAATAAAGAGCATCCCCCTTTAGCATTGAAAGGGCATACTTCACTTTGTCCTTATCCGCGCAATTACTAGTATCTAATGCCATCTCTATCTCCTTTAACCACTTTAATGCCAAAACCTGATTGCGCTCTCCTTTGTGAATAGGAGGCTTGCATGAGGCAAACGTCTTGAAACTACATCCTTCAATTTGCTTAGTGCCGGTTATCATTACCGGAGTCAATTGGGAATGAGCTCCCACTTCGGTCTTGGGCAAACTCGATCCTTCCATTCCTTCACTAACCTCAAGATTAGAGTTTTTGTGGTGAGTCGACAGAGTTTGAAGGGCGGTTTGTACTCTTCCCATTTCATTAGCAAATGTTTCTTGAGTCACAAAGGCATTATCCGCATCCCCTCTTCGACCCCTACCACGACCTCGTCCCTTTTCCCCGGTTGAACTTTCTTCCACAGACATCTCTTGACGTTCCAGTATGTAGGGTTTCACCGGGATCTTAGAACATGCAGCGGAAATAAACAATAACCGGCAAAACCCTAGATAGCTCGGATCCGCTACTAACAACTTTAAGGATTAAAACACAACCATAGGGGGTTTAGAACAATACCTCAATGGTTTGGATTGGTTGATCAACAACGAGCGTTAGAGATCAAAACAGATCTCCTCCAATGGTATCCACGTGAGTGCGAATCCAATCACGAATGGTTGCTAGCCCGGATACCCGAAGAACACCAAGAAATCGATTCTTGGTGTTGTGTGTGTGTTTGGCGTCGATCAAGAAGAGAGGAGAGGGAAGAGAGAAAGTTTTCAGGTTTCTCAATTGTGTTATGATTAAATGAGGCAACATGCCTTATATATATTTTCTTCTCTCATCACAGACCGGACTCAATTAAGCCTTATAGGCTTAGTTTCTCCAATTAGAATATTTATTAATTAATTATTAACTTAATAATTAATTAACCAATTGAGCTTAAGTAAACTTTACTTAAGGCTTTGGACTTTTATTCTAATCCATTATTATTAACTTAATAATTATTCCAATTTAATTATTAACTTAATAATTAATCATAATTATATTTCACACACTTTATTTATTATTCTACTAGAATAATAATTTCACACTTTACAACTTGTAACTTTGTCGGGTTATAACCAACTTGGTTAATTCGTGATCTACACACTCTATGCATGTGACCCTCATAGGTTCATGTAACTTCAGCAGTGTTTTTCATATGACGTGGGCATATAAGATCCTACAATCTCCCACTTGCATACGCCATATAAAACACAGACAAGGGTTATGTGTCTAGCAACGCGCCACTGCCCCAAATACAAATGAATGAACGCTCTTAAGCTTATATTGACAACAGTCAGTGTGATGATCGGTGTATTCCATATCCCTTTGCTACACGATATCTCATTTGAACTCAAGGTATAGATTTGGCTCATCCTTGGTTGTTCAATTATTGTGTTTCTCGATCCCGACATTTAATGAGAGAACAAGTACTATTGATTCAATCAATCTACTTGTGTACGGCCATACATTTCTCATTTAATATCATCGAGAGTCCCAGAGATTTATCTCTCATCTTGAGAGGAGCAAATTCCATATTGCATGCATACGACTCTTACATAGATCGTATTGCACCCAACATAGTCCTTATATCACCCGTTTAAAAGTGATGTTAGACATATATCAAAGTACAACACTCCTTATGCTTGAGGTCTCAATATGCATCTCAGGTCAAAGGATAAGTGAATAAATATCATATTCAAGATTCACTTTATGACGCCGATCTATGAAGTGATCTTGAAAGCGGGTCTTCCAACACTTGAACCTACAAGTGCAAGTGACTTTGGTCGCAACATGATGGCCCAACTTGACCTTAACCAAACTTCATTGTGATCTTAGTTTATCACCAGCCCCCAGTGATAAGTGACCATGGACAGTTTTAAACCATATAATATAGTTTTGGATCTAATAATGTTAATATAGAACACAATGGAATTAATGTAATTACTCATACCCAGTATGCCAATAACAGATACAATTTAATTGCTTAATGTTCCAAAAGGTTATACTAAATATACAGATCTATTCTAACACTCAGAAATCGTAAACCTACAGAGCTAGTGTGACAATCATGCTTGCTCCGACTCATAGGTTTAGTGAATGGATCTATCGGATTATCTTCCGATTGAACTTTGCAAATCCTCACATCTTCCCGATTGATCATCTCTTGGATGATGTGATATTTCCTCAGAATGTGCATAGACCGATGGTGTAACCTAGGTTCCTTAGCTTGTGCTATGGCTCCCTCGTTATCACAAAAGATCTCGATAGGCCCATCTATGCTAGGAACTACTCCTAGGTCCGTGATGAATTTCTTCATCCATACGGCCTCTTTCCCGGTATCCAAGCTGTCAGGTATTTTGACTCAGTAGTCGAGTCTTCTATAGTGCTTTGCTTGAAGCTCTTCCAACCCATAACACATCTATTGAGTGTAAACACAAAACCCGATTGTGACATGAAGTCGTCACGGTCGGTTTGGAAGCTAACATCTGAGTATTGTGTTTCTTCGACGAAGAACATTGAGATTTATTCAGTTGTACACCATGTATCATTGGCAAGTTTCCCCTCTTGGAACTCTCCATCTTGAAGCATTTCAAGACCTTGTCAATATATGTACTCTGCTTAATCCAATTAAGTTCCTTGATCTATCTTTATAGATCTTTATTCCAAGGATAAAGGCGGCTTCTCCTAGATCTTTCATTGATAAACACTTCCCTAGCCAGGCTTTTACACCTTTCAGCGTCGGGATGTCGTTTCCAATTATTACGATGTCATCAACATACAGAACTAGGAAGACAACAATGCTCCCACTAGCTTTCTTGTATACACAAGGTTCATCTTTGTTTTTCATAAAACCAAAATCTTTGATTTTCTCGTCAAAATGAAGATTCCAACTCCTAGACACTTGCTTTAGTCCATAAATGGATCTAAGCAACTTGCACACTCTATTAGGATGCTTTGGATCTTCAAAACCTTTTAGTTGTACCATGTACACGTCCTCACTTAGGGTTCCGTTAAGGAACACGGTTTTGACATCCATTTGCCATATCTTATAATCGTGACATGCATCTATGGCAAGAAAAATCCTAATGGATTTAATCATGGCTACTGGAGAGAAGGTTTCTGTAGGGTTTCACCAGGATCTCAAGAACATGCAACGGAAATAAACAATAACCGGCAAAACCCTAGATAGCCCGGATCTACTACTAAAAACTTTAAGGATTAAAACACAACCATAGGAGGTTTAGAACAATACCTCAATGGTTTGGATTGGTTGATCAAGATCGAGCGTCAGAGATCAAAGTAGACCCCCTCTAGCGGTATCCACGCGAATGTGAACCCGATCACGTACGGTTGCTAGCCCGAATACCCGAAGAACACCAAGAAATCGATTTCTTGGTGTTATGTGTGTGTTAGTCGATTTTAGAAAGGAGAAGAGAGGAGGAGAGAAAGTTTACATGTTCCACAATTGTGTTATGAATTAAGCCTTTATATATTTTCTCTCCTAATCTCGGACCGGGCTCAATTAAGCCTCGTGGGCTTAGTTGATTTATATAGAATATTCCATATTTAATTAATTTATTATTATCTTAATAATTAATTAATCTATCGGGCTTTTAATTAAAGCATTAATCTTTAGGCCCGTTGGACTTTTATTCTAATTATAATTATTAACATAATAAATATCCCAATTTAATTATTAACTTAATAATTAAACTATATAATTAACATAATTGTATTTCACACACTTTATTTATTATTCTACTAGAATAATAAATCCACACTTTACATCTTGTAACTTAGTCGGGTTATAACCAACTTAGCTAATTCGTGATCTACACACTCTATGTGTGTGACCCTCATAGGTTCATATGACGTCAGCAGTGTTTTCATATGATGTGGGCACATAAGATCAGACAATCTCCCACTTGCACACGCCACATAAAACACATATAGTGATTATATGTCTAGCAACATGCCACTGCCCCCAAAGTCAAATGAATGAACGCTCTTCAACATTTATTGACAACAGTCAATGTGATGATCAGGATATTCCTTATCCCTTTGCTTCACGATATCTTAATTGAACTCAAGGCATAGATTTGGCTTATCCTTGGTTGTTCAATTATTGTGTTTCTCGATCCCGACATTTAATGAGAGAACAAGTACTATTGATTCAATAAATCTACTTGTGTACGACCATACATTTCTCATTTAATATCATCGAGGGCCCCAGAGATTTCTTTCTCATCTTGAGATGAGCAAATTCCATGTCGCATGCATACAACTCTTACATAGATCGTATTGTACCCAACATAGTCCTTATAATCACTCGGTTAAAATTGAGATTAGACATACACCAAAGTACAACACTCCTGATGCTCAAGGTCCCAATATGCATCTCAGGTCGAAAGATAAAATGATAACTATCATCTTTAAAAATCACTTTATCACACCGATCTATGAATTGATCTTGAAAGCGGGTCTTCCAACACTTGAACCTACAAGTGCAAGTGACTTTGGTCACAACATGTTGGCCCAACTTGACCATAACCAAACTTCACTATGATCTTAGTTTATCACCGGTCCCCCAGTTTTAAGTAACCATGGACAGTTTTAATCCATATCATATAGTTTTGGATCTAAACATGTTAATATAGAACACAATGGAATTAATGTAATTACTCATACCCAATATGCCAATAACGGATAGAATTTAATTGCTTAAAGTTCCAAAATGTTATACTAAATTCACAGATTTATTCAAACACTCAGAAATCGTAAACCTACAGAGCTAGTGTGACAATCATGCTTGCTCCGACTCATAGGTTTAGTGAATGGATCTATCGGATTATCTTCCGATTGAACTTTGCAAATCCTCACATCTTCCCGATTGATCATCTCTTGGATGATGTGATATTTCCTCAGAATGTGCATAGACCGATGGTGTGACCTAGGTTCCTTAGCTTGTGCTATGGCTCCCTCGTTATCACAAAAGATCTCGATAGGCCCATCTATGCTAGGAACTACTCCTAGGTCCGTGATGAATTTCTTCATCCACACGGCCTCTTTCCCGGTATCCGAAGTTGTCAGGTATTTTGACTCATTAGTTGAGTCTGCTATAGTGCTTTTCTTGAAGCTCTTCCAACTCACAGCACCTCCATTGAGTGTAAACACAAAACCCGATTGTGACCTGAAGCCGTCACGGTCGGTTTGGAAGCTAGCATCTGAGTATCCTCGAATACACAGATCTCCTTCTTCATCACCGTATAGCAAGAACATATCCTTAATCCTTCTCAAGTACTTGAGGATATTCTTTACTGCCACCCAGTGAGCTTCACCAGGGTTCGACTGGTATCTACTAGTCATGCTTAAAGCATAAGCTACGTCAGGTCTAGTACATATCATGGCGTAAATTATATATCCAATGGCTTAAGCATAGGGAGCACCCTTTATGCGATCTATATCTTCCTTCGACAAAGGACATTGAGATTTACTCATTTGTACACCATGTACCATTGGCAAGTTTCCCCTCTTGGAACTCTCCATTATGAAGCATTTCAAGACCTTGTCAATATATGTACTCTCGCTTAATCCAATTAAGCGCCTTAATCTATCTCGATAGATCTTTATTAAGCGCCTTGATCAGTATGTCATCAACATACAGAACTAGGACGACAACAATGCTCCCACTAGCTTTCTTGTATACACAAGGCTCATCTTCGTTTTTGATAAAACCAAATTCTTTGATTTTCTTGTCAAGTTTGATACATGGAATGGTCGTGAATGGCGTTGAGCTCTTGGGGTAACTTAAATTTATATGCTACCCGACTAATCCTTTCGGTGATCTTAAATGGTCCGACATATCTAGGGCTTAACTTACCCTTTTTATCGAATCACACAATTCGTTTCCAGGGTGATACTTTTAATAGCACTTTATCTCCCACTTGAAATTCTAGAGGCTTTCTACGGTTATTCGCATAATTTTCCTAGCGATCCCTGGTTGCTTTAAGTCTATCTCTGATAACTGAAATTTCGTCAGTAGCTTCCTGAATATCTGGCCTTGCCACATGCTTTTCTCCCGTCTCTCTCCAATAGAGTGGGAACGACACTTGCGTCCATACAAGGCTTCATACAGTGCGCACTGATACTTGAGTGGTAACTATTGTTGTAGGAGAACTCTATTAGAGGTAAGTGGGTGTCCCAACTTCCTCCGAAATATAATACACAATCTCAAAGCATGTCCTCTAAGGTCTGGATAGTCCGTTCACTTTGTCCGTCTGTTTGAGGATGGTAAGTTATGATCAAGTTCAGTTGCGTAGCCAATGCTTCCTAGAGTGAATTCCAGAATCTTGAGGTGAAACGACTATCTCTATCAGAAATGATGGATATAGGGACTCCATGTCGCGTGACGATTTCGTTGATGCAGACTCTGGCATACTTTTCCATCTTGTAGTCTCCTCGAATAGGTAGAAAATGCGCATATTTCGTCAGTCTGTCCACTATAACCCAAATCGAATCGTGCCCTTTGGCAGTTCGGGGTAGCTTAGATACAAAATCCATGATTACATGCTCCCATTTTTACTGTGGAATTTATGGATGTTGAAGTAATCCCGATGGTTTCTGGTGCTGTCTTTGACCTTTAAGCAAGTCAGGCATTTTCCTACGTACATGGCAATATCTCTTTTCATTCCTGGCCATCAATAATACTCCTTTAGATCCTTGTACATCTTATCCGCTCCTGGGTGGATTGAATATTTTGACTTGTGCGCTTCCTCTAACACTACCTCTCGTATGCCGCATATTTTCAGAGTCCATGCCCTATTCTTAAAGTAACGTCAGACTTAGTTTCAAATATTTGCTCTAATTGGTTTAGGTTCTCGTTCTTTAAGTTTTCCACCTTCATTGCCTCATTTGTGCTTCCAAGAAAGAGGGTAGATGTTTTATTTATATGCCAAAGAAGAGGGGGTAGGGGGGTTCACAAAAAGGGGGGAGGAGAGGGTGATAGGTGATGGTGGGTTCACAAATATGAAACTTGATAAATGAATTGGTTGATTTTAAATTTATGTTTTTATTAAAAAAATTTATTCTTAAAAGGGTTTTATTTAAATTTTTAATATTAATTTTATAAAATTATAATCCTCCTAATTTATATAAATACCTTACTTTATATAAATAAAATAGCTAAAACCGGCAATTCATGTAGTTTTTATGTACTTTTCTAAATGTAGGCATAACTAAGGCTATGATCTCATTTTCTTAATGAAATCATATCAAAACCCAACTTTCTAAATTTAGGAAGTGTTAGACCTAAACCTGCTATAAATAGGAAGTGAAACATGTTCCTGCTAGAAATGAAAAGTGAAACCTCGCTTGCTAAAAATGGAAAGTGTAGCCGCACTTACTAAAAATGGAAATTACATCCATACTTGCTTAAATTAGAAAGTAGTCAATACTAACCAGAAGTGAAAAGTTGACGGATGTCACATCTTTTTACACAGTTGTTTCATATAGCTTTGAAAAATCATAACCTTCATATGGTTTGTTTTGTACACCATGAAAAAAGGAGACCCGTATGTCACTGAAACGACTAAAGTTGTCACCTTTATACATCGTTGTTACTTATAAAATCGTAAAAATATGAACTTTTTTATAGTCGTTCCATAAAACGGTGTAAAAGCTTGTATCTTTTAACAGTTGTTTTGGAAAATGGCCTAAAAACTTGTATTTTTTTCAAAGTTCTTTTGTTGACTAGTACAAAATGTGATCATTTTAAAGGTACATTGTAAAGTCGTGATCTTTTTACTACGCTTTTTATATATAGCTTTGAAAAATCATAACCTTGATATGGTTTGTTTTGTACACCGTGAAAAAGGTGACCCGGATGTCACTAAAACGACTAAAGTTGTCACCTTTATACATCGTTCTTACTTATAGAATCGTAAAAATGTGAACCTTTTCATATTTGTTCCATAAAACGGTGTAAAAGGTTGTATTTCTAATAGTTCTTTCCACAAACGGCCTAAAAACTTGTATTTTTTTCATACTTCTTTTCGTTGACTAGTACAAAATGTGATGATTTTAAAGGTACATATGTAAAGTCGTCAGATTTTTACACAGTTGTTTCATATAGCTTTGAAAAATCATAACCTTGATATGGTTGTTTTGTACACCGTGAAAAAAGGTGAGCCGGATGTCACTAAAACGTCTAAATTTGTCACCTTTATACATTGTTGTTAATTATAGAATCGTAAAAATGTGAACATTTTCATAGTTGTTCCATAAAAGAATGTAAAAGCTTGTATTTTTCACCGGTTGTTTCGGAAAACGGCATAAAAACTTGTATTTTTTTCAAAGTTCTTTCATTGACTATAACAAAATGTAATGATTTTAAAGGTACATATGTAAAGTCGTGAGCTTTTTATACAGTTGTTTCATATAACTTTAAAAAGTCAGGACCTTTATATGGTTTGTTTTCCACATAGTGAAAAAAGGTGACCCGTATGTCACTGAAATGTCTAAAGTTGTCACCTTTATACATGTCGTTGTTACTTATAGAAGTTTAAAATGTGAACTTATAGTTGTTCCATAAAACAATGTAAAAGCTTGTATTTTTTTAACAGTTGTTTCAGAAAACGGCTTAAAAACTTGTATTTTTTTCAAGGTTCTTTCATTAACTAGTACAAAATGTGCGGATTTTGAAAGTACGTATGTAAAGTCGTGAGCTTTTTACACAGTTGTTTCATATAGCTTTGAAAAATCATAACTTTGATATGGTTTGTTTTGTACACCGTGAAAAAAGGTGATCTGGATGTCATTAAAACGTCTAAAGTTGTCACCTTTATGCATCGTTGTTACTTATAGATGTGTAAAAATGTGAACTTTATTAGTTGTTCCAATAAATGGTGTAAAAGCTTGTATTTTTTTAAAAGCTGTTTAGGAAAACGGCCTAAAACTTGTATTTTATTTTTCAATAGAGTGACATATAAAGTAATATAACGAGGGTTGCTTAGGATGCATCAAATATGCGATTTATAAAGTGGCTTATAAAGTAATATAGAAAGGATTGCTTAGGATGCATCAAATACGTGATTAATGATATATAAAATGGCTTATAAAGTAATATAGAAAGGGTTGCTTAGGATGCATCAAATACGTGATTAATGATATATAAAATGGCTTATAAAGTAATATAGAAAGGGTTGCTTAGGATGCATATGTGCTTAATAATATAGAAAGTGGCTTATAAAGTAATATAGAAAGGGTTGCTTAGGATGCATCAAATATGTCCTTACTCATATATATAAAGTGGCTTATAAAGTAATATAGAAAGGGTTGCTTAGGATGCATCAAATATGTGCTTAATGATATAGAAAGTTACTTATAGAGTGGCTTATAAAGTAATATAGAAAGGGTTGGTTAGGATGCATCAAATACATGCTTAATGATATAGAAAACGGCTTATAAAGTAATATAGAAAGTGGTTGCTTAGGATGCATAAAATATGTGCTTAATGATATATAAAGTGGCTTATAAAGTAATATAGAAAGGTTTGCTTAGGATGCATCAAATATGTGCTTAATGATATAGAAAGTTGCTTATAAAGTAATATAGATTAATGGAATTGGTATTTAACAATTTAAGAGCACTCAATTTTCTCGTTTTTGACTTTACGTTTGGTATAGATCTGGAATTGGTATAGAAGTGGCTTATGAAGTAATATAGATCACAGGAATTGGTATTTAACAATTTAAAAGCACTTAATTTTCTGTTTTAGACTTTCTGTTTGGTATAGATCAATGGAACTGATATAGAAAGTGGCTTAATGAGCTCTATTTTTGATTTTCTGTTTGCGGCTATGAGCACTCAATTTTCACTTCCTTTCTACTTTTTCTTTTTCAATTTCAATTTCATATGGTTTTAATAAATTTCATATGGTCTCATGTTATCGCTCAATTTTGATTTCATATGGTTTTAATCAATCCAAGAAGGGGACACTAGGGACATATGGGTTGTTTTAATGGAACCATTGGTGAAGGTTGGAGTATAGAGATGATGAACAGTGGAATAGAGAAGGTTAAAACGAGGAGGCAACCATCGAAGGGAGGAGGGATGATTTGGAGTTTGATCATCGATTTGGAGAATCCATCTGCTTCCATGGTCGACGACTACTGATTTCAATTTGGAGAGTCCATCGAGGTTAGGGTTCTGATCAAGTAAGTTTCGGACGAAAATGGACACTGAATTCTTAAAAATAAGGGGGAAAGATTTGGGTTAATTAAAAAGACAGATCTTCCCCTCATGTGAGGGGGTAACATCACGACATTAAAGAGAGGACCGTCACTCTGTTAGTAAATTGAAAAGTCAAGGACTATTAACTTAGATACTTTATTTTAGGGACCAAATCTAAAATACTAGAAAACCACGTGGACCACCGGTGTAATTGGTCAAAATCTTTAGGTTTTTAAGTCTTGGCCCAGAAACGGAACCTGCAAATAAAATTGTTAGCCGAGACCGAGAGGGTGGTGGGAAGAATGGACGAAAGGGGAAAATTGATTGGAATATTCATCAACCCTCATCCACCGATCAAACACAACAAAATCGAACAATGAAAGGCGGAGGTAGAAGGAAGAGCATCAGTTCCGACCCTCAACCACCACCACCTCGAGTCCACGTTTCCCCCGAGAACGTTGAGGCGGAGTACTACAAGCAGAATGGTGAACTACAACAGCAGCTGTTACTGCTGAATGACGGCGGAGATAAGTATGAAGATGAGGAAGAGGATGAATATGACGATCAGTTCGCTGACCAAGAAAATGAAGGAGTTGAAGGCGAAGGCGAGGGAGAGGGAGAAGGAGAGGATGGGGACGAGCGTCCTAAGCTAGCTGAGGGTTTCTATGAGATCGAATCTGTACGAAAGAAAAGAAGTCGCAAGGTTTATTTATGTTCTTTCTTCGTTCCTTTCCACACTATTTGTTTTCCTTTAATTTCAATCTCTATATATGTCTACATTTCTCTGACTTGGTGGTTTTTCTGTGTGTGAATTTACATGAATGGCTTGCTTCGTGATCATTTGCTTGGGGGAGGAAGGGTAAAGTACAGTATCTCATTAAATGGTGAGTGCTCTAACTATTTAATTTGTTATGCACATATTCACATGCACATTATAATTAGCAAACACGTGTTATGTTTTGGGATTGTTGTGACTTGGAAAATATATAAAATGTTAGCTTAGCTTTGATCAGTGTTGCTTTTGAGTGCAAGGAATTAAAGTTGAAGCTCATTTTGAGCTCCAATTGCGATTCCTAATCCAATCTTAGGGAGTTCCCCATATACTTTTAGATTGTGTTTGGAAGCATGGAATAGTGGTTTGGTATGTATGATGGGGTTGTATCTCTCCCTAGTTAATGTAATCGGGTTTCTACTGAACTTCAATTCTCATTCCTAATTCATGATTCTTTATTTTGACGTCACATGGCGCCCTTTCATGGTAGTTCATTTGTTTTGGGCATATGAAAGTGGACATTTGAATTGTTAGGGATTTATTCTTGCCAAGGTGTGCTTTTTAAATCATTAAGTTATGTTCATATGCTTTTGTGAAGGCGGGGATGGCCAGAGGCGGCTAATACTTGGGAACCAGTCGAGAATCTTATGTCATGCTCTGATGTCATTGAAGCATTCGAAGATAGGTATTCCTTTGATAGTTTGGGTTTTGTGTTTGATTATATAAAGGGTTGGTTTGGGATTGGTCAAGGTAACACATGTTATAAGAACCAAATATAGTTAAGGAAATTATAATTTTCACCCTCCGACATGTGTGCTCACAAGGAGAAGCACCGGCCAACATCATTCTTTTTATAGGGTATACCTGATGTTGAGAGTTTATATTATTAAACACATACATGACTTAATCTATATGCTCAACCTTAAGAATATCCCCAACAATCCGTGAATACTAAGGAAAGACATTTTGGGAAAATGATTATTTATGCTTTCTTATTTGATGTAATTCGAAGAATGAGGTCAGGAAAACAAAGATCAAGCAGGAAACACAAACGCAAGAATGCGGTTGCTCCTCAACCACAACCAAAGAAGAAGCAACAACAACAAAGTTCTGCCGTCGCTACCTATAATGTGCCCTCTGTGAAGATCAAAATCATTGAAGGACCCTTGTCGCATCCTTCTAGGAAAGATCCCACTTGTAGTAAATGGGAAGAAAACAATGTTGGCGGTGTGGGCAATGTTAAAACTTCGAAACATTTAAGTGATAATGGATCTTTATTTGTCCCCCGACAAATTGGAGAAATGAATGAGACAAATGAGTTGAATGTGAATCACACACTTTATTTATTATTCTACTAGAATAATAAATCCACACTTTACATCTTGTAACTTAGTCGGGTTATAACCAACTTAGCTAATTCGTGATCTACACACTCTATGTGTGTGACCCTCATAGGTTCATATGACGTCAGCAGTGTTTTCATATGATGTGGGCACATAAGATCAGACAATCTCCCACTTGCACACGCCACATAAAACACATATAGTGATTATATGTCTAGCAACATGCCACTGCCCCCAAAGTCAAATGAATGAACGCTCTTCAACATTTATTGACAACAGTCAATGTGATGATCAGGATATTCCTTATCCCTTTGCTTCACGATATCTTAATTGAACTCAAGGCATAGATTTGGCTTATCCTTGGTTGTTCAATTATTGTGTTTCTCGATCCCGACATTTAATGAGAGAACAAGTACTATTGATTCAATAAATCTACTTGTGTACGACCATACATTTCTCATTTAATATCATCGAGGGCCCCAGAGATTTCTTTCTCATCTTGAGATGAGCAAATTCCATGTCGCATGCATACAACTCTTACATAGATCGTATTGTACCCAACATAGTCCTTATAATCACTCGGTTAAAATTGAGATTAGACATACACCAAAGTACAACACTCCTGATGCTCAAGGTCCCAATATGCATCTCAGGTCGAAAGATAAAATGATAACTATCATCTTTAAAAATCACTTTATCACACCGATCTATGAATTGATCTTGAAAGCGGGTCTTCCAACACTTGAACCTACAAGTGCAAGTGACTTTGGTCACAACATGTTGGCCCAACTTGACCATAACCAAACTTCACTATGATCTTAGTTTATCACCGGTCCCCCAGTTTTAAGTAACCATGGACAGTTTTAATCCATATCATATAGTTTTGGATCTAAACATGTTAATATAGAACACAATGGAATTAATGTAATTACTCATACCCAATATGCCAATAACAGATAGAATTTAATTGCTTAATGTTCCAAAATGTTATACTAAATTCACAGATTTATTCAAACACTCAGAAATCGTAAACCTACAGAGCTAGTGTGACAATCATGCTTGCTCCGACTCATAGGTTTAGTGAATGGATCTATCGGATTATCTTCCGATTGAACTTTGCAAATCCTCACATCTTCCCGATTGATCATCTCTTGGATGATGTGATATTTCCTCAGAATGTGCATAGACCGATGGTGTGACCTAGGTTCCTTAGCTTGTGCTATGGCTCCCTCGTTATCACAAAAGATCTCGATAGGCCCATCTATGCTAGGAACTACTCCTAGGTCCGTGATGAATTTCTTCATCCACACGGCCTCTTTCCCGGTATCCGAAGTTGTCAGGTATTTTGACTCATTAGTTGAGTCTGCTATAGTGCTTTTCTTGAAGCTCTTCCAACTCACAGCACCTCCATTGAGTGTAAACACAAAACCCGATTGTGACCTGAAGCCGTCACGGTCGGTTTGGAAGCTAGCATCTGAGTATCCTCGAATACACAGATCTCCTTCTTCATCACCGTATAGCAAGAACATATCCTTAATCCTTCTCAAGTACTTGAGGATATTCTTTACTGCCACCCAGTGAGCTTCACCAGGGTTCGACTGGTATCTACTAGTCATGCTTAAAGCATAAGCTACGTCGAGTCTAGTACATATCATGGCGTAAATTATATATCCAATGGCTTAAGCATAGGGAGCACCCTTTATGCGATCTATATCTTCCTTCGACAAAGGACATTGAGATTTACTCATTTGTACACCATGTACCATTGGCAAGTTTCCCTCTTGGAACTCTCCATTATGAAGCATTTCAAGACCTTGTCAATATATGTACTCTCGCTTAATCCAATTAAGCGCCTTAATCTATCTCGATAGATCTTTATTAAGCGCCTTGATCAGTATGTCATCAACATACAGAACTAGGACGACAACAATGCTCCCACTAGCTTTCTTGTATACACAAGGCTCATCTTCGTTTTTGATAAAACCAAATTCTTTGATTTTCTTGTCAAGTTTGATACATGGAATGGTCGTGAATGGCGTTGAGCTCTTGGGGTAACTTAAATTTATATGCTACCCGACTAATCCTTTCGGTGATCTTAAATGGTCCGACATATCTAGGGCTTAACTTACCCTTTTTATCGAATCACACAATTCGTTTCCAGGGTGATACTTTTAATAGCACTTTATCTCCCACTTGAAATTCTAGAGGCTTTCTACGGTTATTCGCATAATTTTCCTAGCGATCCCTGGTTGCTTTAAGTCTATCTCTGATAACTGAAATTTCGTCAGTAGCTTCCTGAATATCTGGCCTTGCCACATGCTTTTCTCCCGTCTCTCTCCAATAGAGTGGGAACGACACTTGCGTCCATACAAGGCTTCATACAGTGCGCACTGATACTTGAGTGGTAACTATTGTTGTAGGAGAACTCTATTAGAGGTAAGTGGGTGTCCCAACTTCCTCCGAAATATAATACACAATCTCAAAGCATGTCCTCTAAGGTCTGGATAGTCCGTTCACTTTGTCCGTCTGTTTGAGGATGGTAAGTTATGATCAAGTTCAGTTGCGTAGCCAATGCTTCCTAGAGTGAATTCCAGAATCTTGAGGTGAAACGACTATCTCTATCAGAAATGATGGATATAGGGACTCCATGTCGCGTGACGATTTCGTTGATGCAGACTCTGGCATACTTTTCCATCTTGTAGTCTCCTCGAATAGGTAGAAAATGCGCATATTTCGTCAGTCTGTCCACTATAACCCAAATCGAATCGTGCCCTTTGGCAGTTCGGGGTAGCTTAGATACAAAATCCATGATTACATGCTCCCATTTTCTTTTGTGGAATTTATGGATGTTGAAGTAATCCCGATGGTTTAAGTCTTGTCTTTGACCTTTAAGCAAGTCAGGCATTTTCCTACGTACATGGCAATATCTCTTTTCATTCCTGGCCATCAATAATACTCCTTTAGATCCTTGTACATCTTATCCGCTCCTGGGTGGATTGAATATTTTGACTTGTGCGCTTCCTCTAACACTACCTCTCGTATGCCGCATATTTTCAGAGTCCATGCCCTATTCTTAAAGTAACGTCAGACTTAGTTTCAAATATTTGCTCTAATTGGTTTAGGTTCTCGTTCTTTAAGTTTTCCACCTTCATTGCCTCATTTGTGCTTCCAAGAAAGAGGGTAGATGTTTTATTTATATGCCAAAGAAGAGGGGGTAGGGGGGTTCACAAAAAGGGGGAGGAGAGGGTGATAGGTGATGGTGGGTTCACAAATATGAAACTTGATAAATGAATTGGTTGATTTTAAATTTATGTTTTTATTAAAAAAATTTATTCTTAAAAGGGTTTTATTTAAATTTTTAATATTAATTTTATAAAATTATAATCCTCCTAATTTATATAAATACCTTACTTTATATAAATAAAATAGCTAAAACCGGCAATTCATGTAGTTTTTATGTACTTTTCTAAATGTAGGCATAACTAAGGCTATGATCTCATTTTCTTAATGAAATCATATCAAAACCCAACTTTCTAAATTTAGGAAGTGTTAGACCTAAACTCGCTATAAATAGGAAGTGAAACATGTTCCTGCTAGAAATGAAAAGTGAAACCTCGCTTGCTAAAAATGGAAAGTGTAGCCGCACTTACTAAAAATGGAAATTACATCCATACTTGCTTAAATTAGAAAGTAGTCAATACTAACCAGAAGTGAAAAGTTGACGGATGTCACATCTTTTTACACAGTTGTTTCATATAGCTTTGAAAAATCATAACCTTCATATGGTTTGTTTTGTACACCATGAAAAAAGGAGACCCGTATGTCACTGAAACGACTAAAGTTGTCACCTTTATACATCGTTGTTACTTATAAAATCGTAAAAATATGAACTTTTTTATAGTCGTTCCATAAAACGGTGTAAAAGCTTGTATCTTTTAACAGTTGTTTTGGAAAATGGCCTAAAAACTTGTATTTTTTTCAAAGTTCTTTTGTTGACTAGTACAAAATGTGATCATTTTAAAGGTACATTGTAAAGTCGTGATCTTTTTACACAGTTTTTATATATAGCTTTGAAAAATCATAACCTTGATATGGTTTGTTTTGTACACCGTGAAAAAGGTGACCCGGATGTCACTAAAACGACTAAAGTTGTCACCTTTATACATCGTTCTTACTTATAGAATCGTAAAAATGTGAACCTTTTCATATTTGTTCCATAAAACGGTGTAAAAGGTTGTATTTCTAATAGTTCTTTCCACAAACGGCCTAAAAACTTGTATTTTTTTCATACTTCTTTCGTTGACTAGTACAAAATGTGATGATTTTAAAGGTACATATGTAAAGTCGTCAGATTTTTACACAGTTGTTTCATATAGCTTTGAAAAATCATAACCTTGATATGGTTGTTTTGTACACCGTGAAAAAAGGTGAGCCGGATGTCACTAAAACGTCTAAATTTGTCACCTTTATACATTGTTGTTAATTATAGAATCGTAAAAATGTGAACATTTTCATAGTTGTTCCATAAAAGAATGTAAAAGCTTGTATTTTTCACCGGTTGTTTCGGAAAACGGCATAAAAACTTGTATTTTTTTCAAAGTTCTTTCATTGACTATAACAAAATGTAATGATTTTAAAGGTACATATGTAAAGTCGTGAGCTTTTTATACAGTTGTTTCATATAACTTTAAAAAGTCAGGACCTTTATATGGTTTGTTTTCCACATAGTGAAAAAAGGTGACCCGTATGTCACTGAAATGTCTAAAGTTGTCACCTTTATACATGTCGTTGTTACTTATAGAAGTTTAAAATGTGAACTTATAGTTGTTCCATAAAACAATGTAAAAGCTTGTATTTTTTTAACAGTTGTTTCAGAAAACGGCTTAAAAACTTGTATTTTTTTCAAGGTTCTTTCATTAACTAGTACAAAATGTGCGGATTTTGAAAGTACGTATGTAAAGTCGTGAGCTTTTTACACAGTTGTTTCATATAGCTTTGAAAAATCATAACTTTGATATGGTTTGTTTTGTACACCGTGAAAAAAGGTGATCTGGATGTCATTAAAACGTCTAAAGTTGTCACCTTTATGCATCGTTGTTACTTATAGATGTGTAAAAATGTGAACTTTATTAGTTGTTCCAATAAATGGTGTAAAAGCTTGTATTTTTTTAAAAGCTGTTTAGGAAAACGGCCTAAAACTTGTATTTTATTTTTCAATAGAGTGACATATAAAGTAATATAACGAGGGTTGCTTAGGATGCATCAAATATGCGATTTATAAAGTGGCTTATAAAGTAATATAGAAAGGATTGCTTAGGATGCATCAAATACGTGATTAATGATATATAAAATGGCTTATAAAGTAATATAGAAAGGGTTGCTTAGGATGCATCAAATACGTGATTAATGATATATAAAATGGCTTATAAAGTAATATAGAAAGGGTTGCTTAGGATGCATATAGAAAGTGGCTTATAAAGTAATATAGAAAGGGTTGCTTAGGATGCATCAAATATGTCCTTACTCATATATATAAAGTGGCTTATAAAGTAATATAGAAAGGGTTGCTTAGGATGCATCAAATATGTGCTTAATGATATAGAAAGTTACTTATAGAGTGGCTTATAAAGTAATATAGAAAGGGTTGGTTAGGATGCATCAAATACATGCTTAATGATATAGAAAACGGCTTATAAAGTAATATAGAAAGGGTTGCTTAGGATGCATAAAATATGTGCTTAATGATATATAAAGTGGCTTATAAAGTAATATAGAAAGGTTTGCTTAGGATGCATCAAATATGTGCTTAATGATATAGAAAGTTGCTTATAAAGTAATATAGATTAATGGAATTGGTATTTAACAATTTAAGAGCACTCAATTTTCTGTTTTTGACTTTCTGTTTGGTATAGATCACTGGAATTGGTATAGAAGTGGCTTATGAAGTAATATAGATCACAGGAATTGGTATTTAACAATTTAAAAGCACTTAATTTTCTGTTTTAGACTTTCTGTTTGGTATAGATCAATGGAACTGATATAGAAAGTGGCTTAATGAGCTCTATTTTTGATTTTCTGTTTGCGGCTATGAGCACTCAATTTTCACTTCCTTTCTACTTTTTCTTTTTCAATTTCAATTTCATATGGTTTTAATAAATTTCATATGGTCTCATGTTATCGCTCAATTTTGATTTCATATGGTTTTAATCAATCCAAGAAGGGGACACTAGGGACATATGGGTTGTTTTAATGGAACCATTGGTGAAGGTTGGAGTATAGAGATGATGAACAGTGGAATAGAGAAGGTTAAAACGAGGAGGCAACCATCGAAGGGAGGAGGGATGATTTGGAGTTTGATCATCGATTTGGAGAATCCATCTGCTTCCATGGTCGACGACTACTGATTTCAATTTGGAGAGTCCATCGAGGTTAGGGTTCTGATCAAGTAAGTTTCGGACGAAAATGGACACTGAATTCTTAAAAATAAGGGGGAAAGATTTGGGTTAATTAAAAAGACAGATCTTCCCCTCATGTGAGGGGGTAACATCACGACATTAAAGAGAGGACCGTCACTCTGTTAGTAAATTGAAAAGTCAAGGACTATTAACTTAGATACTTTATTTTAGGGACCAAATCTAAAATACTAGAAAACCACGTGGACCACCGGTGTAATTGGTCAAAATCTTTAGGTTTTTAAGTCTTGGCCCAGAAACGGAACCTGCAAATAAAATTGTTAGCCGAGACCGAGAGGGTGGTGGGAAGAATGGACGAAAGGGGAAAATTGATTGGAATATTCATCAACCCTCATCCACCGATCAAACACAACAAAATCGAACAATGAAAGGCGGAGGTAGAAGGAAGAGCATCAGTTCCGACCCTCAACCACCACCACCTCGAGTCCACGTTTCCCCCGAGAACGTTGAGGCGGAGTACTACAAGCAGAATGGTGAACTACAACAGCAGCTGTTACTGCTGAATGACGGCGGAGATAAGTATGAAGATGAGGAAGAGGATGAATATGACGATCAGTTCGCTGACCAAGAAAATGAAGGAGTTGAAGGCGAAGGCGAGGGAGAGGGAGAAGGAGAGGATGGGGACGAGCGTCCTAAGCTAGCTGAGGGTTTCTATGAGATCGAATCTGTACGAAAGAAAAGAAGTCGCAAGGTTTATTTATGTTCTTTCTTCGTTCCTTTCCACACTATTTGTTTTCCTTTAATTTCAATCTCTATATATGTCTACATTTCTGCGACTTGGTGGTTTTTCTGTGTGTGAATTTACATGAATGGCTTGCTTCGTGATCATTTGCTTGGGGGAGGAAGGGTAAAGTACAGTATCTCATTAAATGGTGAGTGCTCTAACTATTTAATTTGTTATGCACATATTCACATGCACATTATAATTAGCAAACACGTGTTATGTTTTGGGATTGTTGTGACTTGGAAAATATATAAAATGTTAGCTTAGCTTTGATCAGTGTTGCTTTTGAGTGCAAGGAATTAAAGTTGAAGCTCATTTTGAGCTCCAATTGCGATTCCTAATCCAATCTTAGGGAGTTCCCCATATACTTTTAGATTGTGTTTGGAAGCATGGAATAGTGGTTTGGTATGTATGATGGGGTTGTATCTCTCCCTAGTTAATGTAATCGGGTTTCCTCTTGAACTTCAATTCTCATTCCTAATTCATGATTCTTTATTTTGACGTCACATGGCGCCCTTTCATGGTAGTTCATTTGTTTTGGGCATATGAAAGTGGACATTTGAATTGTTAGGGATTTATTCTTGCCAAGGTGTGCTTTTTAAATCATTAAGTTATGTTCATATGCTTTTGTGAAGGCGGGGATGGCCAGAGGCGGCTAATACTTGGGAACCAGTCGAGAATCTTATGTCATGCTCTGATGTCATTGAAGCATTCGAAGATAGGTATTCCTTTGATAGTTTGGGTTTTGTGTTTGATTATATAAAGGGTTGGTTTGGGATTGGTCAAGGTAACACATGTTATAAGAACCAAATATAGTTAAGGAAATTATAATTTTCACCCTCCAGCATGTGTGCTCACAAGGAGAAGCACCGGCCAACATCATTCTTTTTATAGGGTATACCTGATGTTGAGAGTTTATATTATTAAACACATACATGACTTAATCTATATGCTCAACCTTAAGAATATCCCCAACAATCCGTGAATACTAAGGAAAGACATTTTGGGAAAATGATTATTTATGCTTTCTTATTTGATGTAATTCGAAGAATGAGGTCAGGAAAACAAAGATCAAGCAGGAAACACAAACGCAAGAATGCGGTTGCTCCTCAACCACAACCAAAGAAGAAGAAGCAACAACAACAAAGTTCTGCTGCTGCTACCTATAATGTGCCCTCTGTGAAGATCAAAATCATTGAAGGACCCTTGTCGCATCCTTCTAGGAAAGATCCCACTTGTAGTAAATGGGAAGAAAACAATGTTGGCGGTGTGGGCAATGTTAAAACTTCGAAACATTTAAGTGATAATGGATCTTTATTTGTCCCCCGACAAATTGGAGAAATGAATGAGACAAATGAGTTGAATGTGAATCACACACTTTATTTATTATTCTACTAGAATAATAAATCCACACTTTACATCTTGTAACTTAGTCGGGTTATAACCAACTTAGCTAATTCGTGATCTACACACTCTATGTGTGTGACCCTCATAGGTTCATATGACGTCAGCAGTGTTTTCATATGATGTGGGCACATAAGATCAGACAATCTCCCACTTGCACACGCCACATAAAACACATATAGTGATTATATGTCTAGCAACATGCCACTGCCCCCAAAGTCAAACGAATGAACGCTCTTCAACATTTATTGACAACAGTCAATGTGATGATCAGGATATTCCTTATCCCTTTGCTTCACGATATCTTAATTGAACTCAAGGCATAGATTTGGCTTATCCTTGGTTGTTCAATTATTGTGTTTCTCGATCCCGACATTTAATGAGAGAACAAGTACTATTGATTCAATAAATCTACTTGTGTACGACCATACATTTCTCATTTAATATCATCGAGGGCCCCAGAGATTTCTTTCTCATCTTGAGATGAGCAAATTCCATGTCGCATGCATACAACTCTTACATAGATCGTATTGTACCCAACATAGTCCTTATAATCACTCGGTTAAAATTGAGATTAGACATACACCAAAGTACAACACTCCTGATGCTCAAGGTCCCAATATGCATCTCAGGTCGAAAGATAAAATGATAACTATCATCTTTAAAAATCACTTTATCACACCGATCTATGAATTGATCTTGAAAGCGGGTCTTCCAACACTTGAACCTACAAGTGCAAGTGACTTTGGTCACAACATGTTGGCCCAACTTGACCATAACCAAACTTCACTATGATCTTAGTTTATCACCGGTCCCCCAGTTTTAAGTAACCATGGACAGTTTTAATCCATATCATATAGTTTTGGATCTAAACATGTTAATATAGAACACAATGGAATTAATGTAATTACTCATACCCAATATGCCAATAACAGATAGAATTTAATTGCTTAATGTTCCAAAATGTTATACTAAATTCACAGATTTATTCAAACACTCAGAAATCGTAAACCTACAGAGCTAGTGTGACAATCATGCTTGCTCCGACTCATAGGTTTAGTGAATGGATCTATCGGATTATCTTCCGATTGAACTTTGCAAATCCTCACATCTTCCCGATTGATCATCTCTTGGATGATGTGATATTTCCTCAGAATGTGCATAGACCGATGGTGTGACCTAGGTTCCTTAGCTTGTGCTATGGCTCCCTCGTTATCACAAAAGATCTCGATAGGCCCATCTATGCTAGGAACTACTCCTAGGTCCGTGATGAATTTCTTCATCCACACGGCCTCTTTCCCGGTATCCGAAGTTGTCAGGTATTTTGACTCATTAGTTGAGTCTGCTATAGTGCTTTTCTTGAAGCTCTTCCAACTCACAGCACCTCCATTGAGTGTAAACACAAAACCCGATTGTGACCTGAAGCCGTCACGGTCGGTTTGGAAGCTAGCATACGAGTATCCTCGAATACACGGATCTCCTTCTTCATCACCGTATAGCAAGAACATATCCTTAATCCTTCTCAAGTACTTGAGGATATTCTTTACTTGCCACCCATGAGCTTCACCGAGGGTTCGATTTGGTATCTACTAGTCATGCTTAAAGCATAAGCTACGTCAGGTCTAGTACATATCATGGCGTAAATTATATATCCAATGGCTTAAGCATAGGGAGCACCCTTTATGCGATCTATATCTTCCTTCGACAAAGGACATTGAGATTTACTCATTTGTACACCATGTACCATTGGCAAGTTTCCCCTCTTGGAACTCTCCATTATGAAGCATTTCAAGACCTTGTCAATATATGTACTCTCGCTTAATCCAATTAAGCGCCTTAATCTATCTCGATAGATCTTTATTAAGCGCCTTGATCAGTATGTCATCAACATACAGAACTAGGACGACAACAATGCTCCCACTAGCTTTCTTGTATACACAAGGCTCATCTTCGTTTTTGATAAAACCAAATTCTTTGATTTTCTTGTCAAGTTTGATACATGGAATGGTCGTGAATGGCGTTGAGCTCTTGGGGTAACTTAAATTTATATGCTACCCGACTAATCCTTTCGGTGATCTTAAATGGTCCGACATATCTAGGGCTTAACTTACCCTTTTTATCGAATCACACAATTCGTTTCCAGGGTGATACTTTTAATAGCACTTTATCTCCCACTTGAAATTCTAGAGGCTTTCTACGGTTATTCGCATAATTTTCCTAGCGATCCCTGGTTGCTTTAAGTCTATCTCTGATAACTGAAATTTCGTCAGTAGCTTCCTGAATATCTGGCCTTGCCACATGCTTTTCTCCCGTCTCTCTCCAATAGAGTGGGAACGACACTTGCGTCCATACAAGGCTTCATACAGTGCGCACTGATACTTGAGTGGTAACTATTGTTGTAGGAGAACTCTATTAGAGGTAAGTGGGTGTCCCAACTTCCTCCGAAATATAATACACAATCTCAAAGCATGTCCTCTAAGGTCTGGATAGTCCGTTCACTTTGTCCGTCTGTTTGAGGATGGTAAGTTATGATCAAGTTCAGTTGCGTAGCCAATGCTTCCTAGAGTGAATTCCAGAATCTTGAGGTGAAACGACTATCTCTATCAGAAATGATGGATATAGGGACTCCATGTCGCGTGACGATTTCGTTGATGCAGACTCTGGCATACTTTTCCATCTTGTAGTCTCCTCGAATAGGTAGAAAATGCGCATATTTCGTCAGTCTGTCCACTATAACCCAAATCGAATCGTGCCCTTTGGCAGTTCGGGGTAGCTTAGATACAAAATCCATGATTACATGCTCCCATTTTTACTGTGGAATTTATGGATGTTGAAGTAATCCCGATGGTTTCTGGTGCTGTCTTTGACCTTTAAGCAAGTCAGGCATTTTCCTACGTACATGGCAATATCTCTTTTCATTCCTGGCCATCAATAATACTCCTTTAGATCCTTGTACATCTTATCCGCTCCTGGGTGGATTGAATATTTTGACTTGTGCGCTTCCTCTAACACTACCTCTCGTATGCCGCATATTTTCAGAGTCCATGCCCTATTCTTAAAGTAACGTCAGACTTAGTTTCAAATATTTGCTCTAATTGGTTTAGGTTCTCGTTCTTTAAGTTTTCCACCTTCATTGCCTCATTTGTGCTTCCAAGAAAGAGGGTAGATGTTTTATTTATATGCCAAAGAAGAGGGGGTAGGGGGGTTCACAAAAAGGGGGGAGGAGAGGGTGATAGGTGATGGTGGGTTCACAAATATGAAACTTGATAAATGAATTGGTTGATTTTAAATTTATGTTTTTATTAAAAAAATTTATTCTTAAAAGGGTTTTATTTAAATTTTTAATATTAATTTTATAAAAATTATAATCCTCCTAATTTATATAAATACCTTACTTTATATAAATAAAATAGCTAAAACCGGCAATTCATGTAGTTTTTATGTACTTTTCTAAATGTAGGCATAACTAAGGCTATGATCTCATTTTCTTAATGAAATCATATCAAAACCCAACTTTCTAAATTTAGGAAGTGTTAGACCTAAACCTGCTATAAATAGGAAGTGAAACATGTTCCTGCTAGAAATGAAAAGTGAAACCTCGCTTGCTAAAAATGGAAAGTGTAGCCGCACTTACTAAAAATGGAAATTACATCCATACTTGCTTAAATTAGAAAGTAGTCAATACTAACCAGAAGTGAAAAGTTGACGGATGTCACATCTTTTTACACAGTTGTTTCATATAGCTTTGAAAAATCATAACCTTCATATGGTTTGTTTTGTACACCATGAAAAAAGGAGACCCGTATGTCACTGAAACGACTAAAGTTGTCACCTTTATACATCGTTGTTACTTATAAAATCGTAAAAATATGAACTTTTTTATAGTCGTTCCATAAAACGGTGTAAAAGCTTGTATCTTTTAACAGTTGTTTTGGAAAATGGCCTAAAAACTTGTATTTTTTTCAAAGTTCTTTTGTTGACTAGTACAAAATGTGATCATTTTAAAGGTACATTGTAAAGTCGTGATCTTTTTACACAGTTTTTATATATAGCTTTGAAAAATCATAACCTTGATATGGTTTGTTTTGTACACCGTGAAAAAGGTGACCCGGATGTCACTAAAACGACTAAAGTTGTCACCTTTATACATCGTTCTTACTTATAGAATCGTAAAAATGTGAACCTTTTCATATTTGTTCCATAAAACGGTGTAAAAGGTTGTATTTCTAATAGTTCTTTCCACAAACGGCCTAAAAACTTGTATTTTTTTCATACTTCTTTCGTTGACTAGTACAAAATGTGATGATTTTAAAGGTACATATGTAAAGTCGTCAGATTTTTACACAGTTGTTTCATATAGCTTTGAAAAATCATAACCTTGATATGGTTGTTTTGTACACCGTGAAAAAAGGTGAGCCGGATGTCACTAAAACGTCTAAATTTGTCACCTTTATACATTGTTGTTAATTATAGAATCGTAAAAATGTGAACATTTTCATAGTTGTTCCATAAAAGAATGTAAAAGCTTGTATTTTTCACCGGTTGTTTCGGAAAACGGCATAAAAACTTGTATTTTTTTCAAAGTTCTTTCATTGACTATAACAAAATGTAATGATTTTAAAGGTACATATGTAAAGTCGTGAGCTTTTTATACAGTTGTTTCATATAACTTTAAAAAGTCAGGACCTTTATATGGTTTGTTTTCCACATAGTGAAAAAAGGTGACCCGTATGTCACTGAAATGTCTAAAGTTGTCACCTTTATACATGTCGTTGTTACTTATAGAAGTTTAAAATGTGAACTTATAGTTGTTCCATAAAACAATGTAAAAGCTTGTATTTTTTTAACAGTTGTTTCAGAAAACGGCTTAAAAACTTGTATTTTTTTCAAGGTTCTTTCATTAACTAGTACAAAATGTGCGGATTTTGAAAGTACGTATGTAAAGTCGTGAGCTTTTTACACAGTTGTTTCATATAGCTTTGAAAAATCATAACTTTGATATGGTTTGTTTTGTACACCGTGAAAAAAGGTGATCTGGATGTCATTAAAACGTCTAAAGTTGTCACCTTTATGCATCGTTGTTACTTATAGATGTGTAAAAATGTGAACTTTATTAGTTGTTCCAATAAATGGTGTAAAAGCTTGTATTTTTTTAAAAGCTGTTTAGGAAAACGGCCTAAAACTTGTATTTTATTTTTCAATAGAGTGACATATAAAGTAATATAACGAGGGTTGCTTAGGATGCATCAAATATGCGATTTATAAAGTGGCTTATAAAGTAATATAGAAAGGATTGCTTAGGATGCATCAAATACGTGATTAATGATATATAAAATGGCTTATAAAGTAATATAGAAAGGGTTGCTTAGGATGCATCAAATACGTGATTAATGATATATAAAATGGCTTATAAAGTAATATAGAAAGGGTTGCTTAGGATGCATATGTGCTTAATAATATAGAAAGTGGCTTATAAAGTAATATAGAAAGGGTTGCTTAGGATGCATCAAATATGTCCTTACTCATATATATAAAGTGGCTTATAAAGTAATATAGAAAGGGTTGCTTAGGATGCATCAAATATGTGCTTAATGATATAGAAAGTTACTTATAGAGTGGCTTATAAAGTAATATAGAAAGGGTTGGTTAGGATGCATCAAATACATGCTTAATGATATAGAAAACGGCTTATAAAGTAATATAGAAAGGGTTGCTTAGGATGCATAAAATATGTGCTTAATGATATATAAAGTGGCTTATAAAGTAATATAGAAAGGTTTGCTTAGGATGCATCAAATATGTGCTTAATGATATAGAAAGTTGCTTATAAAGTAATATAGATTAATGGAATTGGTATTTAACAATTTAAGAGCACTCAATTTTCTGTTTTTGACTTTCTGTTTGGTATAGATCACTGGAATTGGTATAGAAGTGGCTTATGAAGTAATATAGATCACAGGAATTGGTATTTAACAATTTAAAAGCACTTAATTTTCTGTTTTAGACTTTCTGTTTGGTATAGATCAATGGAACTGATATAGAAAGTGGCTTAATGAGCTCTATTTTTGATTTTCTGTTTGCGGCTATGAGCACTCAATTTTCACTTCCTTTCTACTTTTTCTTTTTCAATTTCAATTTCATATGGTTTTAATAAATTTCATATGGTCTCATGTTATCGCTCAATTTTGATTTCATATGGTTTTAATCAATCCAAGAAGGGGACACTAGGGACATATGGGTTGTTTTAATGGAACCATTGGTGAAGGTTGGAGTATAGAGATGATGAACAGTGGAATAGAGAAGGTTAAAACGAGGAGGCAACCATCGAAGGGAGGAGGGATGATTTGGAGTTTGATCATCGATTTGGAGAATCCATCTGCTTCCATGGTCGACGACTACTGATTTCAATTTGGAGAGTCCATCGAGGTTAGGGTTCTGATCAAGTAAGTTTCGGACGAAAATGGACACTGAATTCTTAAAAATAAGGGGGAAAGATTTGGGTTAATTAAAAAGACAGATCTTCCCCTCATGTGAGGGGGTAACATCACGACATTAAAGAGAGGACCGTCACTCTGTTAGTAAATTGAAAAGTCAAGGACTATTAACTTAGATACTTTATTTTAGGGACCAAATCTAAAATACTAGAAAACCACGTGGACCGCGGTGTAATTGGTCAAAATCTTTAGGTTTTTAAGTCTTGGCCCAGAAACGGAACCTGCAAATAAAATTGTTAGCCGAGACCGAGAGGGTGGTGGGAAGAATGGACGAAAGGGGAAAATTGATTGGAATATTCATCAACCCTCATCCACCGATCAAACACAACAAAATCGAACAATGAAAGGCGGAGGTAGAAGGAAGAGCATCAGTTCCGACCCTCAACCACCACCACCTCGAGTCCACGTTTCCCCGAGAACGTTGAGGCGGAGTACTACAAGCGAGAATGGTGAACTACAACGGCGGTACATTGCTGGCCGAATGACGGCGGAGATAAGTATGAAGATGAGGAAGAGGATGAATATGACGATCAGTTCGCTGACCAAGAAAATGAAGGAGTTGAAGGCGAAGGCGAGGGAGAGGGAGAAGGAGAGGATGGGGACGAGCGTCCTAAGCTAGCTGAGGGTTTCTATGAGATCGAATCTGTACGAAAGAAAAGAAGTCGCAAGGTTTATTTATGTTCTTTCTTCGTTCCTTTCCACACTATTTGTTTTCCTTTAATTTCAATCTCTATATATGTCTACATTTCTCTGACTTGGTGGTTTTTCTGTGTGTGAATTTACATGAATGGCTTGCTTCGTGATCATTTGCTTGGGGGAGGAAGGGTAAAGTACAGTATCTCATTAAATGGTGAGTGCTCTAACTATTTAATTTGTTATGCACATATTCACATGCACATTATAATTAGCAAACACGTGTTATGTTTTGGGATTGTTGTGACTTGGAAAATATATAAAATGTTAGCTTAGCTTTGATCAGTGTTGCTTTTGAGTGCAAGGAATTAAAGTTGAAGCTCATTTTGAGCTCCAATTGCGATTCCTAATCCAATCTTAGGGAGTTCCCCATATACTTTTAGATTGTGTTTGGAAGCATGGAATAGTGATTTGGTATGTATGATGGGGTTGTATCTCTCCCTAGTTAATGTAATCGGGTTTCTACTGAACTTCAATTCTCATTCCTAATTCATGATTCTTTATTTTGACGTCACATGGCGCCCTTTCATGGTAGTTCATTTGTTTTGGGCATATGAAAGTGGACATTTGAATTGTTAGGGATTTATTCTTGCCAAGGTGTGCTTTTTAAATCATTAAGTTATGTTCATATGCTTTTGTGAAGGCGGGGATGGCCAGAGGCGGCTAATACTTGGGAACCAGTCGAGAATCTTATGTCATGCTCTGATGTCATTGAAGCATTCGAAGATAGGTATTCCTTTGATAGTTTGGGTTTTGTGTTTGATTATATAAAGGGTTGGTTTGGGATTGGTCAAGGTAACACATGTTATAAGAACCAAATATAGTTAAGGAAATTATAATTTTCACCCTCCAGCATGTGTGCTCACAAGGAGAAGCACCGGCCAACATCATTCTTTTTATAGGGTATACCTGATGTTGAGAGTTTATATTATTAAACACATACATGACTTAATCTATATGCTCAACCTTAAGAATATCCCCAACAATCCGTGAATACTAAGGAAAGACATTTTGGGAAAATGATTATTTATGCTTTCTTATTTGATGTAATTCGAAGAATGAGGTCAGGAAAACAAAGATCAAGCAGGAAACACAAACGCAAGAATGCGGTTGCTCCTCAACCACAACCAAAGAAGAAGAAGCAACAACAACAAAGTTCTGCTGCTGCTACCTATAATGTGCCCTCTGTGAAGATCAAAATCATTGAAGGACCCTTGTCGCATCCTTCTAGGAAAGATCCCACTTGTAGTAAATGGGAAGAAAACAATGTTGGCGGTGTGGGCAATGTTAAAACTTCGAAACATTTAAGTGATAATGGATCTTTATTTGTCCCCCGACAAATTGGAGAAATGAATGAGACAAATGAGTTGAATGTGAAGCTTTGTCAACTTAAGGATACATATTCAACTGATAAGGAAAACGTAAATGAGTTTGCTATAAATACCGAAGAAGATCAATCGGGTGAAGGAGGAAGTCCTTCATATAGGATCTCAAATGTGAATGGACCAAAATCTGTTTGGGTTAGTAGCAGTGTTGGAGCTAGGAGGAGAAAATCTGGTGCTGTCAAGCGGTTTAAGCAAGACATAAACCCAATTGTCACTAATGAGGCACATGTTGGAATAGAAAGAATAACCAACGCTAATGGTGTAGTTGTAGAGCATGGGACTCAAAACTTTGACCAAGCGGGAAACTGTTTCAGTTCAATGAACATGGTAGATACTTCGAGAAACATGTATGGCATTACAAAGATCATCAAGCCCGTTGAATATTCCATATCCACACTTAATGATACACAAGACATCTTGGTGACCTTTTCCGTCTTGAGGTATGTGCATGTCTCTCTTTCTCTTTTATTTTGTATACGACTTCGCACTTATTACTTGTTCTTTATATCTTTAGTTAAGAAATCAGTACAACTTCGATGCATTTGGCAACATATGGAAGATGACTATAACTATAAGGAACTAGAAATTCTACGATTATTAAGGAACACTTCTGTTTGTTTGTCTGTTTGTATATTGTTGCTTACTTCTAGCTCGTTCTCTAAGTTTTAAACTATCGCCTTTCTTGTTTTCAAGTTATTTTTTTGAAAGTTCTTATTATTTACCCAAATTTTATTTTGTTCTATTTATTATCTATCATCAAGGTTTTAAAAAGCGCGACCAGACCTCGAAGTGTTTTCCCTCGACGAGGCGAGGTGTAAGGTGCAGGCGGAAATATAGACATACACGTATATACACCAACATTGTTTTAAAAAGAGCTAGAGGTTGCACCTTGAGGCTAGGCGTCCAAATTTCATGTGTGAGTCGACGCTTCCTTCTCTTAAGATGGGGTGTACGCCTTAAATGTGTAAGGTTGTAGCAAGGCAGTGATAATGTGTTAGAAATCATAAATGTCAAAACATTATTATTTAGTATACAGTTTATGTTTTTTAACTAAGTTTAAATTAAAGAGGTTATGACACCTCACTATGTATAACTAATTAAGTGGTTGTATGGGTAGTTTTAGGCGACGGTTCTTGGCATCCCAAAGCCAACCGTCATGTCTCTTACTGGCAACGTTTCCTCATGTATAAATGCATGAAAATCAGCCACTAAGATTAAGCAGTGTGTATTCTCTCTTCATCAATAAAATATATTATCTTTATATATTCCTTTCTCCTTTCTTGTTTAAAGTGTGTGTGCATATTTCTTCATTCAAATGGGTTCTTCACAATCCAAGAATTGTGATCATTCGATCATCAATAGAGAATTCTCAAACTCGAAGTCTTCTAATTCGCAACAGTGGTATCAGAGCCAACGGTTGGATCAAAATCGGAGGCAAGAACAAAGAAGGAAGAAATCAATAAGAATTCTCCAACGACTTCGCGAAACGCATGCTCAATTTCATGGGAACGAAAAATTGGCGAACCCACGATACGGTCCAAGCAACAGTCACGGAGAGGGTGAAACAAGAACCAAAAGACCAACATGCTATCGATGCACGTTGAAAGGGCACTTTGCCTGGGACTGCCCGAGAAAGACGACACGATTGGTGAAAAAACAATCAGCGCCACATACGACTGAAGTCGGAACAAGTCACGGCACTCTAATTCCTCGAACTCTTCGCCCGCTGCTGCCCTATCAACAAACGCACACCGAAAGAATCGTCATAAATGGAGATTACATGGTCGAAGGTACGGATACGGGATCCTGGAACTCAATTTGGTATGTAAATACCAAGATTTCGAAGCACATGTCTCTACAAAGAGGAGATGTTTGATAGTTTGAAGAAGTGTTTCTTCATCAATGATGAAGAACGTCACTTTGATCCTATAAATGTGCACGGTATCGGAGAAGTTAGTTTGAATACGAACGTAAGAACGTATGTCATACCGTACGTATCATTCGTACCGGAAGTGAATATCAATGTCTTGAGTATGAAGCAACTCATACTCCAAGGATTTGAAATTGAAGTGGGCGATTTGAAATGCAAAATCACCCATATGTGTGACGATTCCAAAAAAGAAAGGGAAACTGACAAGGAATCCGTGAATACGGGTTCGAAGACGGCTGACAAAGGGAAGAAACCAATGGTCGAGGAAGAAAAGATCGAAATTCGTGGGAAATATGTGCCTATACCTGTTAGAACCCTTGATGATTTTACCACATTTATGATTTTGCTTAAATGTGACAAAATTGCTTATGCACATAAGAAGTTCTTCGAAAAGAAATTTAATGAGGCAATCGTATGGTTCTTCAAGATCAAGGACAATGAAGAGATCATTGTACCACCGACGGTATCGGGCTTAGAAGTGTGCCTATTTGATCTTTACAAGTTGATCATCGGTTATGGAGGACACGAAATCATCACAGTAAAAGGAATTTGGAACGAGATCGCGAAGTGTTTTGGCTTTCCGGGATATTGTGGTGAGCATTTCAATAGGTTGTATATGACCTATCTTCTGCACCCACATGAATATTTTGTTTTTGCACAAAAATTGTATGGAAAGTACCTAAGCATTAAGAGTCAGGATTTGGGGAGTGTGCCCGATAGGACTCGAGCCACAAAGGGTTGGCAGATTGATGGCGTAGGTACCTCGGAAGGTGCATTAACCGGAGGGAATGGCCAGGAAGACCGGAACGCCACCAAGACATCGTTTCAACTCAAAGGCTGCAAGGATTCAGAAGTTGAGGAGGCAGAAGATCAGGACCCGAGCATTGTTGATTGTTATTCGGAAGAAGACAAGGACCCAAGCGACGACTCGGCTGAAGGAGAAGATTTCGTGGTTGTACTTTGAAGAAGATTGAAGATTGAAGCTTACTGAAGATGTTTTGACATTTAGGAGGGAGTGTTAGAAATCATAAATGTCAAAACATTATTATTTAGTATAAAGTTTATGTTTTTTAACTAAGTTTAAATTAAAGAGGTTATGACACCTCACTATGTATAACTAATTAAGTGGTTGTATGGGTAGTTTTAGGAGACGGTTCTTGGCATCCCAAAGCCAACCGTCATGTCTCTTACTGGCAACGTTTTCTCATGTATAAATGCATGAAAATCAGCCACTAAGATTAAGCAGTGTGTATTCTCTCTTCATCAATAAAATATATTATCTTTATATATTCCTTTCTCCTTTCTTGTTTAAAGTGTGTATGCATATTTCTTCATTCAAATGGGTTCTTCACAATCCAAGAATTGTGATCATTCGATCATCAATGGAGAATTCTCAAACTCGAAGTCTTCTAATTCGCAACAGTGGTATCAGAGCCAACGGTTGGATCAAAGTCGGAGGCAAGAACAAAGAAGGAAGAAATCAATAAGAATTCTCCAACGACTTCGCGAAACGCATGCTCAATTTCATGGGAACGAAAAATTGGCGAACCCACGATACGGTCCAAGCAACAGTCACGGAGAGGGTGAAACAAGAACCAAAAGACCAACATAATTCGCAACATAATGTTCACAAGTCTACGCTTTTACTTAGTGGAGTCATATAAGTTTATTTTTTTATTTCTCCCTATGTCATACAATCACAAACATACATTGTACATGTATTAATGCATATATTTTTTTTGTTAATATTATTATTATGTAATATAATGTACTAACTAAAAATGTATGTACTAGTATTACCGTATAGGCGAAGGATCGTGTGAGAAGAAGAGTTAAGATGAGAAGCGTAAGAAGAGATCTGAACCCTTGAACCCTTGATCACTTTTAATCTCATGCACACCCATGAGTTGTGCTTTAGAAGGAAATTGATCTGGTGCATCTCGGTGCACCTCATTAGTGTTGACATTCAATTAGTATTGATCCAAGGGTGGAGATCTCTTCTTATGCTTCTCACCATAACTTTGTTTCTCACCATAACTTCACTTCTCACCGGAACCCAACCCTTAGTGTGTGTGTGTGTGTATATATATTTCTGAGCGGAGTATGCTTTATGTATATTAAACTTTCACTTTACTGTCCTAAAAATATTATTTTCGTCCGGTTTCTATAATTTGGTTAAGTTATGTAATTTCTTCAACATTAATAATATAAAATAATGTAGGAAACGTATAAAATAAAAATTGGAAACTACGTAAACTTTTTATTTTGGTGTCATTTTAATCGTCTTGACAACAACTTTCGGATGATATATTTTGTTCTAAACATATTTATTTTATTATAATTTAATAAATTACATAAACGAATTAAGAATATATAAAAGATATAAACAACTCATTAGGAGTAAATTGGTCATCTTATCTGTTATGCCCTATCCAGTTATGTCTTACTAATTTCTGAATAGAGTTCTGTCATGTTGTTGTCTGTTTGAATGTCAAACGCACCCTTCGAGTTAGAAGCTTCGAGTGAACACCACTTCAAAATTATAAGCTTCTAAACGAGACTCAGGCTTCTAAACAAGACCCAAAAGCTTTCGAAGGAAACTTTAGAGGCTTCTGAATTTCACTTGGAAGATTTAGAAACTCATTTTTTCCAAACATATTTATTTTATTTGGAAGATCTAAACTCATTTATGTGTGTGTGTGTGTATATATATATTTCTGAGCGGAGTATGCTTTATGTATATTAAACTTTCACTTTACTGTCCTAAAAATATTATTTTCGTCCGGTTTCTATAATTTGGTTAAGTTATGTAATTTCTTCAACATTAATAATATAAAATAATGTAGGAAATGTATAAAATAAAAATTGGAAACTACGTAAACTTTTTATTTTGGTGTCATTTTAATCGTCTTGACAACAACTTTCGGATGATATATTTTGTTCTAAACATATTTATTTTATTATAATTTAATAAATTACATAAACGAATTAAGAATATATAAAAGATATAAACAACTCATTAGGAGTAAATTGGTCATCTTATCTGTTATGCCCTATCCAGTTATGTCTTACTAATTTCTGAATAGAGTTCTGTCATGTTGTTGTCTGTTTGAATGTCAAACGCACCCTTCGAGTTAGAAGCTTCGAGTGAACACCACTTCAAAATTATAAGCTTCTAAACGAGACTCTTTCGAAGGAAACTTTAGAGGCTTCTGAATTTCACTTGGAAGATTTAGAAACTCATTTTTTCCAAACATATTTATTTTATTTGGAAGATCTAAACTCATTTCATGTGTGTGTGTGTATATATATATATTTCTGAGCGGAGTATGCTTTATGTATATTAAACTTTCACTTTACTGTCCTAAAAATATTATTTTCGTCCGGTTTCTATAATTTGGTTAAGTTATGTAATTTCTTCAACATTAATAATATAAAATAATGTAGGAAATGTATAAAATAAAAATTGGAAACTACGTAAACTTTTTATTTTGGTGTCATTTTAATCGTCTTGACAACAACTTTCGGATGATATATTTTGTTCTAAACATATTTATTTTATTATAATTTAATAAATTACATAAACGAATTAAGAATATATAAAAGATATAAACAACTCATTAGGAGTAAATTGGTCATCTTATCTGTTATGCCCTATCCAGTTATGTCTTACTAATTTCTGAATAGAGTTCTGTCATGTTGTTGTCTGTCTGAATGTCAAACGCACCCTTCGAGTTAGAAGCTTTGAGTGAACACCACTTCAAAATTATAAGCTTCTAAATGAGACTCAGGCTTCGAAACAAGACCCAAAAGCTTTCGAAGGAAACTTTAGAGGCTTCTGAGTTTCACTTGGAAGATTTAGAAACTCATTTTTTCCAAGCACTCCCTTCATAATAGTGGGACCATTGCCAGTGTCGCTTCCCCTTGGACCTTGCGAGGGGCTTTGCCCTAGGACTTAGCCCCACCATATGGTGCCATCCAACGATTAACTTACACTAGTGTGCAACCCACACTTTCTAGACCATGATATAGCTTAACTAACAACCCTATATTCTCTTGTGAATCAAATTACATAAACCGATGATTTGACAAAGATAACCCAACATTCCTCGCCCGTTTATCACAATTATTTGTTTAGAAATAACAGTTAATATAGAAAAGTAAACTCTTGTATAAATGAAAGTATCTTGAAGATTGAATTTCCATCATAGTACATTACACATTTCAAATACTTGCGAACCTGGGTGTCTTATGGATTGAACC
This sequence comes from Silybum marianum, assembly GCA_036898165.1. Classification (NCBI taxonomy): domain Eukaryota; kingdom Viridiplantae; phylum Streptophyta; class Magnoliopsida; order Asterales; family Asteraceae; genus Silybum; species Silybum marianum. Next base: position 19,887,295 of record CM072536.1, on the reverse strand, counting down.
TGTCAGCCTATTTGAGTACTACAAAATAGCATACACATGAATTTGCACGTATTAGACACTATTGTAATTATGTTAAACTAGAGGGTACCTAAGTGTAATACTTATCTCTATATAGAGAGACCCCTTTGTAATCTTTCTACACAATAATAAATCACTCGGCTCTTAATATGGTATCAGAGCCCGATCATACCTCAGAGCACCACGACCACTGAACTTCTTCTGCTCGCATCTTCTCAGATCAGCAACAAGCAGAGTCCGATCATATTAGAGCTTGGGAATTTGAGCTTGTAACCCTAGCAGCCGACTTCTTTCAACAAACTACTGATTTCCTCCTCCTAACCCTAAAACAACCTCTGCCATCGATTCATGGCTCTTCTCGCTGCCTTCACAAGTGCTGAGAAAACTTCTCACAACTCTCATAAATTCGCATTCACTCTTTCCCCAACCAATTATGGTTATTGGAAGGCTATGATTCACCCCTTCCTTCTCACGCACAATCTATTTGGCTATGTGGACGGCACAATTCCGTGTCCAGCCATACTCCTTCAACCCGCTGTTGATGACGATCCAAAAACAGATCCAGACCCAAGAGAAAACCCTATCCCATTTGGATCGCTAATGACGCACATGTACGTATGCTCAGCATTTCGACAATCTCTGAAGCATCCTTCCGACATGTTCAAGGTACTACATCTCGTGATCTGTGGCTCTCACTGGAACGTGCCTATGCACCCCACTCGTCCTCTAGAGAATACACACTAAAGACTCAATTACTAAAGATCGAGATGAAAGGTGACGAAACTGTTGACGCCTATCTTAATCGAGCCCAAGAATACGCTGATGCATTGGCTGCCATTGGTGAACCTGTTAAAGACAAGGATCTGGTAATGCTTGCTGTAACTGGTCTTCAAGAGGAATATAATAGTTTCAAGTCTACCATCACCGCACGCCAATTTCCTACTGTATTCAATGACCTTCATGCCCTTCTCAGTGATCACGATTATATGCTTCAGAAGACTCATGATTCACAGAATCCCTCTATTCAAGCTTTCCACGCTACCAACAATGATGCCGACAAAACCGTCAATAGTTCTCTTGCAACAATAGCCGCTCAACTTTCAGCCCTTGGACTTAAATTAGTTCCAGCGGCTAACACAAGTGCACAATCCTCAAGCTCACAGGCCTTTTACAGTTCCCGTCAACCGACCAACAACCATGGTCGTGGACGTCGTGGGAACTATCGAGGAAACAACAACCGTGGTCACGGTGGTAGTCGACAATTCAGTTGGGCATTCCAATCAAAACACAGTTTATGGAACGTGCAATCGATGTGTCATTGGACACCTTCCATCTCAGTGTCCTAATCGTGATCCTCTACCATCCGGACCGGTCCCACAACTTATTATGCTAACAGCAATGCATCCACTTCAAACGCCTCTAATGCCTGGTTCCCTGACACTGGTGCCAACAGCCATGTTACACCGGATCTAGCGAGTATGAACGACTCTCGGTCATATCATGGCAATGACACTCTTCATGTTGGTGATGGTAAGGGTCTCCCTATTTTACATATTGGTTCATCTCGTTTTCATTCATCACATAAGACCTTTTCTCTCTCAAATATCCTTCATTGTTCCAGCAGGGAAGGATGTCATTCTTTCACAAAAGAAATATATTTTGGAACTCTTACAGCGGGCTGGTATCTCCGATTCCAAACCAGCGTCTTCTCCTATGACCACATCTACTCCACTTTCTGCACATGACAACCGTGCTTTTTCCGATCTTGTTAAATATCGACAAATTGTCGGTACTCTTCAATACGTCACACTTCGACATCACCTACGCTGTCAACAAAGTGTGCCAATACATGCATGCTCCGACTGACAATCACTGGTCTGCCGTGAAACGGATTCTACGATATCTTCATGGAACAGTTAATCATGGTATGCTCATTCAGAAGACCTCCAACACACAACTTCAGGCTTTTACTGACTCTCTCTGGCACGGCTCTGGCTTCCTCCTCATCGCTCACAACATTCTCGGATGTTGATTGGGCCGGTTGCCCGGATGATCGTCGCTCCACGAGGGATTTGCCATATTCGTGGGTTCTAACATTATTTCATGGACTGCCCGCAAACAACGCACTGTGTCTCGCTCCTCTACAGAGTCCGAATACAAAGCTCTTGCTGATACAGTTGCTGAACTTACATGGCTTCAAGCTCTTCTTGGTGAACTTGGTATCAAAACAAATCCTGCTCCTGTATTATGGTGTGACAATCTAGGAGCCACTTATCTATCTGCTAATCCTATTTTCCATGCCCGCACAAAGCATGTAGAAGTTGATTTCCACTTCGTAAGAGAGAGAGTAGCTAAAGGGGAGCTTCATGTTCACTTCATATCCACGCATGATCAGATTGCTGATATCTTCACAAAGCCGTTGCCAACCCCAAGATTTCTCTTTCTAAGATCCAAGCTGCAGATCGTTCCTCGTCCTTAGCTTGAGGGGGCGTATTAGACACTATTGTAATTATGTTAAACTAGAGGGTACCTAAGTGTAATACTTATCTCTATATAGAGAGACCCCTTTGTAATCTTTCTACACAATAATAAATCACTCGGCTCTTAATAGCACGATTCTCTAAAACTTAAACTTGACATTATTACAGACCATGTCCCCTGACCCATTTGTATAAAGCCATGTCCAAGCTTCTTGAAGCGGCCATACTTCACACTCTAATGCACCTGCAGAGGCACTTCTACAAAAGAACTATTAAGAAGTATAACTTTAGCCTCCTTCACTTGCAGTAGCAAGCACATACCTTGGTGTTATCAACTTGTGCTTCAATCTCTTAGAATGAGCATTCCCATTGAATTCAACTTCTAACGTTGTTTTAGAAGGGAGTTGGGTATCTCACTGCTAGAGATTTAATGGACTTAAATCCTATCCCTATCACCGACTTGTGAACCAAGTCCCTAGCTACCCCTTTCGTCAAGTGGTTTGCTAGATGTTTTTGAGACCGAATGAATTCAACCGAATTCACCCTATTCTTGATTAGTTCACGAATCATGCTATTTTTAACACCTAAGTGTCTAGAGTTGCCATTATATACTTGAACATAAGCTTTAGCCAAAGTAGCGACACCATCACAACAGATAGAAATGGGTGACATACGTTTTGGCTATAGAGGAATTTCGTGTACTGACTTCCTTAGCTTTTCCACCTCTTTAAAGGCAACGGTGAATGCCATAAATACCGACTCCATAGTCAAATTCGTGATGCATGTGTGCCTCTTAGAAGCCCATAAAATGTCACATACCTCAAGCAAAAACACCCATCCACTTAGATAGGAATGATCTTCTAAGTTGGTTATTCAATCTGCATTCAAATATCCCTCTAAAATCGAAGGAAACCCAACATAAGACAAACCATAATCTATGATTTTCTTCAAGTATTTAAATACCCGTCTTATTTCTTGCCGATGATGAGTGCTAGGATTATTAGTATACCTACTCAACTTTCCCATCAACATGGATTCACCCCAAAATCCGTCACTCAATCCCGAGTAGGGTAACATAGAGTTCACTATTTCTTTGAAAACTCTATTTTACCATTCCCCCGCACCATTTTGCTGTAGTGGCGCTTGGCGCTATAGTCTCGTGAATGATTCTTATGGATTGGAAAAACATGGGGTCGTAATACTCTCCACCACGATCACACAAGCATTTTACAAAACAATTCATTTGCAATTCAACCTCTGTTTCATAAATTTTAAATTTGTCCAACACTTCATCTTTTGTATGTAACAGAAATACATAGCAAAACCGTGAAACATTATAAATAAAAGGAACAACATACTTTTTATTATCCAAAGACGGAGTTGAATGCGAATCATAGATGATTTAGATCAAGCAACGACAAGTCCCTTTTCACATTCGGAAAATGTTGCATAGTGATCTTTGTTAGCAACTTAGCATGCAAGTTTTACACTTTTCTGAAGTGATGTCAAAGGCTGGAATTAAGCTTTCATTTGACATTATTTTGAAATTCACATGACCAAGTCTTGCATGCCATAAATTAAAATCAACATAATTTGAACTTGCAACATAAAAAGAATTTGAAACAAACTATCTTCATTCAAATTAAGCATAAACATGTCATTCATCAAAAAACCGAAGTCTACAAAAGAATCATTTTTTGACAAGATAAACTTGTCGGAATCAAACATGTTTAAGAGCTTACTGGAAACCAAATTCTTTCGAATTTATGGTACCTATAAAACGTCTAAAAGTTCAATTATTTTGCTAGAACTAAACTCTAGTATAACTAAGCCATTCAGAAAATGTAAATACAATTGAGGAATTCCTGAAAATCTAGAAAACAGAATGTATAAGCTTGGATAAAACCATGAGATCGCATATGATCTCGCTTTCCTTCAATTGCATTTCGACCCTTTGCCTGGGTATCACAAAATTAACTTGAAGATAATCTTAGATTTTCACTAACGATTTTGCAGAAATCATTTCCTTTTAAACTTAACAGATTTGTAGCTATTCTTAACTTAATGCCGAAAATATCTCTATCATAAAATGAAAATGATTTCTAGAGTAATTAATGGGTGGTTACAAAAACTGCATACATATAAGAAGATAGTCAGGAGCCCTTCAGAGTCGGAAGCTTTGACTCAGAGTCAAGCTCGGAGTCAACACTACTTCAGATTTATAAGCTTCTAAAGGGAACTTCAGAGAGGCTTTTGAATTTCACTTGGAACATTCTCAAAATCATTTTCTTCATGATTTTCTCTTCATAACAGGGGGCCACTGTCAGTCAGGGGCTGCTCCTAGGACCCCACAATCGGGCGCGACCCCTTTGACGCTCACCAGATTGTGCCATCCAACTGTTCAGAGGTGGTGAATTATGCCATTGATTGGTACCTAGTGTTGGCTGGGGGTCTTCACAAAAACAACCGCTCTACTTCTAGGGATAGGGGTCAAGTTTGTGTACATCCCAGCCCCACCACACCTATGGTGGATATACTAGCTCGTTTAATTTTTTTTTGGTTACCAAGTGTTGCTCATATAGATAAATGTACGGGACATCCCTAGCTTTGTTCTTTAGGATAAAAGAAGCTCAATAATTGCTATCCGTGAACTTCTATGTTAGGAAACTAATGGAACCACAAGGCTTGTGGCGTACTGGTTAAGGCTTGTGAGGGATGAGGCTAGATAACCCATCTACCCCATGTTCGAATCCAGGCGCAAACAACTTGTGGCCACTGGGGAATTATCTCAGGGCTGCATGCTTTAGCAGTCTTAAAATTGTCAGGGATTAGTCTAGGCAAATGCCTAGGATACCCTTTCCAAAAAAAAACCAATGGGATTGAAGGGTCAATGCTGGTTGAAAAGTAGTTTTGTTGTATTTTTTACTGCTATGCCATATGTTTTAATATTCCACTTGAAATCTGTTTGAGTAAGTTCTGTTTGGGTAAGAGTGCTGACCCGGGTAAGTGCTGTCCCAGGTAAGTGCTGTCTTGGGTAAGAATGTTTACCAAATGTTCTTGGTAAGTGCTTACCAACCATAAAATTACCATTATAACCTTATTTGTACTATATTTTGAATAAAATGTAGCTTTTTCTATTATTAATAGTTTAATGGAGGAAAAAACATCATGCATACTTTAAATAAATGCTTACTATTTTCATAAAAAAAATGTTTACCATAGAAAATGATAAAATATTTTTAATGATTAATTGCCAAATAATATGTTTTTTATGATTAATTGCCAAAAAATAATACTATTTTACTCAAAAAAAATGAACACACACACATATATATATATATATATAGAGAGAGAGAGAGAGAGAGAGAGAGAGAGAGGAAAGTTGAAATGCGAACTCAAATTTGGTTTTTTATTCAGTCTGAATATTTCTTTGATTATTCAGTCTGAATGATGCTTATTCAATCTGGATATTTCTTTGATTATTCACTTTGAATAATCTACATTCAAACACGTCTCGTGCTCTCATTTGTCCTTACGTTCACAACCAAATTTGAGTTCTCATTTGAACCCGCCCCTATAATATATTAATATATATATATATATAGAACGATAATCAAATAAAAATCACAAAAAGTTACAAACTCGTAAAAACCTATATAAATATATTTTTTTCGTGATTTTTTTTTATCAAAATCTATAATTTAAGATATTGTTTCACATATATGTTTGTGTTCACCTTATGAATATAATTACATGTGGAAAAAAAATTGATTCACCTAATGAAACAAAAGATATGCATAAAAAAGATTCATATGGTGAAACAAATACATGTGATAAAAAAATCATACATGTATCACGTAATCACATTTGAATTAAGAGAGCCCCAAAATTAAACATATATATATGCACACACACACATATATATATACATATATATATATACACACACACATATATATATATATATATATATAGAGAGAGAGAGAGAGAGAGAGAGAGATCATAGTGGAGTGAAATGGAAATGTTAAATTTGAGGGTAAAATGTGGAAATGTTAAATCTGAGACAAAATGTGGAAATTTTAAATTTGAGGGCAAAATGTGAAAAATGTTAAATCTGACCCGGGTAAGCATAATTTTGAAGCTGACCGGGTAAGTTTTTGGTCAGATCGTGGGTCAGATCTCGGTCAGACAATGATTTTAGTAGAACGCTACGGCTGGCGGACCGAGTCGGATTCTTGCGACCGGTCGGACGGGTCAGCATTTAGTAAACAGCCCCTAAGTGGATAACCATAATGTCTAGTTCAATATAAATGTATCAAATTTTATCCAAATATTATTCCTCCATAGTTTTATTTCCAATCAACGCCTCCTATTAGATCTAAAGGATTTACATCCTTTGTGGTTATTAGTGTTGTTGTTAGTATTGGCCTTGCCTAACCTCTAAGGGCCCGCTTGGTTTGACATAATGTTTTTGAAGGATTTGGATTTCATGGAAGGATTTGGAATCTTCGGTGTGGTTGGCTTGTAGGATTACAAATGGAATTAAATTCCAATTTTAATAGATAATTTGTAGAAACAAACCATAGATAATTATACAAATAATTAAATTACCTTTATTAATTGATTATTACAAAATGGATGTTATTAACATATTTTAAAACATTACTACAAACAAATCCTACGAAATCCCGTGAAAAATTCCAACCAGCCCCATGACCCATGGTATTTCTAAATCCAATTTTTGTCGGATTTCAATTCCTGCCTTTCCTATAAACTAAATGCGAGATTGGAATGGGATTCAATTCCAAATTCCACCGAATTTGTCAAACCAAATGGGCCCTAAATGATCTTCTGGGATTCTTCTATGGTATGCTCAATCACTTCCCATTTCTGATCATATTTGTTCATGTTTTTTCAACATATAAAGTGAAGATGTTTCAGGCATCACATAGACCTGCTTATGTTATATCTTTTAACGTGCTCATTCTTTATTACTTTCCATCTTTCCATTATACATTTTTCTTTCCTTTTTCTTTTTTAATCTAATTATTTCATCCTCAAACTGTTTCTACTGGCTTTCTAATGTTATGCCATCTTCATATCATTTAGATTGATATGCAAAATTTTATTTCCTTTTGTACATTTTTTCATCGGACTACTCAGTGGTACCAGACTTTTATGGTGGACCTCCTTGGCTTAAGAGGAATCCTGTTCAGGAGTGAATGAGTCAACTCAACAAAGCGTCAATTCTAATATTTTATGCAGGCAATGTGCATTTGTATTTCTCAGTTTTTTGGTTCTTAAATTTCTGCCTAAATTTTCAGTTTTGTACCATCTCCCTTTCACCACATGGCACCTCTGAAATCTGTCATTCAGAAATGGTGTTCCTCTAGTTTTCATTTGCATTTGGTGTCAGAGTATCGTCAATCCTTGCCCTTTTTTTTAATCTTAGATTAAAAACTATTGGTATCCAAAATTTGAACCATGCAAATGTGTGAATGTAAGATAATGTGCTTCATATAAAGCAATATAGGACCATTGCCTTTTCTATAATTGAAACTATTACCTTTTTCCCAGTGCAATAGTACATGCAATCCACAAATAATTTTTGTATTTTGCATCTTTTGGAACACTATGTTTAAAAATTTCTTTTCTTGTTTTTCTTTTAACTTATTGTCAAGTGCTGGATTTTTTTGGCACCATTGGTTTTATGCCTTTTTACATTTCGTTTGACACATTATTGACAACTTGTCCTACCTCCTCTTTATACAAATAAGTGAATAACAAAGTAACTGAAACAACTATTATATGATAGCTAGGAAGCAACATTGCTTCTATGCCTAATCTATGTATTGAGTGCTTTTGGAGTGTGTCAAGGTGACGTGACTTTGACCGTATTCATAAATTACTGACCACAAATTCACAGGGGTACGAGGGGGGGGGGGTATGTACTTTTAGTCTTTCGTTTTACCAAAAGTGGATGGAAATTTACAATTTGCTAAATTAGATAGAAAGGCTAAAGTTAGAAATAAACTTAAGTTGATTCATGCATTTTCATCATATCTATAGACATTCACTTTATTCTCAGGAAGGGTTATTTTGGTCCACTTGTTAGGTTGTTTAGTTGTTTCGCATTTCCCCTATTGCCTTTAATGCCCCTACTTGTTTTAATCTTATTTCATGTTGTTTACTGTGCGTTATATGTCTAAGTTTGTCACAAAGATTTTCATCAACTCTTCAAAACTTTTTTATTTGCATTTGTTAGTCTTACTCTTTGCAAAACCTTTTTCCAAGCTAGGGATCTTCATTGAAACAGCCTCTTTACTTCTAAGAGGCTGTTTGGCAGCTGCTGAATGATTTGGCAGAATGATCAAGTGGTCAGAATGATTAAGAGGCTCTTATGATATAGTGCAAAATGAAATATCATTGTTTGGTAATTGTTCAGGATGTAATCACGGCTCTTAATGGTTAAGGGAGGTCCAGGATACAAATGATTCAGAGGGTTTCGGAACCATTAAGAGACGGACTTATTTTTTGCCAAACAGGATTCACCTCTTAGCGATTCAAAGGCTGCCTCTTAATGGAACTGTTAAGAGGTAAACAAACAGCCCCTAATACCTTCCCCAGACCCCACTTCTTGTGGAATTTACTGGTTCGTTTGGCTTGATTTTGCTTACCAAACCAAACGTTCGTTTTCTGTATTTTAAGGAACTTTTGTGCTAGTCCTTTTCTGTATTTCAAGGAACTTTTGTACCCTATTCTTGAATACTAGTTATTTATATCCGTTTCAATCTCCTACTTGTACTAGTTTCTATTCTTTTCCATGTTGTTGTGCCAAAGTATCCTTAAATTCCCTCTGACTGGATAACATAATCTAGTTCTTGGGTCAACTATGAACGCTTGTTATCTTTGTTGCAGATCTGATGGAAAAGAAGTGATGGTGGATAACAGATATCTCAAAACTAACTATCCACTACTGGTAAAGTTGTCTGCTTCCCACGCCCGTATCCACAATTCCTTAAACATCATGTGTAGAGATGTCAAAATGGGCCTGGCCAGAACCGAATCCGACGAAAGCCCGAGCCCAAATCCGATCAAGGTCCGGCCCGGCCCGTGGGCCCTAACCAGTTTGGAATATAGACATTTTCTTGGCCGGACGCGAATCCCGTTCACGCCCGGCCCGGAAATATTACCTTTTTTTAAAATTTTGACCGTTAGAGAGTCGTTAGAGTTGAGAATATGACCGTTTTTGGCCCGGTTTTCATAACCGGTTTGGACTCCAGGTTAAACGGGCCGGGGTTTCACTTCCGGATCCGGCCCGAATCCGAATCCGGTTTGGCTGAATCCGGTTTTGTGAATAGTATTTCGGCCCGGCCCGGCCTGAATCCAACTTTTTGACATCTCTAATCATGAGTATTTTCTCTTCACTTACTATTCCTCCTATTTGTTTATTGACAACCTCCAGTTGATCAACTTCTATGAGCAACATATTCAGTATACTAGTCCCACCTCTGAATGAGTGACTTGGAAGTTTGGATCTTCATTTTTCTCGATGATGCAGAGCCTTCAGAGTGTCGATTATCGGTAAATAATGTATTATATATTGGCAATGTGTTTTTGGATTTTTGGGTAGGCTATAGAAATATCTACATCTTTTTATTTAAGATTATATATTTATTCTGGATTGTTGCCTGCATTTAATTTCTCACTTATGATGTCAAGTGTGAACCATTTTAATCAGTTGATATTTTGAAAGGGGGTCTTGAATTGATCAGCTACAGAATCAGTTCAACTAATTAATGTTAAAGAAAGGTGCAGCAGAGGAAAATGATACTGGTTCTGCCTTTTTAAACCTCTTCATATTGTGGTTTACTTTGACACAAAACATATTTTGGTATTGTGGTTTCGATTTCAATCAACCATCTGAGTCATTGTGATCATGTTCTTTTGTGTGTGTATATTATTGTCTTCCTTCCCTATCAATTAACATATTAATAAATATGTATAATAATTATAAAAAATTAAAGTAATAATAGTATTTGAGATATCCAGTATATAATACTAGTTTTAGATTAAAGGGAATGAGAAAGGAAGTATAGATTTCAGAAAATAGAGATAGCTTATTTCATTTTCATCTTAGTCATCAGATGCCTCTTACAGATCTGAGCCTCTAATATAAATTAAATTGGGAGAGATGAGCCAGAAACAATAGACAAAAGAAAACTAAAAGCGCCAAAAAAGAGGACAAGTCCCGTTAGTCCAAAGGTGGTAGTGGTAGTCGATAACAAAAAAGAAAGGACAATATGTGGGATTGCAAATTGAGGCATGAATTGATGGTAAACTACACCCATAAAAAGGTGTCAGCTACAGACACTGATGCTTCCAAACACCGATGACTACGTACACTTAAGATGCTCTTAACAAGATGCTAAAATTACTCGAACTGAACACATATGTGAGATCTGGTTATTGAAACTCTTAAGGTAATATTAGGCCTAGGCTAGATGTTGCATCAAGATGAATCCATTGTAGAAATTTGTATACTGGATAGGCCCTCATAGTGTGAAAAGACCGCTAGGACAACCATTTCTTGGTTTGTATCCATGATGATATCTTGATCCTTGTTCGAATATTTACTTCCCTAGGATACACCCTTGTCAAATTGTTGATGCTGACCAAAAGAAGCTGAAACACTACTAACAACTTAATATTGAAAGATCAAGACTGAAGGACCAGACATGGAAGTCTGTTATGCTTATGTATGTAACATTGAAGCTTGCGACACCGATGGATGGTTATAACACTGATGAAGACATTCCCTTGTATGATTGTATCATGGGCTCTTGACAAAATGACCATTTGAAATCTAAGTCAACTACTTGGTAAGTTCAAGTACTTTCTTTGCATTAAAAATGTTCATTAAATGCTTATTTCCAAAAGGATTCACAAGATTGCAAGGTGTTGTGAGATCACTTCTAAAAGACTTGAGCATACATGTATACGCTTGAAACCATTAATCATCCTTAACAAGCAATAACGGTAAGATAATAGATATCCGCTAGATACAAGAAGTAAGGTAATGAAATTTAGATACTTAAAAGGAATTACTTTAAAAAGCTTCAAATGCAATAAAAGATAACTAGAATTTCTACTACTACCAAGGCTAGTAATTTTTACCGAAGAGTTCGGTCGAAAAGGAATGATTTTGTAACACCATAACTCATCCTTATAATGTACTAGGAAGGATTTTATTCAATGATTAATAACCAAAGGGCTAAATGAATGAAATAACAATCTCCTACCATAAAGTTTTTTTTTATTATAGCATTATTATACTTTTATTTTTCCTTGTTACGACAATGTACATTCAAATTAATTTTTATTAGTATTGTACTTTGGAAACTTTACTTGTAATAACAATGTGCAACTTGTTACCTTTAAAACCGATTAATCTCTTTTTTCCTGCTTATGTGGCTTAATAGAGATTTCATCCAATTATTCAATTCCTCGTCTTCTTAAGGGATAGGAATGGAATTTGTTGAGTGAGATTCATCAAAGTTCACGTGCATGGTTTCTTCAACATGTTGTCTTCTTTTTTTGAAGACTCTAAATGACTTAGATATAGAAGAATATCCAAGAAATATACCATCATCTGCCTTTGGATCGATTTTTCCTAAATGATCTCTATCATTCAGAATATAGCATCTACATCCGAAGATATGTAGGTACTTCAGAGTGGGTTTTCTTCCATGAAGCAATTCATAGGAGGTCTTCTTGAATCTCTTAACTATCAGAGATTGATTTTGAGTGAAACGTTCAGTGTTAACTGCTTTAGCCCAGAACTGAGTTGGTAGATGCGACGCTGAGCATTAAGCGAGCTGCTTCAATGATCGTTCTGTTTCTTCTTTCAGCAACGCCATTTTGCTGAGGAGTTCTTACTGAAGAAAAGTTGTGAGTTATTCTTTTTTCTTCAAAGAAAGTAATCAGAGTACTGTTTTTTAATTCAGTAGCATGATCACTTCTCATGGAGCGAACTGTAAGATTGTTCACTCTTAGATCGAAGAAAAAATACCCAAGTATATTTGGAATATTCATCAACTACCACAAGAGTGTATTTCTTTCCAGACAGAGATTGAACGTTGACTGGTCCAAATAAATCCATATGAAGTAATTGAAGAGGGGTGGTCACTGAGAAGACCTGCTTAGATCTGAAAGAAGTTTTTGTCAGCTTTCCTTTTTCACATGTTGAACAAAGAGATTCTTTTGTAAAGGTATGTTTGGTGAGATCTCTGACAAGTTCTTTTTGAGATAACTCATTAATCATCTTAAAATTTAGATGAGAAAGTCTTTTATGCCAAAGCCAGTTAATACCAGAGGAGGCTTTTGAAGTAGAGCATACATTTCAGAGTGAGAGCCATCCATATTAATGACATAAATGTTTTGTGATCTTTTGCCTTTTAAAGAAAGTTTGTCATTACTATCAGTGAAAACACATTTGGTCTTTGTGAATAATACTTTGAAGTCTTTATCATAGAGTTGGCTGATGCTCAATAAATTGTTCTTAAGTCCTTCAACATAAGCAACATGACTGAATGATGTTGCTCCATTGGATAGAACGCCATCCCCCTTTGTGTAACCTTTGCCATTTCCACCAAAGGTCACTGAGTGACCATTTTCTTCCTTGTAGTCAGAGAGCAGAGATTTTCTGCCAGTCATGTGCCTTGAGCATCCACTATCGAGATACCAGATACCATATGGGTTCTGCAATGTCAGTGGAGGGCTTGGCGGATATGTTACTAGCTGAGGAATTTTCTTCAGTGGTTATCTTCACCTTGGAAGTTTTACCAACCTTAGTGGATTTCTCTTTTACTTATTTGTCAGCTAGAGCTACTTTCTTACCATGAGCCAATTTCTCAACTTTAGTAGCATTAGGACATTTGCTTGTAATATGGGTTGTTTCACCACAATGATAACACTTCCTATATTTAAGATGGGTTTTGAGCTGGTCGCCTACGGAGAGGAGGTCGAAACATTTTCAGGAACAGAACCAAGAATTCCTTTTTTCATTGTCCTTGGAGGAGCTAAAAGTTTTTCAGGAATAGATGGAGTTAAGTCAATTTTAATTCTGGGAGTTGATATCTGAACAAATCCAGGAATCTTCTTTCCAGGTTTAGAATGACTGGATGAAGGAACTGAAGGATTCTTCTACAGCTTTTGGAAATTCTTAGTTGTGGGAACATGGTCAGGGAACTTGTCCTTAATCACCTTCCTTGAATCCTTGGTAATGGGTTTAGAAGGTCTTTTCTCAAAGATAGAGACATTCTGAGAAGAGGGGTCAGGGGTAGAAGAAACAAACATTCCAAATTTAAGCATAGAACGGTCAGTGTCTGTCTCTTATTGGTCAGAGGAATATCCTAGACCACTCTTGACCTTTTTAGGGATCTGATCATTAATAATCTCACTGACTTTATCCGAAGCTTTAATCCATCCTTCAATGGTAGCTTTTTCAGCCTTGAGATCAACGATGGCCTTTTCACGCTCAATGATAGCTTGCTTTCTTTCAATACATATGGTATGATTTACAAAGACTTGATCCTTAAGATTTTCTTCAATCTTAGTAAGTTCTTTGATTTTCAGATGGCAATTTTTCAGCTGTTCAGATAGATCAATATTTATTTGTTCAGCTTTAATCTTGCCATTCAGAGAATTGTAAAATTCGACAGTCATAGAATCGAGAGCCGATAATTTATCATTTTCGGTTAGAGAGGAGTTAGATGGAATGTTTATCTGAGTTGATGGAGACTTTGAAGAAGATGTGTCAGATGCCTCTTCAGCTTCTTCAATTCTGGCCATTAGACAAATGAAGGCAAGATCTTCTTCATCTGATCCAGATTCGTCAGTGGTCTTAGCCTAGTCGTCTTCTTGATCCCAATCGACTTCTTCAGCGACAAGGCCTTTGCCTTTTCGTTGGGTCTTTTTCATATTCTGATACTTATCTTTTAATTTTGAATATTTTTCTAGTTTAGATTTATCAAAGGTCTGAGAGGATGTTGGTGCAGCGACTTTCTTGGATCTACACTCACTTGCAAAGTGACCCTTGCGCTGGCAGTTATAACATATTGCTGAGGCTTTTTCAGCAGAAGGAGTCTTCGACTTATCAGAGTCAGTGATAGCCAATGTTTTTCTGAAATTACTTTTCCTAGCGAATCTCCTAAAATTGTTAGTGAGATGGGCTAGACAGTCATCAAATTCAGAGATGTCAGCATCAATGAGTTATTCTGAGTCAGCGTGATCTCGGAGGTTTAGCTAAAGATCCATTCAGAGATGTCAGCATCAATGTTTCTCTTTATTTCGACTTCTAGCTTGAATGATAACCCTAAGACTCCTATTTATATTGCTAGGACTAATGAGATAAGGAAACTAATAAGATAGGCATTATACACTTGTCATAATTACAAGATAACAACGTTTCCTTATTTTGACATAATTCTAATTCAACCCTAACAATCTCCCCATTTGGGGCAAAATAAGTCTTTATCTTCTTAGTTAATCTTTTGCCTTTGATCATTCTTTAACTGTATTGTCTTCTTTCTATCTGAGCTTATCTCCGCTGATAATCTAATTCTGATTCCCCATAGCGTACCATCAGAATAAGCAGCCGTCTCAGTGAACCTTAAGAATCGTTTATCTCCATTCTCCTTCATGTAAACAACGCCGTGAGCTGGCATGGTAAGAATGGTTAGAACCTTCAAATTCTGTAAATCGGGAACTTCTTGATTGGGTTTTGCTAGATAAATCTTCCTTTGTTGTCTTTCAATTCCTCTTTGAAAATCATGAAGGTAACTGAACCGTAACTCCTGTTGGACATGTCTCACTATAGCTCTTAGTGCTCTTTGCTCGTCAAAAGATCTCTTAGGTTTGTCTCGCAGCTCTACGTACAAGGTTTCCATATCAACCACATCAATCTTTTCAAAATCTGCTTCAGTGAAGTAGTATTCCTTGCCATTGTCTCGCAAGACTCTGAAAGTAGGAAACACTACTTGATACAGTTTATTAAAATTTATTTCCTTGATGCCAACTATCTTCTGCCTTGAGATCACTTTTTGCGGTGGCTTTGTGACCATCTTCAACATCCATACATACTTCGTCACTTGACGGGAATCTATTTCAGTGATAAGATGGATATGAGATAGATCTTCCGGATTCTTCTTCTCAACAAATATCTTTTGCATTGTTTCTTCAAGATAGGGAACCCTGATCTGTTGATTTATCCATTTTGATTTGTTATGCTTGAGCATCCTTTCCCAACGAATTTGATGAGGCAGTAACTCTGTTCCACTAGTGGATCCCGAATGATAGTTTAGATTTGCATGTTGCAAGTTCAAATAATCTTCTTCTTTTAATACCGTATCTTATGGATCTCTGAACCAATGTTTTACTTGATTTCGCAGATTCTGGATATTAACTAACTCATCATTGGTTGATTCCGGTTCCACTGCTCGAGACATACTCCCAAAATCAAAATCTGTCGTGGGCTTTTCAACCGTTGGCTAATTTGTCTATTGGTGCGTGGGAGGTGGATCGACTTGTTGCTGTCGAGACGGTGGAGCAGATGAAGATGTGCCAAGGAGCTGTAGAGGTGGTTTTCCTGACTAGAGCTTGAGCTCTTGTTCCCGGCAACGTGTCTCCCCCCTAGGGCGATTAGGAGCGGAATCCGGATCGTCCTGATCAGGTTGACGGCGTTCAAAACGTTTAGCTGGCTGGCAGGACTCCTTAATCTCTTGGCAAAGAGCTTTAATAGCGCCAAGTATAGTATCTTCACTATGCTTCTGTTGAGTCTGCATATCAGTGAGTTTCTTCTCGATGTCTGTTTTGAAGCAATCAAACTCATGATGAGTAACTGCGGGAATGACAAGATTGTGTCGGAGAAGGCCAGTTAGTTCATCTTCAGGTAAACCTCTAGCTTCAGATTCAGCAAGCAAGTTTGCGTAGAGCATAAACATTAGTTCATCGTTGTTGAACTGGGATTTACGAGGTGAAGGACGCCGAGGTTGGGGCTCAGACTCAGAGGAAGAATCAATAGAGAACTCAGGAGGCGGAGATCGACTGGTACTTGGTATGGAAGTACTGGCATGAGAAGGCCGTGAACTGGAATCGAATGGTAGATTGTTACGCAATAGTAGTTGCATCCGTTCCTCGTGAGCATCTAAAGAAGCTTTAGCTTGTTGAAACGCAACATCCATATAGGTTTGTATGGCAGGATCGACAGTGAAAAGTGGTGGAGCAGTACCTATAAGGGAAACACCAGGGTCACTTAGAACACCCGTTGACACCACAGTTGAATCAACTGTGGGACCTACGTTCAGTGTTGGCATTGATGTAGCGCTAGTAGGATTTCCTTCCAATCCTCGTGAAATGTCGGGAGCCGACACCACTATGGAAGTTCCGACCGTGTCACGGAGGCTATCGGTGTGCGCTGACTCTGGTGTCCTAATTGGCTCTAGATTCAATGTGCGTTGACATGAAGTCGAAGTAGGCAGGATACTACTTCTTGTTTCAATAGCTGTGCCTCCCAAGAGGAGGGGAGCTAGATGAGGAGCTAGACCCGCTATAAGTGATGAAACCGTAGGCTGCTGTGAGACTACGGAGTGGATGGATGGGGTGTGCACTTGCATCGCGGGGTCCACAACGTCTTGTCCAATATCGGTACCCAACGGATGAGTGTCGACAAGGGACGCGGTTAAGCGGCTAGTGGTTGTAAGTATCTCACTCTCATTCATGTTTACCTCTCCTTCACACAAGCATACATTGTCATTTTCAACTAACTCTCCCTCCGTTCTCATTATGTCTCCAAAATTCGGCTCAAAAGGTGGTCCGGATAGTGGTTCAGATCGGGGTTCGGTAATAGTTGCAGAAGTGGGTTCAGAAGTGGTTATCGGATCAGTTTGATGAAATGGTTCAGCAACGGAATCAGGATCAATCGTATCAGCGGATGACTATTGGATGGAAGGTTGTCGGCCAATTCGGGTTAGCGCATCAACAGGGGAAATTTTTTGGCGACGTCTCGGTGGTAGATCATCGGAACTATCATGCAGGTCAAGAGTATCTTCGGTCTCGGTGTCCGATGGTGAAGGTTGACAAAAGATTCGGCGGCCACGAACTAGAAGTTTCAGGCGTGGGATGCGGGCAGTGGGTTGAGAAGTAGTTGCGGTTGTGGCATTGGGTTGAGATGGAATGGGAATGGTGGGTGAAGCAGTAGTAGGGATGAGATGATCAGACGCACCAACCTCGACAGTTCCCCTCACTTCATTTCATCTCTCAACACCCTGTTCAGGATCCCCTTGATCTTGAACCTGCTCATCTAATCTAGGACCCTCACCCATCTCATTATGTACCTCCTGGATTGGCGCTTGGGCAGGCCCAACCGGTATTGGAGGGGCCATTAAGCCGATACTCTCCCTATAAGCTATCAGACTAGGTGCGTTCTGATCAGCGTGGGCTAGTAGGGCATCAGGAATAGGCATGATGTGCGGGAACCAGGAATCATTCAGATTTAGGTACTTTTGTGTGTAGGTGGGTCCAAGTGGCGTGCCGGCTCGTCTCGGAATTTCTCGATGGGAGCGCATCATATGGTAGGAATTGACGGTCTCTGGCATTTCCTTTATCTGCAACAAAGTCTGACCAGATAAGGGTAGCATAGTCATAGTGTCGACTATAGATAATCCTGTGGAATATACGAAGGACTGCGGTCCTTGCTTTGTCCATTCCAGTGTGTTTTCCCGTCAGACAACAATTGATGAGTGATAATAGTGTGAACCAGATGTGTGGCAGGTGCATACGCTTGAGTTGACCAACGTGATTGAGGTCAGTGTTGAACCCTAAAGCGTGGATGTCTTTGCACAGTCCTTCCTTATTTACGAGGTCTTCATAGGATTGACGTCCAGGAAAGGCGTTCGCAGCAGGCAGTCGTAGGACACGCTGAATTCTGGATGGTGTGAGACGGGTCACATAGTCATCTATTTGGGCCGTGAAGTGGTAGTCGCCATCATCAGGATGATAAGTCAAGGTATACCAGAACTGCTGTAGATAGAAGGTCGGGACTCGCTGGTCCAAGGAGAAAGCAAACCGAAGAGGGTGGCATTTGAGAATTTCCATGATGACAGGATGTTCGAGGTTCATATTGAAGTCAAGCCGATGGTCGTTTGGTAGAAATTTCTTTTTCTGATCCGGGGGCATTAGCAAGTCATCACGGTTTGCAGCATTGATACTTGGAGCAGTAGACCTCTCAGAAGGCATGGGTTTTCGTCATCCGACACATTTGGATCATTGATGGTGGTCATGGATACTGAAACTACAACGTTAGAAAACCATAGAAGACAGATCAGTACCCAAAGAAAAGTACACATATGAATGTTGAGTCTATTAGGGTCGACATAAGTAGTTGTCGAGCCACTGTGAATCGATAAAGTCACTTGGTTGGTCGAAGAAAAAGATAAGTGAGAATGCCGAGTCTTTAGGAGTCGACATACGAATATGTCGAGTGTAAAAGGGATCGACATAAACACTTATAATTTTCTAAGACGTGCAAGGGAGTATATCTTTAGGGGTCGACAAATCTGAATGTCAAGTCTAATAAGGCCGACAAAAATACATTGAAAAGATGAGGCTCAAGCAAGGATTATGTCGAGTAACAGGGACTCGACATAGACACTTTAATTCATTCAAAGCCAAGATTTCGATCCTTTAGGACTCGACAAGAAAGCATGTCGGGTCATAAGGAATCGATAAGTCTTTAATAATCTTGAAAAAGTTTCTAAGTGTCGTGATGGGTCGACAAGGATGAACATGCAACAGCCCAGATTTAAAAAAAATGGATTTCAAGCCTAGATCTATGGTCGATGGGCATCGCCTGACACATTTAAAACTACTCCTAAGGTCCGATTTGTACCAGAAACACCAAAAGCATGAAAATCGAAAACCCCAAGGGTTTTGGAAATCGAACAGTTCATCAATAAATTGACAGGCATGCAATGTTTAAAACTACAAATCGCAAGAATTAAAAGTGTTCATGAAGGGATGACGAACCTGGTGATGTATTTCTTTTCGTGAAATTCGGACTTTTGAGGAAAAAAAACGTAGATCACTGTGTGTGCTCGGGTGGGTCAATGAGAGAAATAGGGAAACTCGATTTTGAAAAGGTGAATAGTGCAAGTGGGGCCAGTGATTTAAATAGTGGGGACAAGGGGTATGCCACGTGTCATGTTTTTATCGGGAGCCTGAGCTTGTCGAGCCTTAGGGACTCGACATCATCGGATGTCGATTCTTACTGGATCGAGAGGTGAAAGATATCGAACGTGTTAAAACGACAAGTCAGTGCATGGAAAAAAAATATCCTAAGTGCTCCCCCTTGATTGGTGCCTAAGGTAAGAAAACTTAGCTCCCCCTACGAGTGTGAGTTAAGAAAAACTTACCTGACCGCTCCCCCTTGAAAACTGAAAGATTAGTGAAAATAAAAAGACACACGCATGACGAAAATTGTACGAGAACTATAATAAAATGAAAATACATAACACTTAAAATGTCCAAAATTCACAAAACGAGAATTCAAGAATAAAGAAGATTCACATGAAAAGGTGAAAGTGCAATTAAACTTGAATGGGCTTTTTGTGAATTTTGAAGACACTGATATGGAATCAGGTTTTGATATTTAGCATGCCCAACTTGGACACTAGGAATTGGAAGTGTTTTTCATCTAATGCCTTTGTGAACAAGTCGGCAAGCTAAAGTTCTGTATTAACAAAGTATAACTTGATCGTACCTCTTTCGACATGTTCTCTAATAAAATGATACCCGACATTGATGTGTTTTGTCTTTGTATGTTGGACCGGATTGCTGGATATGGCGATTACGCTCTTCGAGTCGCAATATATGGGAATCTTGTTGAACCAGAAGCCATAATCCTTGAGTTGCGTGCGCATCCAAATGACATGTGAACAAGAACTGGCGGCAACGATGTATTCGGCTTCCGCAGTGGATGTGGATACGCATGTTTGCTTCTTCGATGACCAGCTCACAAACTTATCTCCCAAGAACTGAATATGGCCCGTTGTGCTTTTTCGATCAAGCATGCATCCGACATGATCAGCATCTGAAAAGGCAGTTAGCTTGAAACCCGTATCCTTAGGATGCCATAGGCCAAGATTAGTAATATCTTTTAAATATCTATAAATATGCTTAATGGCACTAAGATGAGATTCCTTAGGAGAAGCTTGTTATCTAGCGCATAGACATACTCATATTAAATTTGGCAATCATGAGTTCGAAGAAGGTCTTGCAGTTTTGCGGGTTAGTCGATCCGAAAATAATGTCATCTACGTATATTTGGATAAGCATGATATCACCTTTTTCTTTTTTGATGAAACGGTGAGGATCGATCTTACCTTTGGAGTAACCGTTTTTGACAAGATAGTTGGATAAGCTGTTATACCATGCACGCGACGCTTGTTTGAGTCCATATAGTGCTTTATTGAGGATATAGACATGATGTGGATTTGCAGAATGTACGAATCCGTCGGGCTGAGAGACAGATACTTCTTCTCGGAGAACGCCGTTGAGGAAAGCGGTCTTGACATCTATTTGAAAAACCACAAAGTTCTTGTGAGCCGCATATGCCAAGAACATGCGAATGGCTTCAATCCGAGCAACTGTTGCGAATGTTTCATCATAGTCAATGCCTTCTTGATGGCGGTATCCTTTTGTGACAATTCGTGCTTTGTGCGTATGGCAATTCCATCTTCGTCTCGCTTGCTTTTGAAGATCCACTTTGTACCAATGATGGTCTTGTTGCGGGGTTGGGGAACGTGGCGCCAAACTTTAATACTTTCAAATTGATTGAGTTCCTCTTGCATAGTCGTAATCCAATGAGGATCAGACATGGCTTCTTCAACTGTGGTTGGTTCGATTTTTCTTAGGAAAGAAGAGAATAAGCAATCATTTGCAGAGGCGGATCTCGTTGTGACCGGTTTTGAGGGATCTCCAATTATCTGATCAGGTGGGTGAGATCTGGCCCACTTATGAGAATGGGGAAGCGGTTGATTCGGAGGTTGATCAGGATTATCATCCACATAGGTGCCAAGTGGTAAAGCTTGAACTATTTCCAAAGCTGGAGCCACTTCGGAAGGTCGAGTTGAACTAGAAACATCCTTAGGAATGGAAGTTGAAGGTGGGGGAGAGGATGTCGGTTCAGGGTTCGATGATGAAACTTGATTAGGAAGTGGTTCCTCTAGAAGTAGATTCGAATCGCTGGTGACAACTGTTCCCGAGTTGGGTTGAGTGGTGACTTCAAGGGTGCAACTTCGTTAGGTTTTGAAGCACAATCAGGTAGCACTGAAATGCTTGGAGTTGCAGCAGTTGAGACTGTGTCCGTCAATATAGGTGGTCCGGAAGATTAGTGGTCTCGGTAACTACCAAGTTTGGTGGGTTTACATGTTTGAGCATTGGTATGTATGGTCCGAAGTAATCAGAATAAAAGTGCTCAAACAGATCATTCAAATAAGAGGTATTTGTTTTGGAGGTAGAGGCGTGATTTGGATGAGACGGGTTTGGAACAGGTTCCGAACTGAGGTGTTCAGAACCTAAAACGCCATTAAGTGCGGATCCGGAACTGTTTTGTTCAGAAGCCAATTCGGCCTTATCATCGAATTGAACATTGGTGCTTTCCGTGACACATCTTGCATGCTTTACATAGATCCGGTAGGCAGCTGCGTTTGGCGAGTAGCCAAGAAAGTATCATTCATCGGCTTTGGTGTGAAGTTTCCCGCGATCCTCTTTTTCATTGAGAATGAAACACCTTCAACCTAAGGTGTGGAGGTGATGAATGGTCGGGATGCGGTTGTTGATTAATTCGTATGGGATTTAATTGAAGCGCTTGTTGATGATTGAACGGTTTTGTATGTAACAAGCGGTGTTGATGGCTTCGGCCCATAGATAGTATGGAAGTTTAGAATGAGCGAGCATGGTGCGAGCAGCTTCGACCAACGTACAGTTACATCGTTCGACCACACCGTTCTGTTGTGGAGTTCAGGCCGTAGAAAAGGTATCAGAAATACCAACAGATGTGAGGAAAGTGTCGAGCATGCGGTTCTTGAACTCGGTGCCATTATCTGTGCGGATGGTTTGAACAGTAAGCTCCAGTTTTTGAATATTATTCAGAAAAGCAATGACCGTCTCGGGAGCTTTGTCCTTAGTTCGAAGAAATTTCACCCATGTGTACTGAGAATAATCATCTACCATAACGAGAACATATTTCTTACCATGGATGCTTTGAGTCCGCATCGGTCCGCAAATCCATGTGAATGAGCTGAAGTAGGCAAGTTGTGCTATGCTCCACTTTTTGCTTGTGAGAAACTTTCTTCATTTTTCCCATCTCACAAGCGTCACACAGATGTGTCTTCTCATATTTAATCTTTGGTAAGCCAGTGACCAACCCTCCGTTTGCAAGTCGATTGATATTCTTGAAGTTGAGATGGGAGAGTCGGCGATGCCAAAGCTAGTTTTTGTCATTTGAGAACCGGCTATGGTATACAGGAGGGTTGGTTACTGGCTTTTGAAAGGTCAATGGTATACAGGTTGGATATGCGAGAACCGGTTAGCAATTTGTTTCCTTCGTAAGTTCGAACGCAGCATTTTTCAGATCGGAAATTGACTTCAAGATCTTTGTCACATAATTGGCCAATGCTTAGGAGATTGTGACTGAGGCCTTGGACATAAGAAACTTTGGAGATTGTGCGATTATCATGAACAATATCTCTGATTCCTTTGATAGGTGCAAAATAATTGTTTCCAAATCGTACATATCCGCTAGGTTTATCAGTGTAGTTGGCGAGCAGCTCCTTTTGTCCAGTCATGTGTTTGGAGCATCTAGAATCTAAGTACCATACATGACTGGCCTGCAAAAAATCAGGCAGATTTAGGTACCCATTTGTAAATGGGTCCTTCGGTTAGTTGACTTTGCAACCTTTGGTACCCATTTGAATTGGGACTTAGGTGCTGTAGTCAAGGGCCTTTTGGGAACACATTTAAAAACAGGATGATTTGGAAAATAATTGATTTGATGATAGTTGTAAGAATTATGCATGTCAGAAAAGCAATCATAACCATAATAATTTAAGCGCACAAAGTCATTCACACCGCAATTTGAGAAACACATTTTATTTCTAGAAAATTGGATTAAATGTCGGAACGAATGAATAGTATATGGAAAGATAAAACTACGATTGGTTCGTTTGACATCTGAAAAGTAAAATTGTCTTTATTGCGAGATGAGGACTTTGTAATGCTTTTGCATTTTTCGACCCAAACTTGCTTTGTCTTTAAAGGATGTAGTGCTGAAACATCAAAATGACCACGGTTAGTGCCTTTTTCGGGGTGAGACTTGGTCTTTTTCGAAAAATTAGTTTGATTTTTTTGGTTAGAATGAGTAGGTTTTGATTTGCTAGTTGAACATTCGTTCATAACATGCGGAATCAAAACTATGTCTATGGGCTTCTTGCCTTTATCCAAAAAATCCTCATGACTTGGAAGTGTGGGATTAAAGTCAAATTTGGCAATCGACTCTTTTAAACATTCTTGAGATTTAAGTTTCTGAGAAAGATTAGAACTGTTATCCGGAAAACTCATTTCCTCGAGGGCATCTAACTTCGCATCAATTTGTTCGGGAGAAAGAGAAGTTTGATGTTTAGGAGGACAATAAGTTGGATCAAGTTTGAACACCGTTTCACAATCATCTAAATATTTGCTAACGAAAGCTTTACATGAAGAAAATATTGGAAGTTGTATCTAAATATTTGCTAACGAAAGGTTTACATGAAGAAATATTGGAAGTTGTATCAACTTCGGGATTTTCTTTATGCAAAGCTTCGTTTTCAAGATTTTGGATTTTTGTGATCAAAGCCTCCTTTTCCTTTTCCGACGAAGAGCGTTCAGATTCCAACACCTTTTCTAATTGAGCAATTTTCTTTTCTAGAAATAAGGTGGGAATGTAAGGTTTAAAATTCGGGGATTCAATTTGAAGTTTTATGCCGGTGTAAGAAGAAAAATAATTATTTGGAAGAGTTTCATTTGAAAAATCCTTTTCCACTTGCTTTGGATAGCAGAATGGAATTTGATGATACTTTTTGTTCTTCCTGTTCCAATCTTCCCTTCTCTCAACTTTATAAGAAGACTTCATAAATTGAATTTTATAATCTGGACCAAGGTCTAGATATTCAAATTTATAAAAAGTCGGAGTATTATAAATGGCCTTATTTAAAAATTTGGGATTATTAAAACCTAATGCAGCTTTTGAACTTAAATCTTTCGGGGAGTTTAGATGAATCATTTGTTCCGTCTGACCAATTTTATAAAGTTTTAGTTCCAAAGCCTTGAGTTTTTTTAAAAGATCATTTCTTTGAATAGAGGAAAACTCATATTGGTCTCATGTTTGGATTGTTAAGTTGTTCCATGAGATCCGAAACTTTTTGCTTGAGAATCAAATTCTCATTTTGAAAGGTGGTCTTGTCCGTTTGTAAATTTTGAGCTTCACTTTGAGAATTAGCAAGTTCGGATGTGATAAGTAAAAGTTGGTTATGATTGTTTTCTACACGTGCTTCTAATTTGGAAACCAAGAGTTTCTCGGTTTTCATATTAGATTTTAATTCTTGCAATTGAGCCATCAAATCATGCATTTGAGCTACAAATTCATCATAGTCAGGATGGCTTACCTCGGGTGTGTAGTTGGAAGCGTGAGATTTGGAATCATCAGAAGGATTAGTGTAAGCCATCAAGCTGAAGTTGGCTTGCATATCATCTTCATCATCATCATCATTGCCATGATTGAGAAATTGTTCGTCTTCAGCCATTAGTACCTTTCCGGCTTCCTTCTGTTTTGTAAGCATCAACTTGTATGTGAAATAATTGGAGTCTTTGACGATTGGCTTTTTGCATTCACGAGCGTAATGACCGGATTTTCCACAGTTGTAGCATTGACTCATTTCACCTTTGAATTTGTCTTCGGGCTTGATCGATGGACGTTGTTCCTCTTCCTTGGCTTTGGCTCGAACATGGCTTTTCGTTCGTGATTCTTTGGTCCCGAAGCATAACGTTGTTGATTGGGGTTGGAACGACGAGAGAACTTTTGTTGGAAGGCTTTGTTGAGAAGGACCAATTGTTGTTGAAATTGGGCGATCTCCGCATTATAATCAAAGTCTTCGTCTTCCAAGTCCGGGATGTTTTCTTGCGTGATGCTTCAGATGTTTTCGAGCTTTCTTTTGCAACTAAAGCAATTGGGTCGGATGGCTTTTTTGTTTTTGTTATGCGCCTCCATTGCTTCTAGTACCTCCTCCTCATCTTGTTTCAAGGTCTCGTATACTTCATGAAGATCGAGTTCCGCGAGAAATTTGTTGTATTTGATTTGATTGGCAAATCGGCGCCATTCGAGTTGAAGATTGCATTCAAACTTCACGTTGTTCTCAATCTTTGTCTTACGAATCTCATTTTTGCTTAGCTCGTTTATTAAGTGAACAAAACTAGTGTAAGTATTCCTCATACTGTGATATGCAATTGGTGATCTTCATTTGAGTTCCGATCTTGGTGCCAAACATGAATTTTTTGATTTGTTCCCACATCCCTTTGGCCATTCTTTTATGGCTATCAATATGTAGATTTCATTCGGGATGCTGAGAAGTATGTATGATCGTGCAAGTTGATCACCTTTTGCAATTCTCTTTTCGTTCTCATCGTATGCAGATTTGGGTTTGACCTCTTTTCGGGCAGGAAGAGGAGGATCATTGTTGGGCATAACTGGAAGATCTCGGTAGAGGACAGGTGGTGGGCCATCAGTAATTGAACGCATGATCTCTTCAGCGTAATCATGTCTCTCTACAAAATCCAGAAAACGGTCTTTCCACTGGGAATATTCCCCTTGGAAGAGAATAGGAGGCTTTGTGTCTGAACCAATGGCCATGGCTTCGTGTGTAGTCATTGTACTTGATTGATTTTTATCTCGATCAGTGAGTTTTGAAAAAAAATTCTAAGATTTCTATCGAAGTGGGTAAGTTTATCTCGATTGACTCGGGTTCGAGAACAATTTATGTCGGGTTAAGTTGGATCGAGGAGGTTGTATGTCGGGTTAAGTTGGCTCGAGGAGTTGTATGTTGGGTTAAGTTGGCTCGATAAAATTTTAAGTCAAGTCTAAAAGGCTCGACAAAATTAATGTCGAGTCAAATAGGCAAAGAAGGATATCGAATTTTAGTAGATCCGACAAAACTTTATGTTGGGTGACTAAGGTGCGATAAAACTGTTTGATGAAAATCGAGAAAAAACATGCCGGCCTAAGGGGAGTCGAGAAGAATTCAGAGGTATCGAATCCTGATTTTTCTTAATTGATAAACCAGAAAGTAAGAATGAAGGATTCTTGACTAAAAAGATCTAGAGTAACAAAAGTTATCTAGTTTTTTATGGACAAGAAGAGGCTAAGTTCTCGGGTTTCCAATTTTCTCAATTAAGAATAGAGCAAAATTACTAAGATTTATGATGTTTACTTGAGAATTCTTGAACTAGAAAAGCTGCAGGAGTCACTAGTTACTGACTTTTCTATTGTTTAATAAAAGCAAAAGTACCCAAAATAAACGAAAGTAACAATATTTTGAAAAATAAATAGAATTCGATAAACTGTTGAATGAGTTCTCGAGTGATATGTCAGTTTGTTAGGTGCGACAAGTCTGCAATAGGATGATGGGTTCGAGATCTAGTCAAGAACAGGTTTCTTGTTTAAATCAACACAGATTAGTTCGATTTTAATGTCTAAGCTAATATCAAATAGCAGTAATCGACAGAAAGCAAGAGATATGGGTTTAAAAAAAACGATTAAAGCTACTGAAGTATGGATCGAGAAGAAAAAAAATCGAGAATTTTTACCTAGCTTTCCACGAAATGGATTAGAATCAGTCCAAAATTCAGATTGATTAGCTCTGATACCAATTGTGGATCCCAGAATATGATTAACTACGCAATGTAACAGTATAAACACGAAGAACACGATAAATATATGAATAAACGAAGTCGTATATCTCACTTGATAAGAATGTCGATTACAGTTAAGCTCTCAATAATATGTTTCTCTCTATTTCGACTTCTAGCTTGAATGATAACCCTAAGACTCTTATTTATATTGTTAGGATTAATGAGATAAGGAAACTAATAAGATAGGCATTATACACTTATCATAATTAAAAGATAACAACGTTTCCTTAATTTGACACAATTCTAATTCAACCCTAACAGTGGCATTAGGGCATTTGCTAGCAATGTGAGTAGTCTCACCATAGTGATAGCACTTCCTATATTTGAAAGAAGGTTTAGAACTTGAAGCATGCAGCGAGGAGGGCTTAACATTTTCAGGACCAAGATTAAGAAAATCTATCTCCATAGACCTAGGAGGAACCACAGGTTTCTCCGGTTTATAG
Source organism: Silybum marianum (assembly GCA_036898165.1). Lineage (NCBI taxonomy): Eukaryota > Viridiplantae > Streptophyta > Magnoliopsida > Asterales > Asteraceae > Silybum > Silybum marianum. The sequence goes on along the minus strand of CM072536.1, from coordinate 19,859,295 downwards.
GGAGTGAGATCAATCTTGATCCGAGGAGTTGATCTTTGAATATATCTAGGGATCTTCTTCCTAGAAGTCAGAGGATGACTCACTGAACGAACTGAAGCATTCTTGATCTTAGGAACATGATTAAGGAACTGGTCTTTAATCACCTTCCCAGAGTCCTTCGTAATAGGTTTAGAAGCTCTTGACTCAAATATAGATGCACACTGAGTGGATGGATCAAGGATAGAAGAAACAAACGTTCCGAATTTAAGCATGGAACAATCTTTAATAGTCTCTTCTTGGTCAGAGGAATATCCCAGACCACTTTTGTCCTTTTTAGGGATCTGAGCATTTATGATCTCACTTACCTTAACAGAGGCTTTGCACGATCCTTCAACGGTGGCTTTTTCAGCCTTGAGATCAGCGATTGCCTTTTCCCGCTCAGTGATAGTCTGTTGTTTATCAATGCTTATTGTCTGGTTTACAAAGATTTGGTCTTTAAAATCTTCTTCGATTTTAGTAAGTTCTTTGATTTTAAGGTGATGATTCTTAAGTTGTTTGAATAAGTCCAAGTTGATTTGTTCAGATTTAGTCTTACCGTTTAAAGCATTCTAAAGGTCAACATTTAAGGTGTCGAGAACCGACAAGCTACCAGGTTAATGGATAGAGGATTTTTCTAGAGTTAATACCTGAAAAAAATGGAGTGTCAGGTGATGATGTTTCAGCGGCCTCTTCGGCTTCTTCAATTCTAGCCATAAGACATATGAGAGCTATGTATTCTTCATCTGACCCTGATTCGTCAGTGGTTTGTGGCCAGTCAACTTCTTGATCCCAGTCAACTCCTTCAGCGACAAGACTTTTACCTTTTCACTGGGTTTTCTTTAGATTCTGATATTTTTCTTTCAACGTGGAATATTTTTCATTTTAAAATTTATCAGGTATCTGAGAGGATGTTGAAACAGCAACTTTCTGAGATCTACATTCACTGGCAAAGTGACCTTTACGCTAACAATTATAGCAAATAGGAAAGGCTTTATCCGTAGAAGATATCTTTGACTTTTCAAAGTCAGTGATGGCAGGTGTTCTTCTGAAATTGCTCTTTCTTGCAAATCGTCTAAAATTATTAGTAAGAAGGGCCAGAGAATTGTCAAATTCATAAATATCAGTATCAGTGGTATCTTCAAAGTTAGATTGATCTAACTCAATGATAGAGGTAATGGAAGAAGACTCTGTTCTAGAGGGATCGGTCTCTGAGGTCACTAAAGCCAAGGAAAAACTTTTGGCTGATTTAGTATCTTTCAAAAGGTTTCTTTTTAAGGTTTGAGATTGCTCATGATTGAGCAATATTCCGTATAAAGCACTTAAAGAAAGAGTTTCAGTGTTCTTTGACAATTTAAGACAGGTAGTAAATGTGTCACATTGTTCAGGAAGAGATTCCATGAACTTTGTCAGTACTTCAGAGTTAAAATATTCTCGACCAATTGTTTTTAGATCTATGATCAGATAGTTGAATCTTTGGTGAATTTGAGAAAGTGTTTCATTTTTAGTGAACATGAAACTTTCATACTTTCGAGTAATCAGAACTTCACTAGTTCCTTTACATTGAATACAAACTGTATCCCACATGGATTTAGAAATCCTCATTTTCATGATTGAATGGTAAACATCATCTGGTAAAGACATTGTAATAATAGATCTACCTTTTGAATCAATGGATAGTTCTTTCTTGTCTTCCTCATGTAGGGTTTCACCGGATCTCAAGAACAAGTGCAGCGGAATAAAAATAATAACCGACAAAACCCTAGATAGCCCGGGTCCTCTACTAACGACTTTTAAGGATTAAAACACAACCATCGGGGGCTTAGAACAATACCTCAATGGTTTGAATTGGTTGATCAAGAACGAGCGTTAGAGATCAAAGTAGATCCCCTCTAGCGGTATCCACGCGAATGTGAATCCGATCATGAACGGTTGCTAGCCCGAATACCCGAAGAACACCAAGAAAAAAAATTGATTTGTTCTAGGTCGTGTGTGATTGCCGTCGATCAAAGAGAGAGGAGAGGAAGGAGAGAAATTTTGAGGTTTCTCAATTGTGTTATGTATTAAATGAGACAACATGCCTTTATATACTTTCTCTCCTAATCTCGGACCGGGATCAATTAAGCCTCGTGGGATTAGTTGATTTAATTAGAATATTCCATATTTAATTAATTAATTATTAATTTAATAATTAATTAATCTACCGGCTTTTAATTAAAACACTAATCTTTTGGCCCGTTGGACTTTTATTCTAATTATAATTATTAACATAATAATTATCCCAAATTAATTATTAACTTAATAATTAAATTATATAATTAACATAATTATATTTCACACACTTTATTATTATTCTACCAGAATAATAAATCCACACTTTACATCTTGTAACTTAACCAGGTTATAACCAACTTGATTAATCCGTGATCTACGCACTCTATTGCACCTGACCCTCATATGTTCATCTAACGTCAGCAATGTTTTGATATGACGTGGGCACATAAGGTCCTACAATCTCTCACTTGCACACGCCATATAAAACACACACAATGGTTATGTGTTTAGAAACACGCCACTGCCCCCAAAGTCAAATGAATGAACGCTCTTCAACTTCTATATGACAACACTCAATGTGATTATCAGTATATTCCTTATCCCTTTGCTTCACGATATCTCAACTGAACTCAAGGCATAGATCTGGCTCATCCTTGGTTGTTCAATTATTGTGTTTCTCGTTCCGGACATTAAATGAGAGAACAAGTAGTATTGATTCAATCAATCTACTTGTGTACGGCCATACATTTCTCATTTAATATCATCGAGGGGCCCAAAAATTTTCTCTCTCATCTTGAGAGGAGAAAATTTCATATTGCATGCATACAACTCTTACATAGATCATATTGCACCCAACATAGTCCTTATAATCACTCGGTTAAAAGTGACGTTAGGCATACATCAAAGTATAACACTCCTTATGCTCGAGGTCCCAATATGCATCTCAGGTCAAAGAATAAAATGAATAACTATCATCTTCAAGAACCACTTTATGACGCTGATCTATTAAGTGATCTTGAAAGCGGATCTTCCGATACTTGAACCTACAAGTGCAAGTGACTTTGGTCGCAACATGCTGGCCCAACTTGACCTTAACCAAACTTCACTATGATCTTAGTTTATCACCAGTCCCCTAGTGATAAGTGACCATGGACAGTTTAAACCATATCATATAGTTTTGGATCTAAACATGTTAACATAGAACATTACGGAATTAATGTAATTACTCATACCTAATATGCCAATAACAGATAGAATTTCATTGTTTAATGTTCCACAAGTAATACTAAATTCACAGATCTATTCAAAAACTTAGAAATCTTAAACCTATAGAGCTAGTGTGGCAATCATGCTTGCTCTGACTCGTAGGTTTAGTGAATGGATCTGCCGGGTTATCTTCCGCTCGAACTTTGCAAACCCTCACATCTTCCCGATTAATCATCTCTTGGATGATGTGATATTTCCTTAGAATGTGCTTAGACTATTCGTGAGACCTAGGTTCCTTTGCTTGTGCTATTGCTCCTTCGTTATCACAAAAGACCTCGATAGGCCCTTCCACGCAAGGAACTACTCCTAGGTCCGTGATGAATTTCTTCATCCACACGGCCTCCTTCCCGGTATCCGAAGTTGCTAGGTATTCTGACTCAGTAGTCGAGTATGCTATAGTGCTTTGCTTGAAGCTCTTCTAACTCACATCACCACCATTGAGTGTCAACACAAAACCCAATTGTGACCTGAAGTCGTCATGGTCGGTTTGGAAGCTAGCATCTGAGTATTCTCGAATACAAAGATCTCCTTCTTCACCGCTGTATAGCAGGAACATATCCTTGGTCCTTCTCAATTACTTGAGGATATTCTTTACTGCCACTCAGTGAGCTTCACCAGGGTTCGACTGGTATCTACTAGTCATGCTTAAAGCATAAGCTACGTCAGGTCTATTACATATCATAGCGTACATTATAGATCCAATGGCTGAAGCATAGGGAACACCCTTCATGCGATCAATATCTTCCTTCAATGAAGGACATTGAGATTTACTTAGTTGTACACCATGTACCATTGGCAAGTTTCCCCTCTTGGAACTCTCCATCTTGAAGCGTTTCAAGACCTTGTCAATATATGTACTCTAGGTTAATCCAATTAAGCGCTTTGATCTATCTCGATAGATGTTTATTCCAAGGATAAAAGGTGGCTTCTCCTAGATCTTTCATTGAAAAACACTTCCTTAGCTAGGCTTTTACACCTTTCAGCATCGGGATGTCGTTTCCAATGGTTAGTATGTCATCAACATACAGAACTAGGAAGACAACAATGCTCCCACTAGCTTTCTTGTATACACAAGGTTCATCTTCGTTTTTGAGAAAACCAAATTCTTTGATTTTCTCGTCAAAACGAAGATTCCAACTCCTAGACGCTTGCTTTAGTCCATAAATGGATCTAAGCAACTTGCACACTCTATTAGGCTGCTTTGGATCCTCGAAACCTTCTGGATGTACCATGTACACATCGTCGCTTAGCGTTCCGTTAAGGAATGCGATTTTGACATCCATTTGCCATATCTCATAATTATCTCATAATCATGATATGCAGCTATGGCAAGCAAAATCCTAATGGATTTAATCATGGCTACTGGAGAGGAGGTTTCATCATAGTCTACACCATGAGTTTGAGTGAAACCCTTCACTACCAACCTAGCCTTATATGTGTGCACGATCCCATCCATGTCGGTTTTCTTCTTGAAAATCCATTTTCTCCCTAAGACTTTTACATCCATCGGGCGCAACTACCAGATCACAAACCTGGTTATCCTCCATGGATTGAAGTTCGGCCTTCATGGCATCATGCCATTTGTAAGATTCTGAACCTAACACGGCCTATCGGTAGTTTGACGGTTCATCATCAACCGTATCGTCACAACCAATTAGAAACCCTAGGTATCTATCCGGCTCTTGACGAATTCTCCCCGATCTTTGGATTGTTTGTCACTCGTTGGTATCCTCAACATCTTGTTAAGGTTCAACATCTTGTTGAGCGCTAACGTCAACCTGTGCATCTGTAGGTGTTTCATGAACTTCCTCAAGTTCGATTCCATCCTCGTTCCTTGGCTTACCCAGAAAATCATTTTCTTGGAACTTAGTCTTCCGTGAAATGAACACCTTGTTCTCACTGGGGTTGTAGAAATAATACCCAATAGTCTCCTTGGGATATCCCACAAACATGCACTTTTCAGATCTAGGCTCTAGCTTCCTAGAATATTTATTTAATAGAGGATTAAATGGAAGGTTGGTTAATTTTAGCTATTGATTTAAAATCATTTGGTAAATTGGAAGATTTAAATAGGTTTTAATTTAAAAGGTTTAAATTGAAAGGGATTATTTTGTATATATATGGCCGGTTTTTTTTGGGTTTATATATAGATAATTTTTGATTTTGTTAATCATTATCATGTGTCCTCACATGATTTAAAGTTTAATTGGTAAATTTAAATTGTCATATGATTTAAACATGATAATTAGGATTAATAGAAAATCAAATAGAATTATTATATATATATCAATTAAATTTCGGCATATAGGATTATATTATGTTAATTATTTACATGTACCCTCACATGATTAGAATATTTGATTATATATTAATATTATCTTGTAAGATTACATGGTAAATTGGAATTAACTTGATCAAATAATTGGTAAGTTTTAAAATGTTTAAATCTGCCATGTTCTTATACATTGTTTATATATATAGTATAACTAATATTAAATACATCGTAGTTAGATCACTACTAGACCCATCAATCTCCTAACACTATAAGAAGGTACAAGGAAACTGCCTATAAAATGGTAGCTAATGAGAAGGGTTTTTAAAACGCCTTGCGTTTCCAGCTCACCGACCTTTTGTGTGAAGGAATGCGAATTATCGAACGGATCCAATATTGTCGATATTGAGATTAAAAGTATTAATCTAGAACCTATATCTAAAATAAATTTCCCTTTTTAGACACACATAGGGAAATGTGAATATGTATGCAAACCCATGAAAACGCACATCATTTCTATATAGTCTATTAATGGAGCGTGTGTGGATAACCGGCACATTAATTTGAGACTGTGATAGGCAAGGTGATGTGGCAATTCATTTTTATGGTTTATTGATGGAGCGTGTGTGGATAACCGGCACGTCAATTTGAGAACTATAACTAGAATGAATGTACCAACGCGTTTTGCATGGTTAATTCACAATCTTAGTTGTGGTCCTCGGCATCCCAACCACAATAAGTAAGATGCATATCCGAGACTAAACATGCCCTTGAAAGTACAAGGAGTCTCAAATGTTCTAGGAATTTCATAAAGATGAAATTCGCAAGTTGTATGCCTACCTAAATTAAATTCGTATATAATTACGGCGTCCCTCTTTATATAATGAATGTTAGAAGTTGGATCCTAGCCTTAATATATTAATTAGGTAAATAATTAAGGATTATTTAATATCACTAACTAAAACCGCTTGTCTTATAGATGTCTGGAATCAATAATGATCTTCTTTCTCCTCCAGCTCCTACCGGAAATTCCGGTTTCACTCTCCTTCCTATTCTGGCGAAGGAAAAGCTTGTGGGCCCCAATTACCTTGATTGGATGCGTGCCCTAAGATTGACCTTGCGCTATGAAAACAAAGAATACGTGCTTGATAACCAAATCGTTGAAATCGATATGAACACTGCCTCTCCCGAAGAAATTGATGCTTACAACAAGCATTGCACGGACTCTACCAAGGCATCTTGCATCATGGTGTCCACCATGTCCTCTGAACTTCAAAAGATGTTTGATGAGAGCTGAGCAATATGAAATAAATGAGAAACTTCGCGAAATGTTCACTAAGGGACAAAGGCAAGAGCGCTTGGAGGTTCTTAAAGCCCTGAAAAAGTATCAACACAAGGACGGTGAGTCAGTATGTGCCCACGTGCAAAAGATGCAAAGGCTCATTGAAAGACTTGAGAAGTTGGATGTGAAGTTTGACAAGAACATGGCCATTGACATGGTCCTTGATTCACTTCCGGATTCTTATGACCCGTTCATTATGTAGTTTCATATGAATGATGGTGAGACCAACATGATGCAGCTGCATAACCTACTGCAAAGAGCTGAGCAAGGCATGAAAAGGTCTCATGCCTCATCAAGCTCAACTGCTGTTGCACAGGTCAATGCCATTCGGCATGGAAAGGGGAAGAAACGAAAAGACACTACTCAACCCATTAGGAAAGGGAAAGCCCATGTTGGAGAGTCCAACAACGGGTCAAAGAGAATGGTTAATCGGGATATCCCGCCTTCCAAAGATCCGAAGGAGGCAACGTGTTTTCACTGTGGATAAACAGGGCATTGGAGGAGAAAATGCCCAAAATACCTTCAAGAGTTGAAAGAATGCAAGGGCAAGTCGTCTGCCACTGCATCTGGTATGTATTTAATCAAAATCACTGATATGAAATGTTCTAGTTCCTGGGTCCTTGATTTGGAGTTGGGCGATGCGTTTCTTGACTCACTGATTCGATTTTGGAATCATTTGACTTAAAATCGAATGATGCATGTGAGTCCTGTTTACTTGGAAAAATGACCAAGTCACCATTCACCGGTTCTTTACAAAGAGGTGAAGGATTGTTAGACCTAATACATACAGATGTATGTGGTCTATTTAGATCCACTACAAAAGATGGCAATCGCTACTACATGACTTTTATCGACGACTATAGCAGATATGGTTATGTTTACTTGATTAAACATAAGTCAGATACCTTTGAAAAGTTCAAAGAGTTTAAGCACGAAGTAGAGAATCAATTGAGTATAAAGATTAAAGTACTACATTCCGATAGGGGTGGTGAGTATCTTAGTCTTGAGTTCAATGAGTATCTTAAGGAATGTGGAATTGTTTCACAATTGTCACCTCCTAGAACACCGCAACTTAATGGTGTTGCTGAGAGGCGCAATCGAACCTTGTTAGACATGGTTCATTCCATGATGACTCGAGCTCCTCTTTCGATCTATTTCTGGGGGTATGCCTTAGAGACAACCGCCCATATCCTAAATCTTGTACCAACAAAGAAGGTTGAAAAGACACCTCATGAAATGTGGACTGGGAAGAAACCCTCACTTGCACATATCAAGGTTTGGGGTTGTGAGGTTTTCGTGAGACACGAGAGCCAAGATAAACTTGCTAACAAATCTGAGAAGTGTCTATTCATCGGTTACCCACAAAAGTCTTATGGTTATTTGTTTTACCGACCCACTAAAAATGTGGTGTTTGTAGCTCGAAGAGGAGTCTTTCGAGAAAGAGAACTTATAGCTAAAGAAGTCAGTGGGAGTAACATTGATTTTGAAGAAATTCAAGAATCAAACGATGAAATACTTGACGTTGGCACTAGCACTCAACCCGAGGTAGAAATACCTGTTGAGCCAGTTGACGAGTCATTACCTATTCGTAGATCCGCAAGAGTTAGCCACCCTCCCGAGTTCTATGTTCTTCATATTACTACGGAAGGGGATACGCTAGTAAGTGATAAAACACTTGATAATTTGGATGAACCAACTAACTATAAGGAAGCCATGGAAGGCCCTGAGGCTATTGAATGGAAAGAGGCAATGGACAACGAGATTCAGTCCATGTATGACAACCATGTTTGGAATTTGGTTGATCAAACACCCGGTCGTAAGACGATCGGTTGTAAATGGATCTTCAAGAAGAAGACCGACATGGACGGAAATGTACACACATTCAAGGCTAGGCTGGTGGCAAAGGGTTATACTCAAACCCAAGGGATTGACTATGATGAAACCTTTTCACCAGTAGCCAAGATCAATTCTATTAGGATAATGCTTGCCATAGCCGCCTTTTATGATTATGAAGTATGGCAAATGGATGTCAAAACCGCTTTCCTTAACGGGAAACTTTCAGAGGATGTGTACATGACACAACCGGAAGGTTTTACAGACGCCAAGCATCCCAATAGAGTGTGCAAGCTTGAAAAGTGTATTTATGGACTTAAACAAGCTTCTTGCAGCTGGAATCTTTGCTTCCATGAAAAGGTCAAAGCGTTTGGATTTTCTAGGAGTGAAGATGAGTCCTGCGCATATGTCAAAGCTAGTGGGAGTACTGTAACTTTTCTAGTCTTGTATGTGGATGACATACTTCTTATAGGAAACAATATCCCAACTTTGAATGCTGTAAAAACCTGGCTTAGAAATTGTTTCGCTATGAAGGATCTAGGAGAAGCGACGTACATACTGGGTATAAGGATCTATCGTGATAGAACAAAACGTCTAATAGGACTAAGCGAAAGTACATATGTGGATAAAGTATTGAAAAGGTTCAATATGGAAAATTCCAAGAAAGGGTCTTTACCATTCATCAAGGCATAAAGCTTAGTAAAGCTCAATGTCTCGTCACTCGTGATCAGGTGGACAAAATGCGTCAAGTTCCGTATGCTTCGGCTATAGGATCGATCATGTATGCCATGACATGTACTCGTCCTGATATCTCATATGCTTTGAGTATGGTGAGTCGATATCAGGGTAATCCGGGCGAAAGTCATTGGACAGTAGTGAAGAATATACTCAAGTATTTGAGAAATACACGAGACATGTTCTTGGTATTCGGTGGGAGTGAAGAGCTTAGAATTAGCGGGTATACTGATGCCAGCTTCCAAACGGATGTGGATGACAGTTGTTCACAGTCCGGCTGGGTGTTTCTATTGAATGGAGGTGCAGTGACATGAAGAGTTCCAAGCAACCTATTGTGGCAAAATCAACCTATGAGTCCGAGTACATAGCAGCTTCTGAAGCTGCTAAGGAAGCTACATGGCTGCAAAACTTTATTGGTGATCTGGGAATCGTTCCAACTATCAGTGAACCCATAGAGATCTTTTGCGACAACACTGGTGTTGTCGCACTTACGAAGGAACCCAAAGATCATGGGAAGACCAAACACATCAAGAGAAAATTTCACTATCTACGACATAGAGTGGAAGATGGAGACATCTTAGTGAGTAGAGTATCGTCGGAAGAAAACCCGGCTGATCCTTTCACAAAGGCGCTTAGCAAAACTAAGCATGACATGCATGCTAGGAGCATTGGCATGAGACAAGATATTAGTTTTAGTAGTTAGGTGATATTCGAAACATTGTAACAATAATAAATTGTAATTGATTTGGTGATGAATAATAGAGATTATTTATGTGTTAGTGAACTGCCATTTGTGGTTATTTAATATTGTGTTTCTTTTTGCATGTTTAACTTCCCGAGTATTAAGTCGATGTTTATAGAGATAAACATAGCATGAAAATGCGACTGAATATTCAAACCTCTACAGTCGGTCATACCTTTGGAAGTAAGTATTGATTTAAGATTGTCATGGAGTGTTAGTTGATGTCTTTAGAGAAAGACATAACATAGAGATGCATCTAATGCTCATGAGTACTTAAATAGAGATTTAGGTATTAGAGAAACCCGCACCTAGAGATTACTTCATGGATTAAAATCACAAGTAATTCTAAGATGATAACATGTGTTATTCTTCAAATGGAGATGCATGAGTTTAAATTTATGATTCGCTTGTGCATTGGTACATCTAAACGCTACCGTAACTGGGAGTTATAAAAGATATTGCCATGTATAATTTGAAGATTAGATTTAGATTATGTAGTCAAAATTTATTCGTTCCTTTTGCATGTTAATGAAAAGCGATATTTGTGGGCCCCTCAGTGATTTGATGACGACATTATAGTGCTGGGCCCAGCCTGGACTAGATTGATGTGTTCAATTCTGTAGTCTAATAAAGTCCTCATAAATCGGAGACCAGGAAACAACCTTGAACTTGAAGATTGATTCATGTCCATGACTCAGTTCATACGATATCTTGAAGAACAAAGGAATAAGCTGATCACTTATCTAGGGCTGTCTCTGAATCAGAGTTCGGCAGTTGCTAAGGAAGCACTCTCTGCTGATTGTTTGGTTAGTTTATGACTAATAGTAGTTAATGACTTGTCCAAGTGGGAGACTGTTGGAATGGGTGTCCAACGTCATAACTAATTACTCATGATTTTCCATTGATAGCAGGGTCCTTTTTGGGTTGCCCTCAATTGTCCAAAGGTTATTAGAATAATTAAGAGAGAGAGAGATAAATAGTTTATTAATTATTATTTGATAATAATTAATTGGAAATTATTATGGAAATTCTATAGAATTAATTCAAATTAATTTAGAATTAATTTGTGTCAATTAAAAGTGCAAGGGCTAATTGGTTATTCTTTGAAAGATGAACCAAGAGTTTTTCTCTAAAACCCTAACTTTGGCCCTAAGTAACTTACCACTATAAATAGAGGTCCATGGCCTCTAAATCAAATGTCCCACTCAAGCATTCTTAAATCTTGAGTTTTTCTCTTCTCTCTTTGCTCCATTCCTTGTGGGTACTCTTACTACACTTGGGTGGATATTCCGAAGATTAATAATCTTGGACAAATTGGGTACAAACCATTAGAGGTAATCTCCTTTGGTTATTACCTTCCATAGCGTTGGATCGAAGTGTTCGAGTTCTACAAGTGGATCAATCCAATTACAAGATTGGATTAAAGGTTGGTAATCTCTTTCTTTCTTGTTGTTAATATCATCTACTAAGGTTTCCTTGTAGGGTTTAGTTATATGATTCTTACCATAGTTTCCACTGCCTTGTTTTGTTTATAGTTCATATAAAACCCATCAATTGTATGTGATATAACCTCTCTTCACATCTCCCATATTGGTCATGCATTTATCTCTCTTCCTAAATGTCGTGTTGTGTTGAAATGTGTTCTTCTTGTTTTTAAGTTTTGCAAAAATCTTTTGTCGATTTGTCAATTGGTTGTTGATAATCCATATGTTATCTGGAACTCTAATCGACCACATTCCTCGTAGTTGTGGAAATCTCTACTCTCTTTCTGTAGCTACTCTTGCATCCTTGGCTATGTGGCACTCTCAACTTGGGCATGCTTCAAACTATGTACTACAAAAACTTTGTATTCCTTCAGGTTTAAATAAAGAGAATGATCATTGTAGTGCGTTCAACTTGTCAAAAAGTACCCGTTTACCGTTTCCTGTTCACAATTCTGAAGCTTATACCCATTACATATAATACATTCAGATATTTGGGGACCTTCCCCGACTGTTTCTCGTGCCAAATTTCGTTATTTTATTACATTCTTTGATGATCACAGTCGATTCACTGGGATATATCCTTTATCACATAGGTATCAAGCATGTGACTCATTTAGACATTTCAAAGCTCAAGTCCGATTTCTATAATTAAAGGCTCCATGTGTCAATTCCTTGATGGATTCGACATATCTCTTTGAATATCTTGTCTATATACTCCACAACAAAATAGAGTTGTCGAACGTAAAAATCGTTATTTATCTGAGACGGCTCGTGTGTTATTGTTTCTCTCATATACCAAAAAAATTCCGGCATGATGCTTATGCTACTTCTGCTTTTCTTATCAATCGTCTTTCTTCTCAAATTGTCTCATTCTTTCCGATACGTACTATTATTCCATAAACCTCCTTATTATAGTCTTCTTGGTACGTTTGGGTGCTTATATTATCCTTTTCTTGGTGCTACTCGCAAAGATAAATTGTCTCCCAAGTCTGTTGCTTGATTTTTCTTGGTTCTTCTCCTTCTCCTTCTTCTTCTGTCGATCCTTTCTTTCTTCAAACAAAAGGAACATAGATCCAAAAAAAATTAAATTATAAACATATTACAATTTTGTACTAAAAATATATATTCTTTAAAATTTATTAACTTTTCTTTTATAAGAGACGTTCCAACTTTCGGTTACACTGTAAAATGAGATAACAAACGTCAAAGATACAAATATAGAAATTAAAAAGACATCAAGATGGATTATAGTCTTGCATTCATCCTAAAAAAATGTAAAATTAGTCTCAAAATTTTAAGACCCTCTTCAAAATCATATGTTTAACATGTTAAAGAAAGATCCTATTTTTTATTTGATACCTCTTATTGTAAGCAACAACAAAATTAATTTCAAAAAACAGATTTAGAAAAAATGATAACTGAAACCAAGCACATGTTAGTTTTTGATTACATGAACATAGATTCAAACCGACCAATAAAAAAGAAGACGAAGATGAGAATTATGAAGTAAGAAAGCGTGGCTGTAAAGCAATTGGAAGAGGAGGGCATCTGGGACCAATACTGCCATACACTTTTTCCATGGGATCTTCAACTCATATAGTCTATAGAAAGATACCCCATCCTCCACCGCCCATCCCACCCCTACCCCTAACTATGAAGAATGTATAAACAATTTTTTTATTAAATGGAAAAGATTAAAAAAAAACGTAACCAATTTTTTCATTTTAAATAGTTTAGTTACTAGATTTTTTTTCATAAAAAAGTTATTAAACTTAAAAAAAATGATCAAGTCGCTAAAATGTTTCGTATATGAAAAAAATAAACTTTTTTATTTGAAAGATTAAAGCCAGTTTGTTTACCTTTTAATAGTTTTATTAAAAGACAATCTCTACGCTAAGAAGTGAATCTTGTTTAGCAAAAAAAATAGTTTGTCTCTTAATAATTTTAAAACCCTCTAAATGATTTTGTATTTTGGGTATTTTTGAACCATTCAGAGCCCTAATTTCATTTTAAAGATTTACTAAACAACCATATTGCATTTTGTATTATATTATAAGAGTCTCGTAATAATTTTTACCACTTAATCATCATGCACCAAACCATTCAATAATAACGGCTAAACAACCCGTAAGTGCAAGAACAACTTTTTTAGAATAAATAAGTTATCAAACTTCTAAAAGTAGGTTACATACATCTTTTTAACCCAAAAAAGTTACATGTAGCCGACTCACAATGTTCTAAAGTAAAAAAAAAAGATATAGATCAGTTTTATCGTTCCAAATCCTATGTCATTTAAACCCCTCATTGCCTCATCGTCTTTTGCTCTTCATCACCGTTGATTACCGTTTTGAATGGCATAAGGTTTGGGAAGGGTAAAATTAATTAATGTTTTTTTGGCTTTAAAACATTGTTAGTCTGTTACATATAACTTTTTTCGGGTTACAATGATGTAGGTAGGGATGGCAACGGGGCGGGGAATGGGCGGGGTCTATGATCCCCGGCCCCGACCCCGGTTACTGTAAACTTCCCCCGACCCCAGCCCGGGTCCCCGGCGGGTACGGGGTTAAAGATTCCAACCCCGGAAAAATTCTGGTCAAACCCCCGGTCAAACCCCGGTCAACCCCGGTGAAGTTCGACGCCGATGGTGCAATTCGACGCTGATGGAGTGGTGGTCATCGTCGTCGGTCCGTTCAACGCTGGTGGAGTGGTGGTCGACTGGTCGTCGTCGACTGTTGGTCTCGACTTGTGGTCGTCGTCGGTGGACTTGAGAATTGAGATTGAGACTTGACTCACTTGAGAATTGAGATTGAGATTGAGAAAGGAGAGATAGAAAGGAAAATGTAGAGAGCAACGCTGAGTAAGAGGTAAGTCAGATAACAGATAATTTTAAAAAAATAAAAAATGAATCTATTAAATATTAATTCAATATATAATATAATATATAATATATTATTGTTTTTAAACAAATATATACCGGGTACGGGGCGGGTCGGGGGGTAGGTTACCCAGCCCCAACCCCGGTTTAAGCATACCGGGGATCCCCGGACCTGTTTTAACGGGGAATCCCCGGCCCCGTCCGGATCGGGTGCACCGGGGTCCCCATCGGGTTGGGCCAAATCACCATCCCTAGATGTAGGTGACCAACTTTAAAAGTTCTATAGTTTTATTTATCCAGGAAAAAATGTTCAAGACTTAGATGATGTTTGTTTTTTAAGAGATGTTGAAGTCTGAAGTCTGATTTAAGTTCTGAAATGGTTATGAAACGTCTAATCGAATCAGATATGAGTGATGATTAAGAACTTAAAATGAAGAGTAAATTGCAAATTTGGTCCCTATGGTTTGTGGATTTTTGTGGTTTTGGTCCCCAGAAAATTTTTATTGCACCAAAACCATTGTGGTATGCATTTCGTTGTGGATTTGATCCCTGAGGCTAACTCCGGCAGCATTTCTGCCGTTAAGCCCCTCCATGTGCCTTGCACATGAGGGTATTTTGGTCTTTTTATTTATTTTTTTGTTCATACTAAAAACATCAAACCAGGGGCCAAACTGCAAATTACTCTTTATGAAATAATCTTATTATTAAATATATAACATATATTTAATATTATTTATAATATAACATTATTATTATTATTAAACTATTATATATACACACACGTTACATGCTCATCGTCTACATGGAAGACCTCCCGGCTCCGGCAACCATCTCTGGCCACTATCTCCGGCTACACCATGACTCTTCCAACAAATAAAACAATCAAAAGGAGGATGTAACCATTGGAACAAAACAGAGATCGAACCCCATTTAAGAAACCCATTTTGACCCGGTGGTTGTTCTGGATACGAGACTGAAGGATGAAATATTTTACGATATATACACCTAATATATATATATATACACACACATTACATACTCATCGTCTTCATGGTAGACCTCCCCGCTCCGGCCACCATCTCCGACCACCATCTCCGGCAACCAGTGTATTCTGTATTGTCATTTATTTGGTGATTTACTTCTGTTAAACTCTATTTTGGATCATTTGTATGGTAATGTTTGGTTTGTTAATAAATGGTTTGATTGTTGCTGTGGAATTTTTTTAAACAAAACAGAGATCGAAACCCACAGTGGGTGGAGATCGTGGTTGGAGGTGTAGCCGAAGGAAACCCACCAGAGATCTCGACCCGATGTTTCAATCTCGACCTGGGGTTTCTACTTCGATAGATCTCGACCCGGTTTTTCATTAAAGCAAATCGACGGAGGCGGTTGCTCGAAGGGGAGGGGACGGGGATGGATGGAGAGTGCATGAGGTGGTGTTGTGGTCGCCGGAAAAGACCACCGTAGGTGGACGGAGGAGACCACCAGAGTTGCAGGTGGTCGCCAGAGAAACTTGATTTTCCGAATAGATAAGGTCATATGGAAGATTATCAAGAACCTACAGGGTAAAGAGAACAGGAAAAAGAACTAAATGATACATTGATTCTTTCCTAAAACATTTTTAAGCAATTGTAATATCAGTAGTAAAAATGTAGATAAAACCCACCTCAAGCATTATAACCCAACATGGTTGTTGCTCTGCATCCTCTGTTTTTAAGAGCAAAACTATTAATTTTCCAACTGGTTCATGGATACTGAGATAAGAGAAAGCCAGCTGCACAATTTAACAGTAAAATAGAACTTCCTCAAAGCTTCATTAAGCAACACATATTTCTTTTTAGAGTAAATTGCAAATCTGTGGGTTAGGGGAAGTAACAAGAGAGGAGATAAGAAGAAAGATGGTGAAGGAGATTGCCGGAGGTGCAGATCCGAAAGTGAAGGAGATTGCCGGCGATGAGGGTGTTCGCGGGAGAAACGGGTTGGGTGGGTTTTTTTTGGCTGGTGAGGAAGCCTGTTGTTTAATATATATATATATATATATATATATATATATATATATATATTAATTAATATATATATATACATATAGGTGGAGGTTCAAACGAGAACACCTCCGTTTTACGAGAACGCAAGAACACCCTTATCACATATGATAATACACGAGAGGGGAGTTGATGATGTGCGGATGACGTGTCTTGCTATTTAGGTCGCACTAAAGATCGTTTGCGTCTATTATTTAATATCACATATGATGGTTTTGATTGATTATAGTATCACATCAAAGACACCCTTATCACATGTGATAATATATGTGATGGAGCTTAGTGGTGTAACAACGACTTGGTCGGTAACCTAGATCACGCCAAAAGTCATCTGCATCTCTGATTTAGTATCACATTTGTATTATATGTGATGGAATAATAGTATCACATGTGATTTTCTATAGTAAAAGGGTGTTCTCGCGTTCTCGTAAATTATATGTGTTCTCGTTTGAACCCTTCCCCTATATATATATATATATATAATAATAATAATAACAACAATAATAATAACAACAATAATAATAAGAAATGGGGGTGGGGGAGCTTCTGCGGAGAAGACGAAGGGGGGGGGGGGGGGGGGGGGAGGGGGGGATGGGTTAGATTTAGGGTTATTATAATATTATATAAATAATAATAATGAACTTTAATATTATAGAGTAACTTACAATTTTGGTCCCTTTGTTTTTGTTTTTAGTGAAAAAGAGTCAAAAGGACGAAAATGTCCTCATGTGCAAGTCACATGCAGGGACTTAACGGAAGGAAATCTGACGGTGTTAGTGTGAGGGACCAAATCCACAACGAAATGCATACCACAGTGGTTTTGGTGCAATAAAAATTTTCTGGAGACCAAAATCACAAAAATCCACAAACCATAGAAAAAACAAACAAGGTCTTAATCATTCACAAGGATATGGTTTAATAGTTTTTTCATTTAAAAATGGTTCAAGAACTTGAGCATTTAAAATGAGAAACTTTAATGGTTTTTTCATTTAATTTTTTTATAAGAACTGGAAAATCCAAAATTGAAAAGTTGATTGAATTTTCTTTAATTTTTTCACTTTATTAAATTCTTATCCAGCCTAAATAAATAAGATTTATATTTAATGTAATAATGTTGTTGAATAAGTATGTCTAAAATAGAGATAGAGATATATTAAAGATAAATTAGAGTTAAGATATTTGGCGATATTTTATTTGTAATTCATCTTTATTTCACGAGCTCGTGATTAATAAAAATTATAGACTTTTTTTAGTTTATTGTTGTTTTCTTTCGTGTATATTATAACTTTAACTAATTTTAAAGAATATACAACATTGTTTAATTTTTTGATATTTTATTTTACATTTTCAATTTTAGAAAATTTATGATATTTGTAATTGTAACTAAAAAACATACTATGGTTTAATAAAAAAGATATAAGTCTAAAAAAATCTTAAGTTTTTATTAAACTTTATTGTCTATACACAAAAATATATTTATGATTATAAGTTTTTTTACAATAAAAAATAAAAATAAAGTAAAAAACATTTTTATTGCAATTTATTCTATCTTATTTCGACAAGATATCTTTTTTAAATATATCATAGTAATTATCATTTAATATCAATTTTAATTTTCTTTTGTTTTATTCTTGGGGATTGTTTGGGCAAAAATCTCAAACTTTCGATCGTTGACTAAAAATGTTCGACCAATAACCTTCCACGACTCTCAAATATCGGCCAAGACTTAAGAAAACAATGGTCGAGCATAACTCTCGACAGCAGGAAAACGTGCGACCAAAGGTATTTCGCGACCTGCAAATATTAACCGAAGCATCATGAGACGACAGTCGAACGAAACTCCCTGGCAAAGTCTCCGACGTACGACAGACTCGCGGTCACTTAATTCAAACCGATAAAACGGCAAGATCATCATTAATCAGCCGTTACCCATCTACAAGATCGTTAGACAGTTACAACCGACATCATCAAGAGCATTTATGGAGGAAATCAATGTCGATCAACCGTTACATGTGACTACGAATATAAAAGCAACGCTCGAGCGATCAAAGAGACCTCGGAGCCAACAACATCCGCACTCTCGAATCAAAGAACACACAACAGCCTTCTAAATTTCATATGCTAGTTTAGCTTTTACGTACATTTTTCACTTGTAATCGTACGACCATAGCCCTAAAGGACGACGCCCCTGCTTGGCGTCACTTTTCCATAGTGCATCGACGATTCTAACCTATCGTCCGCGGTTTTTTCCCTCGTCCAAGAGTTTTTCCGCGTCACCAAATCTCTTGTCTTCGTCTATTTTTTTTTTGTTTAATTTACGTTTGTCGAGAAAATCCTTCCTTTAATCGATCAGGTCAATAGCACCTTAAGTTGACTTTTGTTAAGTTAATTTTTGGCATCAACAGGGATGCACAGGGGCGGAACACAAACGTTGTAGTCTCGGGGGCCAAAAATTTAAAAATTTTACAAAAATTTATAGATCCAAATAATATGCACGAATTTTTTTACCTTTTTCTAAGTTACAATATTAAATTTTAGAGAAAATTTGTTAATGAAGACTAAGAAGGGTCATTTACCAAACATTTTCCCGAAAAATGTTTACCAAGTCATATTACCTTACAGGATGAACATGACAAAAACAAAAAATATTACCAGGTAAAAACAATGCATGGTAAGGATCAAGTGTGTTATCTTAGTAAATGTAACGACTCTTACTCTGTTAGCGTTTACCGGTTAAATTGTTGAATATGAATGTTATTTTCATGGAGTACAAATCTTGCCCGACAATGCAAGTAATAGTGTTAAATTTTACGATAAGCGTTTACTGGATAAGTATTTGGGTGAACAATCTCTAAAACTCTAAACCATTAAATTATTAAACAGGGTCGGTCCTATGGTATTGGATGCCCTGGGCGGAGAGTAAAAAAATGCCCTTAATCCAAAAAAACACCTGTTTTAATTTTTAAGAGGTTTAACGACTATGAGTAGCTAACAACCGAGGTACAAAACATATCATGACAACCTCCCCTTTCATTGTTAACTAATAACACCTTGTAGTTATGGCACGAAAACGAGAAATCGAGATTTAACCAAACAATCACTTAAATGAGTGAAATAGGTTTAAGGAAACCACTCAAATAGTCATATTATCAAGATGAAAGCAAATAAGTATCAAGAAACTAAGAAAGAAAGCATCAAGATTCAAGAAAAATAAGCAAATCAGATAACTAGATGAGTAAATAAGAAACTAAGAAAGAAAACATTTGGGTTCAAGCTAGAAAAAAACTAACTGCGATTTGAGAACCGAGAATGAGAGTCGAGAACAAAGATTAGAAGCTGAGTCAAGGTGAGAGGCTGAGAGACGGCTCCCGAGAGCAATGGTGGGCATTAGCAACGTTGTGCGTCGTAGGTGAGGTGAAAAAGGCCAGTCGTGAAGGGAAGAGGTGAGATCAAGAGACCAAGAGCGGTATCATTTTTTGGTGAAAAAATATGAAATAATGAGGCTACTATATTCTATTTGACTGTTGACCTGTGATACCCTTTGGATTTTGATGCCCTGGACGGCCACCCGCTTCGCCCAGCACTAGGGCCACCCCTGTTATTAAATATTGTTTTTTATATTTTGAAAAACTAATTTTTGTATATATTTGTATTAATAATATAATACTATAATAAATGAAGAAAAATAGAAATTGTGGAAGGAAGAATAAAAATTTAAAAAAACAACCTCCAGGATTCGCCAACTTGATCTCTTGGATATTGACACAACGTGTTAACCACTCCAACAGACCAACTCTATGTGTTCTCTGTTAACATATGTAGTATATAACTGAAAAAAGCGGGGAGGCCATGGCCCCTACAGGGTTCCGCCACTGCAGCTATCTCAAATGATGGAACGTACATGTTCTCATTAAGACCCACAACTTGCAAAAAAATGTTTTAAGCGAAAAAGATTTCAAATAAACTAGTAAATCTTTGACAACTATAACTTAATTTATTTTTTAAACTTATTAATAAGTCAAATTTCATAAGCCAAGTAGTTTTAGGAAAAATACTTCATAAGCCAATTAGTAAGAAGTTTCAAAGTTTTTTTTTTCTTTTTCCTTCTAATTACTCGTCTTCTGACTATTCACTTTCTTGTTTTGAGTTTTTAAATATTTGTGTTATGAACTGTTTTTGGAAAAGGGTTTTGAATTTATTGTTACCATAGTTGTTTGTTTACTTCTTAATAGTTTTATTAAGAGTCAACCTCTGAATCGTTAACAAGTAAATCTTGTTTGACCAATTTTTTTTTGCCTCTCAATGGTTCTAAAACCGTCTGAATGAATTTATATCACGGGTCTCCCTCAACCATTCAGCGCCCTAATTTCATTATGACCAATTACGAAACAATTATATTTTATTTTATATTATATCACAAGACCCTTTTAATCATCCTAACTATTTAATAATTCTTTATCAAACCATTCAGCAACTGACAAACATTCCATTACCAAAAACAAATGATGAGCTTGATGGTCAATCTACTTATAATTTAAGCAAATAAGATAGTACAAGGTAAAGTAGTAGTACATAATGTTATTAGTAATGCATAATGAGTCGCACAATGAGCTTAATGTAGCTAAGCAAAAGGTCCTACTCCTACTCATCAAAAGACTTAAATAAACAATACCATCAATTTAATAACTGGAATTATAAATATTCTAAAAAGCCAAATCTAAAATCATGTACCGAACAACTTAATACATTATGCATTGAAATTTGTACTTTACACTAAATTAAGTGATGTGAAGTTGCATACTCATACAATCAATAATTAGAGTATTTGTTTCTTTATGATCAACTTTTGACACATCATTATCTTATTGAAGAAAAAAAAAATAATAAAATAAATAAAGTAACGATGTTTTAGGAATTGATCGGTGAGATAGGATAGGCATAAACTTTGGACAAGTGGTTTGTATTCTCATTTAGGTGCCAAGTGAAACTACTGAATGCACAATAATTACACATATATATATATATACACACATATATATAGGGCAATTCAAGGAAGAACTTATTAGTTTGTGGAAATTGTAAGAATCAACCTTAACCACAAACCAATAATTAAATTAGGAAACTTATAATTTGGTGACATTGATTAAATTTTGGATGAAAGGGCATTTTAGGTATATTAAACTCTCCTCTCTCTCCGTCCACGGTTCACTTTGATACAGTTATGTGATACACACTGTGATACCATTATGATACCCTCAGTGTGATACATAAATACATATAAGATGCACTGTGATACCCATTGGGTTACCTAGTGTGATACCCAATGTTACCAATTTATGTTATTTTAGTAAATACCCTTAATTATTTAAAATGATTGATCCATATTAGTTCTTATAGTTTCCACGAACTAATCAGTTCTTATTTGATTAGGCACCTATATATAGGGTTGGGTTCATGTGAAGCTGGTCTGTTTTCGTGAGACCCGTGAGACCATAAACTACTGAATGCACAATAATTACATATATATATATATACACACATATATATAGGGCAATTCAAGGAAGAACTTATTAGTTTGTGGAAACTGTAAGAATCAACCTTAACCACAAACCAATGATTAAATTAGGAAACTTATAATTTGGTGACATTGATTAAATTTTGGATGAAAGGGCATTTTAGGTATATTAAACTCTCCTCTCTCTCCGTCCACGGTTCACTGTGATACAGTTATGTGATACACACTGTGATACCATTATGATACCCTCAGTGTGATACACAAATACATATAAGATGCACTGTGATACCCATTGGGTTACCTAGTGTGATACCCAATGTTACCAACGTATCCTTTATGTTATTTTAGTAAATACCCTTAATTATTTAAAATGATTGATCCATATTAGTTCTTATAGTTTCCACGAACTAATCAGTTCTTATTTGATTAGGCACCTATATATAGGGTTGGGTTCATGTGAAGCTGGTCTGTTTTCGTGAGACCCGTGAGACCATATTTTTACACTTGGAACTTCACAACAAAAGATTGCTAAGTTAAAAAAATTTGAACCTTCACAACAAAACAACCTTCACGGTGTATTGCTGTAAATTTCAAGTGTAATAAGATGATCCCACAGTCTCACGAAAACAGTCTGGTCTATCATGATACAAAGTCTCTCTCTATATATAAACATGTTTAATTTGATTTTCACTTTCATTTGATTTGTTGTATTATATTTAATTGATATATTTAACACTTAAAAGAAGAAATGACAGGAGGTTGGAGAGGTGGGGTGGCAGCTGCTCCTTTTGCTTTTTGAGTTACAATCACTACCACCACCACCACCATCATGACCCCTCCTATGCTTTCCATTCGCTTTGAAACATTCTCTTTCACATTCTTTTCCAACCTTTTTTTTTAATTTCTACAATCTACCAACCTGTCATTCCTTAATTTCTACAATCTACCAACTCTGTGTTAAATGATCCTATAGATTTGGAGAGATGGTAATTAAAGCTTTCTGTTGATCATGGAGTTCATGCTTTGTTTCATGTAATGAAACTAAAACATATGATCAAATATTGTAATGTTACCTTTTTGTGTTACTGATGATTTCAGGGAACGCCAGTAAACATCATCGTTGGATCACACGTTTGGACAGAGGATCCTCAAGTTGCATGGACAGATGGGGAGGTGATCGATATCAAGGGCAACAATGTCACCATAGTTACCACAGATCAGAAAACTGTAAGATACATAAAAAAAATCCATTGCTTGAGTATTAGTACTTTCAACATTTACAGAGTTTATTTGTTGCAATTGCTGCATATAAATATTATATACTTAAAGAAAACCTTTACAGAGTTCAAAAACACTTCATTGGATCCTGCATATTGTGCGGTAACTCACGCTATATGATTAAGATAGATACACCAAAAGTTATGCCAATTTGATATAAGCTTTCCAATAAAGATGATATGAGGGAGGTTCAGCGGAAAATGCTAAAAAAAGAGAAAACTGAAGAACACCCTGGGATCCCTCAATCCGGACGATATGTGCAGATGCATACAAGCGATTGAAGTTGTTTTCTTTCTATGCATCAGTGCATATATATATATATATGTATGCAAGTATTAGTACATATACACAAATGCATGTTACAAATTACCAGTATGCATTTGCGCATACCGTCCGAATGGCGGGCTCCCAGGATGTTCTTCAGTTTTTTTTTGTCGTTTTCCCCTGAACCTGACCCAAGATGATACAAATGAAAACTTGTGCATACTAAGATGTTATTTGTCTAAACCATTTACTTAGAAGCATCATTTATTCTTTAGTAAATGGGCGTCCTATAACACATTAAATCATTTCTTTACAACCAAATCATGGCCATTTGTTGGCCAATCCATCAGTTGTTAAAGTGTAGGCTGCAAACGGTTTACACCCACAGGCCACAGCGACTATGATCAGTCTCCTTGTTAGATAAGATACTTATGCATATGCAAGATCAGAGGCTGAAAATGGTTTACACTGAACAGCATAACCATAAGAATGCAGTCCCAGAAACTAGCTCTATACAGTTAAAGAGTAATTAAGGGGCTGTTTGGTTGGTTTTCCATTATGTCCTGTATGGATAAATCTATCTGTGTGGAGTAATGTGTCTGTATAGATTGAGAAGAGTTTTGTTTGCGAGGGTTTTTTCATAGACGGAAGGATCATGTTTTTTTAATTTGGAGGGGCAGGTTTGAAAGAAACTTGGTTTCCTGCATAAAGTCCCCCCCCCCCCCTAGAATACTAAATAAGCTAGTCATGAATAGCTGACCTAATAAGTTGTGAATCTCAGTGAGTCCCATTAAGCCCATTAAGCTGCCAACAATAAAAACATCCATAATTGTGTAATAGTGAATATAACTAAACAGACTGTTCCATATTTCAGATAAAGGCAGATATCTCAAATATCTACCCGAAAGATGCAGAAGCACCAGCCGGTGGAGTTGATGACATGACTAAGTTGGCTTATCTTCATGAGCCAGGAGTGCTTTACAACCTTGCTGCTCGGTTTGCCCTCAACGAAATATATGTAAGTCGTAAAACTAAAAATCACCAACCTCTCTTCGGTAAGAGTTTACACTGAAAGATTTTATGACTAGCAAAACTACAACGATGAAAAATGACAAAAAGTATTAATTACGATATGAGCAGACTTACACGGGGAACATTCTAATAGCAGTAAACCCTTTTCGGAGATTACCACATTTGTATGATGTCCACATGATGGAACAGTATAAGGGGGCACCTTTTGGGGAGTTAAGCCCACATCTTTTTGCCATTGCAGATGACTGCTACAGGTACTATGTTGCACTTGCTGCGCTACATTTCAATTTCCATGACACAAAAAAACCACAAGAGTTGTGGCGTACTGGTTGAGGCCCTGGGGGATATGGTGGAATATCCCACTGCCCAGGGTTCGAATCCAGACGTACACAACAATTGTGGCCACTGAGTTTATCAGGGGCTGATGTATTGCAATCATAATTTGCCGGGATTAGTCCAGGCACACCCTTCCAAAATATATATATAGAGGAAAGTTCAAATGCGAACTCAAATTTGGTTGTAAATGTGAGGACAAATGAGAGCGCGACACCTGTCATATTCAGACCGAATAATGAAGGAAAATATTCAGACTGAATGTAGTATTATTCAGTCTGAATATTTTCCTTCATTATTCAGTCTGAATATGACCCGTGTTGCGCTCTCATTTGTCCTCAGGCTTACAACCAAATTTGAGTTCTCATTTGAACCCGCCCCTATATATATATATATATTTGAAAAAACCAAATGTGACTTTTCGACAATTTTGTGATAACAGGGCCATGATTAACGAACATGGAAGTCAATCCATCTTGGTGAGTGGAGAGAGTGGAGCAGGTAAAACAGAGACAACAAAAATGTTGATGAGATACCTTGCTTTCATGGGAGGTAGATCAGGTACCGAAGGAAGAACAGTTGAACAACAAGTTTTGGAGGTGAGTAACGAATAATTAATTATTTCAAACTTGATAGATGATTCTATTTAAAATTACGAATAATTTTAAATGATGACATTACTTATCAGTCTAACCCAGTTCTAGAAGCCTTTGGGAATGCCAAAACCGTGAAGAACAACAATTCCAGGTGAAAAGTCAAGATAATACCTTCAAATGTATCATGTTAGTAAAATTGGTTTACAGTAAAGTTCACATGACTGAGTGATGGTACCAGTCGTTTTGGTAAATTCGTAGAGATTCAATTCGACAAGCAAGGAAAGATATCTGGGGCTGCCGTTCGGACTTACCTTCTTGAAAGATCACGTGTTTGCCAAGTCTCTGACCCAGAGAGGAACTACCATTGTTTTTACATGCTCTGTGCAGCACCCCCTGAGGTAATATGGATTGAAAATATTTTCGTTAATTTAAAAATATTCACACAATAATGATTATTTTTTCAGGATGCCAAGAAGTTCAAATTAGGAGACCCAAGAACGTTCCACTATTTGAACCAAACTAATTGCTATGAAGTAGCAAACATTGATGATGGAAGAGAGTATTTGGAAACTCGAAATGCTATGGATGTTGTGGGAATCAACCAGGATGAGCAGGTAAAACACATACATGACTCAAAACACAAGATTTACTCGTAGGGGTGGCAATCGTGTCAGAAAGGCTCAACCCGGACACGACCCGTTTAACTAATCATGTCGCATTGATCAACCCTAACCCGTATACGCTCGGGGTTCACGGGTTGGCGGGTCATAAATGGGTTGGTGGGTTGAGAGTATGAAGACGTGAACTGAGTGATTACTGATTAGGTCAAGGTTAGAATAAAATAACATTTTTAAAATCTATAATTTTGAACGGGTTGGCGGGTCATAAACGGGTTGCATGGTAGGTTAAAAATCTATAATTTTAAACGGGTTGGCGGGTCAACCCGCGAGCATATACATCAACCCGAACACGACCCGTATAATAAACGGGTTGGCGGGTCAGAAAATTCAACCCAAACCCGTTTATTTTCTTGTCGGGTCGAGAATTGCCACCCCTAGATTTAGATAACCAAATTCTAAAAGAGGTACTTTTGTAGGATGCAATATTCCGTGTCATAGCTGCAATTCTTCATCTTGGAAATGTTGATTTCATCAAGGGAAAGGAATTTGATTCTTCTCAGATAAAAGATGATAAATCACTCTACCATCTTCGTACAGCAGCAGAGCTACTCATGTCTGACCCTCGTCAATCAACTCACCCTGTCATGCATTTTGTTAGTTCTTCATCATGCATATCAACATAATAATATCATTTTTAACATGCTTTTTTTTCAGGTGTGATGAAAAAGCACTTCAACAATCATTATGTGAGCGTGTTATTGTAACTCCTGATGGGAACATTACAAAACCACTAGATCCAGCATCAGCTGCCTTGAGTCGTGATGCCCTGGCAAAAACAGTTTACTCCAGACTTTTTGACTGGTAACAAGACCAAAACTATGGTGTTCAACACCAAGATTCATTTATGTGGTTCTAAATATGAGCACTTAAGTCTCATTAGATCCATTACACATGTTTGCTAAGTACGAATAAATAATCGGTCTATATATGAGGTGTCATATAGGGTCAGGTTCAGAGGAAAACGCCAAAAAAAAGAGAAAACTAAAGAACACCCTGGGAGCCCTCCATCTGGACGGTATGCACAAATGCATACTGGTAATTTGTAACATGCATTTGTACATATGCATTAATGCATATATATGCACTAATGCATATATATGCACTAATGCATATATATGCACTAATGCATATATATGCACTAATGCATATATATGCACTAATGCATATATATGCACTGGTGCATAGTAAAAAAAACAACTTCAATCGCTTGTATGCATTTGTGCATACCGTCCGGATGAAGGGCTTCCGGTGTGTTCTTCGTTTTCTCTTTTATTAGTGTTTCTCCTGAACCTCCTTCGTGTCATATATATTTCACACATGTAAGTATTGTCAGTTGTGTATATTAAATATTTCTTTCAACCCCAGTTGGAGTTTAAATTCACTACAATTGCATGCATGCGAACATGTTCTTTCGCATTCCTTTCAAATCGTCGGCTACCAATCTTTCAGTTTTGACTTTTGACTGATTCAGCCAAAAACAAACATTCTATAATGTGGACACTAAAACTTAGCTTTAATACTGAACTCATGAACAATGGCAGGATTGTAGACAAGATAAACAATTCAATTGGTCAGGATCATACTGCAAAAAGCATAATTGGAGTCCTTGATATCTATGGCTTTGAAAGCTTTAAAATCAACAGGTATATAATGATAGTTTCAGTGACTTTCAATATTAAACAATTTTAATATCTAGAATGTCACCTACAAATTTCCTTCATATGATAGTTTTGAGCAGCTATGCATTAACCTGACAAACGAAAAGCTGCAACAGCATTTTAATCAGGTATTTATTGAGATTTCTTCATTTTCATGAATATCAAACTAAACATTTGTAGCATAGACCAGAAGAGGGAGGTTCAGGGGAAAACCTCAAAAAAAAGAAAATTGAAGAACGTCTTGGGATCCCCCCACCTGGACGGTATGCATAAATGCATACAAACGATTGAAGCTGGGTTTTTTTCTATGCACGAGTGCATATTATGCATTAGTGCAAGCGCACAAATGCATATTACAAATGAACAATATGCATTTGTGCATACATCCAGATGGAGGGCTCCCAGGGTGTTTTTCAGTTTTTTTTTGAGGTTTTCCCCTAAAACCTGACCCTACACCGGAATATCCATTACAAGAATGAACTAGAATCGCATATTCACAGCATGTATTCAAGATGGAGCAAGAAGAATACACCAAGGAGGAAATCAACTGGAGCTACGTAGAATTTGTAGACAACCAAGATGTTTTAGATCTAATTGAAAAGGTATAGACCTCATATAATAATTATATTAAAGCTTCACATGGCTTACACCAAAGTATCCCAGAGGATAATTCTTTTTAATTGTACTTAATGCAGAAACCTGGGGGTATCATTGCTCTTCTTGACGAAGCATGGTATGTAATTGTCCTACTTGATGACATCATCATGAAGCCGGTTAGGCATAGAAAATCGATATAAAACTTTATCTACTTTTCTACAGCATGTTTCCCAAGTCAACACATGAGACATTTGCTCAGAAGATGTACCAAACATATAACTCACACAAAAGGTTTAGCAAGCCAAAACTTTCAAGCACAAACTTCACAATCAACCATTATGCAGGAGATGTAAGGCAGATTACTATGTCCCATTATTCAAATATCGTGCACATAATTTTGGTTTTCTCACTGGCAAGATTTCCATAATATAGGTTACTTACCAAGCTGATCACTTCCTGGATAAGAACAAGGATTATGTCGTAGCAGAACATCAAGCTCTATTAAATGACTCAAGTTGCACTTTTGTAGCAAATCTCTTCCCACCATTGGAAGAAACATCTAAGCAATCCAAGTTCTCTTCCATTGGAACTCGCTTCAAGGTAAGCCATATGTCTGCAAAATAGGGGAAATTTTAATTCATGACACTGTAACAAAATTGTGTTCATGGACGCCACCAATAAATAAGCAAACTAATAGACCACTTTATAGGAAACAAATTATAGGACCAAAAAATAAAGCATCCTATCTAAAGGCATTGTAATAAGTTTAGAGGACGTTTTTTGGTGTCGTAATAAATTTTTTAGGACACTTTTAATAAAAAAACGTCGTATTAGCTAGTTTATAGGACACTTTTGAGAAAGTGTCTAATAAACCCATCATTTTATAGGACACTTTCAAATTATGTCCTATAAAATAGCTAATATGACATTTTTTTTACATAAGTGTCCTAATAATCTTGTTACGACGGCTAAAAGCATCCTATAAACTTATTGCAACACCTTTAGATAGGACGCTTTATTTTTTGGTCATATAATGTGTCCTATAAAGTGGTCTATTAGGATGCTTATTTATTGGTAGCGTCCTATAAACCCAATTTTGTTGTAATCTCAGTTGCTAAGACCCTGAACTTTTATCCTTCACTCATTGGGCTCCAAAATTGCAGCAACAACTACAATCTCTAATGGAAACCCTGAGCACAACAGAGCCACATTACATCAGATGTGTGAAGCCTAATACAGTTTTGAAGCCAGGAATATTTGAAAATGACAATGTTTTGAATCAACTACGATGTGGAGTAAGTTATGTTTCTTTAACTTGATTGACAACACTAGCATAATCATCTATTTGATTCCATTCTGGTTGTATTGTGGTAGGGTGTACTAGAAGCAATTAGGATAAGCTGTGCTGGGTATCCAACAAAAAGATCTTTTGACGAATTCTTGGAACGGTTCGGAATGTTGGCTCCAGATGTTCTAGATGGGTAAACATGTTTTCTGTTTAATATCCTATGATGCAATAGATAGGACAAGAATACTTTGATCATGAAGCAGACACTACAACAAAATTGATTTTATAGCCTAAAATGAAAAAGCGTCCTAAAAGAATGGTTTATAGGACACAAGTTTATAGGACCAAACTAAAAAGCGTCCTTTCTAAAAGTGTTACAATAAGTTTATAGGACACTTTTAGGAGCTTTTAACAAGTTTTTTACGACGCCTTAAAAATAAAGTGTCCTATTAGCTATTTTATAGGACACTTTTGAGAAGTGTCCTATAAAAAGAGTGGTTTATAGGAAACTTCTCAAAAGTATCATATAAAATAGCTAATAGGACACTGTATTTTAAAAGTGTCGTAAAAAACTTGTTAAAACGCCTAAAAGTGTCCTATATATCTATTGTAACGCTTTTAGATAGGACGCTTTATGGTTTGGTCCTATAAAGCTAAGTTCTATAAAGTATTCTATTAGGACGCTTATAAAATCTAGGCGTCCTATAAAGCCAATCTAGTTGTAGTGAGAATTAAGTATCATGTTTACAAAAACCATTAATCAATGAGTAACAAATATGCCTAAGCTCCTTGCTATGGCACATGGATGTTATATTCACGTATCCACCTTTATATAGTGGTTTTGAACAGCACCAATATCATATCCTTTCACATTTCCATTGTAACTTCTTACGGTTTATTATTTATGTATGCAGGTCTGATGAGAAGTCAGCATGTGTAGCAATTTGTGACAGATTTGGATTAAAGGGATATCAGGTAAAGCTGAAAATCATCTGTTTTTTACTGTATCATATGATACAAAGCTTTACTTTCCTAGGAGACTTGGTAAAAATAATTTAAGCATTCCAGCTAACTTACCGACATTTCAGATAGGGAAAAGCAAGGTTTTCCTTAGGGCCGGACAGATGGCTGAATTAGATGCCCGAAGAACTGAAGTTCTGGCAACAGCAGCAAGAAGAATTCAGAGGCAAATCCGAACATATCTCACACGTAAAGAATTTATTATCCTTAGAAGGGCCACAATCAATATGCAAAAGCACTGGCGAGGTAACTCATTTCCTCTGAAAAGTGTACAAACTAACCCTGTTTGTTTTTTCAATTTTACCTCTTAATGACCACTTATCACTTACTCATTCAGACGTTTTTAAATTCAGACCGTTTGTTTTTTTCATTCTTTCAGACCCTCTTAAGTCTGAAAATCATCTGAAAAAAAGTGGTAACCTCACCAGTTAATTCCTCTTATTCGTGTACACCCGCATTGTTAGGGATTTATAAATCAATGACTGATTCAGATTTCAAACTTCAGATGTAAAAACAACAGTCTAACTGATTCAGATTTCAGACTTCAGCACCACCTCGTATAAATCAGAAGAGAAATCAGACTTCAGACTTCAGCACCTCTTAAAAAACAAATGCTAAGCTAGTGTTAATCCATTACTCACTGTGAAGAACAAAGTTTTCTAGAAAGCATGTATTATTCAATAAATTAAACCATATAAACAGCGTTTGTAGTGGGGCATGGGCCAGTACATTAATAACATAATAGAAACCCTATTAACATTAGTATCTTTAGAGAAATCCTAATGATTAATATAGCTCAAGAATGTAGCAATCAGCCCTATCCTTAAAGTACTCCTAGGGTAGTAGCATATATGTTATGTTACTCATGAGCAACTTGATGAATATGGGGCTAAGTTGTGAATTCCAACATCTTTTTGTCAAGATTTCAGGAAGTTGATCTCCTGAGAGGACCCAAACTAGATTTCAGGAAGTTGATCTCCTGAAAGGACCCAAACTAGTTTAATGGTTGAAACAATATTATTAAACAATAAATCAAACCATATATCTAGGGAGTTCAGTAATGGGCCGTGAGATAGTACATTAAAAAGGTTAAAGACCCCTAATAACATTAGAAGAAACCAAAATGATTAAGAAAGTTAATGTCACAAATAGCCATATCCTTAACACCCATATCGTAAATACAGAATACTATCCCATTCGCATTAAAATTACAACAAACTATTTATCTCAACCAAGTTGAGGTAGAGTGAAAATGAAGCCAAAAGTATATATAACATGGTGGAAACAAATAGCTAAATCACAATGGCATCTTATCTTTTGAATTCCCTATGCCAACTTACAAGCTTGGCTGCCAAGTTCTCTTCCTGCAATTTCCAGTGGAAAGCAAGCTTATCTAATAACAAGTGTAACATCCTGATTCATGGCATTATTATATGCCACGTTTATAAGAGCATAGAAGAAAGTTCAAATGCGAACTCAAATTTGGTTGCGAACGTGAGGACAAATGAGAGCGCGACACATGTCATATTCAGACTGCATAATGAAGGAAAATATTCGGACTGAATGTAGTATTATTCGGTCTGAATAACACTACATTCAGTCTGAATACTTTCCTTCATTCTTCAGTCTGAATATGACATGTGTTGCGCTCTCATTTGTACTCACGTTCACAACCAAATTTGAGTTCTCATTTGAACCCGCCTCTATAAGCATATTTCTCCACAAATATAAAATGACAACTTCTCTTTTGCCACCAAACAGCAAGACTTGCACGTAAACGGTATGACTACTTAAGGAAGGAAGCTGCATCCATCCGCATACAAAAGCATACTCGTGGAGGTGCAGCAAGAATATCATACAAGCTTTTACAGGGAGCTGCAATATCGATTCAAACTGGGTTTAGAGCAATGGCTGCCCGAGATGAGTACAGACGCAGAAGAAGGAACAAGGCTGCAACTATAGTTCAGGTACTATCTCTTGTGCTATTGAAAATTGTGACTTTATTTCTTATAGATGCACACATTAGTGGCTAGGGGCTAAATCAAATAAAAACCACAAAAAGGTTACAAACTCGTGAAAACCGATATAAAAATAATTTTTTTCATGATTTTTCATCAAATGCTAGGATTTAAGATATTAGTTCACATATATTTGTTTCATAATCTGAAAGTTTCACATGTATTTGTTTCACCATATGAATCTTTTTTAAGCATATTTTTCGTTTCACTAGGTGAATCCAAAAGAAAAAAATCACATGTAATTATTTAATAAGGTGAACACAAACATACGTGAAATACCACATCTTAAATCATAGGTTTTGATGAAAAAAAAAATATGTAAAAAAATATTTTTGTATCGGTTTTCACGAGTTTGTAACACTTTTGTGGTTTTTATTTGATTATTGCCTTTAGTAAAGAATTTCAGATATTGTTCTAAAATCATTTAACGAACTAAACAATCTTATCCAAAATCCTGAAGGTTCCTGTCCTACTAACTATAGCAGGCAAGCGACTTAACAACACGAGGATATACTTACATTCAATCAGTCGATCATCAAATTAAGGACCACATTTGAATCTTAAATTACCATTGGTTCCTTGCTTTGCAGACTCAATGGCGAAGATTCTATGCTCATTCTGCGTATAAGCATCAGAAGAAAGCAAGTCTTACGCTTCAATGTCTGTGGAGATCAAAGGTAGCAAGGAAGGAACTCAGAATGCTGAAGATGGTGAGTGCATCTTAACTTTAAGAGCAAAGTATCATCTACTCAGAATCAACCCCACTGCTCTGAGTTAAAATACATACACTGAAAACTTATAATTTCTTATTGCAGGCTGCACGAGATGCTGGGGCCCTTAGAGAAGCCAAGGACAAGTTGGAGAAGCGTGTTGAAGAGTTAACATGGAGATTAGATTTTGAAAAACATCTGAGGGTACATGTTTTATATGTCCAATGGAGAATAACATGCTAATCAGCAACATCCTGCGTAACTTTATGCTTCAAATCAGGGAACTAACATGGTTGTGGCAACCATAGCCAAGTTGACCATAGTGTTGGATCAAGGCGCTTACCACTGGGCCAAAAGAAATTCCTGGTGGTCAAGGCGCTACCCCTTTCTTATATATTGAATAGCAGTCAGCCTCACGGGTCGATTTAGGAAGATGTTGGTCAAGGACCTAACAATCCCTCTTCCACAGCATCTGCCGCAAATGCCTTTAGCCCTTGGGATTCCAACTCATCACAACCTACGAGCGGATTTAGGAAGATGGCGGCCAATGACATCCATCCCCCCCCCCCCCCCCCCCAAAAAAAAAGCAATTTGCACACAAATGCCTTCCATGGGATTCGAACCCATGACCTGCTTTGATACCAATTGTTGGATCAAGGCGCTTAACACCAGGCCAAAAGGAACTCCTGGTGGTCAAGGCGCTACCCCTTTCTTATATATTGAGTAGCAGCCAGACTCACGGATCGATTTAGGAAGATGCTAGTCAATGACCTAACATATAGTTTGGCACAAAAACGACGTTTGGTTAAAATAGACATTGTAATTCACTTCGTTTTCTATTTCACACATGGATATCCTTATCTCTCACACAATAGATAAGACTGGTTTCCCACTCTCATAATTTCCCCTTAAATTAATACATGTGCATGGTTTAGTTCAGACAAAACTTCGTGAAAGAATACAATGGTATCAATTGCATGGTTAACCATGTGAAGCAATCATTTCAATTGCCATTTGGTTATACGGGAAAGCCACCGGATCTGTAGCTCAAGATTAAGATTTAAATTTATGTTGTACTCCTTATAGCGGTTCTCAATGTGTGATTAATATACGTGAGCAGCATGGAGGTTGGAACCTAAAACCAAATCAGAGATGGATTTAATATGATTGCTAGTAAATATAATTAGTAATAAAAATATGACCTTCTAAAGCTTTTGTTACTTCCAGGTTGATCTTGAAGAAGCAAAGGGGCAAGAAATCACAAAGTTGCAGAATGCTTTGCAAGAAATGCAAGGAAGACTGGATGAAGCACACAACCAAATCCTTCATGAGAAAGAAGCGGCAAAAATAGCTATTGAACAATCCCCTCCAGTCATCAAAGAAGTACCAGTTGTAGACAATACCATAGTGGAGGAAATGGCAAATCATAATCATAAACTGGAGGTATGGCCAAGAATATGAAGTCTGATCAATTATTCCAAAAATCTTAGTTATGTGCCCTAAGTACATAATTTCAAAATAAGAGTAGCTTATAGAACACTTTGAAAAAATATTTCTTCTCTCTGTTCTTAGCTTCTTTCTGAAACCTTTTTTTTCCTTATAACATAAAAGTTTGAAGCAAATGATATAAAGCAAAATAATGATAGTTGAACTTCTCCTCCCCAGTTGCATATCTAAAAAAGGGACTTGTCAACCACATATTAATACTCTCACAATAATATCAAGTGCATCATTTCCATCCAATTTTAGACAAATTATGTAACATAAATCATTACTAATGATTCATTGAGATGATTGTCCATCAAATTGTTCTTTTCTTTGTCCTTTTGTATGTAATTGACTATTTATATTCGTTAATTTGTTAAAATTGGATAGAAATGATGTAGCGTTGATATTGTTGTAAGAGTATAAGTTGACCAAGTCAAATATCATACCCTATCCATCTATGTACAGGATGAAATTCTAGAGCTGAAGAAGAGAGTTGAGGAATTTGAGCAGAGGTACTGTGAAGTTGAAAATGAGAGCAAGGCTAGACTTAAAGAGTTAGAGGAATCACAAGTTAAAATTTCAGGCCTTCAGGATTCCATTGAGAGGTAGCTAAGGGTATACTATTAAGTTACATGGATGTAAAGCCCAACGTTTGTCCTCGCTCTTATTTTTGTATGCACATGATCAGGTTAGACGCGAACTTGTCCAATCTCGAATCAGAAAATCAGGTTTTGCGCCAGCAAGCATTGGTTTCTTCAACCAACGAGGAGCTCACTGAAGAAACTGAACAGTAAGAGTACAAAAAATTCTTGCTAACATTTCTTTCATTCCTAATCAATAAAATAGCAGGATGCCAGATATAATTTAATAAAGTCAAATAACTCAAAAGCAGACACTTAGGTGCACAATTGTCTCAACCATCTATATGACTAAAAACTTATAAGAATATATGTTCATTTTGAGGTCAATTAGAGTGACTACAGTTTCCAAGACGCTACAAGTTACAACAGCTTACAATGAAATTGGAGGGTAAAACCTCCAATCTCAGCTAAGAGGTTCCACTATTGCATTTGTTTTAAGGAGTTTTCACTCAATCCAGAAGCTTAATATTTCACTTCCTTCAGCCTCAGAAGCAAGATCAAGGAATTAGAGTTGGAGAATGAATTCCTCCGTAAACAAAAAATGGTTATGGAGCAGATAACCACCCCTGAAAAGGTATTGCTGAAACTAAAGGTAAATGTGACCATGTGGCCTTTCCTTATGGATAGACGCTTGATAATATCCCGATCTTAAATGATATGGCAGAGTTTGGATAATGGACATGAAACGAAGGATAACTTTGAAACACCACAAGTGGAGCAAGAAAAGACAAAGGTATATTTAGGCTTAGAGAAAAAATTCTGAAAACAGAATCCTCAAGAAAATTTATATGCATTTAATATAATAGGGTTAGGTTCAGGGGAAAACACCAAAAAATAAAAATAAAAACTGAAGAACACCCTTGGTGCCCTCCATCTGGACGGTATGCATAAATGCATATTGCTAAATTGTAACATGCATTTGTGCATATGTACTAATGCATATATATATATATATGCACTGATGCATAGAAAAAAACAGTCTCAATCGCTTGTAGGCATTTGTAAATACCGTCCGGATGGAGGGTTCCCAAATGTTCTTCAATTTTCTCTTTTTTTAACATTTTCCCCTGAACCTCCCTCTAATGTTAATATTACAATGATGAACAAATTCCCTTTTGTAGGAGTCGGACAACAACACGGTGTCCTTCCTAATAAAACAAAAATCACTAACAGACAGGCAGCAGGTATGAATTTAGAATGTAGAACCTTTCATTGTTTGTAAACCACACAGTAGACCAACGAACTTTTTTCCTCTTCCTCACAACCAGGAAAATCACGATGTTTTGATCAAGTGTCTTCTGGAAGAAAAGCGATTTGACAAGACCAGACCTGTTGCTGCATGCATTGTGTACAAAACATTAGTTCAGTGGAGATCCTTTGAGGCAGAGAAGACACATATATTTGATAGGATTATTAACACAATTAGATCTTCCATAGAGGTAGTATTCAATTATTTATAAATGATGTGTCTTCATGGTTCTGGTCCTGTTTGTGGGGGCATTTGTTTTGCCGATTGAAACTAATCACGCATTGTATATTATTGAAGACTCAGGATAACATCAAAGATTTAGCATATTGGCTATCAACAACTTCAACTCTTTTGTTCCTACTACAAAGTACAATCAAGGCAAGCGGTTATAAGTCTCCACATCGTAATCGCGCCTCACCCACCACATTATTTGGTCGAATGACACAAGTAAGCTCTTCATAGCATGTTTTTCATGACACATTATTTATTCAATAAATCCTAACTATTGGTTAGCAGGGTTTCCGTGCATCTCCTATGGGCATGGGTATCTCTAGTGGGTATAGTGGAATGGAAGGGAAGCCAAGTGCACAATCTAAAATAGAGGCAAAGTATCCTGCACTTCTGTTCAAGCAACATCTAACAGCCTGTGTGGAAAAATTGTACGGAATGATCCGTGATAGCTTGAAGAAAGAGATAAGTCCATTTATGAATTCATGTATACAGGTAAAAAAGAAACATAACAAAGTCAACATAAGATTCTACATTAAGATTGCTTCCTAACCTTCTTAATACACTAACAGGCACCGAGATCTACAAGGGTCAGACCAACAAGAGGGGTATCAAGAAATATTCTTTCAAATATTGTGGCAAAACAACAGGCATCAAGCATACATTGGCAAAGCATTGTTAATAGCTTGGATAACACCTTGGACATTCTATCCGCAAATTATGTAAGCTAAGAAAATTTCATCCATTCTATTTGTAACTGTTGTGTTCAGCGGAAAATACAGAGTAGAAGAAACAAAACCCAAACAACCCGATTTCACAATCGTACTCAAAATAAAAAACAACTAATGACAATAACCATGCAATCAAAGTAGATAAAGAGCATAGACAAATGCAACAGAGATTTACGTGGTTCAACAAACTTGCTTACATCCACACTAGAAGAAAGAGCTCTTTTTATTAGGTTAAGAATCAACCTCCTTTCCCCTTTACAAGATATCAATGATCTACCTGACTTCTCTCGTATCACTTCTTGCTCTCTAATTTGAACGTTCTACAAATATATATATATAGAGGGTTGGGCCTATTTGACCATGGGCCAAGACTTGCACCTTAATCTGTTAATATTCTTTACGTTGTTAATATCCTTTACGCTACCCAACACACTTACAGTAACTGAACTATGGCGCTGATCGATTTATCTTTAGGTCCCTTCAATTGTCACAAGGAAAATTTTCAGTCAGGTATTCTCATTCATAGATGTGCAGTTCTTCAATAGGTAATCTAACTATATTGAATACTTCAAAAAGATGTTTACTGATGCTATTTATGTTTAAAATACTTAAATAACTTATGATTTTTGCAGCTTACTGCTTCGGCGTGAATGCTGCTCTTTTAGTAACGGAGAATATGTGAAGTCGGGTTTGCATGAACTTGAACAATGGTGCAAGAAAGCAACAGATCAGGTGATTATTATTCCTCCAAACCATCTGTACATGAACATAAAGAATAATCTATACGAGTTTTGGGTCAAGAATTCATTGCATGTTATATGCTGTAATAATATAGTTTTCTGGATCATCATGGGATGAGCTACAACACATAACACAAGCTGTTGCGTTGCTGGTATGATGTTCTGCACCGTTACATTTGACATAGTAACCCCAGTAAGAAATAATTAAAGATAATTCTAATACCAAGCTCATGCAGGTATCACACCAAAAGACTCAAAAATCCATGGAGGAGATCACAAATGAACTCTGCCCGGTAATCTACTATAATACATTCAGTTATTCTATATACATAGAGAAGTACATATCAAAGTGGACTCAAGATTTACATCATAAAAAAATAATCACCACACTGTAGAATATACGATTATCAGAAAACTAATATATATTTGATTTCTTTCTTTTTTTCCCTTTGGATGAAGGTACTGAGTGTTCCACAAATATATCGTATTGGAACTATGTTTTGGGATGACAAATATGGAACTCAAGGATTATCTCAAGAGGTAAGAAATCTAATAACTTCATTACTATAAAATAATACTTATTTGGATGAGCCTCAAATCTTATATACTTTCATTCTCGAATGGGTTGGTATCTAAAAGACTTACCTACAAGTGTTTGTACTTGCCCAAGTTCCGACATAAGTAGTTTGTTGGTAGGACCGTATAATTAAGTTTCGATGATCTGATAGGTTACCCAATACTATTTCAAAATACAATGCCTTAAAATATTTTTGAAAATACGTTATTGTAATAAGAAAAATTGAGAGTACAATGTTATAATAAGGAAATATACTAGAGTAGGTTGCTATTTTGCCCTTTTCATAAATTAGCTTCTTACTAACTAACAAATTCATAAATTAGCTTCTTACTAACTAACAAATTCATAAATTAGCTTCTTACTAACTAACAAATTCATAATTGAAAGCAAAAGACCAAACCAAAACATTTTGTGTTTGGAAGGGTGAACCAAGCTATGCCCAGACTGAACCCGGCAAATTGTGACCTAGAAATCAACCCTGAGTGGCCATAATTGTTGTGTACTTATGGAATCAAACCCTAGGCAGGATATTCCACCAACATGTACGCCACAACCTTTGTGGTTAAACTAAAACATTTTCCAGAACAAAATAAGAGGAAGGCTAATTTTGTAATGAAAGATGCATCAATTTGATAACTGTTCCTTTGACGGAATTCAGGTAATTGGCAAGATGAGATCACTAATGGCAGAAGATTCAATCAGCATGCCCAACAATTCTTTCTTGCTTGATGTGGATTCCAGGTAATTGACATAACAAAACTAAAACAGCAGTTCAAATTGAAAAAGGCTAATGCATTACTAATTGACGAATGTCTTAACATATTCAGCATACCATTCTCTTTGGAAGAAATCTCCCAATCTTTCCTTAATATCGACTTATCTGATATCGATCCGCCACCCCTCCTCCGTCAGAGATCAGATTTTCATTTCCTGCTGCAGCAAATAGATTGAAACTCTTCCTATATACACGAAGTTAACAGAAGAATGCTGAAATCCGTTGTAATGAATTGATCGCAGATCCCATTTTGTTTCCACGGGAGCCATATTATATGATAACATGAGTGCTAAGAATGTGATTTTGTTGTTTTCATTCAAAAAATTCAGGTGAGAAGTTTACATTTTTTTTTAATTTATTACAGAGTGATATTGGAAGTGTGATTCAGAGCGATGGTTGTAAGAAGACGAACTGATATCTTTGAAGATAAGCGAGGAGATTGTGTAAAATATAACTTGTATGGGTGTAAGTGTAAGATATTAAAATATTGCTAAATGGTTATAGCTTAAAATTTTAAAAGGTATCATTATTATGTTATCGTTTAAAATTTTAAGGGGTACCATTATTATATTTAACTAGTGTCGATCCTGTGCAGCACGGTAATGATATCTTTTTAAGGAATAAGTTGACCGAGTTAAAATAAAACGTAATTAATTGGTTAACAACGAATGAGATACAATTTAAAACAACGGATGTATTTTCATAAGTGATAAAATTGCATACATTGATAATCATTTGTTGACTTGTTGTTATGGATAGCCGAGATGTATATCAGTAAATAATTTTGTTACTATGCAATTTAGAACTCAAACGACATGTCTGGCAACCATGTCACTATTATTCTTACGAAGAGTATGAGGATTTTTTTTCCAAAGAAGGTGTTGGCTAAAATTAGTCAGCTTTATGAATTGTCACAAAAAATATTCTCATGTCTTTTGTATGGTTTTTCATCTTCTCACCAATGTGGGATACCAAACTCACCATATTTAAAGATTTAAGAAATATTTTTTCTCTCTTGGTTTCACCTGATTACCTATGGTTAAATATATTGATTATTTAGAACTCAAACAATATGCCACACAACCGTATCACCATTGTTGCCACAAAGAGCTTTAAAAAATCCTGAAAAAAAGGGTCGTCTTAAATTAGCCAACCATATGGGTTTCCACAAATAAACATCGTCTCCTCTTGTCAATAAATACATAACTACATCTTCCAACATTTTTTTATCAATGTGGGATAACCCAAAATCAACCACATTTAAGGATTACCAACCCATTCTCTTTGTTTGTTCCCTTAATATATACACATTTCAAGATTTGAAGATTACTCAAACCTCAATGTGCCAAATAGGGTCATCCAAATAAGATAACCTTATGAGTCAAGTCTCATGAGTTGACACAATGAATCTCATCCTTCTTTCTTATACACACATCCTTATTTCAATATTTCAATCTTTCAATCTTTCACCAATGTGGGTTATCTCAAAATCAACCACAATTCACCAACACCTCAATACTCAATTCACGTGATGCCACATTAATACCTCGTGTGCGTTGCGCGGTGATCATAACGCATGTCAAGTAACACATAAAAAATTGTGATGCCACAATGCATCAACCAAGGTGTTTAGAGTATCAACTAAGAAGAGCCAACCCCATGAGTTGTCACAAAGGCATCTCAACCTCGTTTTACATATCCACTATTTTTGTCAGACTTTTAACTCTCAATCAATGTGGGATATATAAAAACTCAATCACGATTCAAGATTGAAGAATATTCAATTTTTAGGGTGCCACATCAACTGTAACACCCGGATTTTTAGTATCCATAATTTCAAGTTTCATATGTTTTCGACCTTAGTATAGTCATTTAGAAGTATCGTGGATGTTGGTTGAGTTGGTTATCGCATTTGACAAAATCTTATTTTGGTCGAAATTTACACTGCTCGCGCCCGCGCTCATATTTTTCTCGCGCTCGCGAGCATCAGGTCAACCCCTTTTAAATTCGTTATTTTTTCTCTTCTTTTCCTCATTTTTCTCATTTGTTCATCTCCTAATGAATTATCTCTCTCTCTCTCTCTCTAACTGATTCCAAACACCTCCATTACTCCCAATTAATTTCTTCAAGGGTTTTGTGAGATCAAGAGCTAGAGATTATGATTAAATATTCACCATTATCATCTTCTCCATTTGAGCTTCCACCCACTTTCTAGATTCTCACTGAAAACCGATTTAAATACTTGACATACCATTCATTGCCATCTCCAAGTGTTTGAAGACTTACAAACATCAAGATGTCAAGTCTAGCTTCAAGATTCAAGTCTTAACCTTTGTGGATCCCAGATTTGATCAGGTAACGTATGTATGTATGCAAGAACACGAAGAACACTTCAAATATTGATGAAGATCCGATGTTAGATATCTCACTTGTATTGAATATCGGTTACAATGATATTATCTATTAAGCTCTCTAATGTATGATCTCTAATGATGTATATGAATTAATGTGCTAACTTCTATTGCATATCCTAACCCTCTATTTATATGAATAGGAAATACGGTATAAGAAAAGGAAAGATTAAGGCATTATACACTTGCCTTATTTACAAAATAGAATGTTTCCTTATATTTAAACATTAAAGCTTTCCTAATTAATGACTTTGCTAACTTTTCACTTCAGCCCTTCATGTCTTCAATATTTGTGATCTCGGATACAATCTTTTCAGACCTAACAATCTTCCCCTTTGTATTCGAGATTACAATTTATCAAATCAACACTTTTGAAGACGATGAAATTTTGTCAACGAATCACTATCTTGAATTCTTTTGCTCCCCCTACGAAGATGATCTCTTGTAAGCTCCGTAGCTCCCCCTTAACTTAGCATGAAAAGAAAATCGAAGGAGCCGCGATGTCGTAGGGTTTAAACTTGTCGGGTCAAAAAGCATGTCGGGCCAGACGATGTTGACATAAAAAGATCTCGGGCC
Source organism: Silybum marianum (assembly GCA_036898165.1). Taxonomy (NCBI): domain Eukaryota; kingdom Viridiplantae; phylum Streptophyta; class Magnoliopsida; order Asterales; family Asteraceae; genus Silybum; species Silybum marianum. Next base: position 19,816,229 of record CM072536.1, on the reverse strand, counting down.
AAGTAGATTCGACAAGAATTGATGTCGGGCCAAATGGACGCGATGAAACACTTAGTCTATTTGTCAATCCTTTGTTGCTCGACAAGAAATTTTGTCGGGTCTTAAGCAGTCGATAAGTTTTCAAAAGCATTCGTCTTTGATATACCTTTTCTCCCCCTCAGAATGATAAGGAAAAACCAAATCATTATGAATAATCAAAGACATTAAGTGGAAGAGTGAATGTGGAATAGTGGGTAAGAGCTAACATAGAAAGCACAAATAGCAACTATTAACACTTAAATCAAAATTAATTTTAATTAAGTGGCTTATATGCAGTGTTAGCAGCGAGTTGGCACTGATAGGACTTCCCATTATCATAGAAGTAAGTTATAAAACTAACTTCTCAAACTGTTCTGGCATAAACACGAAGATATGCAATGTGAATCACAAAGACTCGTGTAATGTGTAGAAAGAATTTATGACTTTGATGACTTTGCACTTTGACCCTTCATGTCTTCAATATTTGTGATCTCGGATACAATCTTTTCAGACCTAACAATCTCCTCCTTTGTATTCGAGATTACACTTCAGCAAATCAGCACTTTTGAAGACGATGAAATTTTGTCAACAAATCACTATCTTGAATTCTTTTGCTCCCCCTACGAATATGATCACTTGATAAGCTCCGTAGCTCCCCCTTAACATTAGCATGAAAAGAAAATCGAAGGAGTCGCGATGTCGTAGGGTATAAAACTTGTTGGGTCAAAAAGTATGTCGGGTTAGGTGATGTCGATGAAAAAAGATCTCGGGCCAAGTAGATTCGACGAAAATTGATGTCGGGCCAAGATGAGTCGATGAAAATTTATGTCAGGTCTTAAGTACTCGATCTCGGGTCAAGTTGAATCGATAAAAATTTATGTTGGGTCTTAAGCACTCGATAAGTCTTCAACTTTATCTTCAGCAGTCGACAAAATCATTTTACTTCAAAAATCAAGTAAGGAAACTCGATAAAAATCAGTATTCAACAAATCAGCATTCAACAAATCAGTATTCAACAAATCAGTATTTGTCATCTTCCTTTTCTCATGTCGTGTCTTTGATATACAATCTCTCCCCCTCAGAATGATAAGGAGAATCCGAATCATTATGAATAACCAAAGACAAAAAAATAATAATTAACTAATGAAGCGTGTAAAACTAACATACAGAAGCACGTGAAGCAACTGTTATCACTTAATCAAAATAAATTTTAATTAAGTGGCCTATATGCAGTGTTGGCAGCGGGTTGGCACTGATAGGACTTCCAGTTATCATAGAAGTAAGTTGTAAAGCTAACTTCTCAAACTGTTCCGGCATAAACACGAAGATATGCTTGAGGAATCACAAAGACTCGTGCAATGTGTAGAAAGAATTTATGCATTAAATGCTAATCTTAAGGCTCAAAATGTGAAAATACATTTCACAGACTCAATGTGCATTGAATGTGAAGTTCGGAGACCGGAGGTGTGTCTTCCTTTTTCAATATCTTAATCTTTCGAGTGAAGAAAAGACAGCAGATATGCTCATTCTCCGTGATATATGAAACAAATATCTTTTGTGAGATACTTGAGTAGTTGGGTGGGGTGACACAAGTTATCGACATTGGGTCCATGTCTATTTTCAATATTCATCTCCAAAGAATCGAGAATGAATAGGTTGTGTGGCTACCCGGATAACTGTATAGGGTTGGTGAAGACCAAATAGTTTCTTTTAAGTCTTGTCACACTCTCACATTTTTCTTTTATCTCACAATCACTCAATTTTATTTCAATCACACCCTTTCAAAATGTCTAACCTAGGGATGTATTTCATGGGTAGGTCCTTCCGGCTTTGGATTGACCATTGAAACTTCTAATTCCTATCACACGCAAAGAGTTTGAAACATTGAAGTCCGAGTTCTGAACTGGTGTATTCAGAAGTCATAATGCAATGTAAAACGGGTTCTGAACTGAGATATTCAGAAGCCAAAAATTAAGAACAGGTTCATAGTTGAGATACTATGAAGCTAAATAAATGGAAATAAAACATGTGGTACTCCCCCCCCCCCCCTCAAATGTAGCATAACCTTTTGAAAGATTGTCATGTGATGTGAATATTCGGAATTTTGAACACACATGACGTACCTACAAAACAGATTAAAAAGATTTTGGTACCCAAGCTTTGTTGGGTCCTCGGAGGTTAGCTTTAGATGCAATAAATGGGGAAGTGGGGATACTGTAAGTACCATACCATTTATGAATGAACCTTTGATTGACAAAATCATTTGTTCCACAAGTAGAACAACAAATCTTTGTGGCACTTAGACTAATTAGCTGATTGATAGATTTGGCAAAATAAGGCAAATTAGTCTTGGAAACAAATGATCTTGTATCAACTACAGGAAATGTATGTGGCATGTTTCCAACACTATCATCTGTAGTTGATTTCTTCCTCCAAACCATTTTAAACTTCTAAAATTACCGGAATTAGCAACAAAATCATTGTGAAACCGATTAGAATTATGAGTTCGAGAATTTGAAGAATCATATGATTTGGAGCTGTGAGAATAACAATGTGATTTAACACTTGAAGAGTAGTTATTCTGATAGACACTAACAAGAGAAAAAGGAGTTATCTTTGAACTTGAAGCAGAATCAGAATCATTAGTAAAAATCATTTTTTCAAGGTTATCTAACTCTGCATTTATTTGTTCGGGAGTGAGTTGTTTGAATGATTCTGAATTCTCTTTATGCAATCGTTTTAGCTTTGAAATCTCGTTTTCAAGTTCTTTGATTTTGATTGAGAGACGATCTCTTTCTTTCAACATCAAATCATATTTATTTTTAAATTCAGACCTCAAGTTCTTTTCAGTCACAAGATTTGATTATAATTCAGACAATTTCTTTGAAAGTTTACAAATTTCCTTTTCAAAAACTTCCTTTTTATTCTCAACTTCCTTTTCTAAACGTTTATTTTTATCGAAAATTAAAACACTTTTCTTCAAAACGTTATTTCTATCACTTTCAAACATTTTTTTCCTTTTCTAAAAGATTCTGAAGTTCAGAAATTTGTTTTGAAAGTTTCAGACATTTCATGTCAGATGATTTTCTTCCTAAAATCACAACTTGTTCGAAATCAGACACTTGTGTAGAAAGTTTTTGAATGGTCAGTTCACAAGTTCTAATTTTGCTTTCAAAGACTTTTCTCTCAATTTCAAACTTGCGTTTCTCATCAGAAAGAATCTTTCTATTATTCTCAAAGTCTGTTCTTTCAGAATCTAAAAACTTTTCAAGTTCTCCATCAGTCATTGCAGAATCTTTCCTTCTCTCTAGCTCAGAAATCTTGTTTTCAGATCAAAGTTTATTTTTATCAACTCAAGATTTTTCTTTTTGCAAACGTTTTCATAAAATACATGATGTGTATTCCTAATATGCTCGGTGAGTTGTTCTTCCGAAAACTCATTTTTGTTTTTCAATTCTTTACTTGTGTGTTTGAAATCATTTAGATAAACATTTTCTCTTAAAAGTTCATCAATCACTTTCATGTTATTCGTGTGTCTTGCTTCAAGTCTTTCAATTTCAGCATTGAGATCAGAAAATTGGTTTTGAGAACTCATCTTGAGAAAAAAAAAATTTAAGTACAAGTTACCTGATAAAGTGATCTCGATCGGTGAGTTTTGAAAAAATTCTAAGAGTTCTTTTAAAAACAAAAAATAAAATATCGATTTGACAGAAAAAAATGTCGATAGATAAAGATGCGATAAGAATTTATGTCGGGTTAAGGTAACTCGACAAGAAAACTTATCGGATGAAGGTAGTATCGACAAGATTTGATATCGGGTCAAACGAAGTCGACAAGATTTTATATCGGGTTCTAAGGTGTCGACAATAATTTATATCGGGTATTAAGGATTCGACAAGAATTCTTATCGGGTCTAAAGGACGCGATAAAAATAAGATTCTGAAATTCCTTTTTATCTTTATTTTGAACTATTGAAGAGCAAAAACGAAGCCTTCGTCGACAAAAAAAGAACAATGTCTTTTTAAGGAAGAGAAGATCTAAGTTCACAAGTCCCCAACAATCTCAAAAATAAAATAAAAAGATTTACTTAAAGTTCAAGCAGTGTGCTTGAGAACTCTTAAACTAGAAAAGCTGCAGAAGTCAGTGACCCTGAGTTTTCCAATAAAAGTGAAGCAAAAGTACTACGGTTTAAACTAAAGTAAAAAAATTTGAATTTTGTTAAAGTTTAAGGCTTGTACTTGAGAACTCTTAAACTAGAAAAGCTGCAGAAGTCAGTGACCATGAGTTTTATAATAAAAGTGAAGCAAAAGTACAACAAATTAAACTAATTTTTTTTTTGAATGAGAAACCGAATCTTGTTGGGTGATAAAGAGGCGAGATAAAATTCTTATCGATAATAACATATGTGATATAAAATTCTTATCAAAACTAAAAGATGCGATATAAAATTGTTATCGAAACTAAAAGATGCGATAAACACGATTTGTTGATAATTAATGGTGCGATAAGAAATCTTGTCGATTCAGGCTTGGAAAGCTTAAATCGATAAGTTTTTGAATAGTGCTTGAATCGAGATTTCTACCTTATTTTTCGAACTCGATCAGAATTAATCCAAAACTCAGATCGTGTAGCTCTGATACCAATTGTGGATCCCAGATTTGATCAGGTAACATATGTATGTATACAAGAACACGAAGAACACTTCAAATATTGATGAATATCCGATGTCGGATATCTCACTTGCATTGAATATCGGTTACAATGATATTATCTATTAAGCTCTCTAATCTATGATCTCTAATGATGTATATGAATTAATGTACTAACTTCTATTGCATACCCTAACCCTCTATTTATATGAATAGGATATACGATATAAGGAATGGAAAGATTAAGGCATTATACACTTGCCTTATTTACAAAATAGAATGTTTCCTTACATTTAAACATTAAAGCTTTCCTAATTAATGACTTTGCTAACTTTTCATTTTAGCCCTTCATGTCTTCAATATTTGTGATATCGGATACAATCTTTTCAGACCTAACAACCTTCATCTTCATCTTCTCCAACACTTCTTCCTCCATTGTTGTCTTTTTTGGGGTTTTCTGTCCAAATCAAGATTTGTAAGTTATTTCTCCCATTTAGATCTTATTTCTTGTCAAAACCTTCCTATTTAGTTCTCTAGAACTTTGTTCTTGAAGCAATTTCGGTATTTTAGAGTTTTGACTATTTGGAAGATTTTAGGTTTTTGACTAGTGTTTTCATGGATATGATCTTTGAGAGTTATTATCGGCATATCTAGGTTTCTTATGAACTTTATATGGTTTCTAGTGAAGGAAGATTTGCAGATCTGAACTTTCCTTCAAATGGAACTTTTGGGGTAAACCTAGATTTAGCATAAATCTTGCAAAGTGAGTTCAAGATACTTTGTGAAAACATTGTACATGCTAAAAACGTCCATTTTTGAAGTATTTACATGTTTTACTTGTTATTTATCAAATGTATGAGTATTTGGGTAAGTTTGCATATTTGGTATAAAAGGATTTATAAATCATGTAAGAGGCTTATACTTGGATTTTAGACATTTTGACAAATAAAGTATAAGTGTGGGTCGTTTGGGTGAAATATCTTTTAAATGAAAACCATTTGGTTGTATTTGCATCTTTAGAGTTTTGGAACTTATAAATCGTTGGAAAATACATGTTATTGCATTATGAGTCATTTTGGAAATACATGTTATGATTTCATTTGGAAAATGGTTCGTCTAAAATAATGTTTCGAGTAATGACATAAGTGTTGAGTTATCGAGCATTTGCTCGGTTTTGACTAAAATGAGTCTCATGGACATTTGTCCGATTTAAATAATATTTTACATGCTTTGAGTCGTTGGTCATTCATGTCGGAGTCATGTAATTTAGATTGAGTTGCATTTGGATACATAGGCATATAAGTCGGTCTTAAAAATCAGGATTGTTGTCCCGTTTCGGTCATGTTTGAGTCATCGAGGGCCTGACACTTATTGTGTTGTTGGTCGTTGCCAACTGCCGTTGACACTTACGTACGTGCTAATTAGGGTCATCGAGGGCCTCACACTTATCATGTTGTTGGTTGTTAGCAATTGCCATTGACCCTAGCACGGGCTTTAATTGGAATCATCGAGGGTCTTGCATATATTGTATTATTGATGTGTTGCCAATAATCATTGATCTCAGCTTGGATCATTGAGGGCCTCACAATTATGTTGTTGGTTGCTGCCAATTGCCATTGATTCCTTTCATAAGCTTAACATTAAAAGTGGCCTACTTACGTGTTCCGTCACTATAAATGGTAAATCGGGTCTCCCATGTTATCTTCGTATGTTTTTATCCCTTTCAGAGGTACGCGTGAGTTAACGATTTATAAAACTTGGTTAAAGTTATGTTTCTATCTTTACGTTTATAAACTTATTCATGGTCGTGTGAGTATTAGGTTTGGATCACGTTAAACGGGTATTTGTACTTTTAAAGCTTTCATTTCTAATGTCATTTTGGTATAAATCTTTTATGATGGAAATAATGAATTTGGGAAAGATGTTGCTTTTATAATGAAGTTATTTCATTTGAGAATTATCTTTTATCAAACAAATCTTTTGATTTCAACCAATTATAAATGTGTTATAAACTCTTGAGCTCACTAGGCGTTAAGCCTAACCCTTTTTCTTTGTCGGCGTGTGCATCAGGTTATCGTTGGGGTTGGTACTAGCTACACGTGTTGTAACACCCGGAATTTTTGTGTATAAGATAATGAACCTTACATCCTAATATTATCGTATTTTCTATCTAGATGAAGTGTTTCCAAGGGTCTAGTACTGGGTTGCGTTGGATTGGAAGATAGGAGCTAAAAACGAGATCAAATTTGGTTTCGGTACCTTCTAGGCAATCATAACAGGCTATCTTGCCATGTCATGATCGCATGGCATGACAGCAGGAGCACCAAATGGCAAGAAAAAATAGCCAAAACCCTCGGTACAGGTTCGACGATCATGACAGGGGACCATGCCTTGTCATGATCGCATGGGCATCCTCGCTGGGATGCAACAGAAGACAATTTTCAGCTCCAAACTCGCAGTACTGATCTGGCGATCATGACATGCGATCATGCCTTGTCATGATCGTAGGGCAAGATCGCCCGAAGTGTCCAGAGAGGCATGCAAGTCACGTTTTCAGCTCAGGTTTCTCATTTTATCATATATCAAACTCAATATTGATAGCACCGCATTGAAGACAATTATTAGGGTTTTAATCCTTTCACCTACCTGATCTCATCACACTTATTGCTTCATTAAAGTGAAGATTCAAGTATTATCAAGGGTGCAAGCTTCAAGTTCATCGCTACAAGTGTTCTTCATCACCTTCTCCATCTTTAGAGACTTTTCTATGGTTTTCCAAACCCTAGCTTGTGAGTTCAAATCCAAACTTTATAAACTCAAATACTTGTTATAAATGTTGTATTTACTGATCTTAAGCTTATGATTTCAAGTATTTTTGTATTTAGGTTAAGTTTGGAAGTTTTAGGTCAAAATAAGAAATTTGAGTATTTGTTATAAAGGATGAAATGAGTATCATAAATGGTTTATAACACTTGGAAAGGTTCTATGATGAGTTAATCTTTGATTTTAGAACTAAAATGGTTTGACCTAATTATCGGTAAAATACGTATTTCAAAAGGGAAATGTTTATACAAAGGTTTTCAGTGCTTGGAACACTATCAATACGTCTCGTTTGATGTAGTTGATTATTAGACTAGTATGATATGAATCCATAGGCATAAGAGTCGGTATTTTAATGTTGTGAAGGATAAAATTAACCCACCTTTAATTTGGAAATAGGCATTGTGATAAATTGTGTAATTTCCAATTTATCCTTTCAGTCTATCGGAATATGCATCGTGGATTTGCGTGCAATTCTTGAGGCTCGAGCTTATGTGTAAAAATGATTAAAGACTGTATTGTGGTTGATGTCAATGGCTACCGGACCTTTATGTGCCACTCCATGACATTGGCTTGTGGCCAACTTGGAGTTCCGTCACAACTAATGATAATATCGGGTCTCTCCCGATTGTTTTAAAAGACCCTTGATCACCAAGAGTAAGCTTTCAAGTTAAGTTAAATGGGATAAAGTATACCGCACTTTTAGTTAAAATATTTTACTGCTCTATCCATTTAACTGTTTGTTCTCACTAGGCGTAAGCCTAACACATGATCTTAAATGTTGTTTAGCAGATGATCGGGCTAATGGGCCTTCTTAGAGAGCAGCGGAGTGACGTGCCGGTGAAGGCATTCTTTTTGGGATTACACTCTAGAGTGTAAATATTGGAGATACTAGAACAATTATTTTGAGGAATATTAGCAACACCAAATCTAATCTATGTATTGTACTATGTAGATTGTTAGGTTGTTGATGTAGTATTCCATTAATAGATGTAAACTCCTATATTCTGTCCCCACCTTTTGGGTGATTTTATATATTCCGCATTTACCTTTCGGTTTAAATTTGCTCTAATTTTTAGGGTGTTATAAGTTGGTATCAAAGCTCTAGTTTAAGTGAACTAGGTGTGAACTTAAGATGCCTAGACTTAAGTTGAGACTTTAAGTATTAAACTGTGAGTATGGGTAGACACTCTTGAGATAGGAGAGCTTTAGAGTCGACGGAAATGCGCTAATCATGAAATGTGATTTTGGTAATAGGAATTCTTATATGTATGATATATCCAAGATATCACGTAGCTAATGCTATTTTGGGTACATTGTATTCTGAGTATGCTTATTTTACTATTATTGCGATGATTGGTGAATGTGTTATACGTATTTATGTTAGCCTTGTCTTACTCTTGCTTTACCATCTTGACAGACTAAGATGGTGAACATGCGTACCAGATCGCGAAACGAAGCTGAGGGTGCGAATAATAGTATTACTAATCCAGATCCATTAACGGCATTGGAGGTCACCCAACCACCACCGGTTATTATTACGCCAATTAACCTTAACGCAGGAGGTCTCTAATGGTAGAAGCGGGTTCACAAGATGAACTTCAAGTTCGTTTGTTACAGGCGGTGAATTCTCTTATAACTCAACAGCATGAGACAGTCCTCAAGATGTTTGAGGAAAGGGATGCCAGTTATCGAAGGCATGAAGTGACTGCTGAGAACCAAGTGGGAGGTTCGTGAGGAAACAGGACTAGTCCCGTCACTGAAGAGACACCCGTGACGGAGGTAAGGAGGACGACAAAGGGTTTTTCGTACAAAACCTTTCTATGCTCCAAACCACCCGAGTTCTTCGGATCAGCTAACCTCGTGGATTGCATGAATTAATTGCAAGAAATCGAGCAAGCTTTTGGCTCGAGCGAATGTGAAGAGAAACAAAAGGTGAAGTTTGCCTCACAGATGCTAAGAGGCACGGCCTTAACTTGGTGGAACATCACCATCAAAACTCTTGGCCCGGTCATTGTCTCAATGCTTACTTGGGAGATGTTCAAGGCGAAAGTTTTGGAAGAATATTGCAACGAAAGAGCCATCGATCGTATTGTGGATGAATTTCGAGCTTGCAAAAAGAGAGACAAGACTTTAGAAGATGCGTATATTGTTACTTTCTCCTATGTGTCCACTACTTTCTACCCAAAACTTCTTGTTCCCGTTGCACTTTAGAAGATGCGTATATTGTTGAAATAGCCGATGGTAGAAAAGTTCTAGTTCGAGATGTCCTTAGAAATTGCACCTTAGAAATTTAAGAAAGGCAATTTTCGGTAAACCTCTTACCTATGAAAATAGGAGGATTTTGATGTAGTGATTGGGATGGATTGGTTGGCCGAAAATCAAGCCGAGATTATTTGCTCCAAGAAATTAATTCGGATTCCTTTACCGAATGGTGGCATGTGAAGAGATTTGTAGAAAACTTTAAAATAAAATATATCAAAGATAGCAACGGAAGCATAAATAATCTACAATGATTTTCACAAAAACTCCCAACAAGGATCTCATGCATTAAAGAAGTTAGAAAAACGAAAACACAACCATACTGAGTTTTAGAACTACAACGTTTGAAGCTTGAACGTTGATGTCCGGTAGAGAAGAAAAGCGGATCTCCCTCCAAAGTTGATCCACACCAAGCAACCTCTTATGAATGCTAGTTCCTTACAACCCAAACTTGTGTAGGTTTTTATATCTACCTTAGAAAATAAAAACCAAATATTTATCTCCTCACTTTTACTCTCAAGAACTCTTGTTAAAAATGTCTAACACTTAGAATTTTTAGAGAGAATAACTAGTGAGAGGTTTTTAGATGGATGATAATATACCCTTTTCTCTTTTAAATTGAACCATCATCCATCCATATGGATGGTACATCCAAAACAAAAGAAAAGAAGAAAGAATGGGAAGCCATGCCTCCCAACATCATTCTTACATGTCATACTTTGTCCCTTCATTTTATATTATTAAGTGTGTCCTTTGAAATGTATAGGAAGCAACCTTTACACTTAAAATCCGAGTAACTAGAAACCTAAAATCAACCATTATTTCATTGGTTAGCTATTAGTTATTTTATATAAACTTTATATCAAAATATAAATTTATATAATTAATGTCACATATAACAAATTAAGTGTACATTTAAATCAAAGGAAATAATAATATGTATCAAATACATGTTATACTTAAATACAACTTAAAAGTTATAAAATATATATATATATTTGTTCACCGCCTCTAGACATGGTTCTAAAAGACATGGTTCTAAAAGGCCCTCTAGACATGGTTCACCGCCGGTAAAAGGGGCTTTGTCATCTTTCCACTCAAACAACATTCACATATATCAAATGACTCTGAGTCAATTGATTCCAAAATTCCATCCCTTTGAAGTTTGGTTATGCGTTTATTGTTTATGTGACCAAGGCGACAATGTCATAGATAACTCTGGTTTAAGTCATACTTAGACCGTTTGTTGTTTGCGGTGTAAATAGAACTATTACATGAACCATGCAAACCAATCTCATATATGCCATTATGAGGTCGTGCCTCAAAATAAACAATATCACTTTTGGAAACTAAAATATTGTCATCATTAAATCCAAAAGAGTAACCCGATTGATATAGTTTTGAAGCAGAAATAATATTCCTAGTTAAACTAGGTTCACAAAAATAATTGTCTAATATCAAATACATGCCATTAGGTAATAACAACTCAAAAGATCCTATGGCTTTGACCGCAACTCTTGCTCCATTGTCGACATGGAGATCCATTTCATTAGGCTTGAGTTTCCTACTTCTTTTAAGCCCCTGCACATTATTACAAATGTGAGTTCCACAACCACTATCAAATACCCAGGATTTAGAAGTAAAAGTAAATAGTTCTATTACATAGATACCTTGTTGGCTAGTCTCACTAGCCTTTCCATTCTTTTTCTCAGCAAGGTAGGCCGGACAGTTTCGCCTCCAATGAACAACTTGGTTACAATGGAAGCAAGTGGCATCTTTGGCTACCTTCTCTTTCTTTTGCATTTGGGCTTGAGGTGAAACCTGAGGGACCTTTCCTTTACCCTTCCCCTTATATTTGTTGCCTTTGGGAGTGGTAAAGGGTTTCTTGATTTTCCCTTCCCTTATAGTGAGGATTGGAGAGGCCTTAGTTGGAATGTCCTTTTTGGCAGTCTTAAGCATCAAAGGCAACTCCGAGATAGACTTCTCCCAATTATTCATATTATAGTTCATGTTGAACTAGTCAAATGATTTAGGGAGTGAGTTAAGGATCAAACCCGTAACCAACTCAATTGGGATAGTCAATCCAAGCCTCTCTAATTGGTCCACTAGACTCTTCATCTGGAGTACATGAGTACTAACGGACGTTCCCTCTACCATTTAGCAAGCATGAAACACTTTGACAGTTTCATAGCATTGTTGCCTTGCTTGTTGTTGAAACATGTCTTTCAACTGAGATAAAATCTCATAAGCACCTAAATGTTCCAAATCCTTCTGGAGGGTTGGAACCATAGTGGCGAGCGTCAAACAAGAGATCTCATTTGAGTCGTCAAAGTGATTTGTCCAACCATCGCGTATGGTTTTGGTGGCGTTGGCGGGGGTTCCTTGGGAACGGGTCCCTCGAGAATGTACGACTTCTTCTCGTGTTTGAGGACAATCCTCAAATTACGGTACCAGTCCAAGAAGTTCGTACCATTTAGCTTGTCTTTTTCCAAGACAGACCTTAGAGAAATACCAAGCATCGGTGTCAGTGTAGGTGTAGGTGCCGAGGGTGCCATCTACAAAATTACAAAGTTTTAATTTAGTACTTTCAAAATTGATTTTTAATAAAATTAATTTCCCTTAAGTTATAAAATTATTAATTTTATTAAAGTTAAGATCCATAAAACCCTTTCGTTTGTAAATGACGGAGGCATTGATTACAAACTTAAGTTATTTAGGTAGGTGACGGTTACCAATTGCATCACATATGCAACTCTTAATTTTTTATGGGATCATATGACAACAATTTGTTATATTAGGCATGTTTATCCCATCTATGGCAACTTTCTCTTTTAATTGACGGAGGCGCTGTTTATAAGATCGAGTTCTAAGTCGTCCTAAAAAAAACTATGGTCTTCGGCCCATGACTGGCATGGGAAGCGCGAAACACCATCTCGCATGTAACTTGGTGGTCAAGTGGTTGGCGGGGGCGCTGTCCACAAGATCATCTAGTAACGAGTGAGTGTCTTTTAAAAGGATGGCATTGACTTACGTTTTTATTCAAAGGGATTTTATCATTTTGTTAGTAATCGTATTTCACAAAATGACATACAATGATAAATGCTTCCATTCAAAAATCAGTGTACGATTCTTTATAGTAAATTCTTATTTCACTTGTCGAGTTTAGAATTAAAAAAAACAATTTTAGAAAATTCAAGTTACGGCCAATTTTAGCCTTTTAAATAAAACGATTTTATTAAAGCTTCCAATTATAGAGTTTGGTAATTATTTTATACTCAATATTAATTTATCAAAACATACTAAAGTGACGTTGAGTTCTAAAAAAAATATTTTACTAAAACTTATTTTAGTTGTAATTTTTTATAAAATTACACCAAACTCCAATTTACTATATTATTTTTTTTATAACGTTTTCTAGCATGCGAAATCCTATTTCAACCACGCATATATCTCAATATATATATATAAAACGTAAATAAAAACACATGTGCATGACAAAACTATATTTCTAATCGGGGTTTTGTGAGCCAACACAAAATCGTAGTCAACCCTAAAGGACAATAAATATCCTAGCCATCTCGTGACCATATTTGAGCTCCCACTTGACTCACCGTCCGTCCGATAAAGGAAATCCAAAGCTCCATCTTCAAGTCCTGTTATATTTTAAAGAAATAAAATACAAGATCTAATCTAGTACTTTTACATTCTATAAAATTAACAAAACTACTTATTATTACAATCCTATGAAATAATATTACAAACATTCATCACAAAGGGTAAAAAGCTTGCCATGCACCCACAAACAACATATAAACAATTTATATATATATAAAGCAATTATTACAACCAACATGCAAGAAAAAGGTTGGAATAAAAAATTGCAAGGACAAAAGAAAATCCATAGCTTTTCTAACAAAAAAAAAGTGTCCATTTTCTTTTGATCAAGACCATAGCAAACTAATTCTTGATAAACGTTTTCTAAGCCATGCATGATCGGCTCTGATACCACTGAAGGGATTTGTAGAAAACTTTTAAAAAAAATATAAGAGATAGCAACGGAAACATAAATAGTCTACAACGATTTTCACAAAAACTTCCAACAAGGATCTCATGTATTAAAGAACTTAGAAATACGAAAACACAACCATAGTGAGTTTTAGAACTACAACCTTTGAAGCTTGAACGTTGATGTCGGGTAGAGAAGAAAAGCGGATCTCCCTTTAAAGTTGATCCACACCAAGCAACCTCTTGTGAATGTTAGTTCCTTACAACCCAAACTTGTGTAGGTTTTTATATCTACCTTAGAAAATAAAAACCAAGTATTTATCTCCTCACTTTTACTCTCAAGAATTCTTGTTAAAAATGTCTAACACTTAGAATTTTTAGAGAGAAAAACTAGTGAGAGGTTTTTAGATGGATAATATATAACCCTTTTCTCTTTTAAATTGAACCATCATCCATCCATATGGATGGCACATCCAAAACAAAAGAAAAGAAGAAAGAATGGGAGGCCATGCCTCCCAACATCATTCTTACATGTCATACTTTGTCCCTTCATTTTATATTATTAAGCGTGTCCTTTGAAATGTATAGAAAACAACCTTTACACTTAAAATCCAAGTAACTAGAAACCTAAAACCAACCATTGTTTCATTGGTTAGCTATTAGTTATTTTATATAAACTTTATATCAACATATAAACTTATATAATTAATGTCCCATATAACAAATTAAGTGTACATTTAAATCAAAGGAAATAATAATATGTATCAAATACGTGTTATACTTAAACACAACTTAAAAGATATAATATATATATATATATTTTTTTATATCATTATCAGAAATTATTATTTTGACTGAATAATAATTTTCATGACAATCATTTGGGTTGAAAATAATCGAGTCGCATTCGATTGTACGATTGAGGTCAATTTGCTTGTACGTGTGTGACCCTTTGGGATCGTGTATCATTAGCCATATCGCCAAGTGTAGTGTCATTGGCATATAGATCCAACAGCATGGTAGTAGTCTACGGGGAGATAAGAAAAGGCGAGGTAGCATTGTTGACTTTGGGAAAGGCACGCAAATGCCTAACCAAAGGATGCAATTCGATTTTAGCATACGTTTTGGATGCAATGCTAGAAAAGAAGAAGATTGAAGATGTTCGTATCATTAGTGAGTTTCCGGATGTATTTCCTGAAGACTTGCCCAGTTTGCCACCCGATGGGCAAGTGGAGTTTCAAATAGATCTCGTGTCGGGGGCCGCTCCAATTGCAAGAGCCCCCTCTACCATTTGGCACCATCCGAGATGCAAGAAATGATGACGCAATTGCAAGACCTCCATGAGAAGGGTTTCGTGAGGCCAAGCTCGTCACTATGGGGAGCTCCGGTCTTATTCGTGAAGAAGAAAGATGGCACGATGAGAATGTGTATCGACTATAGAAAGTTAAACAAGGCAACCGTAAAGAACAAGTACCCACTTCCGAGGATTGATGATCTTTTTGATCAACTGCAAGGAGCGGGATGTTTCTCAAAGATCGACTTATGTTCGGGTTACCACCAAGTGAAGGTGAAGGACAATGATGCGGCAAAGACAACATTTAGGACACTTTACGGACATTATGAATTCTTAGTGATGCCGTATGGTTTGACAAACGCGCCAACAGTGTTTATGGATTTGATGAACCGTGTGTGTCGACCTTTTCTGGACCAATCAGTAACAGTGTTTATTGATGATATTCTTGTCTACTCTAAGAATGAATTAGATCACGAGCAACACCTGCGAGAAGTTCTCGAAGTGTTGAGGAAGGAGAAACTATATGGCAAATTCTCTAAGTGCGATTTTTGGCTAAAGGAAGTTCAGTTTTTGGGTCACGTTGTCACTCAAGGAGTAAAGGTAGACCCATCCAAAATAGAGGCAATGATGAATTGGGAACCGCCTAAGAGTCAGTCCAAGATTCGAAGTTTCTTAGGATTGGCGGGTTATTATCGAAGGTTCATTCAAGACTTCTCAAAGGCCGCATCTTCTCTGACACCATTGACAAGGAAGAATGTGACATTCATTTGGACCGACAAACAAGAAGAGGCTTTCCGGACTCTACAAAAGAAATTGTGCGAAGCACCAATTCTCTCCTTACTGGAAGGATCCGAAGATTTTGTGGTTTATAGCGATGCATCAAATATGGGATTGGGATGTGTGCTAATGCGAAGGAGCAAGGTGATTGCCTATGCATCAGGGCAACTCAAGGAGCACGAAAAGAATTACCCAACCCATGATTTAGAGCTAGCAGCGGTGGTCATCGCTTTGAAGTTGTGGCGACACTATCTTTATGGAACTAAATGTACACTCTACACCGATCATAAAAGTTTGAAGTACGTTTTCGATCAAAAAGAGCTCACATGAGGCAACGACGTTGGTTAGAGTTGCTTAAGGATTATGATTGTGAGTTGCTATACCATCCAGGTAAAGCAAATGTAGTGACGGATGCTCTAAGCCGAAAGGAGTATGGTAGCGGGACGCGGGCCATGCTCGCTAGAATCGACATAGTGTCGAGTTTAATCGGCCGAATCAAGACTTCTCATGCGGAGGCACTACTTGAAGAAAACTTGAAGAGTGAAGTTATGGTGAAACAACACTTTTTGTTAACGAAGGATAGTCGCGGTTTGAAATTATTCCGAGGATGTGTCTGGGTGCCCAAGGTTGGCGGCAACCGAGAACTACTATTGGAAGATGCTCATAAGTCTAAGTACTCCATACATCCGGGTAGTGACAAGATGTATAGGGATCTGAAGTTAACTTATTGGTGGCCCGTCAAGAAGTTGGATGTGGCTAGATACGTGGAGAGATGTGTGACTTGTTTACAAGTCAAGGCGGAACACCAGCGGCGGTATGGAAGTCTTCAATCATTAGAAATCCCAGAATGGAAATGGGAACACCTCACTATGGACTTTGTGACAAAACTACCCAAGACCTTGAGGGGTCACGACACTATATGGGTAGTGGTGGATAGATTGACGTTAGAGTGCTCACTTCTTAGCAATGCGTGAAAGCGGTCTAGTTGACAAACTGCTAAGTTGTATGTGGACGAGATTGTTTCAAGACATGGTGTTTGACTATCGTGTCGGATCGTGATAGCCGATTCACCTCTCATTTTTGGGATGGTTTACAAACATGGTTAGGCACCAAGATAAACTTAAGTAAGACATTCCACCCTCAAACCAATGGTTAGAGTGAAAGAGCTATTCAGACTCTTGAAGACATGCTTAGGTCATGTGTTATTGATTTCGGTGGAAATTGGGATTCGCACTTACCACTGGTAGAGTTTGCCTACAACAAGAGTTACCATTCTAGTATTGGTATGACCCCTTTCGAAGCACTGTATAGAAGAAAATGTAAGACACCGGTATGTTGGTTAGAAGCGGGCGAGAAGCAATTCCCCGGGCCTGAGATTGTGAAAGAGACGACAGACAAGGTAAAGATCATATGAGAACGATTAAAGGCGGCACAAGATCGTCAAAAGAGTTACGCCGATAAGAAGAGGAGACCCATGGAATTCCAAGTGGGGGAGCGAGTTATTGGAAAAGTATCCCCTTGAAAGGGTATTATAAGATTTGGGAAGTGTGGGAAGCTTAGTCCTCGTTTCCTTAGGCCATTCAAAATTTTAGAAAGAGTGGGACGTCAAGCGTATATATTGGAGTTGCCACCCGAAATGGCCGGCATACATCCTACGTTTCACATATGTTACCTGAGGAAGTGTTTAGCGGAATAAGAGACTGTAATACCTCTCTCGGATATTCGTGTCGATAATAGTCATTGTGTGGAGGAAGCGGAAGCAATCTTAGAAAGAAAGTCTAAAATGCTTCAACATAAAGAAATCGTCATGGTGAAAGTTCAATGGAAACACCATCGAGGGTCAAACGTGACCTGGGAAGCAGAAGAGGACACGAAGAGAAGATATCCTCATTTGTTCACTTAGTTTGTAAAATTTCGAGGACGAAATTAATTTCAAGGGTGTGAGGATTGTAACACCCGGAATTTTGTGTATAAGATAATGAACCTTGCATTCTAATATTATGGTATTTTCTATCTAGATGAAGTGTTTCCAAAGGTCTAGTACTGGGTTGCGTTGGATTGGAAGATAGGAGCAAAAAACGAGATCAAATTTGGTTTTGGTACCTTCTAGGCGATCATGACATGCTATCTTGCCATGTCATGATCGCATGGCATGACAGCAGGAGCACCAAATGGCAAGAAAAAATAGCCAAAACCCTCGGTACAGGTTCGACGATCATGACAGGGGACCATGCCTTGTCATGATCGCATGGGCATCCTCGCCGGGATGCAACAGAAGACAATTTTCAGCTCCAAACTCGCGGTACTGATCTGGCGATCATGACATGCGATCATGCCTTGTCATGATCGTAGGGCAAGATCGCCCGAAGTGTCCAGAGAGGCATGCAAGTCACGTTTTCAGCTCAGGTTTCTCATTTTATCATATATCAAACTCAATATTGGTAGCACCGCATTGAAGGCAATTATTAGGGTTTTAATCCTTTCACCTACCTGATCTCATCACACTTATTGCTTCATTAAAGTGAAGATTCAAGTATTGTCAAGGGTGCAAGCTTCAAGTTCATCGCTACAAGTGTTCTTCATCACCTTCTCCATCTTTAGAGACTTTTCTATGGTTTTCCAAACCCTAGCTTGTGAGTTCAAATCCAAACTTTATAAACTCAAATACTTGTTATAAATGTTGTATTTACTGATCTTAAGCTTATGATTTCAAGTATTTTTGTATTTAGGTTAAGTTTGGAAGTTTTAGGTCAAAATGAGAAATTTGAGTATTTGTTATAAAGGATGAAATGAGTATCATAAATGGTTTATAACACTTGGAAAGGTTCTATGATGAGTTAATCTTTGATTTTAGAACTAAAATGTTTTGACCTAATTATCGGTAAAATACGTATTTCAAAAGGGAAATGTTTATACAAAGGTTTTCAGTGCTTGGAACACTATCAATACGTCTCGTTTGATGTAGTTGATTATTAGACTAGTATGATATGAATCCATAGGCATAAGAGTCGGTATTTTAATGTTGTGAAGGATAAATCTAACCCACCTTTAATTTGGAAATAGGCATTGTGATAAATTGTGTAATTTCCAATCTATCCTTTCAGTCTATCGGAATATGCATCGTGGATTTGCGTGCAATTCTTGAGGCTCGAGCTTATGTGTACAAATGATTAAAGACTGTATTGTGGTTGATGTCAATGGCTACCGGACCTTTATGTGCCACTCCATGACATTGGCTTGTGGCCAACTTGGAGTTCCGTCACAACTAATGATAATATCGGGTCTCTCCCGATTGTTTTAAAAGACCCTTGATCACCAAGAGTAAGATTTCAAGTTAAGTTAAATGGGATAAAGTATACCGCACTTTTAGTTAAAATATTTTACTGCTCTATCCATTTAACTGTTTGTTCTCATTAGGCGTAAGCCTAACACTTGATGTTTAGCAGATGATCGGGCTAACGGGGGTTTCTTAGAGAGGAGCGGAGTGGCGTTCCGGTGAAGGCACTCTTTTTGGGAATACACTCTAGAGTGTAAATATTGGAGATACTAGAACAGTTATTTTGAGGAATATTAGCAACACCCGAATCTAATCTATGTATTGTACTATGTAGATTGTTAGGTTGTTGATGTAGTATTCCATTAATAGATGTAAAATCCTATACTCTGTCCCCATCTTTTGGGTGATTTTATATATTCTGCATTTACCCTTCGGTTTAAATTTGCTCTAATTTTTAGGGTGTTATACGTATAGACTTGAGTGCTAGGGAGTTGCACGTTAAAGATTTATCTCTTGGTGACGATTTCCGCATTTGGAGATAGCAACTTTTTTGGGTATAGTAATATCCGACCGTATTTATGTCTTAGTATAAGACTTGATCTATCTTAGTAGATGTTTTTTTAGAATTTTTATTTGAGGAATTTGAAGTATTCCTTTATAAGAGAAGAATTTATTCCTTATTTGTTGTGTTGATGAAAATTTTAAATTAGTCGCTCTTTCCATATTTGAGGGTGTTACAAGGTGGTATCAGAGCATAAGTTTGAGAGATTCAGGTATTGATTTTAGATGCTTAGACTCAAACTAGCGTATTGATTAAGTGATCGGAGGTAACATTTCACCATTAGACACTTTAAGATAGGATGTTTGAAGGTTAATAGATGCACTAGAATAAAGAATCATGATGATGGTAACAAGAATCCACATGTGAGGTAGATTTGTATTATTATTCAGCCGGTGATAACATGAATTTATAGTTATATGTGTGTGCTTGAGTCGCGTTTTCGTGATGACCGATGGGGTAGCGAATGAATTCTTATGATTTAACCGCTGAAAGAATTGGTGTTTGTAGCATTGTCATTTTGAGTGACAACTAAGTACGATGTATAGGTAAATTCTATTGTTTTGGAGTCCGAGATAATGGTTAGTTATGAACCATAAGCTTGTTGAATCAATCTTATTCCGAGGGGAAATTGTAAATCGGTGGATTTAGTGGTGGATGATGGTCTTAAGATATGAAGCTTCCTAATGTCGGTCTTGTGGTAGACTTGGCGAGCGTGGTTTAATACTTCAGGAACCAACCGGATGCATGCACGACATTTATTTTAGAAAATAAATTATAGAATTATTTCGGGTTTGTTGAAAGAATTTGTTGTTGATCCAAACTCCTTTCAGTGATTTGAATATGATTCCTATTGTACTTAGTGAAAATTCCATTTATAGGATAGTGTTCAGAAATTAGTGATAGCACACACTGACTGTGTTCAGTGATCGCTGATGATCAGGTTTCAAAGCCGCGTGCTCTACGCCTGGAAGATTTGCGAATCCCTACTGCGTATGTTAAAACTTTCCAAGGTCCGCTTCACGGCATCTAAGTTGAACAACATCCTATCCTTGAAGATCTGAATAACAACACTCATACCATAAAGTCATTCAGCGTCTGTCAAAGGCATAACTAAAGAAAGAGATGAATAACTCGTGATCTGAAGCGGTTCAGTGATAACTATGTTTATCTACCTGAAGTGTGAGATCTTGCAAAAGCCTCAGTGATACTGATACCGAAGACTTCATCCTTGAAACTTTTGGTTCAGTGATCAAAGTGGGGCCTACTCAGCAAGATCAATGTTGATCTTATCCTCGATGCACTAAAGTCAAACCTCAAATGCTTGTCAGAAAAGGACGTTCGAATTGTCTCTTATGTCCCCATCAAATCTGATTTGGTTACTGTTCATATACGGCCAAAAGAATGGTTGTGTTATGGACAAAGAACAAGTCTCAAATAGAAACTTGACACGTGGCATATATACCTTTTGCTTTGCATTAAACGCAACAGATATAAATAGATGAAGAACTATTCTTCATCTTTATGCATGCTACTTTCTCTCCTCAAACCTCTATTGCTTTTCTTACTTGTTCTCGTGCATCAAACTTAATGACTTCTTAGTTGTAATAGAATAGATTTAATACTTGTTCTTGTTCCACTTACAACTGTAAATTTGTTTATTCAATATAAACTTATTTAAAAACCTTATCTACAAACTGTTTCAATATCCATTGAACTCTTGTAGACTCCTTTGGGACCAACAAGTGGTATCAGAGCAGTGTTTATTGCTTTAAAGTCTTTAAAACGAACTCATTTCTTGTTTTCATTTTAAAATGGCTAATACAAACTCAAACTATATAGACAATGGATATTTAGCTAAACCTCCAGGATTTGGCCGTGATAATTTCCTAGTCTGGAAGGAAAGAACGATTTTATTTCTAGAAGGGTCAGATCCTTAGATCCCTTACTATATAGAAAATGGACCTTTCGTTCCAACAGTCCTGATTAAAGCAGTACCTGCCACTGCTACAACCCCTGCTATTCCTGAAAGAAGAATTCCCAAAGCTCCACATCAATGGGGTGAGGAAGAAAAGAAAGAGCTAGCTGTTGATTCAAAAGCTAGATCTATCATTGCCATATCTCTACCGGATGATGTTTATTATTCGATAATGAAAATGAGGACATCTAAAGCCATGTGGGACACTCTCTGTGTTCAATATGAAGGAACATATGCGGTTCAGATTACTCGTAGTATTAACTTGGTGTGACAATCGAAAGTTTCATGTTTCTGAAAAATGAAACACTTTCACAAATCCATCAAAGGTTTAATTGTCTTTTAATAGATATGAAAACTGTTATTAGAGAGTACTCTAATTCTGAAATCCTGATAAAATTCATGGAAGCTCTTCCTGAACATTGGGAAACGTTTACTATGTGTCTTAAATTGTCAAAGAACATTGAAACTCTTTTTTTAAGTGCGCTGTACGGAATATTGCTCAATCATGAGCAATCTTTAGCCTTAAAAAGATATCTCATGAAAGACACTAAGTCGGCCAAAAGTACTTCTTTGGCTTTAGTGACTTCAGAGATGGAACCTACTAAACTCGTATCTTCTTCTATTACCTCTGTCACCGAGTTAGATCAATGTAACCTAGAAGACGTCACTGATGCAGATATATCTGAATTTGATAACTCTCTAGCTCTTCTTACTTACAATTTCAGGAGATTTGCTAGAAAGAGCAATTTCAGAAAGACCCCGGTGATCACTGACTTTGATAAGTCAAAGACTGTTCTAGTTGACAAAAATTTAGCGATTTGCTTCAACTGTCAACGCAAAGGTCACTTTGCAAGTGAATGCAGATCAAAGAAAGTTGCAGCTCCAACCACCTCTCAGACTACTGATAAAAATAAGAATGAGAAATATTCAAAATTAAAAGAAAAATATCATAATCTGAAGAAGAAAAACCAGTATAAAGGCAAGGGCCTTGTCGCTGAAGAAGTCGACTGGGATCAAGAAGAAGACTGGGCTCAAACCATTGATGAATCTGGATCAGAGGAAGAACACATAGCATTCATATGTCTTATGGCAAGAATAGAAGAAGCTGAAGAGGCATCTGACACCTCTTCTTCAGAGTCTCCATCGACTCAGGTACCTATTCCTTCTAACTCCTTTAAACCTATTCCTGATAGCGTGTCAATACTCGATTCTATGACTGTTGATTTTTACAATGCTCTCAATGGAAAAATAAAAGTTGAACAAATAAATATAGATCTCTCTGAACAGCTTAAAAATTGTCATCTAAAAATAAAAGAACTTGATAAAATCGAAGAAGATTTTAAAGACCAAATATTTGTAAATCAGACAATTAGCATTGAGAAAGAGCAAGCTATCACTGAGCGCGAAAAAGCCATCGCTGATCTCAAAGCTGACAAAGCTACCATTGAAGGATGGTTTAAGGCTTCTGACAAAGTCAGTGAGATCATCAATGCTCAGATCCCTAAAAAGGTCAAGAGTAGTCTAGGATATTCCTCTGACCAAAAAGAAACTGACACTGACCGTTCCATGTTAAAATTTGGAATGTTTGTTTCTTCTATCCCTAATCCCTCTTCTCAAAATGCTTCTACCTCTGAGAAAAGACCTTCTAAACCCTCTACCAAGGATTTATGGAAGGTGATCAAGGACAAGTTCCTTGACCATGTTCCCACGATCAAGAACTTCCACAAACTGAAGAAGAATCATTCACTTCCTTTAGTAGGTCATCCTAAATCTGGAAGAAAGATCCCTAGATCAATTCAGATATCAACTCCCAGAATTAAGATTGATCTCACTCCATCTGAACCTGAGAAACTTGTAGTTCCTCCTAGGACGATGAAGAAAGGGAATCTTGGTCCTGGTCCTGAAATTGTTTTGACCTCCTCTCTACATGCTTCTAGTTCAAAATCTGTTTTTAAATATAGGAAGTGCTATCACTATGGTGAGACTACCCACATTGCAAGAAAATGCCCTAATGTTACTAAAGCTGAAAGATTGGCTCATGGTAAGAAAGTAGCTCTCGCTGAAAATTCAGCTAAAGTGAAATCCACTAAGGATGGTAAAACATCCAAAGTGAAGATAACCACTGAAGAAAATTCCTCAGCGAGTAACATATCCGCCAAACCTGTTGTTTCCACTAACACTGCAGGTACCCATAGTAGTATGGGTACCTATGAAAAATCATCCTCTTGTTTAATGCAGAGTGCTAAAGGTATCTGGTATCTCGATAGCAGATACTCAAGGCACATGACTGACATAAAATCTCTGCTCTCTGAATACAAGGAGGAAATTGGTCCCTCAATGGCCTTTGGTGGAAATGGCAAAGGATATACCAAGGGTTATGGCGTTCTATCCAATGGAGCAACCTCGTTTAGTCGTGTTGCTTATGTTAAAGGACTAAAGCATAATCTCTTAAGCATTAGTCAACTCTGTGACAAAGACTTCAAAGTCTTATTCACAAAGACCGGATGTGTGGTCACTCATAAAAATGATAAACTTGCTCTAAAAGGCAAAAGATCAGAAAACGTATACGTCATCAATATGGATAGTTCTCACTCAGAAAATTTGTGCTTTATCTCAAGAGCCTCCTCTGACATTAACTGGCTCTGGCACAAGAAACTATCTCATCTGAATATTAAGATGATCAATGATCTATCTCAAAAGGAACTTGTCAGAGATCTCCCTAAACATACTTTATAAAGGAATCTCTTTGTTCAACATGTGAAAAAGGAAAATTGACAAAAGCCTCTTTTAGATCTAAGCAGGTTTCCTCAATGAACACTCTTCTTCACTTACTTCATATGGACTTATTTGGACTAGTCAACGTCCAGTCTATATCTGGAAAGAAATACACTCTAATGATTGTAGATGAATATCCAGATATACATGGGTATTCTTTTTTCGATCTAAGAGTGATACACCGGATGAAATTATTTCCTTTATCAAGAAAATGGAAGTTCTAAACAATTTAACTGTTCGCTCCATGAGAAGTGATCATGATACCGAATTTAAAAAACAGTACCCTGATTACCTTCTTTGAAGAAAAAGGAATCACTCATAATTTCTCATTAGTGAGAACCCCTCCGCAAAATGGTGTTGCTGAAAGAAGAAATCTAACGACTATTGAAGCCGTACGCTCAATGCTCAGCGAATCACGTCTACCAACTCAATTCTGGACTGAAGTAGTTAACACTACATTTTTCACTCAGAATAGATTCCTGATAGTCAAACGATACAAGAAGACCTCCTATGAATTATTTCATGAAAGAAGACCCTCCCTGATATACTTATATATCTTCGGATATAAGTGCTATATTCTGAATGACAGAGATCATTTAGGAAAATTAAATCCAAAAGTTGACGATGGAATCTTTCTTGGATACTCCTATGTATCTTAAGCGTTCAGGGTCTTCAACAAAAGAAGACAACATGCAGAAGAAACCATGCATGTTAACTTTGATGAATCACGCTCATCAAGTTCTATTCCCGTCCCTAAAGACGACGAAGAACCAGATAATTGGATGAAATCTCACTATGGGGTACCTGAATCTTATTTCAATGCACCTTCGGTCGCTGAAAATAATGATGACTGAGGACCAAACTTCATTTCTACTACATGTAACACTCCATCCTCCTCAGGGATAGATGTTACTCCCTTAAATCAGATTCCTCCTTGTGGATCCCAGATAATCAGGTAATTGTATGAATGTATGCATGAACACGAAGAACACTTCTAATATTTATGAAGATCTGATGTCGGATATCTCACTTGTATTGAATATCGGTTATACTGATATTATCTAATATGCTCTCTCTGGAATGATATGAATTAACGTTCTATTTAATTGCTAGTCCTAACCCTCTATTTATATGTATAGGAAATACGGTATAAGGAAACTAGGAGATTAAGGCATTATATACTTGCCTTATTTACAAAAAGGAATGTTTCCTTATATTTAAACATTAAACATTTCCTAAATAATGACTTTGAAGACTTTGCACTTTGACCCTTCATGTCTTCAATATTTGTGATCCCGGATACAATCTTTTCAGACCTAACAATCTCCCCCTTTGTATTCGAGATTACAATTCAGCAAATCAGCACTCTTTTGAAGAACATGAAACTTTTTGTCAACAAACCTTTCTTCTTGATTCTTTTGCTCCCCCTACGAAAAATGATCACTTGTAAGCTCCGTAGCTCCATCTTAACATTAGCATGAAAAAAAAATCGAAGGAGCCTCGATGTCGTAGGGTATAAAACTTGTCGGGTCAAAAAGCGTGTCGGGTTAGGTGATATCGATGAAAAAAGATCTCTGGCCAAGTAGATTCGACAAGAATTGATGTCGGGCCAAGATGAATCGACGAAAATTTATGTCGGGTCTTAAGCACTCGATAAGTCTTCAACACAAAATGATCTCGGGTCAGGTTAAATCGATGAAAATTTATGTCGGGTCTTAAGCACTCGATAAGTCTTCCACTGTATCTTCAGCAGTCGACAAAATCATTTTACTTCAAAAATCACGTAAGGAAACTCGACAAAAATCAGTATTCAACAAATCAACATTTGTCATCTTCCTTTTCTCATGTCGTGTCTTTGATATACAATCTCTCCCCCTCAGAATGATAAGGAGAATCCGAATCATTATGAACAATCAAAGACAATAAGTGCGAATATGATCAAGTGTAAATATGGAATATCGGGTAATGGGCTAACAGACAGAAGCACATGTAGCAACTGTTATCACTTAATCAAAAACAAATTTAATTAAGTGGCCTATATTCAGTGTTGGCAGCGGGTTGGCACTGATAGGACTTCCAGTTATCACAGAAGTAAGTTATAAAACTAACTTCTCAAACTGTTCCGGCATAAACACAAAGATATGCAATGTGAATCACAAAGACTCGTGCAATGTGTAGAAAGAATTTATGCATTAAATGCTAATTTTAAGGCTCAAAATGTGAAAATACATTTCACAGACTCAATGTGCATTGAATGTGAAGTTCGAAGACCGCAGGTGTGTCTTCCTTTTTCAATATCTTAATCTTCCGAGTGAAGAAAAGATAGCAGATATGCTCATTCTCCGTGATTTATGAAACAAATATCTTTTGTGAGATACTTGAGTAGTTGGGTGGGGTGACACAAGTTATCGACATTGGGTCCATGTCTATTCAATATTCATCTCCAAAGAATTGAGAATGAATAGATTATGTGGCTACCCGGATAACTGTTTAGGTTTGGTAAAGACCATATATTTTCTTTTAAGTCTTGTCACATTCTCACATTTTTTTAACGCACATGTACTCAATTCTATCTCAATCACACCCTTTCAAAATATAGCTAACCTAGGGATGTGTTTCATGGGTAGGTCCTTCCGGCTTTGGTTTGACGATTGAAACTTCTATTCCTAACGCACAAAGAGTTTAAAATATTGAAGTCCGAGTTCTGAACTGATGTATTCAAAAGTCAAAATGCAATGTAAAACGGGTTAAGAGCAGGTCCATAGCTGAGATACTATGAAGCTAATTAAATGGTAAAAATGAGATACTCCCCTTAAATGTAGCATAACCTTTTGAAAGATTGTCATGTGATATGAATATTCTGAATTTGGACCACACATGACATACCTACAAAACAGATTAAAAAGATTTTGGTACCCAAGTTTTGTTGGGTCCTTGGAGGTTAGCATTAGATGCAATAAATGGGGAAGTGAGGATACTGTAAGTACCATACCATTTATGATTGAAATTTTGATTGAAAAAATCATTTGTTCCACATGTAGAACAACAAATCTTTGTAGCACTTAGACTAATTAGCTGATTGATAGATTTGACAAAATAAGGCTAATTAGTCTTGGAAACAAATGATCTTGTATCAACTACAGGAGATGTATGTGACATGTTTCCAACACTATCATCTGTAGTTGATTTCTTCCTCCAAACCATTTTAAACTTCTTGAAATTAACGGATTTAGCAAAAAACTCATTTTGAAACTGATTAGAGTTGTGAGTTCGAGAATTTGAAAAACTATATGATTTGGAGCTGTTAGAATAACTATTTGATTTAATACTTGAAGAACATTTATTCTTACAGATAGGAGAAAGAGGAGGTTGCTTTGAACTTGAAGTAGAATCAAAATCATGAGGAAAAATCAATTTTTCAAGATCATCTAACTCCACATTTGAATGTTCGGGAGTAAGTTGTTTGACTGATTCTGAATTCATTTGTTTTTGTTTTGAAAGTTCGTTTTCAAGTTCTTTGATCTTGTAGGATAAATCATCTCTTTCTTTTGTGACCAAATCATATTTATTTTTAAATTCAGATCTCAAATTCTTTTCAGTTACAAGAGTTGTTTCTAAAACAGATAATTTGTTTGAAAGTTTACTGATTTTCTCTTCAAAAGTTTTTCTTTCGTTTTCAAAAACTTTTTCCGAATTTTTGCTTTTAGCAACGATCAAAATACTTTTCTTGATTAAATTTGTTTTCTCAGTTTTAAACGCATTTCTTTCATCTTTCAAAAGTTTTTCAAGATTAGAAATTTGTTTTGAAAGCTCCTGACTTTTTGTTTCAGATGATTTTCTTTCTAAAATCACAATTTGCTCAAATTCTGACACTTGTTTAGAAATTTTTGAATGGTCAATTCACAAGTGTTAATTTTGCTTTCAAAATCTTTTCGTTCAGACTCAAATTTGTGTTTCTCATCAGAAGTTAAAATCCTTTCTTTCTCACAATCCAGAAATTCAATTAATTTTCTTTTAAGAACCACACTATACGTCTCAAGATCTATAGATTTTTCTAACTCAGAAATTTGGTTTTTCAGATCAAAATTTATTTTTATCAGATTTGTCTTTTTGCAAAACTCTTCATATGTATAATATCCAGATCTAGAATACTCGGTGAGTTGTTTCTCCAAAAATTCATTTTGATTTTGCAAAAGTTTTCTTGATTCTTCTGAGTTATTAAATCTAGATTTGAGATAGACATGTTCTCTTAAAAGTTCTTCCAACACTTGCATGTTGTTTGTGTGTCTGGTTTCAAGTTCAGAGATTTTTGCATTTAGCTCAGAGATTTGGTTTTGAGAACTCATCGTGAAAGCACGGGTTACCTGATAAAGTGATCTCGATCGGTGAGTTTTTGGAAATTTTCTGAGTTTTCTTCGGAAAACAGAAGGTGTCTCTTGATAGGGAAGGGTCCGACAAAAATTTATGTTGGGTTTGACTGGATCGACAAGATTTTTTGTCGGGTCAAGAAGACTCGATAAATTTTTTTTTGTCTGGTGTAATCGGATCGACAAAAAATTATGTCGGAAAAAAAAATCAATTTTAACCAAAGATGTCGATTACTAGTGACCCGATAACAAAAATTGTTGATTGAAGGGGCTCGATAAAAATTTCTTGGATGAAAACAGAATCGATAAGAAATTATATCGATTACTATTGACTCGATAACAAAGGTTGTCGATTGACGATAAAAACTCAAGGTTATCTAATCTGAATTTTCTTTAACTAGTAAATTAGAAATAAAAAACTAAGGGTTCTTGACTAAAAAGAACAAGTCTTTTTATGGACAAGAATAACTAAGTTCTCGAGTTTCTTATTTGGTCAGTCAAGAATAAAAACCAAAATTACTAAAGTTTATGATTTTTACTTAAGAATTCTTTAGTAAGAAAAGCTGCAAGAGTCACTAGTTCCTGAGTTTTCTCATGTAAAAAATATCAAAAGTAATTAAAATAAACTAGAATAACTTTAATTAAAACAGATTAAATAATTTTGACTAAAATCAAGAATAACTCAATATGGATCGACAAAAATTTAAGCGCAAGAAGTATGAATCGAGAAAAATAGATCTTTAAAAAATATGAATTTTTATCGGGTAAAGTGTAATCGAGAACCAGTCAAAAGAATGAAGAACGAATCGAGAAAAAAAAATCTTAAAAATTATGAGTTTTTATCGGGTAAAGCTAAGACAGTATGAATCGATAAAAACTAAAAAAAACGCAGAAACGAAAAATTACCTTCTGTTTCGTGGATAACTTCAGAAAAACGCAAAAACTCAGATCGTCTGCTCTGATACCAATTGTGGATCCCAGATAATCAGGTAATTGTATGAATGTATGCATGAACACGAAGAACACTTCTAATATTTATGAAGATCTGATGTCGGATATCTCACTTGTATTGAATATCGGTTACACTGATATTATCTAATATGCTCTCTCTGGAATGATATGAATTAACGTTCTATTTAATTGCTAGTCCTAACCCTCTATTTATATGTATAGGAAATACGGTATTAGGAAACTAGGAGATTAAGTCATTATATACTTGCCTTATTTACAAAAAGGAATGTTTCCTTATATTTAAACATTAAACATTTCCTAAATAATGGATTTGAAGACTTTGCACTTTGACCCTTCAAGTCTTTAATATTTGTGATCTCGGATACAATCTTTTCAGACCTAACACTTCTTTTGATTCCTCCAACGGTGATGCTTCAGTAAACAACCATGTCCCTCCCTCAACTCAAGAGAATCAGACTCCTTCAAAGTCTCCTCCAGGGTTGATAACAAATGTTGAAGAACCTATAGCTGATGCTTCTTCTACTCTCCCTGAACAAGTCGCTGAATCTATTGTTGATCTCTCACCTCAATCTCCGGCTCCGCGATGGATCATAAATCACCCTATTGATCAAATCATTGGTGATCCCTATACAGGTGTAAGAACCCGTTGTGGTCTAGGTAACATCTGTCTCTTTGTAAATTTTATTTTTTATAACCGAACCTAAAAAGATCGATGAAGCTATCACCGATCCTGGTTGATTCAGTGCTACACAAGAAGAACAAACTGAGTTTCGCAGGTACAAAGTTTGGAATCTTTTACCTCGTCCCTCAAACAAGACTATTATTGGAACCAAATGGGATTTCGTAACAAGTTAGATGAATATGGCACTGTAACTCGCAACAAGGCTCGACTTGTTGCTCAGGGATACAGACAAGAAGAAGGTATAGATTACGATGAAACCTTCGCTCCTGTAGCCAGTTTAGAAGCCATAAGATCTTTTCTTAGCTTATGCTGCCCATAAAGACTTCAAAGTTTTTCAAATGGATGTTAAAAAGTGCTTTTCTAAATGGCAAACTAAAAGAGGAAGTTTATGTTGAACAACCTCCTAGTTTCTCTGATCCTAAATACCTTGGCCATGTTTTCAAAGTACAAAACGCTCTTTACGGGTTAAAACAAACTCCTCGAGCTTGGTATGATACCCTTTCTAAATACCTTCTTAAAGAAAAATTTGTATGTGGAAAAATTGACCAAACCCTCTTTCATCGAAAACGCAAAGGTCATACCATTCTTGCTCATGTATATGTTGTTGACATTATCTTTGGTTCCACTAATCCTAAACTCTGTACTCGTTTAGCTAAACACATGAAGAAAGAATATAAAATGGGTATGATGGGTGAAGTAACATATTTTCTTGGTCTACAGATTAAGCAATCTGAGAAAGGCATTTTTATATGTCAGAGTAAGTATGTTAATGATATGCTGAAGAAATTTGAGATGACTCAAAGTTCTCCAATGAAAACTCCTATGGCTCCTCCTCTGACTCTTAACAAGGATCCACATGGGATACCTGTTAATGTTACTACCTATAGAGGAATGATAGGCTCTCTGATATATCTTACAGCGAGTCGCCCTGATATCATGTATTCTACCTGTCTTTGTGCTCGATATCAAGCTGAACCCAAGGAATCCTATCTGATCGCTGTAAATCGAACATTTAGATACCTGAAGGGAACTCCTAATCTGGGTCTTTGGTATCCCAAAGGCTTAGGGTTCGATCTAACTAGTTACTCTGATAATGATTTTGCAAGCTGCAAGATTGATAGGAAGAGCACCACTGGTGGCTGTAGTACATTCACTAATAGATTACAAAGTGTAATGTTAGTGAGTATGAGGGCTTTAAAGAAAATAGAACTCTTATGTTCATTGTCCCTTTTACTATTTTCAGTGATCTTTTCAGTACACAGATGGAGTAGAGTACTTCATTGAATTTCATTAAAAGTATAGTTTGAAGAATTACAAGTGAAATGAAATTACAATCTGAGTAAAGTACAATACACTAAAGGAAATTACAAAGGAATAGAAAAGCAGCATAGACTAGTCAGAAAGCTTTTCTTTTCTTCTTCGTAATTCTTTCTCACAGATCGTCTTCTGAAGGCATTTTGGACCAAGCTTTTCTTTTACTATTTTCAGTGATCTTTATGAGTTTTGATGGAGCTTTTCGAATCTCCTTATTTTTGAGAAACCTTGTTTGCCCATCATTTCCTAGAAATGTCATTCTTGCTTCAGGGAGAGTAGGGATCTCATTTTCTTTATACTTTCTCGCCTCATGCTATTAAGCATTGAAATGTTAGGAATAATGATGTGGGCAAAGAGACTAGCAAGGTCAAATTTAATCTCATGTTCATTTCTGAACAATGGACCTTCTTCAGCATCGGACTTTGATTTTCTCTTCTTGGTTTTCTCAGGGAGAGGAGGAACGCTGACATGTTGCGATATCCTTTGCAATAGCTGAACAAGATGTCTTTCTGCAACATCCTTGAATTGAGATTTGGAATTCTAAATGGCATCTCTGATTTCTAGCCATTCAGAGAATCCATAGAACTTAAGGAATGGTGGTTCTTCTTCTTCACTTCTACTATCTCTGAACTTGGTTACTATTATCCTTAGAACTCTTCTTAATTTTCGTCCTTGAATAGTTTCACGAGTAATTGTTGCAGAGCGAATGCGAAAATTAACCTTTTTAGTACACCATTCAAGTTCAGCATCCTTAGGTTCTTCATTTTCTCTATTCAGGATTGTAGAATTTTCTCTTGAGCTATGATCAGATTTTCTCGTAAATTGTCTCTGGTCAGTTCCTTCTCAGCTAGCTTTTCAGCTACTCGCTCACTCTGTTCTTCAGCGTGTTTCTGACGGTTAGCTCTTATTGTGTCTTCTCTGACCATTTTCTGAGTAACTCTTAGGCTTTCATGAGCTTGCTTTATTTCATCATCCCTTCTTCGCTGAGCTTCTAGGGCTTTATCTCGCTCTTCAGGGGATAAGAAGGAAAACTTGTCAAAGACGCTTATTGGAACATGGGCTTCAGGCTCAGAGGTACGAAAGAATTTTTTCTCTGGCCAATTCGAGATCTCTTATGAAGTTCTCCCTTCTCTGTTCTTTTTCTGGTTCAGGGATTGTTTGTCTATGTACATGCCTTCGGATAAGGCCTTCTTCCTCTTCAGATTCAGTGTCGGATATGTACGAGAACTGATCTTCAGTGGAAGATTCCCTAAAAAATGGAGTACCCTTTGGGGAATAGGGATCACTGAGAATGGGAGATGAGGAGAGAGGTTCATCAGAGACGATTGTAGGTGGAGGAGAGGTAGATGGAGTTTGAGTTTCAGAGGGAGGAAAGTAAGTGACAAGGGGAAGGCATACCTCAGTGAAGAGCTCCCCTTTGGATTTATTGAAGTGGGATCGAGATCCATGACTTGCTTTTTCTTCCTTGAGGGATCAGACAGCTCCTGGCTACGAGATGGCTTGTCCCCCAAAGGTTCTCTGAAAACCACTCCAGGTAGGGTTGCTCCTGGACGGTTATTTATGAAGAATCTTGAATAGTTGTAGGGAGTGTCGTCATCGTCATCATCATCATTTCCACCAAATGATTGATGAGGGATGTCTTGTTCATCACCATCTTCATTTTCATCATCTTCTTCATTTTCATCATCTTCTACTTCCTCTTCATCATCATCGTTTTCTTCAGTGATGACGGGTGGTTGTTGCTTATAAAGTTGTTGGGGTTCGTCAGGGAAAATTGTGTTTGCTTTGCTTATAAGCTCATCAGCGAGCTCTTAGGAAAATTTCTCACCCTCTTTGTTTCCAACAGGGTGAGTATGCACCAGGAGGGTATGCACATTGGAGTTCATGATAGAGAGACTCTCAGCCTGTGACTTCTAAGTTTGAGAGATCGAACTTAGGTTCCCTCTGTCAGCGTTAGTGAAGGAGGGGGACTTGTCAGATATGCCTTGAACAAGGCGTAGAATGTCAGCCTGAGACTTCTGTATCTCAGCAAGAATCTTTTCCTGCTTCTCAGCTCGTTCAGCGAGATCCTTGATGGCCCTTTCATTGGCAGCATTATCGTCTTTGATAGTCTGAACATCAGTGTAGATGTTGTTGATTGTTTCCTTCGAGGAACACCACCAACTTGGCTGTATATTATCTCTGAAGCAACCTACAGGACATCTACCCTTTGCCTTATCACGGTGCATTCATTCACCAGATAGTCCATGGCAGGGAAAGAGGGAGGAGGCAGAGACACCTTGGTTATGTCCATTGAAATAGAAGGCAGCTTGAAGGAGAATTCACCTTCTTGAGATTTTCAGCATGCTTTGAAGAAGTAGGCTTGCTAAAAGAAGAAGCAATTGTAGTAGTTGTGGTTGTTGATGAAAAGAGTGGAGCAGCGATACCTAACGATAACAAAGAAAGATGAGCCAGGAAGAGCTCGGGGTTAGCAGAAAGATGTTGGGAGGTAGTATGTATAACCAAAGGCGCCTTGAGAGTATCTAAAGGATTACTCTCAGGGATGGTACATGCTACGGTAGTGTCTTAAGGATCACTGACCTGTGTCTGAGAGTGCTTAAGAGAAACATTTTCAGGTCCTGTGCACGTAGCTTTCCAAAACTCAGATTGTCGAAACAAAACTGATTCTTTGATAGCACGTTGTTCAACCTCTTCAGAGATAGGGACAACCATCTCTGAATCATGGGTTGATGTGCGGAGCAATGAAGAGTAGATAGAAGAAGAAGAGAAGGTTGTGCAAGTAATACCTGATCTAGCTTCAGCAGAGCTGGCTATCACATTCCAGGGACCAAGGTCATTGAGAATAGGGGTAGTGCTGATGAAGCGGCAACGGATGTAGAAACCATTGTCGTGGCAGTGGATAGAGGAGGCGTTGGTAGTACACCAAAATCAGAGAGAGTCGTCTTTTGAGAGACGCTCTTCTTTTGCTTCTTTAGAAGCGTTGGTTGTTTTCTTTTAGCAGGGGAGGAGGAACTGTTGAGGCTAATCATTGTGGGGATTGGCAGTGATATTGACACAATCTCTACCTGAGTGGTA
Source organism: Silybum marianum (assembly GCA_036898165.1). Classification (NCBI taxonomy): domain Eukaryota; kingdom Viridiplantae; phylum Streptophyta; class Magnoliopsida; order Asterales; family Asteraceae; genus Silybum; species Silybum marianum. Next base: position 19,781,405 of record CM072536.1, on the reverse strand, counting down.
AGAGTTGGGGTTGAGGTACCAGCAAGGTCAGCTTCCCTGATAAGATTCAGCATGTAGGGGAGGTATGGAGTGTCTCCTAGTTGTTCGTCTATCTCCAAAGATTTCTTTCCTACTTGAGAGAATGTTTGATTTCCAACCTTGGGGTATCCGTCATAGACGTGTTCCCAAATGGTTGCCACGAATCTCGGAAAAGGAATGGTCTTGTGTCTCTTAGGTGCCTGAACTCGGTTGTATAATTCGCTGAAGATGTAGTTAGTAAAGTTTAGCTTTCAACGATAGCATAGTGAGAATGCCATCTCCAGAAATGGCTTGTTGGCTTGGTCTTGAGAGCCAGTCTTAGTGCCTAAGCACTGAATTACCTGAGTGAATATGTATTGCCACCTCTTTGCATTCTTTTCTCTCAGTTTTGGTGATCGTCTTGACATCAGAATCCCATTTATACCCAAGAGAGGCGAAGAGCAGCATGTACAACTCCAGAGGTGATGGCATATGTTCCTTTGCTAGAAGTGAACTCAACAACAGGGAGTTCATTTCCTCCTTCAGTTGTGACACGGGTGGTGTGAGTAGTATACCAGAAATGCTGGAGATCAACAGTGATTCCAACAGGAACATGAGTGAAGGTGTACATCAGCGGACACTTCATGATAAACCTTGCACCTTCAGGGAAGTGAGGTTTGTCAGCGGGGATATCAACCAAGGCGATGTAGTTGCTTGGTTTGACAACTGCTTGTTTAGGAGTGAATGTGGATTCAGGAGCCCAATAAAGTTGGTAACTGGAAGGACTTCTCCTTCAGCGTACTTGATGTGGGTGCTTGAGTATTTCATTGTTGTTTCAAAGATAGGAACACCAAATAGAAAAATCATGGCTTAATAAAAAAATATAAACCAAATATTTTGGTATGAAGAATACCAAATTTGTAAGAAGAACAAGTGTTTTGATGAACAAAGTCAAAATACTTGTTGTTTTTGCAAGATTTTAGAAAGACGTTTTAACCAAGAGGTTTTTTCTTTAGAAAAAGATATCAAATAGGTTATTTATGGTATTAGAACATACCATAAACAGTTTTGAGAAATAGATTAGATGATATTTTGGACTAAAATAAACCAAAATGTCTTCTGTTCTAAGATGAAACTTAGAACAGGTTTTGAGTTGATTATGTTTAAAAGACAGGTTTTAAAGCATAGATCTTTATAACAAGTTGTTATAGAAGATGAGTGCAAGTTGTAAACCACATTTAAGTTGTTGTTCATACAAAAATAGGTAAAAAGTAAGATCAAACCTTGAGAAAAACGGAGAAAAACGCACAAGTGCGTGTTCTTGGTGTTCTTGAGAAATTGCAGAGAAAATTCAAAATCTTGCTTGAGAAGATATGAGCGCGTAAAGAATGAATAGGAAATGAATTTTCCTTATATAGGTGGATGAGAGAGAAAAAAATGGAGAGAAAAGAATGTTAAACGACGATTTTAGCTTTTTGAAAAGGTAATGATGACCTAGTGCACGTTCCTAGGGTTTGACAGGATAGGAAACGTTCAGGTCCGTCGTGTGTCAGAAAAAGATACGATGTGTCCTTTTCTTTTGGAAAAATGATAAAATTATCATTTAAATAATAAATGTTAGTCATTATCCCTTTAAATTCCTCATCATTAACAATAAAGGATTGTTAGTGATGGTTTTCTCTTTTGAGAACCATTCTCTGAATAAAAAATTCAGAGAGCGTAAGGAATAGAAATACATACTTTGGCGAGATATATGTATCACGGAGTCATAGTTCATAGAGTGATTGGTGATATTGAAAAATATTTTGGTATTCATTTAATAGAATTGATCATTGAGAATTTTCATTCTTCAGCGTTCAACATACCAAGTTCACTGATTAACATATTAAATCTAGTCTCGTCAAGAGGCTTAGAAAATAGGTCAGCGAGCAGATATTCAGTAGGTATAAAATGAAGTTCAATTTCACCATTCATAACGTGATCTCTAATAAAATGATATCTGATCTCAGTATACTTGGTTTTAGAGTGAAGTACAGGGTTATTACCGATGGCAATAGCACTTGTGCTATCACAATAGATAGGGATTTTAGAGAGCTTGAGGTCATAGTCTCTAAGTTGGTTCCTCATCCGTAGGATTTGGGCACAACAACTTCCAGCGGCTACGTATTCAGCTTCAGCGGTTGATGTGGACACTGAGTTTTGCTTTTTACTTGTCCAACTTACCAACTTGCCACCTAGTAGCTCACAGCCACCAGTGGTGCTCTGCCTATCAATCTTGCAGCCTGCAAAATCATTATTAGAGTAACTAGTTAGATCGAACCCAAAGCCTTTGGGATACCAAAGACCCGGATTAGGAGTTCCCTTCAGGTATCTAAGTGTTCGATTTACAGCGATCAGAAAGGATTCCTTGGGTTCAGCTTGATATCGAGCACAAAGACAGGTAGAATACATGATATCAGGGCGACTCGTTGTAAGATATAGCAGAGAGCCTATCATTCCTCTATAGGTAGTAACATTAACAGGTATCACGGAGTCATAGTTCATAGAGTGATTGGTGATATTGAAAAATATTTTGTTATTCACTGAATAGAATTGATCACTGAGAATTTTCATTCTTCAGCGTTCAACATACCAAGTTCTTTGATTAACATATTAAATCCAGTCTCATCAAGAGGCTTAGAAAATAGGTCAGCGAGTAGATATTTAGTGGGTATAAAATGAAGTTCAATTTCACCATTCATAACGTGATCTCTAATAAAGTGATATCTGATCTCAGTATACTTGGTTTTAGAGTGAAGTACAGGGTTATTAGCGATGGCAATACCATTTGTGCTATCACAATAGATAGGGATTTTAGAGAGCTTGAAGCGGCTACGTATTCAGCTTCAGCGGTTGATGTGGACACTGAATTTTGCTTTTTACTTGTCCAACTTACCAACTTGCCACCTAGTAGTAAAAATTGTGATTTCATATCCTTATAAATAAAACTCAATTCAGATAATAGATTAGCTGAAAAAGATCTCACATATTAGTAATTAGAAGTATGTACTTTAAAACTTCTAAGTCCTTACTAATATCTTCAACCAATCTTCTTATGTTGTTTAATCATAATCAAATAGGGGGATATTGTTGATCCAAACTCTTTTCAGTGATTTGAATATGATTCCTCTTGTACTTAGTGAAAATTCAATTTATAGGATAGTGTTCAGAAATCAACGATAGCACACACTGAATGTGTTTAGTGATCGATGATTATCAGGAACAACATCCTATCCCTGAAGATCTGAAGAACAACACTCACACCATAAAGTCATTCAGCGACTATCGAAGGCATAACTGAAGAAATAGATGAATAGCTCGTGATCTGAAGCGGTTCAGTGATAGCTATGTTCATCTACCTGAAGTGTGAGATCTTGCAAAAGCCTCATTGATACCGGAAGACTTCATCCTTAAAGCTTTTGGTTTAGTGATCAAAGTGGGGCCTACTCAGCAAGATCAATGTTGATCTTATTCTGGATGCACAAAAGTCCAACCTCAAATGCATGTCAGAAAAGGACGTACGGATTGTCTCTTATGTCCCCATCAAATATGATTTGGTTACTGTTAATATACAGTCAAAAGAATGGTTGTCTTCTGGACAAAGGACAAGTCTCAAATAGAAACTTGACACTTGACATATACCTTTTGCTTTGCATTAAATGCAACAGGCATAATAAGATGAATAGCTCTTCTTCATCTTTATGCATGCTACTTTCTCTCCTCAAACCTCTGTTTTCTTTTCTTACTAGTTCTGGTGCATCAAACTTAGTGACTTCTTAGTTGTAATAGAATACGTTTAATACTTGTTCTTGTTCCGCTTACAACTGTAAATTTGTTTATTCAATATAAACTTATTTAAAAACCTTAAAAAACTGGTGTTTGTATTCAACCCCCCCTCTTCTACAAACTGTTTCTGTATCCATTGAACTCTTGTAGACTCCTTTGGGACCAACATTTGTATCATACAATAGTAAGATTTTGGAAATTGTTATAGGAACACAGGGTGTCGCCATGTATTGAAATTGTTAAATGGTTTTAGTTGCATGAGATATTCATGCGTATTTAACAAGAAATTTAGTTCGTATTGTTTTGCTAGAATTGCAAATTTTGAGATTTTTAGCTCAAGAGAGATTAAATTTGAAACTAACCCTAAATTGTTTCGTTTGCTATCCGAGAAACACGTAAATATCATTCTTATGAAATTTTTGAGAAATTGTTTGGTGTATGTTAGTTTGGGGTTGAGTTCGAAATGCATGAACTACCGTACCTCTTACGGTTGTTTACAAGTTTCATTTGAATTTTGGGTTGCGCATTGTTCTTGAGTCAATTTTGAGATTTTGGAAATTTTTGGATTCGTTTTAGTGTCGGTTTTGGGTATGAGAGTTTATTGATAATTTTATTTCGCGTCATTCATTTTTGAGCATAAAGATTTATTTCGCGTCATTCATTTTATTTCGTGTCACCAACTGTGGTACCAGTTTCGCCAATTCATGGAAACGAGCGGTGTAAGCATCAATGTCGTTTCCCTTCATTTCGTAGTTCCATAATTCTGCTTCTAGTTTTTGTATCTCACTTCTTGGACAATATTCTTCCTTCAACATTCTTTTAAAATCTTCCAATGTAAGACTGTTTGTTGCTTCCCTTCCTCGCGTCTGTACTTGAGTGTTCCACCAGGTTAATGCTCGCCCTTGCAACAGACAAGTAGCATACTCTACCTTCTTTCCCTCAGTACACTTGCTAATGTGGAGAACCGACTCCATGCTTTCTAACCAGGTTAGTAAACTGATGGCTGCTTCAGTTCCATGGAATCCTTTAGGGTTACAACCCCTGAAGGATTTATACGTACATTCCCTATCTCCCGATCCTCGGTTGTTATTTTGGTTAGTATTCAGGCCAACTGCTACCTGACTAACAATATTTGGAAGTGCAGCCATGGTTAGTATTCTCTCTCCTTGAAGGAATTGTTCTAAAACACAATTTTCAAATTGAGTTTTGGTCAAATTTCTATTACTATAGCCGCATAAAGTCTACATACTAAGTTATGCGTATCTTATAACATACATCTAACAACATTCAAGAAAACACATACTAAAAACAACATGTGACAATTAGATAACATGCATAATTACCATAAATAACTCAAAGTAAACCAAACATAAGTTTTAAAGTACAACCCAAAAGACATAAAATTGTTTAAACTTAAACATCTAGGCTACAAGCCTCAAAAGCAAATATTGTCATCCAAAAGATTCATAATAACAGAAGTTCTCTAATGAATCATCACCCAAATCAATACTCCTAACATCACCATCAGTGCTCCTATTGCCCAAGCCAAGTAAGTGTACAGCCTCCTAATCGCCCTCCTAGACTCAGAGGTAACCTCCATGATCCTATCAGTAATCTCATCCTGTGAGTATAGGGCTGTAAAAATGCCGTCTATGGACTGCTGAAAATGGTCCAACCTCAGCTGATGAGTCTGTACTTCGTTGGCCATGCCCGAGACCCAGTAGTTCTCTGCTGCGGTCATTCCTTGAGGCCGGGGCACAGGTACTCCAACTGCGGGTGGAGGAGTGGTCACACTCTGCGATCTGGTTCGGGATCCAGATGGCTCCTCAGAAGGTTCGGTGGGAACTATGAGGGTCACTCTTCTTGGAGGGAGAACACGCTTCCGAGCGGTCCTTATAGTCCTTGGTCCACGTGACGGTCCAGCCACATCAACCGGAGGTGGCGCAGGTATGGAAGATTCGGTAGTGGAGTCTTGAGCGGCCGCGTCACTTTCTTATGACGGGTCACTTTCTTCTTGAACGGGTTGGTTTCTCCTAGGAATGCTAGTATAGTAACCGGACTCATCAGGGGAGTGATCAGGGTGTGAGGAAGAGTGACATTTTTAAACTGCGACAGTAACAAAATTATAAAATGTACTTAGTAAATAATCAGTTCACAAAAAAAAATACTTATGCAAACTCACACTTATGACCATGCTTTTCATTTGAGCAAGAACTTTACATATAATTGTTTCATGTCCATCGTTATACATATTAAATTAGACATAGGTGATCAGGCTTTGCCTAATTGTAATATGCTAAGTCAGTACCTAATCCAATTATACTAGTAGTATGCTTAAAAAAAATTAACTAAATTAATTTAGAAATTAGTTTTCTAAAACATTTGGTTATAGTAGTTGTTTTTTATAGAAAAACCGGTGTTCTCTATAACCTATGGCTCTGATACCAAGTCTGTCACACCCCGCTAAAGCGGAATCACGAGGCGTGATAGTTCAAGATTTCATAGCACTAGGGCAAAAACAACACCAATCATTCATTCAATTACATAACAGTTTAAAACTAAAAAAAATTGATCATACAAGTCCGAAGTTTTAACGAAACAACATAAACATAAAATCCAAACAAAAGACTTCAAGAAAACACATAATTGATGTCGTCGCGCCTACAAGCGAGCGTTTCAGATAACCTTTCTTACTCCTGAAAAACATGATAAAACATTGGTCAACTACAAAGAGTTGGTGAGTTCACAGGTTTTTAAATGCATAAAACTCTTTTGTATGCAAAGTGTGAAATGGCGATACGGATGTTGGCATCGACTTTTATAATTTTAACTTATTATGAGCAAAAATACAAATTTTAAATACACATGATATCAAATTATTGAGCCACTACTAAACCTCAAGCGACATTCTACGCCCCACGAACTACCTTAGAGGTGGACCTAAAGTCCACAAGTGTAGAGTCTTCTTAATTGATAAAGTGCACCGCTACTTGCCAGTTAGGTGGGTATGTCAACCAAATAACGGTATCCATAAATATCATCGACTCAAACATTATAGAGTTAAATAGTAGTGTAACACGGGGACTTCACATAACTCAACATATTATCATGTAATATAAATTTGCTCATTGTATAGATTTATATGGTTTTCATTTAACAATATAAATCAAATCAATTTTATTCATAACCACATGCTTTTCACCCCAAAATGTTTAAAACACATAAAAGAGGGCCGTGAATACTCACCTTATAGAAAAAATCTCCAATCAACAAAACACGATCCGCACCTACCCGTCGGCCTAACGTTTCCCTATCAAAGAGAAATACCCAAAATGGTCACCTATATGTCTAATGATTACTATGACTGCGCTTATAAGTCCTTATATGTCAAACTTGGTCTACTATTGTCCCGTTATACATAATGCACATATGCTCTTTAAAGAAATAATTTATACCTAAAATATAATGTATATTCTTTTAAGTGATCCTAATTTATGAAATCAAATAGTTTCAGAATTTCATTTCCTGACAGAAACTATAAGTCCCAAAAATGATCAATTTAATGTAACATCCAAAATAATAAAATTTCCCATATTTTTATATGTGATGCATTACTGAGTTAAAGTCATTGTGACCAAATTTCATGCATTTTAGACATATAAAAAGGGTTATGATATATGTACATATTATTTGCATGAAATGGACGATTTATGCACATGCATGAAATCTGTCAGCACCAAAAATCACCATTGTTGTTCTAAATCACATAAAATCATGTTTTTCACCTATTTTCTTGAGTTTTATTGTGTGGATCATAGATTACCACCATTGTTTAAACATTTTTACATGTTTTGGTGTATGATCTCTCCACAAACTCAGAAATTTCGGATATTAGAAGAAAGTAGCTAAAAATGTAAGAAAAGTGGGTTTTTCACCCAAAATTTGCAAGAAAAAGATGAAGATGATGTAAATACTTACTTGAATGATGAAGAGTGCACCAAAAGCTTCAATAATCTTGCTATTTGATGAATAATCTTGTAGAATTTGGCTGGAATTTTTGGAAAGAAAAGAGAGGGAATAGAGTGAAGGGATTATGTCATTTAGTTTCTAGAGAGAGAGAAGAGTTTTTGGGAATTTGAAAGTTGAAAATGAGTGTTTTAGAAAAAAAAAAAATTGTTTATATATGGTGGGAGAGGGGGGGGGGGGGGCATGGGGGCCCACTCCCTTCAAATTTTTTTTTTTTTTAAAAACAAATGTATGGCCCAAAAGTGGTAAAAATGTCATCTTTTCTCAATTTTGGCCTTTTTCTCAAAATTGTTAGCCCATTTTGGTTAATTTCTAATAAAAAATAAAAGTTTTATAATTAAAATACTAAAACTATATATTTTATATAAATTGGATATAAATTAGAGCATTTGGCACTGTATAGGATGTTTTAGACGGTTACGGGTCGGAACCGGAATTTCTAAGCAACTACCGGAAACCCTAGAAATTTTTCCGCCCTTCTAAATCATCTAACTCCTATTCTTAAAACTAATCTATATTAACACTAATAAACTTAATAGGAACTAACCCGGAAGCTCGAAGTTTGACAGTTGTCACACCGCCCAATCTATAAAGTTCCCATCATTATCATTTTAATTACTATGGGAACCATTTGTTGCATAGAGTTTGCATGCATTCTAATTGTAGCATCTTTAATTTACGTAGCCAGCGTTTCAAAAAAAAAAAGCGTAAACATTTCGTTAAAAGGCTTTTAGTCTGAAATCTAAATCAAATTGATTTCATGAGGTGACCAAGATGCATGCATATAACGTTTGGTTAGTTTTGAGAAAGTAACCCGATGCATGCTGTTATTGTTGAGAAATTTTACAAATGCCTTCTTATAGCTAAAATAAGAAAATATGTGGAAAATTTGGTACAACCATTTTGTTGCGTACTATTTAATGCATGAATTAATCTTACATACATGACATAAATAAATGGGTGTCAAGACCATAACGGTTCATTTTAAAAGTTTACTAATCGTATCCTTATTGTTGTCATTGTTAATTTAAATGATGATTTCATAGCTTTTAAATGGTTTTGTATATTGACGTTTGGTCATTTTTTTTTCACGGTTACCAATAATGGTAAAAATATTTAACTGTGAATAAGTTGAATTATAAAGGTTTATGTTTATTAAATCTTTGAAGGATGAAATTGACATATTTGTTCAGTCTTATAATTGTAAACCTTGAACTCAGTAGGATCAGAGGAGTCCGCATAATTAAGTAGCAGATAATCGAGTTGCGGTAAGTTTGCTATAACCTAGTACGTAGATCCTTAAGTTGCTTAAGACATAAGTAGGTGATCATGTTGAATACTCTTTTGGGTAGAGGTCGGACCTTGTCAAGAGAGAACCTTTTATTAGACCTCATGGTTATTTCGGTAATTTGAGTTTGTAGTGAAGATGCATCGCATGTAGAAATTATAGATGTCTTGAAAACTTGTGATCAAGTTGGGCTTTTTGAAGGTTCTAAGTATGAACCTATATGACCTTGAAGAAAAGATATTGTGTAAGTGATGGTTTAAGCTTACTTGTGAAGTAGTTAGTGTTTTCCTTGTTGAGAAGTGTCGAAGATGGTAGAATTCTTCCTAAGAGTTTCTGAAGTGAGAGTTATGTGAATGGTAGTTCCTTCGGTTAGTTACTCGTATATTTTTATATATATCGAAATCTAAGAACGACATGCATAGCTTCTTAGATAGAAGATTTAAGAAATTGGTTGAAGTGGATGTAATGACCTAGAGTTTTTCTAGAACAATTACACTTTTGGGACTTCAGTTTGAACGGCCGATGGATATAGGAACTTTTGAGTTATTGGAATTTCAGGTCATTTCGAGTTAGTTACATGATGATTCTCTAATGTCATCAATCTTTGGGTTGGAATTTCTATGCAATCGTTTGCCTTGAGGAGTGTTTGGCTTGGTGTCAACTTGGGTGTTCTTAAAGTTAAATATCATAAGAGTAATTGGGGTGCTTCGGTTGAATTTCAAGACGTGTTTGAAGGCTTTATGTGGTGAACTTGGGAATACTAGATATTAGTGAATAGTGATGAATGATAATGATCAATTGAATTGACAGAGACTGGAGTTTGGTGTACTTACGATAGTTGAAATATCAGTTTAAGCTTGTGATTAGGAGTTTTGTCATGAACATGGCAATAGATTCAACATAGTTTCAATTTGGTCGAGATTTGATAGTCGAGTTAAGTTGTTAATACAACATTGAAATCGGTTATGTGGGTTCCTAAGTTATCTTTGAGGTGCTATGAACCACCAAAGGTTGGGAGACAACCGAGATCCTAGTGTTCATAAAGTGATTAGCCAATGTTCAACGTTCGTCAAGGTATGTTGAGGTAATCTCGTGAAAATGGACTGTCTGTTTTGTGAAGGGTTATCATTTGAGGTCTTCTTCGTAGGATTGTTATATAATTATTGTTGAATGGATGGCAAACCATCTGTCGGATTTATATTCCGAGTTGTGTGACTTTTTGAATCGCTGCTTGTACCCTTAGGGGGTGTTTGGTTCGCAGAATGGAATTGGATGGAGTGGAATCTGTCAAAAGAATTTGACTTTGAAGGAATTGAAATTGAATGTTGTCAGGTTTGACCAGCTATTTGGTTGGTGATAGAGATACTAAAATAGCTTCAAAAGGTACTGGGTTCTGAAGAATAAGAAAGATCTGAAGAAAGAAAGACTCAGAACTCAGAAGACAAGCAGATAAAAGCCTAAGGCATAACTTCTGAAGTGGCAACTTCAGAAGTTCTGAAGATTTTGAAGAAGTTCTGAAGACACTTCTGAAGAAGTTCTGAAGAAGGTTCTGAAGACACTTCTGAAGAAGTTCAGAAGTAGTTCTGAACATGCTTGTCATTTTTGTACTGTAACTTTAGCATTTCTATTTCTTGTATAAATAGATAGTTTGTTAGATAGTTAGAACTAACGTTCTCATAAGCTTGTAAAGACACATTTTGTAATACAGTTCATCTGATCAATACAATATACAACATTCAGTTATCTATTTTGTTATCTTTCTATATCTTGATTGTTTGGGATCTAACAATTGGTATCAGAGCCAGTTCATCTGTTCTTGAAGGTTAGAGAAGAACTTGTGAGATCTGACAGTTCTTGTTGTGTTCTTGATCGAAAAATTCAAGATTCAAATTCAGGTGAATTCTCGATCTTTTTCAAATCAAAGATGTCGAAAGAAATCGTCTCCATTGGATCAGAAACCAAACCACCAACTTTGTTTTTAGGAGAATATCATCAATGGCGAATCAGGATGGTTCAATTCTTGGACAATATCGATGAAGCTTTAATGCAATCAATCATAAATAGCCCTCTGGAGGTCTATGTGGAAATCCCTGCAGTTCCAAAAACTGAATCCACTCCTGAAATACCTGCATCAAAAATCAAGAAAAGTCCAGGTATGTACAGTACTGCTGAGAAAACTCAAGAAAAAATTGACAAAAGGGCATTAACTCTTCTTACTATGGCTATTCCAAATGAAATCTTTAATAAGGTAGATAGTCTAACATCTGCCAAAGCTATGTGGGACGAAGTAGAAGCCCAGATGCAAGGTAGTACAAAATTCTTTTTCTGAACCAAATTCTGAACCAATTTTTGAACAAATTTCTGAAAATTCTGAAGTACAAAATCAATTTCAGAATATGTTTTATGAATTTGTAACTCTCAGAAACAGAATCAAAGGTGAAAGAATTTTGGTAAATCAATTTAGAGCTGAAAGTCAAATCTATAAACAAAACTCCCAAGAAGCTGAACAAATTCTTGAAAAACTTTCTGAAGAAAAGCTTCAATTAAAAGAAAAATTGGATAGTTTAAAGAAAGATATTATTAATGAGAAATCTGAAAAAGAAGTTTTAAATGTAAAAATGAACTTTCTGAACCAAGAAAGACTTGATCTTTACAAAAAGATTAAGGAATTAGAAGATCTGAACTTTAAAAGAGGTCAAACTGAACAGACTCTGAACATTTTGACAAATCAGGCTCAAAATTCAAAATTTTACAATATTAAAGCAGGTTTGGGATATAATGATAGTCAAATACTGAAAAGGGCACCTGCAAATCTTTATGACTATTCTAAAATGAAAATTTTTAATGAAACCAACACAGGTATTATATCCAAACCTGTTAACTACTCTTTACTTTCGAAAGAATTCCCTTTGTCAAATCGAAACTCTGTTTTCTGAAGAAAAATCGTTTGATTCTGATAAAACTGAGATAATTTCTGAATCAGAAGTAATAAGTAATAATGTTTTAAAACCTTTTGAAATTACTTCTGAATCTAAAATTATTCCTGAAAAAAAAAATCTGAATCATCTGTTAAATCTGAGAAAACTACTGAACAAATTTCTGAATTATCTTCTGAACAAACTGCTGAACCAGAAGATAATGTTGATCTTAAATCAGAACATGAAGAAAAATATGATGAATTATCAGATATTGAATCTTTAAAAAATAATTATGAGAATTCAGAAATTATTTTTGATAATTCTGATGATGAGTCTGAAAATATTTTAAATCAAATTTTTTTTTGCTTCTAGCATGACTCAAGATAAGTTCTCAGATTTAATGAATGCATCAGATTCAGATGATGATGATGATCATATGGTTCAGGTTATAGATAAAGATGGATATTTGGTGTACAAATTACAATCATCTATGATTGATGGGGACATCTTAAAATCTGAAGCACCAAAGTTGTCTTCAGAAATGTTTAACCCTGTTTCTCTGAAACAAGAGTTTCTAAAAACTGAAATTTCTTCCACATCATCAAATGATACTTCTATTTCTCCAAATACATCTTTAACTTCTGAAAAATCTTCAACATCATCATCTGACTTTATACATAGAGTCAAATTCTTTGGAAAAGGACAGTCTTCCAATTCAATTTCTGAAGTTTATAATACTGAACATAAACCCAAATCTAAAATTGATAAAAAGACTACTTGTACTAATCCTCATTTCTTATCTTTTACAAACCTGTCCTCTTTAGTTTGGAGAAAGAAAGGTGAAAGACTATCAAAGACTGACAAATTAGATAGTTTTTCATTTTCAAAGAAACATGATGTACCCAAACTTAATAAAGTGAATAAAAGAAATTTTGTTGATAAATCCAATAGTGTTGATTCTTGTTCTTCTACTGCTTTATTAAATATTCTGAAGAATCATATTCACTGTATTAATTGTGGTAATCATAATTTTTAAATAAACTCCAAATCAAAGAATAATAATCTTAAGAAATCTATTCAGATTTTTTCAGCTAAATTGCCAAGTAAAAATAAAAAGAAAAATAAAAAGAAAAATAAGAATAAATCTAAGACTGACAAATCTCAAAGTTATGAACAAACTTCTGAACTGAAAAATCTGAAGTCAAAGTTCAGAACTTCAAAAATTTTTACTAATCTCAAAGGACCCATTCTCAAATGGGTACCTAAATCTCAATAATCATTTTTTGCAGATATGTCAAGTGTGGGTCTTAGATTCTGGATGTTCAAGACACATGACACCATTCAAAGAACTACTAACTGATTATCATGAAAGATATGGAGGAACAGTTAGCTTTGGAAATAATGCAAAAGGTTATGTAAGAGGTTATGGTAATTTTATCAAAGGAGAAGTTACAGTAATGAAAGTTTTCTATGTTGAAGGTCTTAAACATAATCTCTTCAGTATCAGTCAATTCTGTGACAAATATTGGAAAGTCAATTTTGATATAGACTACTGTCATGTTCTGAGTTCAGAAAACAAGAAAGAGTTAAATGCCTATAGAGATGGAGACATCTACACTGCTACCTTTACAGCAACTGGACAATTAAAAGGGGTATGTTATATCTCCAATACAATGAGAAATGATAGTTGGCTTTGGCACAGAAGAATGTCACATCTGAATTTCAAAGCTATTTCTGAACTGGAAAAACATCACTTTGTCAGAGGACTACCAAAGATCAGATTTGATAAGAATTCCTTATGTTCTGCTTGTGAACTAGGGAAGATCAAGAGAAGCTCTCATCCTCTGAAAATGCTATCTTCATGCAAAGCTCCACTTGAAATGCTTCACATGGATTTGTGTGGTCCAATGAAGACTCAAAGTATGGGTGGAAAGAAGTATATTCTTGTCATTGTAGATGAATATTCAAGATATACTTGGGTTGAATTTCTTAGACTCAAATCTGACACTTCTGAAAGGCTCATACCTTTTCTGAAGAAAATTCAAGTTCTTCTTCAACTACCAATCCAAAAGATCAGAAGTGATAATGGCACAAAATTTACAAATTATGCACTTTAGAACTTTTTGGAATCTGTTGGTATCTCACATAACTTTTCCGCTGCAAGAACTCCTCAACAGAATGGAGTAGTTGAGAGAAAGAATAGAACTTTGGTAGAAGCTGCAAGGACCATGCTTGCTTATTCTGAACTTCCTTTATCTCTTTGGGACAATTCTTAACAGAAACTACTTAAAACTTCTTATGAGATTATTAAACAAAAAAAACCGTCTATTGATTACTTTAAAATTTTTGGTTGCAGGTGTTTTCTCAGAAATGATACACATCATTTAGATAAATTTGCACCAAAAGGTGTAGCTGGTATTTTTGTTGGCTACTCTCAAAGGTCCAAGGCATATAGAGTATTAATTAAAGAACTCAAAGGATCATTGAAACTACTAATATTCGATTTCATGAGCCAACATTGACTTCTGAACAAGACAGTTCAGAACTCACACTTAACCCTATTTCTGAAAGCTTGGATTCAGAACATAGCAAGACAAATCAAACTTCTGAATCTCAAACTTTACTTAAATCAAACTTAGATATCTTATGTTAAGACTTATTTGATATTTCTGTTAATGTCTCTGCAGATTATCAGAATCCCTCTCTCCTCAGAAGCATAACAGAACAAGAAATTTCAGAAATTCAAATATCAAACATCACAGCACCACCAGTCTCAACCTCAAATTCAGAAATTCCTATTTCTGAATCTGTACACATGCCTTTTGAATCAGTTCAGAATACTCCTGTTTCTGAAACTGTGCCTACAACTTCTGAACCAGTACAGAATATACCATTTGAGGAGGATTCAGATCTACATTCAGTTATCAACCATGATACTGAAACTCAATCAATTATTGATGATTATGATTCTTTCAACAATGTTACATTTGTTCAACCATTACCAAATGTGAACAAATGGACATCTAATCATCCTATTCATCAAATCATTGGTGATGCATCAAAAGGTGTTCAAACAAGATCAGCAACAGCCAATGAGTGTTTGCATGTGAATTTCTTAAGCAACATGGAACCCAAGAAGCCAGTTGAAGCACTTGAAGATCCAGACTGGATTCTAGCTATGAAAGATGAGCTAAATCAATTTGAAAGAAACAAAGTTTGGAGATTGATTCCTAAACCAAAAGGAAAATCAATAATTGGCACAAAATGGGTATTCAGAAATAAAAAGGATGAAAATGGAATTGTTGTGAGAAACAAAGCAAGGCTTGTTGCTAAGGGGTATTGTCAACAAGAAGGAATTGATTATGATGAAACTTTTGCCCCTGTTGCAAGACTTGAAGCTATCAGAATGTTTCTTGCATATGCTGCTCATAAAAATATGAAGGTGTTCCAAATGGATGTCAAGTGTGCATTTCTGAATGGTATTCTACATGAAGAAGTGTATGTTGAACAACCAAAAGGCTTTGTTAGCAAAGAATTTCCAGATTATGTCTATATTTTGGACAAAGCCTTATATGGACTTAAACAAGCACCAAGAGCATGGTATGACACTCTCACAACTTTTTCTTCTGAACTCCAAATTTAAAAGAGGTACTGTTGATACCACTTTATTTCTGAAAAAGGAAGGTGATGATATGATATTAATACAAATATATGTAGATGATATTATATTTGCTTCTACTAATCCAAAATTTTGTAGAAATTTTGAGAAAATTATGCAAACTGAATTTGAAATGAGTATGATGGGAGAGTTAACATTTTTTCTTGGTCTTCAAGTTAAACAACTACCCACTGGCATATTCATTAATCAATCTAAGTATATCTCTGATTTACTTAAGAAGTTTGACATGACTGACTGTTCTAGTATTCAAACTCCAATGGCCACTGCAACAAAATTAGAACCTGATTTGAATGGAAAATCTGTTGATCAGAAAAAGTACAGAGGCATTATTGGATCTTTGCTTTACTTAACAGCTAGTAGACCAGATATAATGTTTGCTACATGTATTTGTGCTAGATATCAAGCTGATCCTAAGGAATCTCATCTTCTTGCTACTAAAAGAATCCTTAGATATCTCAAAGGTTATCCTTCATTGGGACTTTGGTATCCTAAGGATTCTGGTTTTGAACTAACAGCTTTCACAGATGCAGACCATGGTGGTAGCAAATTGGACAGGAAAAGCACATCTGGATCATGTCAATTTTTGGGTGACAGACTTGTAAGTTGTTCTTCAAAGAAACAAAATTGTGTTTCCACTTCTACTGCAGAAGCTGAGTATGTTGCAGCTGTAATCTGTTGTTCACAAGTGATTTGGATGCAAACACAACTCAAGGACTATGGTTACATTTTCAAAAAGATTCCTTTATATTGTGATTCAAAGAGTGGCATAGCTATCATTGCTAATCCTGTTCAACATTAAAAAACAAAGCATATTGATGTAAGATATCATTTTATCAAAGATCATGTGGAAAAAGGTAATATTGAAATGTTTTTTGTTCAGACATATTAACAATTGGCTGATTTATTTACCAAAGCAATTGATGAGAACCGATTTAATTTTCTGGTAAGTAAATTGGGCATGATGAATATGTCTATGTAAGTGTTTAGAAATTATATTCTGAGATTAATCTTTTCCAAATTCTGAATATTTTGAACTTCAGATTTTCTAAAGTTCTGTTTTCAGAAATTCCGTCTTTCTAAATTCAGAAGTTATAATTTCTTCTTCAAAGATGTTTATTTCTCAAATACTCTCATTTTTTTTCTCTCATTTCTCTAACATTTTTTTCTCAGATAAATAGCATTGTTTAAAGGGGAGAATCATAACTGTTTATGATTCAAAGGGGAGTGTTGCTAGAAGTTCAAAATCTTAAATACTCCTTTCTATCAAACAGATCTGAGATACTGTTAAAAGTCTTGAATTTCAAATCTAAGTAGTATGGACAAGCTACTATAGATAAAACATTTTTGTTATTGTTCAAACCTACTTCTGAATAGTTAAAACGATTTATATGTTTCAGAAGTATGTATTTTTAAATGATTTTTGTCATTTTGGAGGAATATAAGTTTGGTTCTGAACTTTTCTTGCAAGTTCTGAAGTATTTCTGAAAGTTTTCATTTCGACTTCTGAATTTCTTCTCAGAAGTTCTGAATTTCTTCTGAAGTTTTTGAACTTGTTCTTAGAACTTTACTTCCCGTTATTCATTTTTAAGCGTGTGCCGTTTTAATTTCATTGGAAAATCCTTAACCCACGTCGATTAAACGGTTGATTAATCCAAATAAATGATGATTACTCTTTTAATCTCGTTTAATTTTTGGCCACATGTCCATCTATGCTTGTTTAGTCATATAAAACAGAAGGAATCACCTTCTTCTTCATTTTCTAGTGCTTTTTCCCTCCAAAACCTCTCTGTGCTTATTCATTTTCAATCAAGTGTGTATCCTTGTTCACTTCCATTGATGGTTTCTACTTCTTCGAGTTTCAGCAACAACAATGACTCATCTAGTGAAGCATCATTCAAAATTGTGCCTAACAAAATAGTGATTGGATCCATGGAGATCCCTTTGAATGATGATCAAGTAGTACAAGACACAACCACAACTGCTATTGATGAAGCCAGCCCTTCAAATCCAACTTCTAAACCTAACCTTAACCCTAGTTCTGCTATAATTGAGGAAACTCAACTCAAGCCCATTGAGGTGGCATCTGACTCAAATGCTGGTGAAAGTGAGTCTCAATCTCGTGTTGAGAGCAGTGATGGACCTGATTTGTCCAAACTGTATGTTCCTGAAGAAAAATTGCTCGAAATCAAAAGGAATAATTGTGCTCTGAACTTCAAATCGACAGATTTTGCTGATGATCAAATGATTTTGATAGAAATTCTGAAGAAACATCCACTTCGTGTTTTGCTCTCAAGGAAATTTTCAGTTCCTGCTTCTTACTTATAGCAATGATGGTATTATGCTGAGGTCGATGAAGCTGCAGATGACATTTCCTCATATATTCATGCATGGCTACAGGGTTTGTATTTCTGTGGAGGATGTCAGAAGTATACATTTCCTTCCAAAAGAAGATGAAGTTCTTGGGAAAACTTCATATGATCCAATTCCATCATCTTCTGAGATGATTTCAGATTTTATGAGCTTGGGATATTCTGAACAACTAAATGCCTTAAGTTCATTCAGAAGGAAGTGTCTACCCCCAATCTGGTATTGCCTATTCTCCATTTTAAACACTTGCCTCTCTGGAAAAAGTTCTAGCTTAGACCAAGCATCTACAAATGAAAGGATTATATTTCATGGGGTGGTTTTCAACAAACACTATCACTATGCTTCAGTAATATTTGAAGACTTGAAGACTGCTGTTCTGAAGAAATCCACATACAACTACATTCCCTTCCAACGATTCTTTCAAACATTTATCAAAGCTGCAATGAAGGATGTTCCTGTTATTCCTAATCTTGCTCATGAGGTACATGTTCCTATCTTTACCATGGATAATCTTCGTCCACCAAATGCAAAATTAAAATTTTCAAATGCCATTCCATTACCTACTTACTTACTTTAACTTATAATAGGATTGTGAGTGAGTATTATGAATCAATGGGACTACCAAAACCAGTAGTCTCTTCCCCTGATTCCCACAAGAGTGGTGAGCATGCTAAGGAGTCTAGACTATCTAGGAAGAGTGGGGAGGCTGTTCAAGGGGGAGAACAACCTCAAAGTCTGAAGAGAAAAAATGTAAATGAGAGATTGGATAGAAGGGTGAGAAAAAGAATTGATGAGGGAGAACACAAGTAAAAAATAAAGAAACTTGTGAACCAAATGTTATTAGCCGGGCACCCACATCATCTATTACTCCACATTATTTAGTGGGTAATATTGAAAAGGCCAGTGAGCCCATGGCAACACTTGTTAACCCCCCCCCCCCAGCGACTCATCCATCTCTCAATAGAAGGGTGTTTCATTAACACAATTGGGGCAAGCAGCTCATATACCATTAGGACCCCATTAGGAGGATCCTTTTGTTGAAAAAGAAGGACATATGTCCCCCCTTCACTGTTTCGAGCACATAGAGTCTGAGAGTCCACTCAATGTTGAGCCTAAAGAACCACTACATGTGGAATTCCTTCACACCAGCACACATCTTTCAGATGTAAATAAGCAAAGTGTGTGTCACATTGCCTCAACAACTATAGATATTCCTAATATTGGGTATCAAGGATTAGTTTGAAGCCCTGGTGGAGTGAACATTACTAAAGCTCCATTCACAAAGTCATTTATAATTCATGATGCTGCGACATCTACAAGCCAGCCTTCTTCTGAAGGACTGCAAACAAGACCATCTGTTGGTCTTGGCAATTTACCCACATCTTCTGAATTCTTAGAATTCAAGGATTTTTGTACTTCTGAATTTGAAAAGATTCAGAAGGAATTAAAGGAATTGACGAACAAATCAACCAAGGGGATGGAGGATAGGTTGGAAATATAGGAGGAAACAATGGTGAACAAATTGAATGATTTTCAAGTTTCTTCTACAAATGATCTCAACTCCTTTAAAGATGCAATTCTGACTGCTTATTCTGAAGTAATTTCTTCTGTATCTTCTCTTAAAGCATCTCAGCCTTCTTCTTCAAGTTCTCAGTCCCATACTTCTGAATTTGCTACTAAGGATGATATGAATCAGATCTTGAATCAATTATCTTCTATTCAGACTTCTCAGACAGTATTAAATAACAGATTATCTGCATTGGAGTGTAAACCTCTGGCAGATACTTCCAAAATGAATCTTGATGATCAGGGTCCTGATAATCAAGAGGGGGAGAAAAGACAGAAAGTATCTGAAGCCGAAAATGTTGAAAATTCTCAAGGTCAATCTTCTGAGAAAGCTTCTGAAGAAACTCAGAATATAGGTGAAGGATCAAACAAAGTTTCTGAAGCTATAGAAGATATTCTTGCAGAACATGAAGGCCAAGAGGTTGATGGTGTCTCTTCTGAAGAATTTATGGATGAAGGTTATGAAACAGAAAAACTGTCTTTTTGATTCTGAAGGAAACTTGAGTTCAGATAAAACAGATGTGATTCCAGATTCTAATGAAGAAATGCTAAGCGAATATCTTGCATTTGAAGATGTAATTGGTGAACCAAGTGATCTTTCAGATGTGATCATATTTGAAGAAGAATCTGAAGTTAATATGGAAGAAATTTCAGAAGTTAATGAAGTCAGAGATTTAGTGATCTGGAAGCCACAACAAATTCTGAATGAGGTCCATAGTGATATTTTTTAAGAATTATGGAGTTTGTTGAGAAAATTCTGTTGGATTCATCTATTTCTGAACAATCCAAGAAATCTGGCGTGTAGATTTTTGGATAACAGATTGTCAATTTTTGAAGACTTTCTGAATCAACCAGATGAGAGATTTGAAATAGAGTTTGATCTGAGTCACATGGAAGGAGTTGAAATTGTAGATGAAATTCTTATTGTCTTCTCTGAAAAAATTTGAAGTAAGGTTCAGACCTTGTATTATTATTCCTGCAATAGATCTTCCAGTTCTTGAAGAACCTGTTTTGGATCAAGTTTTTGAAAAGGAAAATGTGTTCATTCCTGGAGAGAATAACTTGGTGTTTCCTGAAGAAATTTATTGTTTTATGTACAGAAGAAGTATGAAATTTGCAACATTGGAAGGTTTTCTAAATGATGAATGGACTGAAGATCATATTGCTCAGGTGAGAAACTATATTCAGAATCATGGTGTTCAGAACTTCCATGATTCAACTTTAATAAAGAAGATCAGATGCTTATCAAAGTCAATTCAAGATGATTTGTTTATAGGCAGATTTGGAGCAGAAAGAAGGGATGGTACTTTATGTGAGTTTACTCAATTTGATTTGTACAAGCTAAGACTACAAGATAAGCTGGCAACTTTGTCTTTTTGTGTTAACAGAGGTGAATCTGAACTAGTCTCAGAGATTAGAAGAATCTTGGGAATTTATATAAGCAATCTCATTAAGCATGTTTTTAGAGCCTGTTTTTATTGAAAGGTCAGGGCTGAAAAGATTATTCACTAGTCCAGACATTGGTTTTAGATACTTTGTGGAAGGAGTCACTAAGACATTCATTGCATCTGATATTCCAAAGTATTCTACATCTACTCTCAAATGGCTTCTGAATTATATGGTAGATTTTATAGAAGAATCTGACATCAGAGAGGAAATAGTCTATTTGATCAAAGAAAGAATAAATTTCGGAGAATTTGTAAGAAAGAGTTATTTGGTTGGTCACAAGAAGGTAAACAAAATCAGATGAGCTGACTATTTGCTAAGTGATGCTTATGATTTCAATATTCATACAAAGAAGCAAAACATGGAAGAAATTCAGAAGTTCACTCTGAATCTTGAAAGTTCAGAAGTAACTCCAAAGGAAAAGGAAAAAGAAAAAGAGAAAAATTCTGAAAATGTTTCTGAAGAGTTGGTTCCTATAAAGCAAATTTCTAAAGAGGAACAACTACAAGAACAAAGAATTGAAGAAAGTGCATTTACCATGTTTCTTGAATATTTTCATCCAAAAATGT
Organism: Silybum marianum; assembly: GCA_036898165.1. Lineage (NCBI taxonomy): Eukaryota > Viridiplantae > Streptophyta > Magnoliopsida > Asterales > Asteraceae > Silybum > Silybum marianum. The sequence continues at coordinate 19,759,724 of CM072536.1, read as the reverse complement.
TCATGGAACATGAACTGAAGTTTAATTATATTGATTGCTGGATTAACAAATCCTTTGGATGGAAACAATGGTATTCTGATATCATTAGAAAGCTAAGGATTCCTGTTCATGAAGCAAGAAAAGAAAGTCCTGTCATCAAAGTGATTAATACAAAATTAAAGACAAGAAAAAACTATAGTTGTGCATTTTTTACTGTGGAAAGAAGAAATGGTGAGATATCTACCTTCTCAGAAGCTGACTTTCAGAATGTTTACTTAAGAGATATGCTCAGAGTATGCACGAGTCTTTATCCGTTTCATGATTCGATTTCAAAGTTCAGAAAATCATTTCCAGTTCTCAGAGATGGTTTGTATAAAGAATTTATCTGGGCTGCAAAGACTGATTTTCAAGTTGCATATATGCTGAATAAGAAACAAGTGCATCTGAGTAAACCAAACTTAAGTCTACCTGATATTCAAAATCTGAAGAAAAGTACTCTGGTGATTCAACCTCCAGGTTTTGTATGCAAGTGCTTTCAAGAATTAATCTTTGTGAGATTTGAAGAACTCTACAAGTGTTGCAATGGAACTTTAATGGCTATCAGAGATCGTTTGGTTAAAAGACAAAACAGAAGACCAAAGAATCTGAATGATGAAGATTGGGAGAAGTATAAGAAGCTTGAAAAGGAGATGGTCAGAATCGCAGAATCTCTATTGGAATATAGAAGTCTAATTTTGAAGGATGTTAAACAAATCTTGAATTTTTGGAATTATGATCTGAACTTTTGAAGCAAAGGGGGAGATTGATAGAGATACTAATATAGCTTCAAAAGGTACTGGGTTCTGAAGAGTAAGAAAGATCTGAAGAAAGAAAGACTCAGAACTCAGAAGACAAGCAGATAAAAGCCTAAGGCATAACTTCTGAAGTGGCAACTTCAGAAGTTCTGAAGATTCTGAAGAAGTTCTGAAGAAGGTTCTGAAGACACTTCTGAAGAAGTTCAGAAGTAGTTCTGAACATGCTTGTCATTTTTGTACTGTAACTTTAGCATTTCTATTTCTTGTATAAATAGATAGTTTGTTAGATAGTTAGAACTAACGTTCTCATAAGCTTGTAAAGACACATTTTGTAATACAGTTCATCTGATCAATACAATATACAACATTCAGTGATCTATTTATTGTTATCTTTCTATATCTTGATTGTTTAGGATCTAACAGTTGGCATAATTGGAATCTGTCTGTTTGGTTCATAGAATGTAGGTTTGGAATTGTAATAATATTCCAGTAAATGACTAAAATACCCTTTTTATTAAATTTATTTTTTTTAAAGTAAAATTAATTTAATAAAATAAATATTAATTTTTTCAACTTTTTTAACACTAAAAATAATTTGAGTTTTTTTACAACCAAAAAATGCATAAAACAACTAAAACAGCAAAAATCATAATTTTTTTACAGCAAAAATAGCTAAAAACTGCAAAAAACAGTAAAACCTGTAAAAAAACTGTAAAACAACATCTGTTAGGGCAAGACATATTTTAGTTGTTGCAAAAGACGATGGAGAACCTAACTGCTAGAGGTGAGAAAACCCGAAACGAAACCGAAAAAAAACCGAGAAACCAAAAACCCGAAAAGCCGAAAATTCGAAAACCCGAAAACTGAAAAAAAAAACCCCGAAAAAATCGAACCGGAAAACCAAAAACTGAAGAAAAAAAATCCCGAAAAAACCGAATCAAAAATCCAAATGGTTCGATTTTGGTATTGTTGGGTAATGTGGTAAGGTTATTTTTGGTATCAAAGAAAAACCAACTCAATTCCTATGAATTCCCACCACTAAGGTAAGGAATCTCAAATTGACCAATTATGGAATTCTTTGGAATTTATCAAATTCCAATTCTTGAAAATAATGAACCAAACAAAGGAATTGGAATCTTGTCAATGGAATTCAAATTCCAATTCCATCAGATTCCATTCCTTTCCGGGGAACCAAACGCCTCCTTATGGTACAAGCGCTATGCGGAAAAAGGGTTGTATGTTTTCATCGGGAGGACTTTTAGATTGAAGATTTCTTTTAGTTGGAGAAAACCCGAGCTTGTTAGAATCAAACCATCTATTGTGTGTGGCATTTGAATCTTGGATCGGCATGAGATTTCGAGGACAAAATCATTCTAAGGTTGGGAGGATTGTAACACCCGGATTTTTAGTATCCATAATTTTAAGTTCCGTATGTTTTCGACCTTAGTATAGTCATTTAAAAGTATCGTCGATGTTGGTTGAGTTGGTTATCGCATTTGACAAAAATCTCATTTTGGTCGAAATTTACACTACTCGCGCGCGTGCTCCTATTTTACTCGCGCTCGCGAGCAAACCCCAAAAAGTGGGCAAAAGTATTCTCGCGACCACATGCCTACTTTGCCTGCGTTCGCGTGTAGATGGTCAACCCCTTTTAAATTCGTTTTTTCTCTTCTTTTCCTCATTTTTCTCATTTGTTCTTCTCGTAATGAATTCTCTCTCTCTCTCTCTCTCTAACCAATTCCAAACACCTCCATTACTCCCAATCGATTTCTTCAAGGGTTTTGTGAGATCAAGAGCTAGAGATTATGATTACATGTTCACCATTATTATCTTCTCCATTTGAGCTTCCACCCACTTTCTAGATTCTCACTAAAACCCGATTTAAATACTTGACATACCATTCATTGCCATCTCCAAGTGTTTGAAGACTTACAAACATCAAGATGTCAAGTCTAGCTACAAGATTCAAGTCTTAACCTTCATCTTCATCTTCTCCAACACTCCTTCCTCCATTGTTGTCTATTTCGGGGTTTTCTCTCCAAATCAAGATTTGTAAGTTATTTCTCCCATTTAGATCTTATTTCTTGTTAAAACCTTCCTATTTAGTTCTCTAGAACTTTGTTCTTGAAGCAATTTCGGTATTTTAGAGTTTTGACTATTTGGAAGATTTTAGATTTTTGACTAGTGTTTTCATGGATCTGATCTTTGGGAGTTATTATTGGTGTTTCCAGGTTGCTTATGAACTAGATATGGTTTCTATTGAAGGAAGATTTCCAGATCTGGAATTTCCTTCAAATGGAACTTTTGGGGTAAAGCTAGATTTAGCCTAAATATAGCAAGGTGAGTTCAAGATACTTTGTGAAAACTTTGTACATGGCAAAAACGTCCATTTTTGAAGTATTTACTTGTTTTTCTTGTTATTTATCAAATATGTGAGTATTTGGGTAAGTTTGCATATTTGGTATAAAAGAATTTATAAATCATGAAAAAGGCTTATACATGGGTTTTAGACATTTTGACAAATAAAGTATAAGTGTGGGTTGTTTGGGTGCAATATCTATTAAATGAAAACCATTGCATCTTTAGAGTTTTGGAACTTATAAATCGTTGGAAAATACATGTTATTGTATTATGAGTCATTTTGGAAATACATGAATATGATTTCATTTGGAAAATTGTTCGTCTCAACTAATGTTTCGAGTAATTATATAAGTTTTGAGTTATAGAGTATTTGCTCGGTTTTGACTAAAATGAGTCTCGTGGACATTTGTCAGATTTAAATAATATTTTACATGCTTTGAGTGCGTTGGTCATTCATGTCGGAGTCATGTAATTTAGACTGAGTTGCATTTGGATCCATAGGGATATAAGGCGGTCTTAAAAATCGGGATTGTTGTCCCCTTTCGGTCACGTTTGAGTCATCGAGTTCCTGAAACTTATTGTGTTGTTGGTCGTTGCCAACTGCCATTGACTCTTACGTACGTGCTAAATTAGGGTCATCGACGGCCGGACACTTATTGTGTTGTTGGTTGTTACAATTGCCATTGTCCATAGCACATGCTTTAATTGGAATCATCGAGAGCCTTGCATATATTGTATTCTTTATGTGTTGCCAATAGCCATTGATCTCAGCTAGAATCATCGAGAGCCTCACAATTATGTTGTTGGTTGCTGCCAATTGCCATTGATTCCTTACATAAGCTTAACATATAAAAGTGGCTTACTTACATGTTTCGTCACTATAAATGGTAAATCGGGTCTCCGCTGTTTTCTTCGGATATTTTTATCCCTTTTAGAGGTACGTGTGAGTTAATGGTTTATAAAACTTGGTTAAAGTTATGATTCTATCTTTAAATTTATAAACTTATTCATTGTCGTGTGAGTATTGGGTTTGGATGTGATAAGAGAATAATTTATCACATTTTGACCACTTATTATTTCATATTCTCTTTATTTTTATTTTTCCAATTAGCATAACTTGAGTCTTTTATTCTAATTTGATGTTTATTTGTGTCTGGTGCTAAGTTGGAGAAATTGACCTTGTTTTGTGTTTTTAAGAGGAAAATTCGTAACACTTTAGGTTGATGCAGCAGGGTGTCACAGCATGCAGGCAGCCGCTGCAAGGCAAAAGACATCACTTCATAAGCTTTTTGAAGGAAATCGATTCCCACCCTTTTTGTCCACTCCAGGCCTGCATAATGAAGCATCTCTAGAAGAATATCCATGGAGTGGTTCACATGTTAATGTTGGAAAAACATCTTTTGAATTTTGTGTCATTGTTTAGGAATCATATTCCTCCTTTGTACCATCCTTAAAGATGCCTTTTCCCTAGTATAAATTGAAGTCATATGTAATGTATTAAGACACACTTGAAAACCTACTGTGGAAACACCTAAGGCTTTCACTCTTATTTCCATTTCCTAGTTTTAAGGTTGTTTGACAAGGCAACCAACTAAGTAGTTCATCTAGCTACTTAGAGATAATTGTCATTTCCATTTCCTTGCAATCTAAAAGCTTTTGGTTACATTTCTTGTCATTTACGATTTCTTGCAATTTACGATTCTCGCATATTTACATTTCTTGTCATTTACAATTTCCGTCATTTACAACTTCTAGTCAGTTACATTTTCCGTCATTTACAATCTCTCGTCATTTACAATTTCTGTCATTTACATTTTATGCAATTTACAGTTATGTCTTGCATTTATTTTAAAGCGATGATGGGCTAAACGTCCTAGCTTGGGTTTGAACAAAGGTTTGGGAGATAAAGGTCTATATGATAGTGGATAATTGCTTTCGCTATTGGCCATCTATCTTACTATTCACTCCTAGTTTATGTGTTTCATCCAAGTCATTCTTGAGGAGGTGACGTACCTTGTTTAGGTTGGATGAGTTGGACTTGAATGCAAGCCAACGTAAACATATAGAACTTTGAAGTGTTATAGAAGGTTATTAAGAACCATAGTAGCTTTCCCAAGTTACAACTATATGGAATGCATATGTAAATATCGTATGAACATCAGTTGGGTCACTCAATTGGGTGTTGCTGGTATTTATCTATTTTAATCCTCAAAAGAGGCTGTGCAAACTAGTAGTAAGGTAGAGAACCAATGTTGCAGCATACCGCAGGGTCATGCTGTAGCAAGGTTCCCAACACATTGTTGCTAAACTCCAGCCTGAACTTACACCCTTGCTTTCTTTAATTACTGTTTTCAAGCACTTTTATTTTCATGTCACTATTAACCAACATCCAAAGCATTCTTCTGAATTCATCATCTGAAATCTTACTTTAACTTTGACTTGCTAGAAATCCTTACTTTCCTGTCCCTGTGGATCGATATTCGGTACTTGTACCACTTTATTACTTGTTTCAAACGATAGTGGTTTAACATGTATACTTGCATGATATTCCATTTGTGATTTTCGGGTTACATAATCTGCCGACCAATCACGTTAAATGGGTATTTCTACTTTTAAAGCTTTCATTTCTAATGTCATTTTGGTCTAAAGCTTTTATGATGGAAATAATGAATTTGGGAAAGATGTTGATTTTATAATGAAGTTATTTCATTTGAGAATTATCTTTTATCAAGCAAATCTTTTGATTTCAACCAATTATAAACGTGTTATAAACTCTTGAGCTCACCATGCGTTAAGCCTAACCCTTTTTTCTTTGTCGGCATGTGCATCAGGTTATCGTTGGATTGGTACTAGCTACTCGTGTAGACTTGAGTGCTAGGGAGTAGCACGTTAAAGATTTAGCTCTTGGTGATGATTTCCGCATTTGGAGATACGACTCTTTTGGGTATAGTAACACCCGACCGTATTCATGTCTTAATTTAAGACTTGACCTATCTTAGTAGATGTTTTTATATAATTATTATTTGAGGAATTTCAAGTATTGGTTTATAAGAGAAGGATTTATTCCTTACTTGTTGTATTGATGAAATTTTTAAATTAGTCGTTCTTTCCAGATTTGAGGGTGTTACATCAACGGTTGTTGTTCTTACTTTAAAAAACATATAAAAATTATCTCTTCAATTAATTTTTACTATAGATTAACTTTTTTGCAAAAAAGGGTTGACCAAATGAGCCAAATTCATGTGTTCGAAACTCAGAAGCTCAGTCGAAATGATCCAACCACGTCAGTTTAGCCAACTAGTCAAGAGAAACCAATTCATGAATTGCAACAAAGGCATCTCAACCTCTTGGTATATGTCAAGTTGTCAACCATGCATTGTTAATATTTAATCTCTCTATCAATGTGGGTTAGAAAAAATTTAAGAATGAAGAATACTCAATTCTTTGGATGCTATATATATATAGATATAGATATATAAAGAAGATTAGTATATAAAGATATAATGATAGATATTGGTACTATTGATTGAGTTTTACTAAAAAAAATAATCATTACTCAAAAAATTGAAAGATAAACATGGCTTATATATCCAAAATGAACCTTTTAATTTTCAAAAGGATCTCATCTTTCTCTTATATAACTCTTCTTCTTCTATCGACGTTTCAATTTCTATTAGTTAACAAAAAAAAACACTATTTTATATAGATTAACCTTTTTTTGCAAATAGAGGGTTGACCAAAATGAACCAACCTCATGAGTTTGGAGAGTTAGCCAACATGAGCCAACGATATGAGTTTATAGGATTAGCCAAGAGAATCCAACCCCATGATTTAAAATAAAGAAACCTCAACATCCTCTCATATATACCTATCATCAATTGTCAATCTTTCACCTCTCCATCAATATGGGATATACAAAACTCAAAATCAATGCTAGAAACATAGAATACTCAATTCTTAGGGTGCCACATCATTTCTTGTAGATCTTACTTTTATATACATATAAAGATAAAGATTTTTTATATATAAATTAACTTTTTTTCAAATAGAGGGTTGGCCAAAATAAACCAACCCATGAGTTTGGAGTGTTAGTCAACATGAGCAAAAGTTTATAAGATTAGCCAAGAGAATCCAACCCATGGGTTAAAACAAAGACACCTCAACCTCCTATCATATTTACCATCAATTGTCAAACTTTCATATCTTCATCAATGTGGGATAAACAAAATTTAACCTCAATGTAAGCAAAATTTAACTGGCAAGAAATATAGAGTACGCAATTATTAGGGTGCCACATCATTTCTTGCGAATCTTACTTTTATTTATATAAAGATAAAGATTCTTTATATGAATCAACTTCTTTGCAAATAGAGGGTTGGCCAAAATGAATCAATCCAAGAGTTTGGAGGGTTAGCCAACATGAGCCAACAACATGTGTTTATAGGATAAGCCAAGAGAATCCAACCACGTGAGTTAAAAACAAACACACCACAATCTCCTCTCATATACCTACCATCAATTGATATTCTTTTGTCTCTCCATCAATGTGGGATACATGAAAATGTCAATGCAAGAAATACAGAATACTCAATTCTTAGGGTGCTACATCATTTCTTGTGAATCTTACTTTTATATATAAAAAGATATAGATATAGATACCGACATTTTGTTCCTCCTTTCACAAACCTACCCATTATATTCGAACACATCAATTTCTCATGGTAATCTAAAATTAGTCATGTCTATTATTTAACAAAAAAAAACATTATTTTACTTATTTCTTATATAAATTGATTTATTTTCCAAAAATAAAGTTGGCCAAATTGATCCAACCACATGAGTTGACACAAAACTGTTCACCCATTTATTCTTATACTCACTTTATATTTGTAAACTCGCATTTTCTCACCAATATGAGATGATGAAACTCAACCACATTTTCGAGATATGGGTTGGCCAAAATGAACCAATCTAGGAGTTTGAAAGGTTAACCAACATGTGTTTATAGGATTAGCCAAGAGAATCCAACCCTATGAGTTAAAACAAAGACACCACAACCTCCTCTCATATATCTACCATCAATTGTTAATCTTTCATCTATCCATCAATGTGTGATACACAAAAATCTCAATGCAAGAAATACATAATACTCAATTCTAAAGGTGCTACATCATTTTTTGTGGAACTTACTTATATATATATATATATAGATATAGATGACAACATTTTGTTCCTCCTTTCACAAACTTACCCACTATATTCAAATACATCAATTTCTCATGGTAATATTTTGAGTAATAAAAAATTAGTCAAGTCTATTAGTTAAAAAAACATTATTTTACTTATTTTTTATATAAATTGATTTATTTTGCAAAAATAAAGTAGGCAAAATTGATCCAACCATATAAGTTGACACAAAAGCATTCACCTCTTTATTCTTATACTCAATTAATATTTTTGAACTTGCATCTTCTCACCAATGTGGGATGATGAAACTCAACAACATTTCAAGATTTGAGAATTATCAAGTCTTCATCTATGGCTTATCCCCTGCTTTCTTATACTCACTCCCTACTTCCAAACTTGCATTTCCTCTCCAATGTGGGACGATAAAACTCAACCACATTTCAAGATTTGATAATACTAAACTATCATTATGTCACCTTATTTCCCTTGGTTGTTCTTTTAATATAGATATAGATATAGATTTAGAGTGTTCCCATGGTTAAGTGAAAAGTTTGAAAATGGGACCTAATTCGACTGCCCCTTTCACCTTCTTCAAACTTCGACGACTCTTTTCATCTTCTTCAAACTCCGGCGACTCCCTCTTCTCTCTTCTTTTTCTGTCCCTCCCCCCGATTTCAGTCCATCTACGTCCTTTGCTCTCTTCCTTGGTCTGTTCCCCTCCGGTGAACACCAACAGACCATGGGAGTGGACCTCCGACCTGAACTCCCTCTCCTCCCCCTTCCTGGATAACCCCTTCCCCCAACAGCAACCTGCAACACTGTTCACCTTCATTTCCAGCCACACCTCTATCAAGCATTGCGCTGTTTCAGAAACATACGCACATCTTTTTACTCGAAGCTCCAAATTACGTGAATCCAGTTGCGTTGGAACGATAAAACACAGATGCACAACTTTGAAGTTTTGAGTTTTCTCAAATTCCGTGAGCTGATATGTTTTATTCACTGTCAAAGTCTGTTAATCAATGTTGGAACGAAAGCACTGTTTTCATTCATACTCCTTCTGATTTCAGATGGGTGTTCGCATGTCCATTGTTCAAGGATTCAAGATACATATGTGATATATTTCATTTCACTATCTCCTCTGTTTTTCAATCTAAAGCTTGGAGCTGAACTCAACTCAACGAGGTCTAAAGAGTCAATTTTTTTACGACTGTTTTGCGCAGCTGAGTGGAAACTTGCACAACTCACTTAATTTTCATCCAAATTGGTTGAATCAAAACTTGTTGATAAGCTAAGAGGTTGGAGTTCAATGTGCATGTTTTATGTTTTCTCTTAATCAGGCTCCTTAATGGTCAAAAATAGCGATAAAGTTGAGGCATGAGCCTACATTTAATGGACAGAATGTGCAAAATGTCTCAGTCTTTCAAGAACATGAGCCTAAATTTGAGGGGGGGGCTGGTAACGCCTTGAAGACTTGAAGAATGACACATAAGAGCTTCTAAAGAAATCAAGGGGGAGTTTATTTGATGATGCTTTCTTTATAAAACTATAGGGGGGAGATTATTAGATCTAATTAGCCCCAATTAGATAGAAAGTTTTCTAAAGAATTATATTTTGGGCTTTTTGGGTGTTATGGGCTTGGGCTTTAAAAATTTAATGAGCACCTATAAATATGGTGGCTTCCTTTGTAAAGTGAGACTTGGGATAGAATACACCTTTCACACACATAGACTTATGAGAGTTGATGATTTGATGATTTGATGATTAATGTTCTTTAATTCTCTATCTCTTCTCTACAATTTATGGAGTTTTCTCAATTGTTGCTAGTTTGGGATCTAACAATTGGTATCAGAGGTAGATAATCAATCTGTTGATTATTTGATCTAATCCAGTATGAAGAAATCCTCACTCAACTAGAATTTCTTTGTTTTTAAACTATGGTTTTATTTCTACCCTGTTTTACGAGTTTTTATTGTTCTCATACAATTTTTCTCTAATTCAGTGGTATTTCTAGTTTAAATCTGAGTTTCGCTATTCATTAGTTAACTGTTTCAAGTTCAGTGAGTTAAATCACATCCCATTTTAAATTTCTTCTCGAAATTCTCGTACTCTGTTTTCTTGCAAAATGGCAAATCCAAATTTAAATGCCACGTGCAGTTCAGGTTTAATGACTAAACCTCCCATTCTACTTAGGGATGAATATCCCTAGTGGAAAATTCGTATGATCAATTTCTATGAAGATCTAAATCTCGATCTCAACTCTTATGTGCTAAATAGTCCCTACGTTCCAGTAACTACTATTCCTCGTATACCTGCTACTGCCACTACTAAAGATATTCCAGCAAGGCAAGTTCCAAAGGATAGAAAGGACTGGAATGAAGTAGACAACAAGAAAAACGAAGTTGATCAAAAAGCAAAAAGACTTCTTATCATGGCATTTCCCAATGATATTTTCCAATCCCTGGATCAAGTGATTCTGCAAAAGAATTGTGGGATCAGTTAGCTAATCAACTAGAAGGTGGAACCAAGATGAAGAAAAACAGAAGAGCTCAAGCACTAAATGAGTACAACAATTTCCAGGCCCTTCTAGAAGAAACACTTGAGCAAACATATCACAGATTCAATACATTGATAAATCAATGTAACAGATGTGACATCATCAGATCAAAAGAAGATAACAATGTTCTATTTCTCAAACGTCTGAATCCTGAATGGTCTAATTTGTCAATGTCACTACAAGAAAATCTGGATCTGGAGCAGTGGTCTCTACATGATGTGTTTGGAAGTCTTCAGACCCATGAGAAGGAGGTGCTACTGAAGAAAGTGAACATTGGTGGTCCCTTGGCTCTCATTTCTGAAACCAGAGGGTCAGGGAGAAGGAACAGAGAAGCTGAGAAGAAAGGGAAGAACAAGGCTCTAGTAACAGAAGCCGATATAGTAGCTGGGCTTTCTGGATCAGAAGTTGATGAAATCAACGCTTTTGCTGAGTCTCTAGCTCTTGTTACTAAAAAAATCATGAGAAAGTTTGGTAATCGTTCATTTCGGAACAGAGGGAAAAATGACAACAAAAGTGAACGCCCTACACAAATCTATGTACCCGGATAAGAAGGTCCACGGGTAGAGAAATCAGAGGCAGAGAAGAAAGAGGAAAAGATGAAGAAGAAGGAGAAGGAGAAGGATATCTGCTACAGATGTGGCAAACCGGGTCATTACTCAAAAGACTGCAAAGGAGCTCTAGTCAAAGATGAAAAGTACTACAAGAACAAATAAGAGTACAATGTTGACGAGAGAGCCAAGTATGCTGAGCATAAGAATTGGTGTTGATATCAGTCAAGTGATGCAGAAGCCATGTTCTGTGGAATGGAAATGACAAATGATGCAGAGGATCAGATCTCTGAAACACCGGTTTTCACTACTTCTTAACCTTCTGAACTTGAACAAACTATTTTAAACCTGACTTTCGATTTTGAAAATCTAAAACAAAAGCTTCAAAATGAAAGGAAAGTCTGAAAAGATCTTGAAAAATCTTTCACTCTTATTGAAAAGGAAAGAAATATTTTCAAAAGAGAGATGGAGATTCTCACTGAAAAAAACAAGAACTCTATGTGAAAAATCAAAATATTTCTAAACTTAAGAAATCCACATAAAGTTCATTCAAAGAAGAAATAAATGAACTTAATAAACTTCTGAAGGCTAAGGACAAAGAGCTTGAGGCAAAAGAGAGTGACAGATTAAACTCTGTAGCACTCAAAAATTATTTGCAAAAGGAAAAGGAGTTTCTGCACATTGATCTTCAGAAGAAGGAACTCTTGACTAAAAACTATCAAGACGCTCAGAAAGTGCATGAACAGATAAATGCACAAGTTGGAAAGACAGGTCTCGGATTTGCTGATCTGGATCCTTGTACTTGTAAAAAGAGATTTACCTTAGATTTTGTTTTCTGTATGGGAAAAGAGCAAAAACCTGATTTTCCTGTTTTATATGAACAATCTTTCTTCAAAAGGTCCAAATATGAGAATGGACGTCGAGTTAGAAAACTCAATAAAATATTCCTCTAAAGGAAAGATGTGTAAATCAAATCAAGTTGATTTAAAACAAATCCAGAAGAAAAGCAATTTTTTCAACTTTGGTTCATTTACGCATATTACTTTGAGTTCAGAATCAGATGAGTTTATACCCATAAATACATAAGAAGAACTGAGACTCGAGTTTGAAATAGATCTTCTTAAAGCCCTAGATGAGTGTACTATTCAAAATAGTACAAAACTTAAACCTTTATCTTTTCAAAAGGAAAAACAAGAAAAATATATGTCTTTTGAAAACCATCCAGAGATCACTCCCTGTTCATTTATTGATTTAAATCTTTCTCAAGAAAAAGATAATGATGAGTTTGATGTTTATCCCTGGGAAAACGAAGATCAAAATTATGATGATTTCTTTGATATGTCAAATAAATTATTCACTAAGTTTGAAATCGTATGCCTTCTACTTATGTTCTGGTCAAACAGTGTATAAAGGATAGCCCTGCTATGTTTTTATATATTAACGAAACACCAGAAGTAAGGGCTGCTGGACAAAAGTTAAAAAACTTCCGAATGGAATACCTCTGAACTTAGTCCCTCCAATGGAACAGAGAAAAGTGTTTCCCATTCATCCAGATTTCCTAGATAAGTGCATTCAAGCTAAGTCTTGTCTTGTCTTGACCTAGAAAAGAAAGCTGAAATCAAACAAAAACAGAAAACTGTGCAACAGCCTCAGAAGCACATAAAGTTCACCCGTGAACAGAAAGAAAAATGGGAGTTTAATGAAAATATTCGTCCTTCTATTTCATTGAGATTTACAAAAGATCAAAAGAAGTGGATAGCAAAGAAGAAGCCAACAGAGAAGAATTCACATGTTCCAGAGAATAAGTCTAGCCCCTATAAGAAGTTCATTCGAACAACTGATGCTAGAATAGACAGACATAAAAATTCTTGTAATTATCATTCCAGAAATGAAAATTCAATAAAATCTTTTATATCTCAGAACTCGGAATTTTTCTCTGTGTTACTTAAACTAAAACAGTTCTTCTCAAGTCCACACTGTTTTTCCTCTGACTTCAAGAAACATACAAATTTTAAAGGTCAGAAGAAACAGAAACCTAAAACTAAGACATGCAAACCAGAAGCCTCTAGAAAACCTGCATTTTCACAAAAACAAAAAGAAAAATCAAATGTGAAACCCAAATCTAACTACAAAGGACCCATTATGAAATGGGTACATAAATCTCTCTAATTCTGTATTGTAGAAACAACATGTGCACAGCTGGTATATTGACTCTGGATGCTCGAGGCACATGACTGGAACCAGAAACTTACTCTCCATGTTCAAAGACAAAACTGGTGGAGCAGTAACGTCTAGAGATAATGGAAAGGATCAAATAAAAGGTTATGGGAGCAGTAACGTCTAGAGATAATGGAAAGGATCAAATAAAAGGTTATGGTACGCTACAAGAAGGGAATGTAACTTTATCAAAGGTGGCTCATGTCTCTGGACTAAAGCATAATCTTCTGAGTGTAAGTCAATTTTGTGATGCTAAGATGAAAGTTCTCTTCATTGAAAAGCATTGTTACTTACTATCTCAGGCAGGAAAAGAGTTATGAAGAGCAAAAATAAAAGGTAACCTATATATGGTGAACTTCACCTCTAAATATGGAATAGAATTACTCTGTCTCATCTCCAAGAAGAGTAAAGTAGCTTGGCTTTGGCATCATAAGCTTTCTTATCTTAACTTTCAAAATCTTGAGTTGCTTGTGAAGCATAATCTGGTTGAGGGCCTCCAAGAGGTTCACTTCCAGAAGGATCATCTTTGTCCAGTGTGTGAAATGGGTAAAATCAAAAGAGCTTCCCATAAGACAAAGAGTGATCATTCGTGTCCAAGACCTCTGTGGTCCCATTGTTGTGCAAAGTTTCTCTGGTAAAAAGTATATTCTTGTGCTAATTGATGAATTCTCCAGATATACTTGGCTTGCCTTTGTTAGACAGAAGTCAGAAGTCCCAATTGTATTGATCAACATGATGAAGAGGATTCAAGTGCTTATGCAATGTAAGATTTAGAAGCTAAAAAGTGACAACGGTACTGAATTCAAGAATGCCAAACTTAATGAGTATCTGAAAAACGAAGGAATATCACAAAACTTTTCAGCTGCACGAACTCCTCAACAAAATGGTGTCGTGGAAAGAAGAAATCTCACTTTGGTTAAAGCCGCAAGAACGATGCTTGAAGCTTCTGGACTACCCACACACTTTTGGGCTGAGGCTGTCTCTACTGACTGTTTTACACATAACATATCTATAATTGTCAAGAGACATCTCAAAACTATTAAGTATATAAAGATTGCTTCAAAAGAGACAGAGTTATGAAGTCAAGAGTTCAGATCTTCTGAACTGGTGCAGAATAGATGAAGCCTAAGTAAAGTTCAGAAGATAAAGTCAGAAGTATGGTGAAGAGATCTCAGAAGATAAGCTTGAAGAAAAGCCTAAGGCATAACTTCTGAAGTTGCAAGTTCAGAAGTTCTGAAGACTTCAGAAAACTTCTAAAGGCAGTTCTGAAGGCAACTTCTGAAGAAGTTCTAAAGAAAAGATTTAATATGTATAAATACTATTGGTCTGTGATCTCCTTTTGTATATAAATAGAAAGTCAGTTAGTTAGTCTTTGTGGTTCATGCATACTTGTACTTTCACGATATACAGTTTGTAACTTTGTCAATATCAATACAACAGCCAACTTAATTACTCCAAAATCTTGTATCCTTTATATCTTTCTTGATCATCTTGATCATCTTGATATCCATAATAGAAACTTAATGTTAAATTCTTACACATCTTTGGCTGCATGTGCTATATTCTAAATGATCGAGAAAAACTTGGAAAATTCGACAAGAAATCTGATGAAGCCAAATTCTTGGGATATTC
Source organism: Silybum marianum (assembly GCA_036898165.1). Taxonomy (NCBI): domain Eukaryota; kingdom Viridiplantae; phylum Streptophyta; class Magnoliopsida; order Asterales; family Asteraceae; genus Silybum; species Silybum marianum. The sequence goes on along the minus strand of CM072536.1, from coordinate 19,744,449 downwards.
TCTGACCTCAAAGGCTTTCAGAGTTTACAATCTCAGAACCAAGACGGTCATGGAAAGCATCATTGTAGACTTTGATGATCAGGCACAATTGACTTCTGACTATTCTGATTCAGAACTCAAGCTTAACAATGTTACTTCTGACTATCTCTCCAGTACCAGAGAATCTGAAATTGATGCAATATTTAATGATTTTCTTGGAGAAGAAATACCCTCTGGAGCAGTAGACAGAAGTACACCACTCACTCCATTAGAGGTACCTCAACCTTCTGGAATCACACTTTCCGGTCCCTCTGTCTCTCATTCAGCTTCTGATGAGGAGCCTTCCTCGAGTGCAAATGCAAGTCTAGAGGAACCTCTGCCTCATCCTGATGCAGAGAGTTTTGTCAATGATCCACTTTCCTCTGTGCCTTCATTTGAGGGGGAGAGATTAGGCTTTTCTCCTATTCAAAATACTGAACCAGAAGTTGAACAAGTAGTACAACAACAGAAAATTGCGTTAGAACCCCAACAAGTCTCCCAAACGCGCATGAAAAGATGGGCAAAAGCTCATACAACTGATCAAATAATCGGAGATCCTTCTGAAGGTTTCAAAGCCAGATCTTCCACTGAAATGAAGCCTTCTTTGTCAACTTCTTAAGCATGGTAGAAACAAAACGTGTTCATGAAGCCTTACAAGACCCAAGCTGGATTGATGCAATGCAGGAGGAACTTCTCCAATTAGACAGAAATAAGGTATAGAAGCTTGTACCTTTACCAAAAGATAAAACAACAATCGGTACAAAGTAAATTTTCAGAAACAAGAAGGATGAAGACGAAATCGTTGTCAGAAACAAAGCCAAACTAGTTGCAAAGGGATATTATCAAGAAGAAGGCATTGATTATGATGAAACCTTTGCTCCAGTAGCTAGGCTTGAAGCAATTCGACTGTTTCTAGCCTTCTATGCATACAAGGATTTCAAAGTCTATCAAATGGATGTCAAATGTGCCTTTCTGAATGGAAAATTGAAAGAAGAAGTATATGTCCAGCAACCTCCTGGTTTTGAAAGTGCAAATCATCCAGACTATGTTTATCTGTTAGACAAAGCTCTGTATGGATTAAAGCAAGCACCTCGAGCCTGGTATGAACGTTTATCGAAATTTCTGATCGACAATAGATATGAGAAAGGTAAAACCGATATCACTTGGTTTATCAAGAGTTGGAAAGGTGAGTTAATCATGGTTCAAATTTATGTGGATGACATTATATTTGGCTCTACTAATCAAGCAGAAGTTCAGTTGTTTTCAAAATTAATGGAAAGTGAATTTGAAATGAGCATGAGGGAAGAACTAACCTTCTTTCTAGGGCTTCAAGTCAAACAGACAACCTCTGGCATTTTCATAAATCAAGCCAAGTATGTCTCTGACATTTTAAAGAAATACAAGCTTCACAATTACACAACCATGAAAACACCAATCTCACCTAATACTAAACTTGACTCTGACCCTCTGGGAAGCAAGTAGATGTCTAGAATTACAAGGTATGATTGGATCTCTTCTGTACCTAACTGCTAGTAGACCAGATATAATGTTTGCTACATGTCTTTGTGCTAGATATCAAGCCAATCCCAAAGAATCTCATTTGGCTGCTGTGAAAAGAATCTTTAGATACCTAAAAGGAACAACCTCATTGGGTCTCTTGTATCCAAAGCATTCTGGTTTTGATTTTGTTAAGGTAAACAAGATAGATTTAAAAGGAGACTGGGTTCTCAAATCTTAACTGTTGCTGAACTGATGCTGCAAAGATAAATGAAGTAAAGTTCAGAAGTGCTTATCAAGAAGTCCGAGGAAGTGAAGAAAAGCCTAAGGCATAACTTCTGAAGTGAGAACTTTAGAAGTTCTGAAGATTCTGAAGATGTTCTGAAGAGGTTCTGAAGAACTTCTGAAGACAGTTCAGAAGTGTTTCTGAACTGATATCCTCCACGTGTATAGATACTATAGGACTGTCTTGTAACTACTTTCTAGTTTAGTATCTCTACATGTATATAAATAGAAGGTTAGTTAGTTTGTTATAACTAATGTTCATAGATCAGACTTGTACTTTCATTACACATATTGTAATCTTGATCAATATCAATAACACACCCAACTACGTAAATTAGACAGGAAAAGTACCTTTGGAAGTTGTCAACTCCTTCGAAACAGGCTAATTAGTTGGAAATATAAGAAGCAAAATTGTGTGTCAACTTCCATAGCAGAAGCAGAGTATGTTGTTGTTGCAAGTTGTTGTTCACAAGTGATATGGATGAAAACCCAACTCAGAGATTACGACCTTCTGTATGATAAGATAGCCATATCAGAAAGTGCAATAGCCATCACAGGAAATCCAGTGCAACACTCAAAAACCAAGCACATTGATGCCAGGTATCATTTTATAAAGGATCATGTGGAAAAAGGTATAATCGAAATGTACTTTGTTTCTACTGATTACCAACTTGTTGATATTTTTACAAAAGCATTGGATGAAAACAGATTCAATTTTCTGATCAGCAAGTTGGGCATGCTTAATATGTAATAAAATATCAGAATCTATTGTCAAATGGCTCTTCTTTATCGTTTCATTAAACATGTCTTTGTTTAAAACTCTTTATTTGTAATCTTCTGGATTAAACTTATCACCGCAAGCATACCAGCAGGCAGCAGCTTCTGCTTAAACTAACAATGTTTTTGTACCTCAAAATGTATATTTCTTACGATTTTCTTATCCAAGCACAGTTTGAGGGGGAGCAAAGTAAAAGATGCATATGTCAAAGGGGAACAATTTCTGTTTGAGTATGAAAAATAATTTAAAAAAAGGTAAACATCCAGAACCTCTGAACTAACTCTTGTCGTCAAGGTTGACCAGAAGTCTCTGGCTTGTCTATCCTTCCTTATGGTTCTCTTGTACGATAATTTAAACAACCATCCAGAACTTCTGAACTAATTCGTGTCTTCACGGTTATACAGAAGCCTCTGGATTGTCTATGTAACCTGCTGAATGAATATTTCTCTGAAAATTATACATGTCATTTCCTTCTATACTAACTCTGACCGTCAAGGTTATACATAATCTTCTGACATGTCTGTAATTATCTCTGAACGGTCATTCAATTGTGTTCAAACTTTCTTTTGGTCCCTAAAATATTTTTCATTCGACCAATTGATTGATTTTAAAGTTTTCTTGTAATCCACAAACTTCTGGAATAAATCAAAATGGATGTAATGCTTCAAAAAACTTTTCAATAGTATCATAGTCATTCAGAACTTCTGAAATAACTCTTGTCTCCAAGGTTATACAGAAGCCTCTGGCATGTCTATGAAACTCTCTGCAAAGACATACTTCCTAAGAACATAAGTAGTAATATTCTCTGAATAACTCTTGCCGCCAAGGTTATACAGAAGATTCTTTATTACTTATTCATTCTTCTAACATATGCTCTTCACAAAACGTTTTTCTGGTCCTAAAACGGTTTTCATAAGACCAAATATTTTGATCTTTAAAATTCTTCTGGGATGCTCTTACACAACCTCAAGGGTGAAAAATCAACGATGACAACTAATATACACGCCTAGCTCTCGAAACGGTTCATTTATCTGACACATAGCCACATGTCCAAATCTTAAATGATCAAGCTTTGAACCGTCAGACACGCGTCAAAACCCTATGGTCCACATGCTGAATCATTTAATAGCCCACGTCATCAACGACGATTAATTCCATTAACCACTCGAGTACAGTTTCACTCCGATTATTTAAAGTCGATTTACCAAACCATTTTCACTTTTCACCATCCCTGTCTCTGAATTTCTTGCATTGCAAGAACTTCCATAGCATCAAACCTGCAACTTCAAAAAACCCTAACTGTTCAAATGGCTGCTTCACACGAAAACCAGGCAAATGTGCCCACACAAGACTAAATAGTGGAATCTACTACAGCTTAAAGTGCACCGATACTGTTCTTATCGATCAAACCAAACAACTTCCAGGTACTGCTCAATCCTTCAACCTACAGTGAAGACTATCGCATAATGATCGAGTTCCTCCAAAACCACATTCTGAACGAAGCCCTAACTATTTCAAACCCAAATGTTCCTGAACAATTCGTACAAGAAGTTTGGCAGTCACTTTACGTCAAGAACGACTTTACTTTATCTGGCAGTTTTGATCGCCCAACCTCCACCGAACATGCTGTAGAAGTGAAGATAACCAGAGAAATGATTGCAAGAATCTTCCATCTCCTTGACCCACAAACCCTCTCATTGATTCACTTGAGCCAAATCCAACATCCGATGTTCTGGTGGATTTTTTGAAGTTTCTACGGTACAACCAAGACATAACGAGGGTCTCTGAGTTTAGGACACAATTCTTACCCCCAATGTGGAATGTTCTTGTTTCCATTCTGAACAAAAGCCTTACCTGCAAAATCGGCTTGATGGACCAAGCAAACACCAACATTCTCACGATAATGTATGGAATGTTGTTCAATCGACCTCTGGATTTTGCTGATCTCTTGTTTAGGGAAATCTATGGTGCTGTTCACAACAAGAGTCTTCTTTAACAAAAGGGCAAAACTCTTCCTACTTTGATGTTTCCACGATTTCTAGCCCTATTTATTCAAGGGGAAATCACACAGTGGAGCATTCCCTGTGTTTAACCCTTATGCAAGATTCCTTGTCATGAAGACTCATCGCGATATCAGAAAAATAGAGAACGCTCAAGGTACATGCTTAACCATATTCCTACCACCTCTCCTATCCTCCAAAACTCTAGGGACTCTCTGGTGATCTCAGAACAGAGATCACCTACCCCAGAGTATCTAGGATCCAGAGTAGATAGTGAGGATTCGAGTGAGCATGAGATTGAAAACAATCAAAGCGATACCGAGAGTGTTTCTAACCATGTCGAGTGTTTATTAAGAGGGAGTACATAAGATGTGCAAATGGACACAAATGTGAGATCCCAGCTGAGTCCACCTTGAGCTACCACATCTCCTACGACTGATGTTCAAGCATCGGGACCTATTGAAACAGGACGTACGCTTAGTCCGAACCCAAACCTAGAAACCAACGGATCAGAAGCCATCTCAACTGCTTCTGAATAAAGCACAACCGGGGAAACCAGTTGATCTTCTTCCTCTCAATAGGAAGAAGACTATGAGATAAGATAGTTGCCCCATAACTCGCCACCATCCACACAAAACATTGCTTTCTCTGTGACCAATGAAGTAGATTGGATGGAGGTTGTCACGTCCATGGCAAATCCCAATCCAAATGCCAATGAAATCCTATCAGAGGGGTTATGGCAACAGGACGCACCAAGGACCTATGTACTTGAAATGCATCAAGGTACCCACATCTACATTGACTCTCTAATCTTTGACATTGGAGACCAAGTCAATGTGATCATAACATCCTAAGAGGAAGCTCCTAGGATCCCTCGATGTCAGGATGAAAGTCCCCCTGTACTCAAAGCCAATACAGGTACAAGTGAGGGACTCTTTGAACGCGAGAGATAAGCGGCCCCATGTGTTGTGGATACAGCGGTTACCCCCCCCCCCTCCTGAATTTGTCATGAATGCTACGTTTCAAGCATTTGCTGATCAAACAAAGGGATCCTTGAATGATCTTAAACTTACAATTCAAAAACAGAGGCAAATCTAAATGGAGAGCTCACAACAGTGAATTTTTTTCTTTGTAAAATACGAGCCACACAAACAGAGCATACAAAAAAACTTGCTCAATTTGAGAGATTTCTAATCTCTGCATATGATGCTCGAAGAGATCTTGCCATAGAGCAATTTCAGAAGTTGGAGAGTGACCTTAAAGCCAACACAGAAGCCATCTCCAAACTTCCTTCAGAAATCCCATCTACCTCAACTGCTACAATTTCCTCGGAAGAGCTTCAATCCTTGGTTGTTGATATAAAGAAGCTGTTAGATATAGTTGTTCCTACAGCATGCTCTACATCCTCGGGTCTAGTTTCTAAAGCTGACTTGGCACATTTTCAGAAAGCTATGCTAGAGAAATTCAATGATGGGAATGCCAAATTTGTCTTAAAAATCAACTCTACATCAGCATCTGAGCTTACACAGAAGGTCTTTGCCTTGGATACCTCTGTAAATGCTATCAAGACAACTGTCCATCTATCTCTGATTATCACACTTCGAGAAAACAAGCAAAGGAGGCTAGGGCTTGTAAGAAAGTCGAGCTCAAAAGAAAAAAAATCTGAGGACCAGGATCCAGACGCTTCTGATCCTCAGAAGGGAGAGAAAAGACAAAAGGTGGGATGTACTTCTGACCAAGCTCAACCTTAATCTCAACCAGAGCAACAACCTTCAGAGCAACAACCTTCTAATAAAGAGAATCCCTCTGCTCCATCCACCATTGAAACTCCAATTAATGTAACTCCACTTGCAATGCGTCCCTTACCTTCCGATCCAAAAGTTGCCAACTTCATTCTAAATCTTGAACGAACCAGAAGACAACCAATTCCTCCAATCCCTGGAAGACCAAGAAATACAAACACACGACCAAAAGCTCATGGCCAGCCATCCACATCTACCCCTGCTGTTTAAACATCTATCACTCATGTTCCAGAGGTGAACACTTCAGAAGTCCCAACCTCTGCAATTCCAGAAACCACTCCAGGTCATGAGGTAAACATACCAGAAGCTCCAACCTCTGAAGTTCAAGAACCTTCTATCATTGCAACCCAAGAAACCCAAGTTGCCTCATCTAGCCGGCAAGTTCAACTCACTACCGATCAAAGGATGAAAGCTACAATGGTTGTTCAATCTGATGATCAAATCATTGTTGAGCAAACCAACAAAAGAAGGGTTGATCTACAATGGAGTGTTATGGAACCAGAACAACGTGAACAAGTGGCCAGTGCTCGAATTTCTGGAAGTAGAGAGATACACTTCAATCACTTATATGCAGAGAGGGAAGAAAGGGCTATTTTGATAACACCTGACTTTGCTGTAGGTGCAGATGAGCAAACTAAAGCAAGATTTGCAAGATTCAAACAACCTAGAAGGATTGTTTTTGCCTCATCTCTAATAAGAAGAATAGTTGGGTTAAGGACAACGTACTTTGAAAATTCTGATATCATGTACACAGCATCAAAGGTTGAAAGAGCTAATGGGAAAACTTATACCTTCAGTGACAATGATTTACTCTCTCTAAACCCCTCTGATCTATGACCTCTGGGGAGATACATGAAGCGAAGAAGAAACAACAGTTCAAATGATAACATTGCCTATCTGAGAATTCTGAGTTGTATGGAAGCCCTTGTAGATTACAGAGCCAAGGTAGATTTTCAAATTGGCTTTGAAAGACATGTGGAACGCTTATCAATCACTGTGCCAAATGAAGAGCTTGAGGGAATTGAAACATAGAAGGTTGGTGACCTTATACTTGAGCCAGAACAGGAACAGGGAGTTGTCTTCAGAAGACCTCTTGGCAAAAGGTTCTTCAGGTTAATAGAAGCCTTAAAATATTCTAAAGATATGTTGAATCTAATCAGAGGACTGATTGTTGCGAAGAAGGACGATGTGAATATAATCATCAAGAGAACAACTTTTGATATGGAGAGGGTAAAGAAAATAATTACATACCTTTGCAAGATATTTGTCACTGAAATTTGAGTTCCGGGAATAACTAATAATTTGAGATGTCACTTTGTTGTCACTGAAAATGTTAATCATTGAGAGTCTTTTACTCTTTAGAGGTCAACATACCAAGTTCGCTGATTAAGAGATTAAATCTTGTTTCATCAAGAGGTTTTGTGAAAAGGTCAGCGAGTTGATATTCAGGGGGTACAAAGTGAAGTTCAATTTCACCATTCATAACATGATCTCTGATAAAGTGATATCTAATCTAATTATGCTTGGTTTTGGAGTGAAGGATAGGGTTATTTGCTATTGCAATGGCACTTGTGCTATCACAATAAATAGGAATTTTAGATAGTTGAACGTAATAGTCACTGAGTTGATTTCTCATCCAAAGGATTTAAGTACAACAACTTCCAGCGGCTACATATTCAGCTTCAACAGTTAATTTGGACACTGGATTTTGCTTTTTACTTGTCTAACTTACCAACTTTCTACCTTAGAAGTTGACAAACTCTAGCCGTGATTTTCCTATTAATCTTGCATCCTGCAAAATCACTATCTGAGTAACCAGTTAGATCGAGCCCTGAGCCTTTGGGGTACCAAAGACCAAGATTAGGAGTTCCCTTCAGGTATTTGAAAATTCTCTTTACATCGATTAGATGAGATTCCTTGGGTTCAGCTTGATATCTAACACATAAGCAAGTAGAGTACATGATATCTGGTCGACTCGCTGTAAGATACAGCAGTGAGCCAATCATTCCTCTATAGGCAGTGACATTAACAGGTTCCAATCAGGGTCCTTATTCAGTGTCAGAGGAGGTGCCATAGGATTTTACATTGAAGAACTTTGAGTTAAATCAAACTTCTTCAGCATATCTTTAACATACTTACTCTGACATATGAAGATGCCTTTCTCCGATTGCTTTATCTGAGGACCAAGAAAATATGTTAGTTCACCGATCATACTCATTTTATATTCCTTTTTCATACGTTTAGCAAAACGAGTACAAAGTTTAAGTCTTGTAGAACCAAATATAATGTAATCGACATATACCTGAACAAGAATGGTATGACCCTTCTATTTCCTCAGAAATAGGGTTTGATCAATCTTTCCACGCACAAATTTCTCTTCTAAGAGATATTTAGACATGGTATCATACCAAGCTTGGGGAGCTTGCTTCAACCCATAGAGAGCCTTTTCCAGTTTATAAACATATCAGTATGCTCAGGATTAGAGAAGACTGGAGGTTGTTCAACATAAAGTTCCTCATTCAGCTTGCCATTCAGGAAGGCACTCTTTACATCAATCTGAAAGACTTTAAAGTCTTTATGGGCAACATAGGCTAGGAAAAGTCTAATAGCTTCTAGCCTGGAAACAGGAGAAAAGGTTTCATCATAGTCAACACCTTCTTCCTGTCTGTATCCCTGAGCAACAAGTCGAGCGTTGTTTTGGGTTACAGTGTCATTTTCATCTAGTTTGTTATGAAACACCCATTTAGTGCAAATAACAGTCTTACTAGATGGACGAGGGAAAAGATTCCAAACTTTTTTTCTTTGAAATTCAGTTAGCTCTTCTTGCATAGCACTGAACCAACTTGGATCAGTGATAGTATCATCGATCTTTTTAGGATCGGCTAAAGAAATGAAATTTACAAAGAGATAGATATTACCATACCCCGTCGGGTTTTAATACATGTACCTGGATCACCGATTATCTGATCGATTGGATGATCTCGAGTCCATGGATGAGCTGGTAGTTGAGGAGTTTGATCAATAGAAGATTCAGCGACTTGTTCAGGGAGAAAGGAAAATACTTCAGCAATAGGTTTTTCTGAATTCCTTATCATCCCTAGAGGAGATCCGGATGGGTTAAGATTCTCTTGAAAGGAGAATGGTACTTGATTATTCACTAATAAATCGTTGTTGGAAGGTTCAGAAGGAGGAATGTGATTAAAAGGATTAACACTTATTCCTGAGGAGGAAGGAGTGTCATTGTTGATCGAAATGGGAATGAGATTAGGACAATCATCATCATTTGTTTTAGTGACAGAAGGTGTACTGAAATAAGATTCAGGTTCCCCGTAATGAGACTTCATCCAACTATTCAGTTCCTCGCCATCTTTAGGGACAAGAATAGAATTTGTTGAGCGTGATTCATCAAAGTTAACGTTGATGGTTTCTTCAACATGTTGTTTTTTTTTGTTGAAGACTTTGAAAGCCTTGGATACAGAGGAGTATCCGAGAAGTATACCATCGTCAGCCTTTGGATTGAATTTTCCTAGATGGTCTCTGTCATTCAGGAAATAACACTTATATCCGAAGATGTGTATATAACACCAATTTGCTGAGGAGTCCTCACTGATGAGAAGTTATGAGAGATTCCTTTTTCTTCAAAGAAACTAATCACGGTACTGTTTTTAAATTCAGTGTCATGGTCACTTCTCATGGAGAGAACATAGAGATTGTTCATGACTTCCATCTTCTTGATAAAAGAGATAGTTTTTTCAGGGGTATCACTCTTGGATCTTAGAAAGAATACCCAAGTATACCTGGAATACTCATCAAATATTACAAAAGTGTACTTCTTTCCAGATATAGATTGGACATTGACAGGTCCAAAGAGATTTATATGGAGTAAGTGAAGAGGTGTGGTCACTGAAGAGACTTGCTTAAATCTGAAACTTGCTCTTGTCAATTTTCCTTTTTTCACATGCTGAGCAAAGAGATTCCTTTGCAAAATAATGTTTAGGGAGACCAATGACAAGTTCTTTCCTATATAAATCATTTATCATCTTGAAGTTCAGATGAGAGAGTCTCTTATGTCAAATCCGGTTAACATCAGGAGAGGCCTTAGATAGAAAGCAAACATTCGCTAAATGAGTACTATCCATATTTATGACATAGACGTTTTCTGATCTTTTTCCTTTTAAAGCAAGTTTGTCATGTTTGTCAGTGACAACACATTTTGTCTTTGTGAATAAAACTTTGAAGTCTTTGTCACAGAGTTGACTAATACTCAAAGATTGTGCTCTAGCCCTTCAAAATAAGAAACACGATTGAAGGAGGCTGTTTCGTTGGTCAGAACACCATAACCTTTGGTGTATCCTATGCCATTTCCACCAAAGGCTACTGAGGGACCTTTTTCTTCCTTATATTCAGCGAACAGGGTTTTTGTACCAGTCATATGCCTAGAACATTCTCTATCGAGATACTAGATACCTTTGGCATTCTGGATAAGATAAGGGAATTCATTTTTCATTGGTACCCATAGAACTATGGGTCCTGAGGTGTTAGTGGAAATGTCAGAGGTGGTGGATTTCTCTTTCTTTGAAGATTTTTCTTCAGTGGACTTTTTCATTTGAGTTGTTTTACCAACTTTAGTGGATTTCGCTTTCACTGATTTCTCAAATTGAGCTACTTTCTTTTCATGAGAAATTCTCTCAACCTTAGTGGCATTAGGGCATTTGCTACAATGTGAGTAGTCTCACCACAGTGATAGCACTTCCTATATTTGAAAGAAGGTTTAGAACTAGAAGCATAGTGGGCTTAGTATTTTCAAGACCAGGACCAAGAATTCCTTTCTCCATAGATCTAGGAGGAACAACTAGTTTCTCAGGTTTAGAGGGAGTGAGATCAACCTTGATTCGAGGAGTTGATCTCTGGATATATCCAGGGATCTTCTTCCCAGAAGTCAGAGGATGTCTCACTGAAGGAACAAAAGGATTCTTATTCAGTTTAGGAAAGTTCTTGATCTTAGGAACATGATTAAGGAACTTGTCTTTAATCACCTTCCCTGAGTCTTTGGTAATAGATTTAGAAGGTCTTGACTCAGATGTTGAGGAACACTAAGTGGACGGATCAGAGATAAAAGAAACAAATATTCTGAATTTAAGCATAGAACGATCTTTGTTATTTTCTTCTTGGTCTGAGGAATATCCCATACCACTTTTGACCGTTTTAGGGATTTGAGCATTGATGATCTCACTAGCCTCAACAGAGGCTTTGCACCATTCTTAAATGGTGGCTTTTTCAGCTTTGAGATCAGCGATGGCCTTTTCGCTCTCAGTGATAGCTTGTTGTTTCTCAATGCTTATTGTTTGGTTTACAAAGATTTGGTCTATAAAATCTTCTTCGATTTTAGTAAGCTCTTTAATTTTAAGGTGGCAATTCTTAAGTTGTTCAGATAAGTCCAAATTGATTTGTTCAGCTTTAGTTTTACCGCTTAAAGGATTGTAAAGATCAATAGTTAAAGTGTCAAGAGCCGAAAAACAACCAGATTTAGGGATAGAGGAGTTTTCTAGAATTGATACCTGAGATGGTGAAGGAGTTTTAGGTGATGAGGATTTAGCGACCTCTTCAGCCTCTTCTATTCTAGCTATAAGACATAGGAAAGCTATGTCTTCTTCATCTGACCCAGATTCGTCAGTGGTTTGTGCCCAATCGACTTCTTGATCCCCGTTAACCTCTTCAGCGACAAGGCCTTTGCCTTTTCGCTGTTTTTTCTTCATATTCAAATACTTGTCTTTTAACTTAGAATATTTTTTATTCTTAGTTTTATCATGTATCTAAGAGGATGTTGGATCTTAGATCTGCATTCATTGGAAAATTGACCTTTTTTTGAAAGGCATAGCGGCATCGAACCCACGAACGACTACCACGACCACACGCACGCACGCCTCCCCGGTGGTATCGGGCATCCAAGGACAGCCCAATAATCTGCCACTGTCCCAGCCCAGCTTACGCTGAACCTAAAGCCCAGCCAGTCTACGACTTGGCTGGGGGGTAGCCTAGTCAATGACTGGACCAGCCCAAGGACTGGGTACTCCTCATGCCCTCAAATTGACTCCCCTTGGATTCGAACCCGGGTAGATTAGATACCATCCACAATCCCCCCCCCCCCCCTCAGGATGTTTCCGCCCTTGGAGAAACCAACTAAGGTAGACATGATTTGTGGCAAAGTGACCTTTGTGTTGACAGTTATAGCAGATGGCAGAAGCTTTATCAGTATAAGATATCTTTTACTTGTTAGAGTTAGTGATGCCAGGAGCTCTTCTGAAGTTGCTCTTTCTAGCAAAACGTCTAAAATTATTTGTTAGGAGGGCCAGAATATTATCAAATTCAGAAATATCAACATCAGTAATATCTTCAAAGTTAGAGTGATCTAACTCAGTGATAGATGTAATAGAAGAAGAAACTGTTCTTGAGGGATCATTCTCCAAGGTCACTAAAGCCAAGGAAGAGCTTTTGGCTGATTTATTGTCTTTTAAAATATATTTTTTAAAACTTGAGATTGCTCATGATTGAGTAATATGGCCGTACAAAGCACTTAAGGAAAGAGTTTCAATGTTCTTTGACAATTTAAGACAAGTAGTAAATGTGTCCCACTGTTCATGAAGAGATTCCATGAACTTTGTTAGTACTTCTGAGTTAGAATATTCTCGACTAACTGTTTTTAGATCTATGATCAGACGGTTGAATCTTTGGTGAACTTGAGAAAGTGTTTCATTTTTAGTGCATATGAAACTTTCATACTGTCTCACCAGATTGATCTTTCGAGTTATCTGAACCTCACTAGTTCCTTCATGTTGAATACATAGAGTATCCCACATAGATTTAGGATTCCTCATTTTCATGACGGAGTGGTACACATCATCTGGTAAAGACATTGCAATAATAGACCTAGTTTTTCAATCAGTAGATAGTTCTTTCTTGTCTTCCTCACTCCATTGATGTGGAGATTTGGGAATACGTCTTTCAGGTATAGCAGGAGTAATCGTAGTTGCAGGAACTATAGGGACTAGAAGTGTAGGAATGTATGGTCCATTTTCTACATAGTAGGGGAACTTAGGATAGGATCTGACCCTTCTCGAAATAAAGTCATTCTTTCCTTCCAGATAAGGAAGTTATCTTTAATAAATCTTGGAGGTTTAGCAAGATATACATTGTCAATATAGTTTGTATTAGAATTTTCCATTTTTAAAAAACAAGATATTAGTTTTAAAGATAATAAGCAATAAACATTGCTCTGATACCACTTGTTGATCCCAAGGGAGTCTACAAGAATGTATAAGTATAGAAACAGTTTGTAGAAGGGGGGGAGATGAATACAAACACAATTTTAGTGTTTTTAAATGAGTTTATTGAAAATAAACAAATTTACATGTTGTAAACGGAATAAGAACAAGTATTAGACATATTCTATTGCAACCTTAAATGCAAGTCAGAGGATACATGCCACGTGTCAAGTTTCTATAGGAGACTTGTATCACTAAGGCATACGCAAGAACTCACACTTCTATCAGATGAATGATGCTATCACTGAACCGCATCAGATAACGAGTTGTTCATCTCTTTTTTCAGATAGGTCTTTGACTATCTCTATTTGGTCTTTGGTGTGAGTGTTGTTCTTCAGATCTTCTAAGTCCAGATATTGTTCCTGACTTTCAGTAATCACTGAGTGCAATCCGTGTATGCTATCGTTGAATCGGAACAGTAACTTAACCTTGGATTTTCACTAAGTATATAAAGGAATCATATTCAAATCACTGAAAGAAGTTTGGATCAGCACTTTAAATGACACGATTAATGTGGTTACACTAAAAAATTCGACCTTAGTCAACCAAATTCTTGGATCCGTCACTATCTACGAGCGTCTTCTCTTGAAAATTCTCAATTCCATGGGGTTAAGATGTATGCAAATCGTCGCTTTGTTTGAGGTTTATTTCGGGGTGGGATTAGAATCTTTTTAAAGTCATGTCGTGTACCTGGTCAATTCGGGTATAAGTTAGTGATAGTTTTTAATCATTTTCTAAAATATTTTTTTTGTTACTCCCCATTTTTTTTGTCAATAACGGTTAAATTGATAGCTAGTGGCCACATATTTGGTCATTAATCTATAAATCACTTTTTAGTGACGACTGTGATACCAAAGTTAGCATGTTAAATCAAAGTTAGTATACATCAAAAATTACACCTAACTTTTGCCCATGGAAACAGTGCAAGAGCTTTTGCTAGGAAGTGAACCACACCTAAATTTTGCCCATGTAAACCGAACTTGTTCATCGGCAAGGAACAAAGAAAGAGAATTTAAACTTGAATGGTCAAACATTAGTTTAACTAAGAGTTCAACCGGACCAACTTTACTTAACAAAATTTTCAGAAAAAGTTAGATAAATGTGTTTTGGATTCAGAGTCTGTTATATGATTTGTTAGTTATACAAAGTTATATACATCAAAAAATTACAAATTAAACTTTCTTTTTCAAATAAAATGTTGGATTCTAATTGATATAACCATAACATACACCGCAATAAAATTGGATTTACAGAACACCACCAATATTAAATAAGTGTTCTAATAGACTGTTTTATAAGTCTTAATTTATAGGACCAAAAAATAAAGCATCATATCTAAAAACATTGTAATTAGTTTATAGGATGTTTTTGGATGTTTTAACAACTTTTTTTAGACACTTTTAATACAAAACGTCGTATTATCTATTTTATAGGACAATTTTGAGAAAATGTTCTATAAACCCAACTTTTTATCGGACCCTTATGTTTATAAGATTTTTTTTTTTCACGCAATGTCCTATAAAATAACTCGAGTAAACTATAATTTTCGTTTCTATGGTTTGTTGTTTATAACAATTTTCATCCCTAATCTTAAAAAATTGCTTTTTTAGTTCTTATAGTCTTTATTTTGTTTCCTCTTTCATTCCTAATACTATCCCCATCAAAAAGTCAGTTAAGTCAAGGGCATTGCTGCCTTTTTACTATTTTTACATTTTCAATTAAAAATTTAAAATATAACACAATAAAAGAATATTATATTATCAATATTAACCCCTAATTCCTAGTTAGACAATGAATGCCCCACCTCTGACCGCCTCCTCATCGCCTTCTCGACTGTTATCGGTGAACACCACCACCTCCTCCAACGGTCGTGCATCATCAATCTCCTTCTCGAGGTTTTCTCCTATCGATAGGGGCAAACTACTAAGGGCCGAGCGGGTCGTGCACCGACTCACTTGAATACCGTAAAAGGAAAAAATATAGGTGTTTCAATAGTGCACCCGCTTGGTTTTTTAAAGTGCTGTTACATATTTTAAAATTAAAAGTATAACACAAATATGTAGTTGGTGTAGCGGTTTGTGTTGGCTTTGCTAAAGCTCCATATATGGGAGGAAGTTCCCATCTACAAAATGTCATGCATTTATGTTTAGTAAACTACATTTTTTGTTTTAAATTGATTAGTTATAATGTTATGCAATATATTATTTATTTATTTTGAGTTTTCATATCAGTCTTAACCAAAAAATCGAAATTTTTTATCGAAATAAACTAAAAACTGAAAAAAAATCAAAATGAATCGAAAAACTTTCTCAAAATCAACCAAAATTTTTTTTAAAAAATATACCGAAAGTGAGAATTCGGCTAAAAACACATCGAACGACTTTACCAACTTCAATACAATTTAAAGGTGCACCTGCCTGACTAAAATCTGGGTCGGCCACTACCTATCGATATTTGGCTTGTAGGACCATAAACATTGGAGGAAACAACTTCTGAAAATCGTGGAGCTCTGATATGTGCTCTGGTTTGACCAGAAGAAATCTCTGAAACCCTTTACTCTCCACCGACCGCCGCTAACGTTGTTATCTCCGTTGCTGCCACCATCGCAACACATACAGCCACCATCAACGTGTCCCCTTTCACCGTCGATCTCCTCCCCAAGGTTTCCTGTTGTCGATCTCCTATCAATGTTCATTCTCTCTTGACCCATGTTCTTCCCCTATCCCCACCCCCACCCAAATAAAACCCGTGTTTTCCCCATATTCACTCTGCTATTCTCTCTGCCTCACCGTACCATATAAAACCCTAAACTTTCAGGAGCAGAGGAGCTTCCTCAGTGCTTGGTGAAATCAACCAGAGTACTTGATGGTCTGAAAAGGTTAACGGGTATGAACAAGAGGATCGTGATTTATATTCTGGATTCGTGGAAGAATAGGGATTTGGGAGAGATGGTGCTAGTCAGGAGCAAAAATTCGCAAGAGATCAATAACCAGCTACTTAGAAATTACAATCGAGAATAAACCAAACCAATTACCTGGTGATAATATTACCCAAGTTTGTATAGATTTCCCCTAACCATTCCTGAATTGTCCTTTAAAAAATCTAATGACCTAATTTTTGGTTGAATCGTTTTAGTTTGTTCTTGAATTCCACTCATAATCTCAAAATTGAAGTAAAACAATTTCACTCATAACCTTGGATTACATTCAAGAAAAACAAGCCCTCTGTTCTATCCGTGAAGATAGATTTATTTTTTTGAGGGAATATCGAGTGACAGAGAAAATAAAAAAGGTGGCCGGAGAAGAGGCAACGACGGTGGGTGTAGAAGGGGGTTGGGTTGGTTTCTTTTTTAAATGGGATAAAACAAGTGGACTGAGTTCTAATTTTGCAATAACCTTGATTTAACTCATTATTTAAATAAACTTGGTCCTAGGAATGAAAACCGAAATGAAATTGAAACCATAAAAAAGGCAATATTTAAAGATTAGGGACGAAAATTGTTATAAGTAACAAACCTTTAGAACGAAAATCGTAGTTTACTTAAATAACTAATTTGACGTTTTTTTTAATAAATGTGTCATAATAAACTTGTTACGACGTCCAAAACGTCCTATATACTTATTGCAACGCCTTTAAATATGACGTATTTTTTGGTCCTATAAGTTACTTTTTATAAAATAATCTATTAGAATGCTTAATTATTGATGGCGTCGTATAATTTTGTTGTACAGGCGAAGCTTCATCCTCCCTAACAATTGATTTCGTCGGAAGATATAACTATAATTTGCACAAGTCATCTTATTGTATAAGCTGATGGCAACATTTAGCCAAAATACTTGATTACAAGCACAAACACATCCACACGTTAACATGCACTCATTCGATCGCACTCGTGGTTAAATACTTACATGTAAATGCATCCTCGATCATACTTGTAGGTAAACGTTATCAAACCATATCTTACACTCCTTGATAACTATTGCTAGACTTGCGATCATGAGAGACCAACATTTTTCGTAAGACCCGCGAGACCACATTTTTACACTTGAAACTTCATCACAAACACTGTGAAGGTAACCTTCACAATGTTTTGTTATGAAGTATTTTGCTATACATGTTCAAAAAAAATTTGACTTTTTTTTACCTTTAGAGTGTTTTGCTGTGAACTTTCAAATGTAAAAATATGGTCTCACAGATCTCACGAAAACAGGTTGGTCTCACATGAACCCAACTCACTGCCAAGTTCATATAACTTGGCAGAGAATAAGGCATATAATGACCAAAAGAAAAGCTCCGAATCCAAACCCCCCGCCTTCATGGCTAGCACTGTCTCCATGCGGATATGAACCTAAAGACGCATCATGGATGGGAAAGAAAGCGAAAAGGAAGTATATGACGAGAATCAATAAGATCGGAATAACGACCAAGTTTTCTACCATAGGACTGAAGATTATCAGAGCAAAAATATTCAGCATCAGAAAAGGAATAAGTGGTGATGGACCTCTAGTTTCCATCTCTTTGATCAAAGAAAAATGATCTATCTGGCCACTTTAGAAGCAGGAGATGAGTTATACCATGGCAATTATTTTAAGGTCACATGGTATGTGTATATATAATAATGATATACACGTTTCATTCATTTTATGCATATTTCTTATTGGTGCATTTATAAGAAAAGAAACCTTTAGACATTGGGCTCCATTTAAATTATGACATGATACGAAAAGAAACAAAGATGATTTCTAAAATTTACAGATGAAAAGTTGAAAACGACATACACAAATTAAGTATGACTATTGCTTGCATGTCATTTGATTTTAGTGTTTGTCCATATTTTGATGATATGATAAAAAGGTACTATTGCCGTTCTTGCATTTTTAGTAGTATCTATCTCCAAAACATCAAATCAATTGGGTACACGGTGACCAAGGAGCAATACCGTGCTACTCCCTCAACCCTAAACAAAGAAACCTACCGTAAACGAAGAATTTTTTTGAGGAACACTAGTTATATACAAAAGAGCAACTATATAAGTATATATGCGTATCACACCCACTAATTTCTCTTTTGTATCCCATCTTCTAGTATGAGCACAAACAAATTGGTAGCAGAAGAGAGACTATAAACAATAATGAAAGATGGAAAAAATACAAACAGTTAATTGAGCCATAAAAAATGTTTCAACTTTTATCCAATTAGACTATAAAATTTAAATTAATATTAAATCAAACGCCTTAAATTAATATTAAATTAAACACCTTTTAAAAACTCTTAAAAAAAGTAGTTAATTATATTTCTTTTCAATGACATTTTAAATAAAATATAATTAAAACTCTAACACAACAATTAAAAAGTGTCCTATTAACTTTTATAATAATACGATATTTTAAAGTGTCTAGCTTGTAAAGGTGGTGTCTCAATGGTTTGAGTTTGGGTTCCAAAGATCAATAGTACCAGGAGGTCCCAGGTTCAAATCCAGAGAGGGGTAAAAAAATCCCCTTGTGGCCACGGATGTTCAAATGCGGTGACTCCGGGCTACCCGCAAAGCGGGTAGTCACCCTGGGATTAGTCAGCTCGCATAGCGGGTTGGATATCCAGGTTAATCAAAAAAAAATAGTACGTCACTTTAAATTGTTTTAACAGTCCTTAAAATTATATGTAACACCCGGAATTTTTGTTACTATCTCCCATTGTGGGTTCGCCTTTAAATTTAGCTCTTTAAGGTTTAACTTAAGCTTCTTTGAATATTTTTGGATGTTTTAATGTTTACGTTTCAAAACTCAAGGTAACGTTCGGTTAAGGAGGAAAAAGTGGGTCAAGATAGTTACGAAGTGAGTTCTGAGATGAAACTAGCTTGATAACTAGCCTAAGAGACCATTGCACTCAACAAAGGTTAGCGTGGGTTAGTTCGTTGGTTACCGAAGCCTAACCCACTTGATAAGCAACTTCCAACTCTGGTCACTCAATTTATGCTTCGCGTGAGTTACCTCGATGGTTACCAAAATCTAACCCACTTGATAACTAGCTTACCTCGTGTCTTTTCCAAAAAGAGTCTTCTGAATACTTGTTTATCTGGGAAAAGTTCAAGCTTGGATCGAGCTTCAGCAAATGGGAGGATTATCTTTCATGGAGTTGCCTTCAACAAGCACTATGATTATGCTAGTCTTATTTTTTATGAACTCAAATCTGCAATCTTGAAGAAGTCTACATTCAACTACATACCATTTCAGAGATTTTTTCAAACTCTCATCAAAGGAGCAATGAAAGCTGTATCAAAAGTCCCTGTTCTAGCACATGAGGTACATGTTCCTATCTTTACTATGGACAATTTAAGGCCTCCAAATGCAAAACTTACATTTCCAAATGCAGTTCCACTTCCTTCTCATTTAATTGATCTTGTAAGTCCACCAAATAGGATTGTGAGTGAGCATTTAGAATCTATGGGATTACCTCAACCAGTAGTCCCTTCCCCTGATTCAAACCAGAGTGGTGATAATGCAAGGGAGTCTAGAATTAATAGAAAGAGAGGGGAGGCTGTTCAAGGGGGAGAACAACCTCAAAGATTAAAGAGGAAAAATGAAAATGAGAGAATGGGTAGAAGAGTAAGAAAAAGAATTGATGAGGGGAGAACACAGGTAAAAGAAAAACAAACCTGTGAACCACCTGTTACCAGTCGGGCACCCACATCTTCTATCATTCCACAGTCTTTGGTGGATGATATTGAAAAGGCCAGTGAGCCCATGGCAAATTTGATTAACCCCTCCAGCCACTCACCCATCTCTCAACAGAAGGGTTTTTCATCAATACATCTGGGGCAAGCAACTTATAATCCATTAGGACCCCAATTGGAGGATCCTTTTGTTGAAAATGAAGGATATATGTCCCCCCTTCATCATTTTGAGCACATTGAGTCTGAGAGTCCACTCAACATTGAGCCTACTGAACCACTTAATGTGGAATTCATTCACACTAGCACACATCCTCTAGATGTCACTAAGCAAAGTGTTTGTCACATTGCATCAACAACTATAGATATTCCTATTTCTGGATATCAAGGATTAGTTGGAAGACCTGGTGGGGTGAACATCACAAAAGCCCCATTAATAGAATCAAATGTGGTTCATGATGTCTCTGTGACACATACAGGCCAGCCTTCTTCTGAAGGACTGCAAACAAGACCATCTGTTGGTCTTGGAATCTTACCCACATCTTCTGAATTCACAGAATTTAAAGATTTCTGTACTTCTGAATTTGCAAAGATTCAGAAGGACATCAAGGAATTGACGGATACAACCAAAAAGGTGATGGAGGATCGGTTGGATAAACAAGGGGAAAGTATGGTAAATAAGTTGATTGATTTTCAACTTCAATCTTCTAATGATCTGAATTCTTTCAAACAAGCACTTCTGACTGCTTTTTTCTGAAGTGGCTTCTTCTGTTTCTTCTCTGAAAGCTTCTCAAACTTCTTCTTCTTCTGCACAACAAGATTCTTCCATTTATGCAACCAAGGCTGATATTACTCAGATTTTAAATCAACTTTCTTCTATTCAGAGTTCTCAGACAGATTTAGGCACAAGATTATCTGCTCTAGAATGCAGGCCTCAGTCAGACACTTCTAAAAGAAGTCTTGATGATCAGGATCCTGATAATCAAGAGGAGGAGAAAAGGCAGAGAGTGTCTGAACCAGAAAATGTTGAAAATGTTCATGAGCAAAGTTCTGAGAAAACTTCTGAAGATGCTTAGAATGTTGGTGAAGCATCTAACAGAGTCTCTGAAGCAATAGATGATATCTTATTTGCAGAACATGAAGGGCAAGAGACAAATATTCATTCTTCTGAAGATATAGTAGAAGAAGGGTATGAAACAGAGAAGTTATCCTTTGATTCTGAAGGTAACTTATGCTCAGATAATACAGACATTATTCCTGATTCAAATGAAGATATGCTAAGGGAATATCTTGCATTTGAAGATGTTATTGGTGAGCCCAGTGATCTCTCTGATGTTATTATGTTTGAAGAAGACATGTCTGGAGCTGATGTGGGAGAAAGTTCTGAAGTCAATGAAATAAAAGATTTGGTAATATGGAAGCCCCAACAATCTTTGAGTGATGAATACAAAAGAGCTTCTAAAGAACTATGGAGAATACTAAGCCAATTCTGTTGGGTGCATGTCTTTTTGAATAATCCAAGAAGTCTGGAGTGTAGACTTTTGGACAACAGGTTTTCTGTCTTCAGAGATTTTCTTGATCAACCAGATGAAAAAGTTGAACTAGAATTTGATCTAAGTCATATGGGGGGAACTGAAATTGCAGATGAAATTTTGATGGTCTATTCTGGAAAATTTGAAGTAAGAGTCAGATCCTGCATTACTATTCCCAAAGTTGATATTCCTCTACTTGAAGAACCTATTCTAGATCAAGTCTATGAAAAAGAAGATATATTTCTTTCTGGAGAAACAAGCTTGGAGTTTCCTGAAGCAATTTACTTTCATATATACAAAACTAGTCTGAGGTTTGCAACTCTAGAGGATTTTGTAAGTGATGATTCGTCTGAAGATCAAATTTCTCAAGTTAGAAACTTTGTTCAGAAGCATGGAGTTCAAAATTTGAATGACTCCACTCTTATAAAGAAGATTAGATGTCTTTCAAAGACTGTTGAAGATGATCTAGTAATATTCAGATTTGGAGCAGAAAGAAGAAATGGATATTTGTGTGAATTTACTCAGTATGATCTGTACAAATTAAGATTGCAAGATAAACTGACAGTTCTTCATTATTGTGTTGCTAGAAGTGAAGTTGAGCTTGTTTTTGAAGTTAGAAGAATTCTGGGAATCTACATAAGGAACTTAATCAAGCATGACTTTCAATTAGCTCTGGAATTTGGGTTATCTAAAGTAAATCTGTTGGAACCTATAAACCTTGAAAATACAATGACTAGAGTATTCACTAGTCCAGATCTTGGGTTCAGATATACAGCAGATGGAAATAAAACTTTTTTGATTTCAGATATTTCAAAATACTCTAACTCAACTCTGAATTGGTTTCTTACTTATGCCAAGGATTATATTGAAGATTCAGATGTCAAAGAAGAAATCATATATCTGATCAAAGAAAGAGTTCATTTCAGAGAAATTGTAAGGAAAATTTATCCAGCTAGTCACAAAAGAGAAAACAAGATCAGAGGAGCTGATTATATACTTAGTATTACTTATGATTTCCAAATTCACTCCAAGAAACAAGACTTGGAGGAAATTCTGAAGTTTTCTCTGAACATTGAAAGTTCTGAACTAAGTCAGAAGGATAAAGAGAAAGGGAAAGAAGTAATTTCTGAAGCTATTTCTGAACAGTTGGTTCCTATAGAGCAAGTATCTGAAGAGGAACAACTGCAAGTTCAAAGAATAGAAGAAAGTTCTTTCATTATGTTTCTTGAATATTTCCATCCAGAAATGTTCTTGGAATATGAACAAAAGTTCAACTATATTGACTGCTGGATTCAAAAGTCCTTTGGTTGGAAACAATGGTATTTAGGTATCATTAGAAAAATAAGAATCGCAGTTAATGAAGCAAGAAAGGAAAGCCCAGTGGTTAAGGTAATTAATGCCGACTTGAAGACAAGACAAAATTACAAGTATGCATTCTTTACAGTTGAAAGACAAAATGGTGAGATTTCTACCTTTTCTGAAGCTGATTTTCAAAATGTATATCTTAGGGATCTACTTAGAGTTTATAGAAGTCTTTATCCTTTTCATGATTCAATCACCAAGTTCAGAAAATCAATTCCAATTCTCAGAGATGGTTTGTACAGAGAATTCATATGGGCTGCAAAGACTGATTTCCAAGTTGCTTATGTTATAAACAAGAAACAAGTACACTTGAGCAAACCAAATCTGAGTCTACCAGATATTCAGAATTTGAAGAAAAGCACTTTAGTAATTCAACCTCCAGGCTTCGTTTGCAAATGCTTTCAGGAACTATTATTTGTGAGATTTGAAGAAGTGCATAAATGTTGCAATGGAACCCTCATGGCTATCAGAGATCGTTTGGTGAAAAGACAGAATAAAAGACCAAAGAATCTAAGCAATGAAGATTGGGAGAAGCACAAGAAGCTTGCAAAAGAGATGATTAGAATTGTTGAATCCTTACTAGAATACAGGAACTTAATTCTGAAAGATGTTAGAGAAATTCTGAATTTCTGGAAGTATGATTTGAACTTTTGAAGCTAAGGGGGAGATTGATAGAGATATCATAATAGCTTCAAAAGGGACTGGGTTCTGAAGATATAAGGATCTGAAGAAAAGACAAAGAAAAGCCTAAGGCATAAACTTCTGAAGTGCCAACTTCAGAAGTTATGAAGATTTTCTGAAGAAGTTCTGAAGACACTTTTGAAGATACTTCTGAAGAAGTTCAGAACCTATTCTAAACTTGTCTGTTATGAACGTACTGTTACTTTAGTCTTTCTATTTCATGTATAAATAGATAGTTAGTTAGATAGTTAGAACTAACATTTCCATTAGCCTTGTAAAGACATATTCTGTAATACTGTACATTTAATCAATACATATTACATTTGGCTATCACATTCCTGTTATAATCTTTCCATATATTGATATCTTGATTGTTTGGGTCCTAACATCCTCCTATTTGATTATGATTAAGCAACATAGGAAAATTTCTTGAGAAAATTAGTAAGGACTTAGAATATTTAAAATAAATAAATCTACATATTAATCTGTGAGATCTTTTTCAGCTAATATACTATCTGAATTTAGTTTCATTTATAAGGATACGAAATCACAATTTTTGCAAGTGTAAAAGCTATAAAATCCATTCAATGATTGATTACGGAATGTAATATCAGTGAATATGTAGAGGTTTTAAAGAATTATAGAACTCATATGTTCATTGTCTCTTTTTTCTATTTTCAGGGATCTTTTCAGTACATAGATGGAGTAGAGTACATCATAGTATTTCATTAATCATAATAATTTGAAGAATTACATAATGAAAATGAAATTACAATCTAAGTACATTACACTGAAGAAAATTACAAGGGATAAAGAAAACATCAGAGACTAGTTAGAGAGCTTCTCTTTTCTTCTTCGTAATTCTTTCTCATAGATCGTCTTCTGAATGCACATCGTGCCATAGTTTGCCAAATAGTGATAGTATAGGATCTTGAGAAGTTTTGATAGAGCCTTTCGAATCTCCTTATTTTTGAGAAGTTTTATAAGCCCATCGTTTCCAAGAAATGCCATTCCTGCCTCAGGAAGAGGATTATCTCATTTTCTAAAAATCTTCTTGGTTTAGGAAGGGATGTATTGAGCATTGAAATGTCAGGGATAACGAGGTGGGCAAAAAGACTATCTAAGTCAAATTTAGTCTCATGTTCATGTCTGAACGATGGACCTTCTTCAGCTTCGGACTTAGATCTTCTCGATTTGGATTTCTTAGGTAGAGGAGGAACAATGACGTATTGGGATATCCTTTGCAACGACTGATCAAGATGTCTTTCTACTACGCTCTTGAGTTGAGATTTAGATTTCTGAATGGCATCTATGGTTTCTAGCCATTCAGAGAATCCATAGAACTTAAGGAATTGGGGTTGTTATTCTTCACTTCTACTTCCTCTGAACATAGTCACTCTTATCTGCAGACCTTTTCTTGAGTTGCGTCCTCCGATAGTTCTATGAGTGATCGTTCCAAAATAGAGGCGATAATTTACCTTTTTAGTACAACATGCCAATTCAACATCCTTTGGTTCTTGATTCTATCTGTTAAGGGTTGTAGAGTTTTCTCTTGGGCTATAATAGGATTTACGTTCAGCTTGTTTCTTTCCAGTTCCTTCTCTGCTAGTTTTTCAGCAACTAGCTCACTTTGCTCTTTTGTGTGTCTCTAACGGTTAGCTCTAATTGTTTCTTCTCTGACCAACTTTTGAGCAACTCTTAGACTTTCTTGAGCTTGCTTTATTTCTTCATCTCTGAAGCGCTGAGCTTCTAGGGCTTCTGCTTGTTCTTCAAGGGACAAGAAGGAGAATTCGTGATAGACGCTTATTGGTACAGGCGCTTCAGGCTCAGAGGTACGAAAAAGAATTTTTACTCTAGCCATCACTAGATCTCTTATGAAGTTCGCCCTTCTCTCTTCTTCTTTTGGTTTAGAGATTAGTTGCCTATGCACACGCCTTTGGATAAGGCCTTCTTTCTCTTCAGATTCAGAGTCAGATATATACAAGAACTAATCTTCAACGGAAGGTTCCTTCAGGAATGGAGAATCCTTTAGGGAACAGGGATCACTGAGATGCGAAGAGGAAGAGAGGGGTTCATCAGAAACGAAAGTAGAGGGAGGTGAGGTAGGTGGTTGAGTTTCAGAAGGGGGAATGTATGAGACGTGTGGAAGGCATACCTCAGCGAAGTGCTATCCCTCTGAATTTTTTGAAGTGGGATCAGAATCTATCACTTGTTTATTCTTCCTTGAGGGATCAGACTGCTCCTGATAAGGAGGTTACCTGTCCCCCAAAGGTTCTCTGAAGACTATTCCAGAGGTTGGACGGTTGGCTTTGAAGAATTTGGAGAGGTTGTAGGGAATATCATCATCATCATTTTCATCATCATCATTATTTCCAAATGACTGATGAGGGATATCTTATTCATCATCAACTTCATCATTATCCTCTTCTTCATCTTCATCATCACCTTCTACGATGATGGGATGTTGTTGGGGTTCTTTAGGGAGAAGTGCATCGTCTTTGCTGATTAGCTCATCAGCAAGCTCTTGAGCAAATTTCTCCCCCTCTTTGTTTCCAACAGGTAGAGTGTGCACCAAGAGAGTATGCACATTAGAGTTGAGAGTGGAGAGACTCTCAGCTTGTGACGTATGAGTTTGAGAAATCAAACTTAGGTTCTTTCTGTCCGCTTCAGTAAATGAAGGGGCGTTGCTAGAGATGCCTTAAACAAGGCGCAAAATTTCAGCTTGCGTCTTCTGCATTTCAGCTAGGGTATTCTATTGCTGAACAGTCCGTTCAGCGAGACGAGTAATGGCCCTTTCATTTGCACCGTTATCATCTTTCACTGTTTGAATGTCAGTGAAGATGTTTGATATAGTGGCCTTTATACCAGGGACCCCAGCAACTTGATTGAAGATTATTTCAGAGGCAAGTTGCAAGGTATCCGTCCTCTGCCTTATCATGGTGCATTCATTCACCAGATAATCCATGGCAGGGAATGAGGGAGGGGACAGAGACACCTTGGGTGAGTCCATTGGAATGGAAGGTAGCCTGGAAGCTAACTTCTCTCGCTTCACCTTCTTAAGATCTTCAACATGCTTGAGCTTAGGGGATTTTTGAAGACATGGGCTCCCTAAGAGGAGTAGTAGTAGAAGTTGTAGTTGTGGTTGCTGATGAAAAAACAGGAGTAGCAATATCTGTTGACAACAAAGATAGATGAGCCAAAAAGAGCTCTGGGTTAGAAGAAAGATGTTGGGAGGTAGAGTGTATTTCTAAGGCTTCCTTGAGAGCATCGAAGGATTACTCTTAAGGATGTTACTTGCTACGACAGTATCCTAAGGTTCACTAACCTGTGTCTGAGAATGTTTAAGAGAAACATTCTCAAGTCCTATGCACGTTGCTTTCCAAAATTCAGATTGTCGAAACAAAACTAATTCTTGGACAACACGTTGTTCAACCTCTTCAGAGATAGGGACAACCATCTCTGAATCATGGGTTGATGTGCAGACCAAAGAAAAGGAGGTGGAAGAAGAAGATAAGGTTGTGTAAGTATTACCCGATCCAGCTTCAGCAGAGTTGGCTATCACATTTCCAGGGACCGAGGTCGCTGAAAATGGGGGTAGTGCTGATGAAGCGGCAACGGAGACAGAAGCCATTGTCGTGGCTGTGGAGAGAGGAGGCGTCGGTAGTACGCAGAAGTCAGAAAGAGTAGTCTGTTGAGAGACACTCTTCTTTTGTTTCTTTATTGGTGGCTTGTGAGCAACGGTCTTTTCGTGATCGTCAGTTAGTTGTTTTCTCTTTGGAGGGGAGGAATAAGTGTCCAGGCTGATCACTAATGGGCTTGTCAGTGACCTTGATACCGTCTCTACCTGAGTGGTAGAAGTGGAAGTAGAAGTACCTGCAGGGTCGGCTTCCCTAATGAGGTTTAGCATGTAAGGGAGGTAGGGGCGTCTCTTGGTCTTTCATCGATTTCCAGAGATTTCTTCCCAACCTGAGAGAAACTTTGATTACCCTCTTTGGGGTAGCCTTCATAAATGAATTCCAAGATTGTTGCAACGAACCTTGGATAAAGGATAGTCTTCTCCCTTTTTGGTGCCTGAACTCTACCGTGTAGTTCGCTGAAAATGTAATCAGTGAAATTTACCTTACGTCCATGGCAGAGAGGGAAGCCCATCTCCAAGAATTGCCTACTGGCTTGATCTTGGGAGCCAGTCTTAGTGCCTAAGCACTAAATCACCTGAGTAAAAATGTATTGCCACTTCACTGACAATCTCTTCTTTTCCATTTTGGTTATGGTCTTGACTTCAGCTTCAACAGGCCATCTGTAACCAATAGTGTCCAAGATGTCTATGAGTTCTTCCTTTGAGTGTGCAGAGACCCATTTCTGATTCTTTCCTCTTGAAGGGAGGCGAAGAGCAGCTCTGACAACTCCAGAAGTAAAAGCAAATATCCCTAGGGTGATGGTGAATTTAATAGCAGGGAGCTCATTTTCTTTTTTTAGTGGTGACGGTGGTGCAGTGTGCAGTGTATCAGAACTAGTTAAGATGAGAAGTAATTCCAACATTGACAAGGGTAAATGCATACTTCAGAGGGCATTTCTTGATGCATCTTGCACCGTCAATGAAGTGAGGTTTGTCAGCATGGATGTCAACCAAAGCAATGTAGTTGTTGGGCTTCACTATAGCTTGTCAGGAGTGAAGGTGGACTCAGGAGCAACAATGAACTGAGTGACAGGGACAACTTCTACTTCAGCGTAGTTGGAGACATTTTTGCTGGATGATGCCATTTCTGTTTCAAAGATTGGAACACCAAATAGAAAAATGTTGGCTTAATACAAAGGAGTATAAACAAGAGTTTTTTGGTATAAAGAATTCCAAAGAAGTGAGAAAACAAGTGTTTTGATGAACAAGGTCAAAATACTTGTTATTTGACAGATTTTATTAAAAACGTTTGAATATGGTTTTAATGAGAAGAGACCAAAGTGTTTATTTTTGGTACTAAAATGTACCATAAACAGATTTTAGAAAAGATTTAGGTAATATTTTGGATCAAATGGACCAAAAATGTCTTATGTTCCAAAGAAGAGCTTAAAATGGTGTTTCAATCCAGTTTTTAAACATAAATCTTTGTAACGAAGTGTTATAGAAGACGAGTAGAAATTATAAACAACATTTAAGTTGTTGTTCATACATAGTAAGCAATAAAAAGGAAGATCAAATCTTGAATGAAAGTGGGAAGTAAGAAAAACGCACAAGTGTGTGTTCTTGGTGTTCTTGAGGATTGCAGAGAAAATTCAAATTCTTTCTTGCTTAGGAAGATATGAGCGCATAAAGAATGAAAAGGAATTAAGATTTCCTTATATAGTTGGATGAGAGAGAAAGAGGAGAGAGAAAGAAAACTAAACGACGATTTTAGCTTTTTGAAAAAGGTAATGATGACCTATTGCATGTTCCTAGGGTTTGATTCGATAGGAAA
The DNA here is from genome assembly GCA_036898165.1 of Silybum marianum. Classification (NCBI taxonomy): domain Eukaryota; kingdom Viridiplantae; phylum Streptophyta; class Magnoliopsida; order Asterales; family Asteraceae; genus Silybum; species Silybum marianum. The sequence goes on along the minus strand of CM072536.1, from coordinate 19,715,055 downwards.
CGTTGAGGTCCGTCGTATGTGAGCAATTGCAATAATCAGATTCATTGATATTCCTGGTATAGTAGATGCTATCACACATACAATCATACTCAATCTTAGAAAAAGGTCTGACGTGTCCTTTACTTTTAGCAAAATGATAAGATTATCATTTAAAGAATAAATGTTTAATCATTATCCCTTTAAAATCCTCATCATATGAAGTGAAAGTTTCAGTGATGGGTTTTCTCTTTTTGAGAACGATTCTCTGAATTAAGAAAAGTTCAGAGAGTGTAAGGAAGGAAGAACATACCTTGGCAAGATACTTGTATCACTGAGTCAGAGTTCAGGGAGCGACTGATGAGTGGAAAGATATTTTGCTATCCAATGAATGGTGTTGATCGCTGAGAATTTTCATTCTTCAGTGTCAACATACCAAGTTCACTGTTTAAGATATTTAATCTAGTCTCATCTAGAGGCTTAGTGAATAGGTCAGCGTGCTAATATTCAGTGGGTATAAAATGAAGTTCAACTACACCATTCATAACATGATCTCCCATAAAGTGATATCTGATCTCGTTATGCTTGGTTTTAGAGTGAAGTAAATGGTTATTAGCGATAGCAATAGCACTTGTGCTATCACAATAGATAGGGATATTTGAGAGCTTCATATCGTAGTCTTTGAGTTGGTTCCTCATCCATAGGATTTGGGTACAATAGCCACCATCACTACGTATTTAGCTTCAGTTGTTGATGTGGACACTGAGTTTTTCTTTTTGCTAGTTCAACTTACCAATTTTCCACCTAGAAGCTGACAGCCACGACTGGTGCTCTTCCTATCAATCTTGCATCCTGCAAAATCACTATCCGAGTAACCAATTAGATCGAACCTTGAGCATTTGGGGTACCAATGGCCGATATTAGGAGTTCCCTTCAGATATCTGAATATTCGTTTTACAGCGATCAGATGGGATTCCTTGGGTTCAGCTTGATATCTAGCACAGAGACAAATAGAGTACATAATATCAGGACGACTTGCTGTAAGATACAATAGAAAGTCTATCATTCCTCTATAGTTAGTGACATTAACATGTTTCCTATTAGGGTCCTTGTTCAAGGTCAGAGGAGGTGCCATGAGAGTCTTCACTGCTGAACTTTGAGTTAAAGCAAAAAATTTCTGCATATCATTAACATACTTACTATGACATATAAATATGCCTTTCTCAGATTGTTTAATCTGTAAAGCAAGAAAATATGTTAGTTCACCCATCATACTCATTTTATATTCTTTCTTCATGCGTTCAGCGAAACGAGTACAGAGTTTGGCATTTGTGGAACCAAAAATAATGTCATCGACATATACCTAAGCAAGAATGGTATAAACTTCCTCTTTAAGTTTGCCATTTAGAAAAGCACTTTTAACATCCATTTGAAAAACTTTAAAGTCTTTATGGGCAACATAGGCTAAAAAGAGTCTTAGGGCTTCTAACCTGGCTACAAGAGCAAAGATTTCGTCGTATTCAATACCATTTGGTTCCAATAACAGTTTTACCTGATGGACGAGGTACAAGATTCCAAACTTTGTTCCTGTGAAACTCAGTTCTTCTTGCATAGCATTGACCCAACTAGGATCAGTGATAGCGTCATCTATCTTTTTAGGTTCGGTTATAGAAATGAAATTTATAAAGAGACAGATGTTACCTAGACCACGACGGGTTCTGACACCTGTATAGGGATCACCAATGATCTGATCAATGGGGTGATTTATAGTCCGTCGCTGAGCCGGAGGTTGAGGAGAGTGATCAACAATAGATTCAGCAACTTGTTTAGGGAGAGTAGAAGAAGCATCAGCTATAGGTTCTTCAACATTTCTTATCATCCCTAGAGGAGACTCTGAGGGAGTCAAATTCTCTTGAGTTGAGAGAGGGACTTGGTTGTTTACTGATGGATCACCGTTGGACGAATCAGAGGGTGGAATATGATTTAAGGGAGTAACATCTATCCCTGAGGAGGATGGAGTGTTACTTGAAGTAGGAATGGAATTAGATCCTTCATCATCATTATTTTTAGCGACCGGAGGTGTACTGAAATAAGATTCAGGTTCCTCATAATGAGATTTCATCGAATTATCTAGTTCCTCGTCATCTTCAGGGATGGGAACGGAACTTGATGAGCATGATTCATCAAAGTTAACATGCATGGTTTCTTCTACGTGTTGTCTTCTTTTGTTGAAGACTCTAAACGCTTTAGATACCGAGGAGTATCCAAGAAAGATGCCATCATCAGCTTTTGGATCGAATTTTCTTAAATGATCTCTTCATTCAGGATGTAGCACTTACATCTGAAGATATGTAAGTATTTCAGAGAGGGTTTCCTTTCATGAAATAATTCATAGGAGGTCTTCTTGAATTTTTTGACTATCAGGGATCGATTCTGAGTAAAGAATGCAACGTTAACTGCTTCAGCCTGGAATTGATTTGGTAGATGAGATTCGCTGAGCATCGAGCGAGCAGCCTCGATGATCGTTCGATTTCTTCTTTCAGAAACACCATTTTGCTGAGGGGTCCTCACTGATGAGAAATTATGAGTGGTTCCTTTTTCTTCGAAGAAGTTAACCATGGTACTGTTTTTAAATTCAATGCCATGATCAATTCTCATGGAGCGAACATTGAGATTGTTCAGAACTTCCATCTTTTAAATAAAGGAAGTAATTTCATCAGGGGTATCACTCTTGGAATGAAGAAAGATTACCCAAGTGTACCTTGAGTATTCATCAACGATTACCAGAGTGTATTTCTTTTCAGATATGGATTGGACGTTGAATGGTCCAAAAAGATCCATATGAAGTAAGTGAAGAGGGGTGGTAATTATGTGACTTGCTTTGAGCTGAATGTAGATTTTGTTAGTTTTCTTTTTTCACACGCTGAACAAAGAGATTTCTTTGTAAAAGAGTGTTTAGGGAGACCTTTGACAAGTTTTTTTTTTTGAGAAAGATCATCAATCATTTTAAGTGCAGATGAGAGAGTCTCTTATGCTAAAGCCAATTTATATCTGAGGAAGCTTTGGATAGAAAGCATACATTCTCTGAAATGAGTGCTATCCATATTAATGACATATACGTTCTCTTATCTTTTGCCTTTTAAGGCAAGTTTGTCATTTTTATCATGACCACACATCTTGTCTTTATGAACAAGACTTTGTAGTCTTTGTCACAGAGTTGACTAATGCTTAAGAGATTATGCTTTAGTCCTTCAACGTAGGCAACTCAATTGAATGAAGTTGCTCCATTAGATAGAATACCATAACCTTTGGTGTATCCTTTGCCATTTCCATCAAAGGTCACGGAGGGACCAGTTTCTTCCTTATATTCAGAGAGCAGAGCTTTTCTGCATGTCAAGTGCGTTGAGCATCCACTATCGAGATACCAGATACATTTAGCACTCTACATAAGATAAAAAAATTAATTTTTCATAGGTACCCATAGAACTATGGGTCCTGCATTGTTAGTGGAAACAACAATTTGGCGGACTTGTTATTCGCTGAGAGAGTCTCTTCAGTGGCTATCTTCACCTTGGATGATTTATCATCCTTAGTGGATTTCGCTTTTACTGATTTCTCAGCTTTAGCTACTTTCTTTCCATGAGCTAATATTTCGGCTTTAGTAACATTTGGACATTTGCTAGCAATGTGGATAGTCTCACCATAGTGATAGCACTTCCTATATTTAAGAAAAGGTTTTGAGCTAGAAGCATTCAGAGAGGAAGTCAAAAAAAATTCAGGACCAGGACCAAGAATTCCTTTCTCCATCGTCCTAGGAGGAACTACAAGTTTCTCAGGCTTAGATAGAGTGAGATCAATCTTAATTCTGGGAGTTGATCTCTGAACTGAACCAGGGATCTTCTTTCTAGACTTAGTATGATTCACTGAAGGAACTGAAGGATTCTTCTTCAGTTTATGGAAGTTCTTGATCGAAGGAACATGGTCAAGGAACTTATACTTGATCACCTTCCCTGAATCTTTGGTAAAAGGTTTAAAAGGTATTTTCTCAGAAGTAGAGACACTCTGAGAAGAGGGATCAGGGATAGAAGAAACAAACATTCCAAATTTTAACTTGGAACGATCTGTGTCTATTTCTTCTTGGTCAGAGGAATATCCTAGACCACTCTTGACCTTTTTAGGGATCTGAGCATTTATGATCTTATTGACTTTGTCAGAAGCCTTACACCATCCTTCAATGGTAGCTTTTTCAGCTTTAAGATCATCGATGGCTTTTTCGCGCTCATAGATAGCTTGCTCTTTCTCTATGCTAATTGTCTGCTTTACGAAGATTTGGTCTTTAAAATCCTCTTCGATTTTAGTAAGTTCTTTGATTTTTAGATGAAAATTTTTAAGTTGTTCAGAAAGGTCTAAGTTTATTTGTTCAACTTTTATTTTTCCGTTAAGAGCATTGTAAAAGTCAACAATAGAATCGAAAGCTGATAGGCTATCAGGTATAAGTTTAGAGGAGTTAGAAGGAATAGGTACTTGAGTTGATGGAGGGTTTGAAGAGGAGGTGTAAGAGGCCTCTTCAGCTTCTTCTATTCTTGCCATAAGACATATAAAGGCTATGTCTTCTTCATCGGATCCAGATTCATCAGTAGTTTGAGCCAGTCTTTTTCTTGATCCCAGTCTACTTCTTCAGCGACTAGACCTTTGCCTTTTCGCTGGTTTTTCTTCAGATTTTGATATTTCTCTTTTAACTTAGAGTATTTTTCATTTTTTGTTTTATCAGGAATCTGAGAGGATGAAGTAGCAGCGACCTTTTTGGATCTGCATTCGCTAGCAAAGTGACCTTTGTGCTTACAGTTGTAGCAGATAGCTGAGGCTTTGTCAGCTAGAAGAGTCTTTGACTTATCAGAGTCAGTGATAGCAGGGGTCTTTTCTGAAATTACTCTTTCGAGCGAATCTCCTGAAATTGTTAGTGAGAAGAGCTAGAGGATTATCAAATTCAGAGATATCGGCATCAGTAATATCCTCTGGGTTAGTTTGATCTAACTCAGTAATAGATGTGATAGAAGAAGACACAAGTTTAGAAGGTTCTGTCTCTGAAGTCACTAACGCCAAAGAAGTACTTTTGGCAGTTTTAGTGTCTTTAATGAGGTTTCTTTTTAATGTTTGGGATTGCTCATGATTGAGCAGTATTCCATATAAATCACTAAGAGATAGAGTTTCAGTGTTCTTTGACAGTTTAAGACACGTGGTAAATGTGTCTCATTGTTCAGGAAGATCTTCCATGAACTTAGTCAGAATTTCAAAGTTAGAGTACTCTCTATCAACAGTTTTTCATTTCTAATAAGAGACAGTTCAACCTCTGGTGGATTTGTGAAAGTGTTTCATTTTTCAGAAACATGAAACTTTCATATTGTCTCAACAAGTTAATACGGCGAGTAATCTGAACCTCGTCTGTTCCTTCATACTGAACACAGAGAGTGTCCCATATGGCTTTTGATGTCCTCATTTTCATTACTGAATGATAAACATCATCCGGTAGAGACATGGAAATGATAGATCTAGCATTTGAATCAACAACTAGCTCTTTCTTGTCTTCCTCACTCCATTGATGTGGAGCTTTGGGAATCCTTCTTTCAGGAATAGCAGGAGTGTTACCAGTAGCTGGAACTGCTGGAACGAGAAATGTTGGAACAAATGGTCGATTCTCTAGATAATAGGGGATCTTAGGATCTAACCTTCAAGGAATAGAGTCATTTTTTCCTTCCATACAAGGAATATATCACGGCTAAATCTAGGAGATTTAGTTAAAGATCCATTGTCTATGTAATTTGAGTTTCTATTAGCCATTTTAAAATGAAACAAGAAATAAGTTAGTTTTAAAGATTTTTAGATGCTTCAAACAATAAACACTACTCTGATATCACTTGTTTGTCCCAAAGGAGTCTACAAGAGTTCAAGGATATAGACACAGTTTGTAGAGGGGGGGGGGGGTTTGAATACAAACACAATCTTTTTAGGTTTTTAAATAAGTTTAAATTGAATAAACAAATTTACAGTTGCAAGCGGAATAAGAACAAGTAATTAAACCTATTCTATTGCAACCAAAGAAATCACTAAGATTTGATGCACAAGAACAAGAAGAAACAGAAGCACAGGTTTGAGGAGAGAAAATAGCATGCATAAAGATGAAGAACGGTTCTTCATCTATTTATACCTGTTGCAATAAATGCAAGACAAAAGGTATATGCCATGTGTCAGGTTTCTATTTGAGACTTGTCCTTTTTCCAGAAGACAACCATGCTTTTGGCCGTATATGAACAGTAACCAAATCAGATTTGATGGGGACACAAGAGACAATCCGTATGTCCTTTTCTGACAAGGTATTTGAGGTTTGACTTTTGTGCATCGAGGATAAGATCAACATTGATCTAGCTGAGTAGGCCCTACTTGATCATTGAACTAGAAACTTCAAGGATGAAGTCTTCGAGTATCACTAAGGCTTTGAAAGATCTCACACTTTAGATAGATGAACAATTCTATCACTGAACCGCTTCAGATCACGAGCTATCCATCTGTTTCTTCAGCTATGCCTTCGACAGTCGCTGAATGACTGTATGGTGTGAGTGTTGTTCTTCAGATCTTTTGGGATAGGATGTTGTTCCTGATCTTCAACGATCACTGAGCATAGTCAGGTATGTTATCGCTGAATCTGAACAATATCCTATAATTGGAATTTTCACTAAGTATAAGAGGAATCATATTCAAATCACTGAAAGGAGTTTGGATCAACATATACATATATATATATATATATATATGTATATATTGGATATCTTATGTTCAAAGCTATTAAGGGCCTGGTTGGTAGTGGCTTAATGGGCTTAATAAGGATATAGCTTATTCGGTCAGCTATGTAGAGGTGTTTGTTAGTGACTTAATAATAAAAACAATGACTTATTCGCTTAACTTGAGGAGGGAATTTTTATTAGGACAGACACTTTAATTCCACTTCTGCCCCTCCTCTAAAACACTCGCTCAGCTCTCCAACAACAAAACCCTTAGCAAGAAAAATAAAACCCACGACTGAAACCTCTCATCCCAAGCTCCTTTCCGTCACCGTGCTCCTTCCCTCAATCTCGTCACCATCGCTCCCTCCCTCGGTCTCTCGTCTGCACCACAATTTGACTTATTTCTTCAAGAATTGCAGCAAACCCATTTCTAATAATTTCACACCCATCCATCTCCATATTTTCCTCCCCATCAAGCTCTTGAGCTCTGCAATAATGGCAGCAAAGAAACTTGAATTCATCCTCTTTCTAACCCTCAACTTTGTCGTCTTGCTAAGATTTGCTGAATCGATTGTCCCTCGACAAGAAGATAACACAGTTTTTCGTTAAAAAACCCCATTGTTTCTATTTTAAGAAAATGGGTTTTTGAATTCTTATTCATTTCCCCCTGAAATTTTATGTTTTTGTTTCTTCAAGAAAGCTTGATTTGAATGCCCTTTGCAGTTGAAATTTAGATGCTAAACTTTAGTTGATGTTAAGAATTTCGATGCAAAAAGTTGTATATTTTTGCATTTATGTCATTGATGGTGGAGTATGATATTGAACATTTTCTTTAATTTTCTTTTGCAAGTCTGAACACTATTGTTTGAACATTGATGGTGGAGTATGATTGTTGGTCCCTAAAGGGTCTACAAGAGTTCAATAATAAGTAAACAGTTTGTAGAAGGGGGGGGGGGGGGGTTGAATACAAACACACAGATTTTGGTTTTTAAATTAGTTTATATATCATAGACAAATTTACAGTTACAAGCGGAATAAGAACAAGTTTAAAACCTATTCTATTGTAACTAAGAAACACTAAGTTTGATGCACAAGAAGAAGGAAGAAAGAAATAAAGAGGGTTTAGGTTAGAAGGAATCATGCATTAAGATGAAGAAGATATCTTCATCTTATTTATACCCATTTGCATTTAATGCAAGACAAAAGGTATATGCCACGTGTCAAGGTTGGATAGGAAGCTTGTCCTTGCTAATAAGACAGCCATGTTTTTGGCCGAATATGAAAAGTACCATATCAGATATGATGGGGACATAAGAGACAATTCGTACGTCCTTTTCTGACAAGGTATTAGGTTTGAATTTTGTACATCGAGGATAAGATCAATCTTTAATCTTGTAAAGGAAGCTTCATTTGATCGCTGATTCTGAATCTTCAAGGATGAACTTCAGTATCGCTGAGGCTTCACAAGACTTCACACTTTGATTAGATAATTGCTGCTATCGCTGAACCGCTTTAGTTCACTTAGCTGATTATCTCTTTCTTCAGCTAGGGTCTTCGACTTTCGCTGAATGGTCTTCTGGTGTGATAGCTGATCTTCAGTTCTTCAGAGATAAGCTTGTTGTTCCTTGATCTTCAGCGATCGCTGATGGTAATCAGCGTATGCTATCGCTGAATATTAACAGAAGCTTATATAATGGAATTTCACTAAGTATACAAAATGAATCATATTCGAATCATTGAGAGGAGTTATGATCAACAATGATGTTGAACATTGGTCCTGGATTCAAGAAGAGGGTTGATTCAATAAAGCAAAAGATAAATATAAGGGTAAAATAGTAATTTTGACGATTCAGACAGTTTACTCAGCACAACAAACAAACAACATTTTTATTTACTTATACAGATGACTTTTTCCATACACCTAACTTTATCCATACATGACTTAGTGAAAAACCAACCAAACAGCCCCTAAGGTCTAAGGGATTTAATGTTCTTCGTTGAAAACCGATTTGTGGTCCGGTTATCCTCTTCGGTATAATATTTTTGGATGGTTTGTTTGTGTTTTATGGTTTCATCAGTTTTTGCTTGGTCCATATGTTCATGTGTCGGAATGGGCTTATCTTGATTTATTAGATGACTTCTCGTATTTGGTGAACTTTGAACTTTAGGAGACGGGATTATAGGAGGTCTTTGAAACATTTTTGGTTTGAAATGGGAACTCTAGATATGTTGGTTGCTCCTTACCCAAATGATCTCTGTCATTCAGAATGTAACATCTACATCCAAAAATATGGAAATATTTCAGAGTAGGTCTTCTCCCATTAAACAATTCATAGGGGGTCTTCTTAAATCGCTTAAATATCAGGGATCGATTTTGAGTGAAGCACTCTGTGTTGACTGCTTCAGCCCAGAACTAAGTAGGTAGATGCGATTCGCTGAGCATTGAGCGAGCCGCTTCAATGATAGTTCTATTTCTTCTTTCAGCAACACCATTTTGCTGAAGAGTTCTTACTGAGGAAAAGTTGTGAGAGATGCCTTTTTCTTCAAAGAAATTCACCAGAGTGCTGTTTTTGAATTCAGTACCATGATCACTTCTTATGGAACGAACAATCAGATTGTTCAGAACTTCCATCCTTTTGATAAAAGAAATTATCATTTCAGGGGTATCACTTTTGGATCGAAGGAAGAACACCCATGTGTATCTGGAGTATTCATCAACAATCACCAAAGTATATTTCTTTCCAGAAATAGATTGGACATTGACAGGTCCAAATAGATCCATTTGGAGTAGCTGAAGTGGAGCGGTCACTGAAGAAATTTGCTTTGACCTGAAGGAGGCTTTTGTCAGCTTTCCCTTTTCACACGTTGAACAAAGAGATTCCTTTGTAAAGGTATGATTTGGGAGGTCTCTGACTAGATCTTTTTGAGATAATTCATTTATTGTCTTAAAGTTGATGTGAGAGAGTCTTTTATGCCATAACCAGTTTATGTCAGTGGATGCGTTAGAGATAAAGCACATGTTCTCAGAGTGAGAACTATTCATATTTATGACATACACATTTTCCACTCTTTTGCCTGTTAGGACAAGCTTATCATTTCCGTCAGTGACAGCACATCTATTCTTTAAGAATAGAACTTTGAAGTCTTTGTCACATAACTGACTAACGCTCAAAAGATTGTGCTTTAGTCCCTCAACGTAGGCAACACGAGAAAATGATGTGGCTCCGTTGGATAGAATTCCATAACCTTTAGTGTATCCTTTGCCATTTCCACCAAAGGTCACTGATGGACCAGCTTCTTCTTTGTAATCAGAGAGCAGAGATTTTCTGCCAGTCATATGCCTTGAGCATCCGCTATCAAGATACCAGATACCTTTGGCACTCTACATACAACAAAAGATTAATTGTTTAAAGGTACCCATACTACTATGGGTCCTACTTGGTTAGATAAAGGATTGGCGGAGGAGCTACTAGCTGAAGAACTCTCTTCAGTGGATATCTTCACCTTTGTTGGTTTTGCAACCTTGGCAGATTTCACTCTCGCCGATTTATCAGCTTGAGCTACTTTCTTTCCATGAGCTAGTTTATCAGCTCTAGTAGCGTTAGGACATTTACTTGCAATGTGGGTAGTTTCACCATAGTGATAGCACTTCCTATATTTAAAGGGTTTGGAATTCAGAGAGAAAGCAGGAACTTTTTCAGGGATAGGACTAAGAATTCCTTTATCCATAGTCCTTGAAGGTATAACAACCTTTTTCAGGGGTAGGAGTGAGATCGATCTTAATTATGGGGGTTGGTCTCTTAGAACAGTTAGAGCCCTTCTTCACAGATTTAGAATTTCTCTCTGAGGATTTCTTGTTCCTATTCTGAGCGATCTTATTCTTAGGAACTTGGTCAAGAAACTCGAATAGAAGAAGTTCTTATTCTTGATCACCTTCTTAGAATTTATCATAGGCAACTTTTCTTGAATAGAAGAGGAAGAAGTAAAAGAAGAAGGATCAGGGATAGAAGAGACAAACATTCCAAATTTGAGCATGGAACGATCATTTTCTGATTCTTCCTTTTCAGGGTTATAGCCTAACCCACTTCTTATTTTCATAGGTATTTGGGCATTGATGATCTTATTGACTTTATCAGAAGCCTTACACCATCCTTCGATGGTTGCCTTTTCAGACTTGAGATCAGCGATAGCCTTTTCCCTATCAGCGATGGCTTGCTGCTTCTCGATGCTTATGGTTTGATTTGCAAAGACTTGGTCCTTGAGAGTTTCCTCAATTTTAGAAAGTTCTTTGATTCTTATATGACAATTTTTTAATTGCTCAGATAAATCAGTGTTAATTTTCTCGGCCTTAATCTTTCCATTTAAAGCATTATAAAAATCAACAGTCATAGCATCGAGAGTTGACAAGTTATCACTTTTAGAGAGTAAAGAGATAAAAGGAATTGTTACCCGAGTAGAGGGGACTCAGAGGAAGAAGTTTCAGTAGCTTCTTCAGCGTCCTCTATTCTTGCCATTAGACATAGGAAGGCAAGATCTTCTTCATCAAAGCCAGACTCTTCAGAGGTCTTGGCCCAGTCATCTTCAGCGTCCCAATCAACTTCTTTAGCGATAAGGTCTTTACCTTTTTGCTGGTATTTCTTCAGATCCTTGTATTTGTTTTTCAATTTCAAATACTTCTCTATTTTATCAGAGGTCTGGGAGCTGGTAGGAGCTGCAACTTTCTTTGATCTACATTCACTAGCAAAGTGACCCTTTCGCTGACAGTTGAAGCATATAGCTGAGGCTTTCTCAGCGGGCAATGTCTTTTGCTTTTCAGAGTCAGAGAGATTTGAAGGTTTTCGAAAGTTGCTATTTCTAGCGAATCTTTTAAAATTATTTGTTAAGAGAGCTAGAGAGTTATCAAACTCAGAGATGTCAGCATCAGTGAGTTGATCTTCTGAATCAGTTTGACCTAATTCAGTGACGAAGGTAATAGTGGAAGAAGAAACACTTTTAGGAGGAGTTGCCTATGAAGTCACAAGTGCCAAAGAAGTACTTTTAGCACCTTTAAGTTCATTTATGAGGTTCTTTCTCCGAAGTTGAGATTGTTCCTTATTTAAGAGCATTCCATATAAAGCACTTAAGAACAGAGTTTCAAGATTCTTGGACAACTTTAAACATTGATCGGGTAGTGCCTCCATGAATTTGGTCAGTATTTCAGTGTTAGAGTACACTCTGTTTACTGATTTAAGATCAATCCACAAACAGTTGAAACGCTGGTGAATTTGAGAAAGAGATTCACCTTTATGATACATAAAACTCTCATATTGTCTTACAAGGTTTATGCACCTAGTGACTTGTACTTCAGAGGTTCCTTCATATTGGATACATAGAGTATCCCACATCGCCTTAGAAGTCCTCATTTTCATAACAGAATGATAGACTTCATCTGGTAAAGACATTGCTATTATAGATCTAGCTTTAGAATCAATAGCAAAATCTTTCTTATCTTCTTCAATCCATCGACTAGGAGTTTTAATGATACTCCTTTCAGGGATGGCTGGAGTAGTAGTGGTGGCAGGAACACCAGCTACACTAGTTGTAGGAACAAATGGTCCGTTTTCTAGATAGTAGGGGATCTTTGGGTCAGATTCTTCTAGAAACAGAGGCATTCTTTCCTTCCATAATGGAAAATTATCATGCCTAAATCTTGGAGGTTTAGCTAAGGATCCATTATCATTGTAGTTCGTATAAGGGTTTGACATTTTAAAATAGTTTATAAGAAGAATATTTTAAAGATAAAAGAAGCAAACACTGCTCTGATACCACTTGTTGGTCCCTAAAGGGTCTACAAGAGCTCAATAATAAGTAAACAGTTTGTAGACGCGAGGGGGGGGGGGTTGGGGGGGGGGGTTGAATACAAACACACATATTTTGGTTTTTAAAGTAGTTTATATATCATAAACAAATTTACAGTTACAAGCGGAATAAAAACAAGTTTAAAACTTATTCTATTGTAACTAAGAAACACTAAGTTTGATGCACAAGAAGAAGGAAGAAAGAAATAAAGAGGGTTTAGGTTAGAAGGAAGCATGCATTAAGATGAAGAAGATATCTTCATCTTATTTATACCCATTTGCATTTAATGCAATACAAAAGGTATATGCCACGTGTCAAGCTTGGATAGGAAGCTTGTCCTTGCTAATAAGACAGCCATATTTTTGGCCGAATATGAACAGTATCATATCAGATATGATGGGGACATAAGAGACAATTCGTGCGTCCTTTTCTGACAAGGTATTAGGTTTGACTTTTGTACATCGAGAATAAGATCAATCTTTAATCTTGTAAAGGAAGCTTCATTTGATCGCTGATTCTGAATCTTCAAGGATGAACTTCAGTATCGCTGAGGCTTCACAAGACTTCACACTTTGATTAGATAATCGCTGCTATCGCTGAACCGCTTCAGTTCACTTAGCTGATTATCTCTTTCTTCAGCTAGGGTCTTCGACTTTCGTTGAATGGTCTTCTGGTGTGATAGCTGATCTTCAGTTCTTTAGAGATAAGCTTGTTGTTCCTTGATTTTCAGCGATCGCTGATGGTAATCAGCGTATGCTATCGCTGAATATTAACAGAAGCTTATATAATGGAATTTCACTAAGTATACAAAAGAAATCATATTCGAATCATCGAGAGGAGTTATGATCAACAATGATGTTGAACATTGGTCCTGGATTCAAGAAGAGGGTTGATTCAATAAAGCAAAAGATAAATATATGGGTAAAATAGTAATTTTGACGATTCAGACAGTTTACTCAGCACAACAAACAAACAACATTTTTATTTACTTATACATATGACTTTTTCCATACACCTAACTTTATCCATACATGACTTAGTGAAAAACCAACCAAACAGTCCCTAAGGTCTAAGGGATTTAATGTTCTTCGTTGAAAACCGATTTGTGGTCCGGTTATCCTCTTCGGTATAATATTTTTGGATGGTTTGTTTGTGTTTTATGGTTTCATCAGTTTTTGCTTGGTCCATATGTTCATGTGTCAGAATGGGCTTATCTTGATTTATTAGATGACTTCTCGTATTTGGTGAACTTTGAACTTTAGGAGACGGGATTATAGGAGGTCTTTGAAACATTTTTGGTTTGAAATTGGAACTCTAGATATGTTGGTTGTTCCTTGCTTCAGGCTTGAGTTTTTCATGGTTGCAATGGTCGTAGGCCAGATTGCAGCTTGTGTTAAGTCTTGTTTATGTGGTTAATTACAGCCCTACATGGTTAGGATGGATTTTGAGATGGTAATTGTTGAAATGGATTGGATTTTTGAGATGGTAATCGCTTAAATCGATAGGATTTTTGAGATGGTAATAGTTGGGATGATAATGATTAATTAAGGTAGTATGATTTCTAAGGAGAATGAAAAGATATGGGCCATTGATGGGTGCTTATATCTAATGTGATTGAATCTTGGTGTTGAGGCTGGCTACCAAGATGTTTTATTTTTATGACAGTTTTGATTTCGATTTTAAGTTGAGATGGAGATTTAAAAATTTAATTGACCACTTTATCAGGCCTCTTTTGGTTATTTTTCAAAAAAAATTCTTTGTTTGTTCTTTCATTTAAAAAAAAATAGTTGTGCTTAATTAAATTCCATAAATGACTTTTAATTTTCAATAAAGTTTTGGGATTTCTTCTTTTTTTTTCCAGAAAAAGTGTTATTAATGTGACATCCGGCAAACCGAGACTATCAGGTTAGCATCCAATAAGCTTATACAAGTTCTAGCATAAAGAAATTACCTTGATTAGGATCTAATTAGAATAGTTAAAGCATTAATCGTTAGGATTTCTGGTAGTTGCTTAGAAAACCCGGTTACGGCCCGTAACGGACCAAATCATCTTATAAAATGCCAAACGCATCAACTAACACTTAAGTTATATAAAATATAAAGTTTTCATTTCCTAAACATAAATTTTATTTTAAAATTTATTAATCAAAGCATGAGAAGGTGTTTTAGGGATTTTTACTTCAAGTATTTTACATCTTTATAAAACTAGAATTATCATTATACAATTATGGGATTTTTGCAAAAAAAAATATATCTAAAACCATGGGATGGTCCCCCATGTCTGGACCTTCCCTCCCCCTCTCTTAAAACCTTAGAAACTTTTTCAATCTCTCATTTCAAACAAAAAAAAAACCTCTCATCTCCTCTAAACTAAAAGGACAACTTCTAGAGCACTTCTTCCTCTCCATTTTCTACCATAATTCCAGCCCCAAAGCCTTTTATTTTAACAAGTTCTTGAAGATATTGAAGCACCTTGATCATCCAAGTAAAGTAAAACTTCATCTTCACTATTTTCTTTTCAAATTTTTGGTGAAAAATCCATTCTTTGTACTTTAAATATGCTCTTCTTCTAACCTGCGTTTTTTCTTAAGTCGTAAGGATAGATTACACACCAAGACATGATAAATGTCTTTACAATAAGTGGTAATCCATGACCCAAACATTAGAACTCAAGAAAAGTAGGTAAAATCACCTTGCATGTGAATTTTGGTCTTTGAAACTGGCATTTTGGTGCTGACAGATTACTTGTTGGTACTTCTGTCGCCCATAACTTGCAAAATACTAGTTCAAATGCTATGAATCTTTTTCTAAAACATTATTCTTTGAGTTTGTGTTCTAATACAAGTGGAATCATACAAAAACATGGAGTTTTGACCCCTCAAACACTCATATCAAGTTAAGTGTGCAAACAGTGACTTCAACAGTAGGTAAACCCTACTTTAGACGTCCATATCTCCTTGGTTGTCCATATCTGCTTGGTTATCTATCCAAAATGTTTGATTTTTCTTCTGGAGTTTATTTTAATGAGGTTTCTTTCGAATGCAACTGGTTTCACTAAAAAATATGGTGATTTTGAGTTTCAACTATTTAAAACAAAATAAGTGTGCAATCTGTCCAAAGCTAACAGATTTATCCTTGCATGTTCAAATGACCATAACTCCTTCAAAACTCATGTAAAAATGGTGATTCTTATTTTGGAAGATAGTCCTTAGTGTTAGCTTAAAAATCTATCCAGAAACATTGAAATATAATGAGTTTAGACCCCTCAAAAGACAGTATTATTAAAAGGGTGCAAACTGTTTTGGAGCTGTGTCACCTTATTCTTGTAAAAATTGTTTGAGACTCTTAAACACCTCTAAATATCGTGACATTTGGACAAAATACCCCTAACTCAGTGTTTTAAGACATATAAAAAGATGGATAATTTTATCATCTTGGAAAATACATTAAAGTGGCCATTTTTGAGCCCAAACCTTCTGCCATCAGAATCTGTTTTCAAAAAGAGAACATTGGTTCAAAGTTTTATAAATTCTTGTAAATTTTAAGATTAATAACTTGCATGTGCAATCACCTAATCTTAAGGACTAAATTAGGGCATTTTATAAGATGTGAAGTTGATTAGGCAAGTTGTAGCTTTAAATTAGACCCGAAAAGCTCATCGGTGTATTTCACTCTTATAGGGAGAACGTAGAGCCAGATAAGTAATCAATTCGCTATCGTGTTTGTGTTTCCGCTAATGTCAAGTGAGTATTCACGGCCCCTTTTACTATGTTACTTACAATTTTAGGGGGAAAAACATGTCATAAATTGAAATTCTCAAATGCTTGATGTTAATGAACGTTAAACTTGCAAAATGTTTGAATATCGTTAAGTCCCAAATAGGTGACACTACTAACTAACTCAAAATGAGCCGATAGTTTAGTGGATAGCGCTATTTGGATTGAAAATCCCACCTATTACTGACGAGTAGCTAGTGGTGCACTCTACTAATAACATGGGTTCTACACATGTGAAATTATTTCACCGCTGAGGTAGTTCGAGAAATATAAAGGGCGTTGTTGTCAAAAGGTTTCGTAGTGACTCAACGCTTATGTTTACTAGAAGTACAAAGTGCCTTGCAATACTTCTTAAATTGGAATTTCTTACGCATTTTAAATGCATAATCTGTTACATTTGAAATTGTTTAAAAGTTGTTTGTCAAAATTGAAAACCCGTGAACTCACTATTAATGCCAAAAAATGACTTAACGGTAGCCGGATGATTCAGACCTTAATCAACTAAAGAAAGGAAAATCACTTCTAAAAACCAAATAACAGAAAGTAAACAACACAAAGAATTGTTGACGCGGAAAACCCTCTTCGGAGGGAAAAAACCGCGGACGACCGTAAAGAGGATCGCCGCCGGTGCACTATGGACGTCAAACAGGGACACCGGCCGAACAAGTGAATAAAGTTACAAGACAAAAGTGTGTGAGAGTGTAGTCGTAAGTCTAGGACTAATGTCGTGACTCGTGCAACAGTTGTTGAGACTATCGATGACGTTGTCGAGAGCTGGTATGAACGTTCTCAGAATGCTTTATCCGGTATTCTTTAGATAATTAGTCGTGCCATCCCTGCTTGTTTAATCTCTCTTTTATACTTGATCTTGAGATTCCATCTTTAATTGCTCTCTAACGGCTATAACGGTCGTGCCTTGATGATTAGTCTTTATGACCGCCATAATGTCGTTCGACCTGTAACTGAAAATAATATATATGTATACATAACGGACATAACGGTCGTCTACGTCGCCATTAGATGAGTGTTTACTAACGTTCCGTTAGTTAAGTTATGTTAACTTCTGAAGAGACTAACGATAGTAAAGGAAGAATCCTTAAGAGAGTTAACGAAGTTAACGGTATAAATTTTCGGATATAACAGTTTGCCCCTAAAGTTTTTAAAAAGTTTTTTGGCGGAAGATTTTTCAAGAATTTATTTTTGTAACACGATCAATTTTTTGGTAACTGTATCGATCAAATGCGTTAACTGATGTAGTTAGGATTTGCAACCGGTTTTAGTTTAAAGGATAAGGATTCAGATGATGTCATTCGCGTGATATGCGAATGACATAGGCATGGGACAGGTGTCGGATGTTCGTTGGCTGCATGATAATTTCCGGCTTAACAGCTGTCGAGCCAAGAGGTGAACGAATCGTCCTTTTTACTTGATATATATGGAAACGATTTCTTTTCCGTTTTTAGGCATTCTTCCTCTTTATAACGACCTGCAAGCTTTTTTCTCAAGATCTCTTTTCTTTCTGTCAAAATGTCGAACTTTTTAAGTTCTATCTCAACTCCGGACGATCTTCAGGTCTTTAAGGACCTTGCCTGGATTCCTCGATTATATCGTGTTGGAGAGTCCTGGCGCCCGTAAGGCCGAGGATTGTCCATCTGATCGATTTGTCCTGTATGAGTATCCATTTAAAATCGTTATCCGATGGGAGTTTTTTGCTTTAGTGAGAGACTTCCTGGGTCGATTCAGGACTTCGCCGGGGAAAATGATGCCTCAGTTTTGGAGAATCATTCAAACCATCGAACGATTAACCACCAAGTGGGAGCATGACTTGACTGTCTACGAGTTGCTCTTGGCTTATTAAATCAAAGCCGATTTGGAGTACCGTTTCAGTACTTATACCAAGGATCGCAAGGGTCAAGTGCTGATTCCGGGACAGCAGTGAATGACCGTGGCTGGAGGAAAGTTTCGTTTTCTGCAGTTTGACCCCAACTGCTCCAGTCATGGACTGGATTGTCTATGGTTGGCCCACCGAAGGTATAATTTTTTTTATTTTTTGCTTATCGTATATGTATATTATCTTTAACTTTTGTTGTTTTTTCAGAGGTGGTATGCGATCTTGCCCCTCTTGCTGATTCTTCGGTCAAACTGGCGTTCTTTCGACAGATCCCGAACTGTGGATTTCGTGTCTATGACCCCACAGGAGAATGTGAGGTTGTTGTGTATGAGGAGGATGAGGGTGCGGCCCCTATGGATGAGAAGGATGAGGGTGTTACCTTCATCAGATCGTCCTCTCCAGCATCAGGTTAGTTGAGTTAGGGAACATTTTATTTTTATTTGTTTCCCTTGATCAATTAACCTTGTATATAATCTATATTTTTTCTTGCTTTCAGGACCGCAAAGGGATTTTCCCCATGGTCGTAGGATTTTGCCTGCCCGGAGGGGCTTAAATCATCGAGGCGCTTTCGAGACTCCCCTAAGGGAACCGCCTTCTGGAACTTTTAGTTCCAAGAAGGCGAAGACGTTGGTGGCCGCGAGGCCATCGTTCGTAGCTGGGTCCTCTATCCCGTCTAGGGATAAAGGAAAAATGCCTATGAAAGAGGAGCCTTCCATTTTTGGCAATGACTCTGAGCCTACCACTTTTCTGGTAACGACGTTTCTTTCGTCATCATTTGTCATGCGTTTCGGCAGTCGTGCATTTTTTTCTGACGTTTTTGTTTTATCCAGGCTCTTCAGGCGTCTTTAAGCCAAGCCCTGGCGACTGCTTCCGCTTTGGAGGAGAAGGCCCGTGACCGGGAAAAATGTCTGTTGATATCAGAGGAAAGGGTGCCGGGCAACGCGGAGAGACTCTTTCATCATCTTGAAGAGACCCAAGAGGACCTCTATCAAGAGAGAAGCGTCAACCTCGATCTCCAATAGCGCTTGGACGTTGCCATGGAGAAAATCAAGATCCTGGAGGGGGAGTTGGAGGCTGCCCTTATCGGGAAGGTGACCGAGGTCAATAGCCTTAAGTCTCAGCTAAGTGAGGCTCAAGCAAAGATTGTCGACCTAAGTGGTCGATGGGCGAAGCCTGCTTCTTCCGCTCCTTGATTTTTGTGTTTCATGGGCGACACTTTAGGTCGTGCCATTTTTTGTAATGACTATTAATATATATATATTAATCACTTTTTGTTATTTATCCTTGTTTTTGTGCGATCTTGCGACTTCTAGCGTACCTGCGTTCGAAAGAAAATGTTAGGGTGGTCGTTGGTTTGACCAACGACCCTCCGACGCTCAAGTTAGTAATCGTAATAGAAAATAAAAATAAATAAGTCGTGCGAAAAAGACTTGCGAATTTTAAAAGAAATACTTCCTGAGATGAGTTGCATTCCAGCTTCGTGGGATATCTTGACCATCCATGCCTTGCACGCGATAGGCTCCTTTCCTATGACCTAGGTGATCTTGTAGGGTCCTTCCCATTTAGCCGCTAATTTACCGGCGTTGAGTTTTTGGGTATTTTGGAAGACCCGTCGTAAGACAAAATCTCCTTTCTGGAAGGTCTTAGCCTTCACATTTTTGTTGAAATTTCGAGCGACGGTTTGCTGTTGAGATGCCATTCGAATGAGTGTGGCTTCTCTTAATTCTTCCAGACTGTCTATGTCGTAACTCAAGTCGATTAGATTTTGTTCGACTGTCATGTGGCGTGCCACAGGTACTCTGGCCTCGACTGGCAGTACCGTTTCGCACCCATAAACCAGAGAAAAAGGAGTTAGCCCGGTGGATGTTCTGGGTGTTGTTCGATTAGCCAATAAGACAGTCGGAAGCTGTTCTACCTATTTTCCTTTTGCAGAGCTAAGATGCCGTTTGATGTTATTAATAATAGTTTTGCTGCTTGACTTAGCCAACCCATTAGACCATGGATACCTTGGCGTCGAGGTTATGAGTCTTATGTGGCGATCTTCGCAGAATTTTCTTCGTTCTTTCACTGATGAACTGTGATCCGTTATCACATACTATTTCTGAGGGGATTCCAAATCTACAGATTATGTTCTTTTGGATAAAGGTGATTACTTCCTTGTCCCTTATCTATGAAAAGGCTGCGGCCTCGATCCATTTGGAGAAATAATCCGTGAGTACTAGGAGGTACACTTTTTGTCCGGGGGTCGGAGGTAGCATTCTGACTATGTTCATTCCCTAACGCATGAACGGCCACGGGGTTAATGTCGAGTGTAACGTTTCCGATGGTTAATGCGTCGACCCCGCATGCCTTTGACATGAATCACAACTTTGAACATACCTTGACGCATATTGTCACAATAAACATCATGAATAGTTTTCTTTGATAGGTTTCTTGTCACCATGTTATTAGTAAAACAATCCCACTCAGAACCTAAATTTCTTCAAGAATTTATTATTGATTTCAGAATTCTGTTTCTGAACCCCATTCCTCCTTAGATCATTCAGTATGTTATTAAATCTTTTATAGGTATCTGATAGAGATTCATTCTCCTTTGCCCTGAATCCTTCATATGTGCCTATGCAGATGTTCAGCTTTTGTTCCTGTGACTTTGCACTCCCCTACATTTGGGCTTCAACTTCATCACACATAGCTTTTGGAGATGAAAGACTGTCAATCCTATTAAAGATCTCATTCGGTAAGGCCATGGTAAGAAGATTTAATTCACGTCTATCAATCTTTAACTGTGCTTTCTTAGCAATATTGTACATAGATGTACTCTTCTAGATTTGGGTTGCAGGGATTTCTGGAGTATGTTTTGTTGCCGGGACAATATCTATCGTCACATATACTTCCAGAGGTCCATTGATGATAGATTTCATCAAATCTTCATCTATTTATCCAGAAACTGGATCATTCTTATCCTCCATTGATGATATTCACTAATTAATAAAGCAGGGGGTTTTGTTTCTGAACCAATAGACACATATTCTTTCGACATTCTGTAGATTTGATCGTAAAATTCAAGTGTAATTAAGTTGAAATGATCAATCAAGAAATGATTGATCGAAAAAATTTCAAGCATTTTGTCAAATCTGAAAGAATCTGATCAAGAATCAAGAAACTAGATCAAGAACAGTTGAACGACTCTGATACCAATTAATATTTCCTACAAATTAGAATGTCAGTTAAGCAATAAATCACAAGATTTGTAGCAAAGATGTCGGCTGTTGTATTGATATTCACAAGATTACATTATGCACACATGTGGAAAGTACAAGTATATGTTCTAAAACGTACAACTACAAACTGAATAACTGACTCTGTATTTATACAAGTATAGAAAGTCTAGACTAACAGCTAGGTACATGACAGACCAATGACTTCTATGCACGTGTTGAGTCTTCTTCAGAACCTGTCCTCGGAAGTTCTTCAGAACTTCTTTAGAACCTGCCTTCAAAACTTCTTTAGAACATGTCTTTAGAACTTCTTTAGAAGTTCTTCAGAACCTGTCTTCAGAACTTCTGAAGTCTCCACTTCAGAAGTTCTGCCTTAGGCTTTTTTCATATATCTTTAATCTAAAGTCTCATATTCAGACTTCTAAGGATTCTTCTAAAAGTTGACTTAGCTATTTTTTTTCTGCACCAGTTCAGAACTTCTGACCTCTTCATCTTCAGAACCTTATCTATGTTGAAATAATTCTTTAGATCTTAACACTATCAAAATATATAGGGATTTTAGATAACTAAATGTCGTAATCGGTGGGGAAGCAGGGATCGAAGAACGAGCTGAGCCGTGCAAGGTTCCCCCCTCAAAACTAAGAGGGGATTCTCTCAAAATCTCTGGAGTGGCTCCGCGGAATTCACGAATAACTTTAGGGTTCGAGATTTGACAGTTGATTTCTCATCCAAAAGATTTGAGCACAACAACTCCCGGCGGCTATATACTTAGCTTCAGTAGTTGAAGTGGACACTGAATTTTTCTTTTTGCTAGTCCAACCTTCCAACTTTCCAACAAAAAGCTGACAATCTCTACTGGTGCTCTTCTTATCAATTTTGCATCCTTCAAAATCACTATCTGAATAACCAGTTAGATCGAACCCTAAGTCTTTGGAATACCAAAGACCATGATTTGGAGTTTTTTCAAATATCTGAAAATTTTCTTTACAACTATCAAATAGGATTCCTTGGGTTCATATTGATATCTAGCACACAAACAAGTTGAGTACATGATATCTGGACGATGTGCTGTAAAATACAGCAGTGATCCAATCATTCCTCTATAGGCAGTGACATTAACAAGTTTCCAATCAGGGTCGTTGTTTGTTAGAGGAGGTGCCATAGGAGTTTTCATTGAGGAACTTTGAGTGAGATCCAATTTCTTTAGCATATCCTTAACATACTTACTCTAGCAAATGAAGATCCCTTTCTCAGATTGCTTTATCTGATGGCCAGGGAAATATGTTAGTTCATCAATCATATTCATTTTTTGAGTAAGTATGGGAGGAATCATAACTAAGTCACTGAAGGAGCTTGGATCAACATCATTTTACAACTTTTGTAACACCTACAAAGCCAAAAGCAACGGACTGCCCTAATAACTTAGAATCCAATTTAAACCATAATGGGTTATTGGTAGCTCACTACGTGAGACTTTTAAGAAGCTAACACTTGTTAGTCCCCAAAGAGAGATGGCTAACTAAGTGAGGATTTTGTAGAAGGGGGGGTTGAATACAAAACACACAGAATATACTTTTTTAAATTTTTTTAATATAAATATCAAAAATTTACACACAGGTAGTTTGATGCGGAAAAGAACAGACACACTATTCTATCAAACTAAACACACAGATAACAGTAATTAACTTATACACTAAGGAAGTTAAAACAAGACTGTTATTGCACACAGCTTTGCCGGAGTCAAACAAACTATCACACAGAAGATTTGTTGAAAGCGTGAGATTTCTGGGAAGGACTTCATCTCCTTTTATAGTGCCCATGCATGGGATGCATGTGGACAGCTGTTAAGGTTTCATTAGCTGGAAGTGTATCTGCTGGACAAAGGAAGAGACCACTCCCTTTGTACTAGAAAGTCTTCTTCATCAACTAACGGGGTGGAGAAGAGGCAGCTGGGATGGGAGATTCCAAGTCTTCTTCATCAACTAACGAGAAAGTTGATAAAGGAATAATAGGGATGTCCCTTTGTACAACCATGTCCTTTTGGGAGGGCATGGAGGAGCTTGCTTGGGTTAACTGGTCCTTGGGTCGGGTAGGAATCTTTTCAACACTTACCAACTTTTGGGAGTTAGTAGGTGGATTGTGAGGTGAGACCCTTTGGGTACCCTTAGACTTCTTTGAGGAAGTCTTTGGGGTGCTTTTTGAGTGTCTCCGCTTTTGGGTTTTAGATGCTTGGGTAGAAGCCAAAGGTTCTTTTGGCTTCGTAGCATCGATGGGTGCGGAGGTAGATGTGCCCGACGCTTTGGATCTCTTACGAGATTTGGGCACATCAGTTACTCTAGGTGCAGAAGGGATAGAAGACATACCTGAGGTCCTTCGGAGACGGGGTTCATTTTCTCCCCAAGAGAGAGTTGCATTCCTTGCAAACTCAATCATGGAAGGTCGGAGAGGGTTGTCTGTTGCTAAGACACCCTTTTTCATTATTTGATTTCCCACTTGATGAAGAGGGAGATCATAAATGATATCATCTCTTTTCTCTAGTTTATCTGCCAACTTTGCATGAATAATAAGAGAGAAAAGGCGCTGAAATGGTACCTGAGGACGTCGGAGGGTAGAGAAAGAGGAGATCATTTCATTTAAGAAGTAGCTTGCAAAGTCTATCCTCCTTTGAAATATTAGAGCATGTGCCAATTCAGTTACTTGGGAAGGTGACTGATCCGGACCACCTGTCTTCTTGCTCAGGCACAGAATAAGATGGGCAAAAAGAAAGTTCCATATGTTCCCCATATTCTTTCTTAGAAGTGTACCTGGACCCTTTGACTTTGATCCCCTTGTCTCTTCTATGTAGTTTAAGACAGACACCACTCCTTGGTGTTCATTTCCAAGTGGAAATGTCTCATAAGAATCATAAGTGGGAAGCCTCAGAATATTACGAACATCTTCAACATCAAAAACCACATCATGTTCATCATTGCTGAGAACATATGCTAAGATTTGATCTGTAGAAGCATCAAATGTGCATGATAACCAAAAGTTTCCAAGAAGAAACTTACTCATCTTGGGTTTTGCTGTAAGAGCATACCGGAGAGGGCACCTTTGAAGAAACCAACAGATGTCATTGTACTCAGGATGAGCATTATCAACTCCTATTCGTCCAAAGTAATTGCATGCAGGGAAAGAGAGAGATCCAAATGTCATTGTTTGTTCTTCTGGGGATTTTGAAGGAGATGCCATTGATGAGGAAAGAAGTTGCAGGTTTGAAGATTAGAAGATGAGAGATAGTGGATGCGAGAAAGGTCGTAAGGAAGTGGGGAAGGAGGTTATATATAAGAGGGAATTTCAATTTTCAAAAATAATGATTACTTTTGGTGATTGAAAGGTCAGAATTTTAATGGTTTTTAGGGTTGAATTCGGCGCATGGTCTCTGACATTAATGATGTTGATGATGTCATTTGGGATAAGAACAAAGAATCTTGCTTATCAAGAGTGGTAAGTCAAGAGTTATCTTTAAGGGGTTAAGAATGTGAAGGGTTGTAACGGTTACCTCGGTGACTTGTTCAACGTCGGTGGATGATCTGAGAGAGGGTAAGAGAGACGTCGGTGGCTCGTTGTCTGGGAGAGAGAGAGAGAGACGTCGGTGGTTCGTGAAGAAGATGACGTTGGTGGCTCGTGTTGAGAGAAAACGTCGGTGGTTAGAAGCTTAGGGAAAACGTCGGTGGCTAGAGCAATCGTCGGTGGCTAGATCGATGATGTCAGCATCGGAAAGTGACGCAATGTCGGTGGATGATGACGTCAAGTCGGAGAGTGTGACGTAGATGAAGACGTCGGTGGCTAAAGTTCTCAGAGGCTCGTCGGAAACTAGGGTGTGACCATCGGTGGTTTAACGATGGTGCAATGTTAGTGGCTCGATGGATGTCGTCGGAAAGACAGGACAGGGACAACCGTCGGTGGGTAGAAGGACGGTGTCGGTGGGCGACCGTCAGTGGACGGTGGTTTGATGGTGGTTCCGTCGGTGGCTGGGAGCAGGGATCGCCGTCGGTGGGTTCGAGGTATGGTAAACGTCGGTGGCTAGGTGACCTTAGATGACATTGATGTGTGCTCGACGGTGGATGGGAGTTTGTCGGAAAGTGACGTGTCGGCGGATGAGAGTGACGTCGGCGGCTCAAGGTGTGATCGATGTGTATGGTTTTAGGGTTAGGGTTTTATTGGAGAGAGGTGAAAGAGAGAGAGAGAGAGAGAGAGAGAGAGAGAGAGCGCCACGTCGGTTCTCACACCGACTCTATATATATGTATATTATTATTATAATATATGACTTACCTATATATAAATATATAATATATATAAATATATAATATACATAAATGTATATAATATATATACATATAATATATAAATATATATAAAACATGTAAATATATAAATATATATCATATATATATATAACATACATAAACACATAATACATAAATATATATGTATATGTTAGTCTATATTTATCATACCTAATTCGTCGATGAGGAACTTGAACCTTGCTTCATCAAGGGGCTTTGTGAACAGATCAACTAATTGATAATCAGTGGGAATGAAATGAAGTTTCACATCACCTTTAGAGACATGATCTCTTATAAAGTGATACCTGATATCAATGTGCTTAGATCTTGAATGAAGCACAGGATTGTTGGCAATGGCTATTGCACTTGAGTTGTCACACAGTATTGGGATCTTTGAGAAAATCTGATTGTAATCACACAGCTGACTTTTCATCCACAATATTTGTGCACAACAACTTCCAGCAGCCACATATTTTGCTTCAGCAGTAGAGGTAGACACCGAATGTTGTTTCTTACTTGACCAGCTCACAAGCTTTCCACCAAGTAACTGACAACTTCCAGTTGTACTTTTTCTGTCTATTTTTGAACCTGCAAAATCAGAATCAGAGTACCCGATGAGATCGAAACCTGAGTCTTTGGGAAACCAAAGACCAGATTTATGGTACCCTTCAGATACCGAAAAATCCTTTTCACAATAGCCAGATGTGATTCTTTAGGATTTGCTTGGTATCGGGCACACAGACAAGTAGCAAACATAATGTCAGGTCTACTTGCAGTCAGATAAAGAAGGGATCCTATCATGGCTCTATAATTTGTAATATTAACAGAAATGCCATCAGGATCAGAAAAGAGTCTAAGAGGAGGAGCCATAGGAGTTTTCATGGTAGAGCAAGTATCAAATTGAAACTTTTTCAGAAGATCCTTAATGTATTTACTTTGATTTATGAAAATACCTTCTGGAAATTGTTTTACTTGCAAACCAAGAAAGAAAGTTAACTCCCCCATCATGCTCATTTCATACTCTTTTTGCATGAGGGAGCTAAACTCATCACACAAGGATTCATCGGTGGCTCCAAAAATAATATCATCAACATAGATTTGAACAAGAATGATATTACCTTGTGATTTCTTGAAGAAGAGGGTGTTGTCAACCTTGCCTCGTACATACTTATTTCTAAGTAGATATTCTGAGAGAGTATCATATCAGGCACGAGGAGCTTGCTTCAGTCCATACAAAGCTTTATTCAGCCGATACACATGATATGGATGGACTGGATCTTCAAACCCAGGAGGTTGCTTCACATACACTTCTTCAGCTAGTTCACCATTCAGGAAGGCACTTTTGACATCCATTTGGAATACCCGAAAATTCTTGTAAGCTGCATGGGCAAGAAATATTCGGATAGCTTCCAATCTGGCAACAGGAGCAAAAGTTTCATCATAATCAATTCCTTCCTCTTGCCGATATCCTTGAGCAACCAGCCTTGCTTTGTTCCTTATGACAGTTCCTTCTTCATCCATCTTGTTTCGAAACACCCACTTTGTTCCAATAATAGTTTTGTTTGATGGACGAGGAACTAACTTCCAGACTTTGTTTCTCTCAAATTGTGAGAGTTCTTCTTGCATGGCAATTACCCAGCTAGGATCAGCTAGGGCTTCATTTATCAGCTTAGGCTCAACAATAGAAACAAAGTTGACATATAAGCACAGATTGCTTATGCCTCTTCTTGTTTTTACACCAACTTGTGGATCACCTATGATTTGATCTATTGGATGATCCATGGTCCACTTTAGTGCAGGAGGTAAGGTAAGAGGTAGAGAAGAGGATGAGGTAGGAACTTGAGATGGTGAAGGTAGGTTAGAGGAAGATATGGTGTTTTGGTGGGTAAGGTCTTCTGTAGAGTTAGTTTCAGGAGGTGGAGAAGAAAGAGAGGGTTCTGAAGATAAGGTGGTGTTTATGGGAGGCTGAGAAGGGTTGCTATTTGGAGGATTGGGTTGAGAGGAAGATGGAATTTTACCAACACATGAATTTATCCATAGGTTTAGTTCTTCTTCATTACAAGATAATGAAGATGTTTCAAACTCATCAAACTTTACATGCATGGATTCATCTATGCATTGCCTTCTTAGGTTGAAGATTCTGAAGGCTCTTGAGGAGAGAGAATAACCCATGAAAATTCCATCATCAGACTTAGGATCAAATTTTCCAAGTTGTTCCCTGTCATTTAGCATGTGACAAGCACATCCAAACACATGGAAGAAGTCAACTGCAGGTTTCCTGCCATGGAAAACTTCATAAGGAGTCTTGTCATGCCTTTTGACTATGATAGACCTATTTTGAGTAAAGCATGCAGTGTTAACTGCTTCTGCCCAAAAATAGGTTGCCAACTTGAATTCACTCAGCATTGACCTTGCAGCTTCACACAGTGTTCTATTCTTTCTTTCAACAACACCATTTTGCTGAGGAGTGCGTACGGCAGAAAAGTTTTGAGAAATTCCTTTTAGGTCAAAGAAATCTTCCAGAGCAGCATTCTTGAATTATGTGCCATTATCACTTCTGAAAGACTTCACCAGTTTACCATTCAAATTTTCAATCTTTCTTGTAAACCTGATGATTTCTTCAGCAGCATCACTCTTGTGTTTCAGAAAGAACACCCAAGTATATCTAGAGAATTCATCGACGATTACTAGCATATACTTTTTACCACCTGCATCGGGTGTGCTTACTGGACCGCACAGATCCA
This sequence comes from Silybum marianum, assembly GCA_036898165.1. Classification (NCBI taxonomy): domain Eukaryota; kingdom Viridiplantae; phylum Streptophyta; class Magnoliopsida; order Asterales; family Asteraceae; genus Silybum; species Silybum marianum. Next base: position 19,686,504 of record CM072536.1, on the reverse strand, counting down.
TGTGAAGCATTTGAAGAGGTTGAGAGATAGATGAGCATTGTTTTGTTTTAAAGGAAGTTCTAGTGAGTTTTCCTTTTTCACATGCTCCACACAGCTTTTCCTTTTCAAAAACTATTTTTGGCATTCCAAAAACTAGTTCCTTGTTGGAAAGTTTGTTCAAGGTTTTAAAGTTTAGATGAGAGAACCTTTTATGCCACAGCCAACTTTGTTTGGCTAGTTCTTGAGAGAGGAGACACACAGCTTCTCCTATTGCACTTTCCTTCATGTTGATTATGTATACGTCATTCAGTCGGGTTCCTGCTAGTACAATCTTATTCTGTACATCAAAGACCAAGCACACACACAGCTGGAACATGACCTTATAGCCCAAATCACATATTTGGCTGATGCTTAGAAGATTGTACATTAGCCCTTCAACATGGGCTACTCTAGAGAAAGTGATGGTTCCATTTGATATGGTACCATATCCTTTGGTGACCCCTTTTCCATTTCCTCCAAAGGAAACAGTGGGTCCCTTTTCTTTTGAGAAGTTAGAGAGAAGAAGTTTGTTTCCGGTCATGTGTCTTGAACACCCGCTGTCCATGTACCATATGTGATCTTTATTTGGTACCTGCACCCAGAAACAAATTTAGACTTTTGGTACCCATTTTGAGGTGGGTCCTTTGGGATTAGAAGGCATTTTATTTTTGCGAAGATCCAAACCTTTTGGGCAATTTTTAGCAAGATGAAGAGTATTGCCACAATTATAGCACTTCTTTAAAGAAAATGCCCTTTTAAAATCCATATCATCAAAACTTTGGACAGAGGTTGATGACTGAGAAGAGGAGGGGTGACCGACACCTGGTCTTGGTCAAAGGATACCTTTACCAGGATTTCTTGACTTCTTCAAATTTACTGACCGAGGAATAAAATCAGTAACTATTTGAGATTTCCTTTTAGATGAAAAATTTGATTTAGAAAAAATTTTCTTTTGAGGAGAAAATCTTTTTGGAGAGGGATACTCAGCAACACTTGATGGTTGCTCCTCGGAGTACCTTAACTCATGAAGACTTAAAGAGTTTAAAAGTCTTTGAATAGGTTTAGGAGAAGAAGAAGAGCTTGGAAGAGTTGAAACTTTTGAAGACTCAGGAGATATTTCTTTAGCTTTAACAAAGACTCCAAACTTCTTAGAACTAGATTCTACTTTGAGCATGTCAAGTAGATCTATAGAGTGAACGGAGGTAAAGTCCTCAGATGAGTAACCGAAGAGATCATCATCGTCATCGGAAAGGAAACCAGCAGGAAACCTTGACACTCAGAAGAAGGAAGTGGAAGGTCGAAAGGTTGAGGATCATCTTTTCCATAACCAAGGCCAGACTTATCATTGCTAGTGATTTGATCTTGAAGAATCCTTTCAAGATTCTTAGAGATTTAGTCCATTTAGACAGAACCTCTTGTTCCTTTTCAAGAGTGGAAGAGATTTTTGATTTTTACTCAGAAAGGTTGTCGTTTAAATACCTTAGGTTTTCTAGATCAGCTTTCATTTTATCAAAATCTTTTAGTTTAGAAAAGCAAGAGAGGAGTTGATCATTTAGACATTTTATATGCATGTCAGCCTTTTTCTTTTAAATCTTTAAGTCACAAAAGTCAACAGTTAAAGAATCAAAGGCATCAGCCTTTTGATCATCAGAAAGGAAGGTAAAGGGATGTACCTGGGGCTTTGTTCCTGAAGTAGATCCCTCAGCAGATACAAGGGTAGTACAGAGTGACTTTTGCATGTCTTCCAGCTCATCGATTTTGGCCATGAGGCATTTAGTGACATACTCACTCTCACTCTCAGAGGTTTGCTCATCCTCCCAACAATGAGCCTTAGCAACCAAAGTTTTACTTTTACTTTGGATTCTTTCTTTTTCCCTCTTGTATTTGCCTTTGTACTTCTTATATCTGGAGGTTTCTTTTGATTCAGAATTTTCTTTAGAGGAGTGGCTATTTCTATCTTCAGGCTTCCTAGAAGCTGATTTTGAGAAGTCATGGCCATAAGAAGAAGAAGGTTTGAGAGAAGAAGAAGCTTTTGATCTACACTCAGAAGCAAAATGACCTTTCTTTCCACAATTGAAGCATTCTTCATTTGCTTTATCAGAAGAGGATTTTTGAGAAAAAGGTTTTCTATTAAATTTAGAGCGGTTTGAAGGAAATCTTTTATTCTTAAGGTTTCCAGCAATCATTGTCATACTATCAGAAAGTATGTCAATGGCTGATTCTTCTCCTTCATCATCAGCAGCACTATAGTATGCATCTGCAGATGAGAAGAGTCTTCCTTAATATCGTTTTCAGAATCAGAAGAAGGATAGGTGATTCTAGGAACACAAGAAGAAGATTTTGAATCACCTATCAAAGCAACAGAAGAGGATTTGATATCCTTTATAAGAGATTTTCTCTGGTTCTTAGTTTGTTCATAGTGGAGAAGAGTTCCATAGAGAGCAGTTAAAGGCATTATTTCTAAGTCCTTGGTTTGCTTGATGCAAGTACAAATAGTTTCCCAGAAGTCTGGGAGATAATCCATGAACTTGCAGAGAACTTCTTCATTATCATAAACTCGTCCAAGAACTTTGAGATCATTGAGAAGACAGTTAAAACGATTGAAGTAGGTAGAGAGAGATTCTCCTTTTTCATGGGAGAAGAGTTCGTACTTTCTAAAAAGACAGATCCTGTTAGATTTCTTGACTTCTTTGGTGCTTTCATATAAGACACTCAAAGTATCCCACATTTCTTTAGCAGTGGGAAGGTTAAGAAGAGAGTGATACACTTCATCAGGAAGGGATACAGCAAGAGCATATTTGACTTTAGTGTCTAGAGCAACTAGGCGTTTATCATCTTCACTAAATTTGTTTGAAGGTTTGATGATATATCTACCAGTTTTCTCACTTCTTTCATCATCTGACTCTATGTCCTTTCCTTCAGCGTCCTTTTGAGGGCCAAAGCGAGCCCATATTTTAGGAACAATAGGTCCCTCACTGAGAATGTTGGGATACCTGCAATCGATCCTTTCCAAGAATAATAACATGCGATTTTTCCATAACCCAAAGTTACTTGGGTTGAACCTTGGAGGTTTGGCCAAGGATCCTAAATCATATGTATTACTGAAAGAGGTCTGCAAGGTACCATCAACATTTGAAGTAGTAGCCATCACAGATCTGGTTTATTGAATTAAACCAACTGCTCTGATACCACTTGTTAGTCCCCAAAGAGAGATGGCTAACTAAGTAAGGGTTTTGTAGAAGGGGAGGTTGAATATAAAACACACAGAATATACTCTTTTTAAATTTTTTAATATAAATATCAAAAATTTACACACAGGTAGTTTGATGCGAAAAAGAACAGACATACTATTCTATCAAACTAAACACACAGATAACAGTAATTAACTTATACACTAAGGAAGTTAAAACAAGACTGTTATTGCACACAGCTTTGCCGGAGTAAAACAAACTATCACACAGAAGATTTGTTGAAAGCGTGAGATTTCTGGGAAGGGCTTCATCTCCTTTTATAGTGCCCATGCATGGGATGCATGTGGACAGCTATTAAGGTTTCATTAGCTGGAAGTGTATCTGCTGGACAAAGGAAGAGACCACTCCCTTTGTACTAGAATAATGGATGAACCATTCTTTGTAGCACGTAATGTCAGATAACTTTATCTTCTTTTCTTCATGCTCTGTGAAGTCCCATCAAACCTTTTAGCTAAAAGACAAATATTCCTTTTATAAGAATAAAAGAGAATCTCTTTATTTAAGGCTTGATGCCCAAGTTCTTGATGCTCACGTGTCTTGCATTTGATGTGAGTCAAAAACTTATCTCTTTGAAATTGCTAAGTGATACATCAAACTATGTATCACATCGGTGGATACCTTGTAAGGCTGGAGATGATAAGTGTACACTTTTCTTGATAAACTTCATTTTTCACTAAGTGTTGAAAGTGTACACCCTTGAACTTGTGACTTGATATCACAGCCTTAGAAAATATACCTGCAATTTCGGTGACCAAGATTATAGTGTCGGTGACCATGACTTCAAACTTGATGACCTCATCTTGTATTGATGTCCTTAGTACTTTTGATGACTTTTAAGTGTACCATCGGTGACCCACTATATTGGTGACCCAATCTTGACTTTAGCAAAATGATCTGAATATTGAAGTTAGTTGGTACATCCAAAATTTCACTTTTAGATGTACAACCCTTGATTGAATAGTCTTTGACTTTTCAATACTTGAAGAATATTTCACACCTTCAAAACAACCTGTAAAAAATCAATCATACAAAGGAAGGTGGTTCATCACCAAATCATCGGTGACCCAACACTTCTCATTTTCTATCCATGTGGGACGAGTTGTTACAAACTCCCCCATTTAAACTCATAATGTCCTTGTTAGGCCTGCAAAATCTTCTTCCTTGTCATCAGAAATGTGGGATTCACCTAAGATGTTACAAACACCCCTTCTCGATGACTCATCATACTCGATGAGGTTTTCCCCATATCCCGAAAGTACAAGGAAGTTTTGATACCATTTGTAACACCTCCAAAGCCCAAAGCAGCAGACTGACCCAATAACTTCAAATACAACTTAAAACCATTGTGGAAGTTATTTGTAGCCCATTACTTGATACTTATAAAGAGATAACAATTCTCACTTTCTATCCACGTGTGACGAGTTGTTACAACTGTATTCCTTAAACTAAATTATATGATATAATATTATCCATTAGTTAAATTCTACAAAGTAACGGTTATTTATATAAATATAGTTTGTTGATGATCGTATCTAACAACGGTTATTTATATAGACGTTCTATATTACTACTCAAATTACTCATATTATCGTGCAACACACGGTTCCCACCCTAGTATCAATATATCAAGATATAGGAAGACATATTAAATCAATGACAAACCTCCTTTGAGGTTTTTCTAATTCATTAGAATTTTAAATTTGTTTAAAAAAAGTTGACTTTAGTGTTGTTTAGTTCGTCCCAAATCAATATATCAATATAAAGGAAGACATATTAAGTCAATGAGAAACCTCCATTGATGCATATCGGCAACATGCGGACGGTATGCATTAATGCATATTGGCAACATGCATTAATAAATATTCATCAATGCATCTGTAATGATAGATGCATTGATGCATAGGAACAAAAATTACCGGTATGCATTAGTGCATACCGTCCACATGGAAGCCTCCTAGGGTGTTCTTCAGTTTTCTCTTTTTCTAGCGTTTTCCCTTGAACCTCCTATATATATATATATACTAGTTGTGTACCCGCACGATGCAGCATGGGTAAATAACAATTTTAAAACAAATAACTCATTCGACACTCTTGTTTCTTGTTCATACTATTCTCCTTCCATCTCAGGTTTTTATAAGTTTATGTGGTTTAATTGAAAAACAATTACTTAAATAAAATATGGGTTATTGACAAGATATCTAGGAAAAAATCACAAGAGTTCCGAGTTTCCAAATCCGTATATTCATAACTCGCTAATTTTTTTAAAATTCATGACTAAACAAAACCAAAATTAACCTGGATATCCAAACCTAAATATTAATAAACACACGATAATAAATTATGGAATTCCTCCTTTATGTTCGTATTTTGGCTTTAATTGTCGTTTTTTGTTGGTGGTCTTTTGTTGAGGTTGTTTATATCTTTTGGGTTTTTGCAGTTTAGTTCTTTTGGTTAATAAAATGTTGCCTTTAAATAACAAAGGGTGGTGTCTTAATGATTTGAAATTGAGCTCTAAATGTCAAAAATATTCGGAGGTCCTAGATTCGGATCCAATGAGGAGTAAAAATTCCCTTGTGGTCACGGAGTTTAAATACGATGACTCCGCACTATCCGCAAAACAGGTGGTTGTCCTGGAATTAGTCGACTTGCATAGCCGGGTTGCATAACAGATTAATTAAAAAGCTCGTTACCTTTAAAAAATATGTAAAAAACGATTAAAAAGAAAAACATTATTTGTATTTTTAGAAGAAAAATATTTAAGAATTGATGGAACCCCAACGTTGTTTAGGCGCAAATATTGGTTCAAGATGTATTTTAGGTTTTATGAAATCTAAGGGGTTGTTTGGTAATCGAGATGATTTGGTGTTGATTAATTTAATGATCAAAATAATTAAGAGAATTTGTTTGATTTAGTAAAAAATGAATAATGAATGTTTGACAAAGGAGAATTATATCCATACCCTTTTTTATAGGATGTATGTGAGTGAATAGGGAGGGTAAAAAAGTAAATACTAGTATAGAGTGTGTAAGTGAGATAGAGTGAGAAATAAATAAGTTGTGTACGAAAAAGGGGTACGAATAAGAACCCTTGACAAATGTTCTAATTTTAACCCTTAGACAATTTAATGCTAAATAAATTAAATATGTTGCTTAATGATTATTTTAAATAAATAAATTACGTTGTAAACTTGTAAATATAAATTCTTTGGTAAACTTGTGTATTTATTTATATATTTTGAACTTGGTGTCAGATTAAATAATTTAATATAAAATTTCTTCAAAAAAAATAATAATTTAATATAAATTGTAAACTCTACAAAATATGGTTAAAATAAATAAATAAATATAATATAATTTAGATATTAGTAAAAACGCTAAACCTCCCATGTCTGCTCCTCCAAAGTCCAAAACACCGCCTCTCTTTCTCTGTCCACCCGTCTCTTTTCTCTCTCTCTCTACTTAGATCACCAAGCAGTGAAGCAACACTGTTGCAGTGTAATCGAGAAGGAGAAGCAACGACGTCGAGAGTAACAAGGATTAATCATATTTTCAGATTTTTGTTTACTTTCGTGTTGTTTTGTTAATATATGTAGATCATTTGTAAGTTGTATTTCTTTTATCTTTTTTATTATCTATTTTAACATACAAGAGTAAACTATAAAAATGGTCCTGTGACATACCACTTATTTGAAACAAGCTTAACATGATTCAAGCTACGGTGATGGTCCCTAACATTTCACTTTTGTTTCGAAAGTGGTCCCTCATCGTTATCTCCGTTAAAAAATCCAGTTAAGTGAAGGGTATTTTCGTCTTTTTACCGTCTTTTGTCCCTTTCTTATTTGTTTCCACTCAAATCAAATATAAAAGGACCAAATTGTATATATGTAATTACCTTTAATCTTTCTCTCTCATACTCTCAGACATATACATATATATATATACTCTCACACACACACACAAATATACATATATATTTTATCAATAATATATATTAATATGATATTTATATTATATATATATACTTTCAGACACAAATATATATATATATATAATATCAATAATATATATTAATATGATATTTATATTATATATATATACTCTCACACACACAAATATATATATATATATATATATATAATATCAATAAATATGTTAATATGATATTTATATTTATATGTATACATTAGGTGTGTTCAAAAAAGCCGGAAAACCGGAAAACCGAGCCGAACCGTTTGATCTGAAACCGAAAAAAACGATAACCGTAAAATCCAAAATTCAAAAAACCGAAAACTGAAAAAACCGGGTATTCACGGGTCGGTTTTGGTTTTAAATTAAAGGTAAATGCGGGTACCCGAACCGAACCGGATATAATGTTTATATAATATTAAATATTAAATATTAATCTTATTATTTATATATTTATTAATCCAAAGTTAAATGAGTGAAATGTTTTACATTTTTGTTCTACTATTATGTTGGATGATTAAATTTGATGGTATAAGGTCTTAAAAGCGTCGATATTAACCGAAAAATGGATGTTTTTAAACGATTAAACTTATTTTAATTTGTAACGTTTTGCTTAGTTTTATTTATTTGTTTTGTAATTGTTTTAAATGTTATATTTCACTACTACTTTTATATTGTAAATGACATTTTTTTAATAAATTCGGGTAACCGTGAACCGAACCGCGGGTAACCGGCTTATTTTGGTTCGGTTCGGTGCGGTTCGGTGCGGTTCGGTTTAACCCTCAGTTCGGCTTCGGTTTGGTTAGTCAGGTATCCGCCTCTTGCTGTTCGGTTCACATTTTCCTTACTAACCGAACCGAACCGAACCGTGAACACCCCTAGTATACATACATACACACGAAGCCATCTGATAAGATGACAGGAGGTGGCCGGAGACAAACAAATAATGACGGTGTGGTCGCCGGAGATGGCCGGAGGAGACCACCGGAGTTGTAGGTGGTCGCCGGTGAAGGGGATGGTCACTGTGTTTTTTCGGTGTGTATAAGAGAGAGAGAGAGAGAGAGATCAGACGATCATCTTGAACAAAATGCTCCTTGTTGGGTTTTTTTGGTGGTCGATCACCGGAGAAGGCCACAGGAGGAGGTCTCTGTGTGTCCCTGTGGTTCAATGGCCGAAAAAGAAATGTGACGGAGGAATACGTTAGTTGTGGAGAGTGTCGAAGGTGGTGGCGTGGTCGACGGAGGAGACCACCGGAGTTGCAGGTGGTCGCCGGAGGTGGGGATGGTCGGGTGTTTTTTCAGTGGGTATAAGAGAGAGAGAGAGAGAAGGATTAAAGACAATATACCACCGGAGTTGCAGGTGGGTTGCCGGACAAGAAGCTTTTTGCCGGAGTTGCAGGCGGGTCGCTGGAGAAGAAGATGTTCGCCGGAGTTCAGGTGGGTCGCCGGAGAAGAAGCTGTTCGCCGGAGTTGCAGGTGGGTCGTCGGAGAAGAAGCTGTTCGCCGGAGTTGCAGGTGGGTCGCCGGAGAAGAAGCTGTTCGCCGGAGTTGCAGGTGGGTCGCCGGAGAAGAAGCTGTTCGCCGGAGTTGCAGGTGGGTCGCCGGAGAAGAAGCTGTTCGCCGGAGTTGCAGGTGGGTCGGGAGTTGTGCAACTGTTTATATATATATATATATACATATTTATGCTATTTTATAGAGTAAACTACAAAAATATATATACGTGTGTGCTTGTGTGTATATATATATATATAGAGTAAAGTTCAAATACAAACTTATATTTGTGTACAAACTATACAAACCGGTTAAAATCAATATAAAAATATATTTTTTCACGATTTTTTTTGCATCAAATGTTATGATTTAGGATATTATTACACATATGTTTGTTTCATAATGTAAAAGTTTCACATGTATTTGTTTCGTAAGTTGAAAGTTTTTCATATATTTTTTTATGAAAAAGTTTCACATGTTTTTGTTTCATAATGTAAAACTTTCAAATTTAACTTTTTCACAAGGTGAAACAAACATATTGATGTCCTTAGTACTTTTGATGACTTTTAAGTGTACCATCGGTGACCCACTATATTGGTGACCCAATCTTGACTCTAGCAAAATGATCTGAATATTGAAGTTAGTTGGTACATCCAAAATTTCACTTTTAGATGTACAACCCTTGATTGAATAGTCTTTGACTTTTCAATACTTGAAGAATATTTCACACCTTCAAAACAACCTGTAAAAAATCAATCATACAAAGGAAGGTGGTTCATCACCAAATCATCGGTGACCCAACACTTCTCATTTTCTATCCATGTGGGACGAGTTGTTACAAACTCCCCCATTTAAACTCATAATGTCCTTGTTAGGCCTGCAAAATCTTCTTCCTTGTCATCAGAAATGTGGGATTCACCTAAGATGTTACAAACACCCCTTCTCGATGACTCATCATACTCGATGAGGTTTTCCCCATATCCCGAAAGTACAAGGAAGTTTTGATACCATTTGTAACACCTCCAAAGCCCAAAGCAGCAGACTGACCCAATAACTTCAAATACAACTTAAAACCATTGTGGAAGTTATTTGTAGCCCATTACTTGATACTTATAAAGAGATAACAATTCTCACTTTCTATCCACGTGTGACGAGTTGTTACAACTGTATTCCTTAAACTAAATTATATGATATAATATTATCCATTAGTTAAATTCTACAAAGTAACGGTTATTTATATAAATATAGTTTGTTGATGATCGTATCTAACAACGGTTATTTATATAGACGTTCTATATTACTACTCAAATTACTCATATTATCGTGCAACACACGGTTCCCACCCTAGTATCAATATATCAAGATATAGGAAGACATATTAAATCAATGACAAACCTCCTTTGAGGTTTTTCTAATTCATTAGAATTTTAAATTTGTTTAAAAAAAGTTGACTTTAGTGTTGTTTAGTTCGTCCCAAATCAATATATCAATATAAAGGAAGACATATTAAGTCAATGAGAAACCTCCATTGATGCATATCGGCAACATGCGGACGGTATGCATTAATGCATATTGGCAACATGCATTAATAAATATTCATCAATGCATCTGTAATGATAGATGCATTGATGCATAGGAACAAAAATTACCGGTATGCATTAGTGCATACCGTCCACATGGAAGCCTCCTAGGGTGTTCTTCAGTTTTCTCTTTTTCTAGCGTTTTCCCTTGAACCTCCTATATATATATATATACTAGTTGTGTACCCGCACGATGCAGCATGGGTAAATAACAATTTTAAAACAAATAACTCATTCGACACTCTTGTTTCTTGTTCATACTATTCTCCTTCCATCTCAGGTTTTTATAAGTTTATGTGGTTTAATTGAAAAACAATTACTTAAATAAAATATGGCATATTGACAAGATATCTAGGAAAAAATCACAAGAGTTCCGAGTTTCCAAATCCGTATATTCATAACTCGTTAATTTTTTTAAAATTCATGACTAAACAAAACCAAAATTAACCTGGATATCCAAACCTAAATATTAATAAACACACGATAATAAATTATGGAATTCCTCCTTTATGTTCGTATTTTGGCTTTAATTGTCGTTTTTTGTTGGTGGTCTTTTGTTGAGGTTGTTTATATCTTTTGGGTTTTTGCAGTTTAGTTCTTTTGGTTAATAAAATGTTGCCTTTAAATAACAAAGGGTGGTGTCTTAATGATTTGAAATTGAGCTCTAAATGTCAAAAATATTCGGAGGTCCTAGATTCGGATCCAATGAGGAGTAAAAATTCCCTTGTGGTCACGGAGTTTAAATACGATGACTCCGCACTATCCGCAAAACAGGTGGTTGTCCTGGAATTAGTCGACTTGCATAGCAGGTTGCATAACCAGATTAATTAAAAAACTGTTACCTTTAAAAAATATGTAAAAAACGATTAAAAAGAAAAACATTATTTGTATTTTTAGAAGAAAAATATTTAAGAATTGATGGAACCCCAACGTTGTTTAGGCGCAAATATTGGTTCAAGATGTATTTTAGGTTTTATGAAATCTAAGGGGTTGTTTGGTAATCGAGATGATTTGGTGTTGATTAATTTAATGATCAAAATAATTAAGAGAATTTGTTTGATTTAGTAAAAAATGAATAATGAATGTTTGACAAAGGAGAATTATATCCATACCCTTTTTTATAGGATGTATGTGAGTGAATAGGGAGGGTAAAAAAGTAAATACTAGTATAGAGTGTGTAAGTGAGATAGAGTGAGAAATAAATAAGTTGTGTACGAAAAAGGGGTACGAATAAGAACCCTTGACAAATGTTCTAATTTTAACCCTTAGACAATTTAATGCTAAATAAATTAAATATGTTGCTTAATGATTATTTTAAATAAATAAATTACGTTGTAAACTTGTAAATATAAATTCTTTGGTAAACTTGTGTATTTATTTATATATTTTGAACTTGGTGTCAGATTAAATAATTTAATATAAAATTTCTTCAAAAAAAATAATAATTTAATATAAATTGTAAACTCTACAAAATATGGTTAAAATAAATAAATAAATATAATATAATTTAGATATTAGTAAAAACGCTAAACCTCTCATGTCTGCTCCTCCAAAGTCCAAAACACCGCCTCTCTTTCTCTGTCCACCCGTCTCTTTTCTCTCTCTCTCTACTTAGATCACCAAGCAGTGAAGCAACACTGTTGCAGTGTAATCGAGAAGGAGAAGCAACGACGTCGAGAGTAACAAGGATTAATCATATTTTCAGATTTTTGTTTACTTTCGTGTTGTTTTGTTAATATATGTAGATCATTTGTAAGTTGTATTTCTTTTATCTTTTTTATTATCTATTTTAACATACAAGAGTAAACTATAAAAATGGTCCTGTGACATACCACTTCCTTTGAAACAAGTTCTTATGATTCAGTAACTACAGTGATGGTCCCTAACATTTCACTTTTGTTTCGAAAGTGGTCCCTCATCGTTATCTCCGTTAAAAAATCCAGTTAAGTGAAGGGTATTTTCGTCTTTTTACCGTCTTTTGTCCCTTTCTTATTTGTTTCCACTCAAATCAAATATAAAAGGACCAAATTGTATATATGTAATTACCTTTAATCTTTCTCTCTCATACTCTCAGACATATACATATATATATATACTCTCACACACACACACAAATATACATATATATTTTATCAATAATATATATTAATATGATATTTATATTATATATATATACTTTCAGACACAAATATATATATATATATATAATATCAATAATATATATTAATATGATATTTATATTATATATATATACTCTCACACACACAAATATATATATATATATATAATATCAATAAATATGTTAATATGATATTTATATTTATATGTATACATTAGGTGTGTTCAAAAAAGCCGGAAAACCGGAAAACCGAGCCGAACCGTTTGATCTGAAACCGAAAAAAACGATAACCGTAAAATCCAAAATTCAAAAAACCGAAAACTGAAAAAACCGGGTATTCACGGGTCGGTTTTGGTTTTAAATTAAAGGTAAATGCGGGTACCCGAACCGAACCGGATATAATGTTTATATAATATTAAATATTAAATATTAATCTTATTATTTATATATTTATTAATCCAAAGTTAAATGAGTGAAATGTTTTACATTTTTGTTCTACTATTATGTTGGATGATTAAATTTGATGGTATAAGGTCTTAAAAGCGTCGATATTAACCGAAAAATGGATGTTTTTAAACGATTAAACTTATTTTAATTTGTAACGTTTTGCTTAGTTTTATTTATTTGTTTTGTAATTGTTTTAAATGTTATATTTCACTACTACTTTTATATTGTAAATGACATTTTTTTAATAAATTCGGGTAACCGTGAACCGAACCGCGGGTAACCGGCTTATTTTGGTTCGGTTCGGTGCGGTTCGGTGCGGTTCGGTTTAACCCTCAGTTCGGCTTCGGTTTGGTTAGTCAGGTATCCGCCTCTTGCTGTTCGGTTCACATTTTCCTTACTAACCGAACCGAACCGAACCGTGAACACCCCTAGTATACATACATACACACGAAGCCATCTGATAAGATGACAGGAGGTGGCCGGAGACAAACAAATAATGACGGTGTGGTCGCCGGAGATGGCCGGAGGAGACCACCGGAGTTGTAGGTGGTCGCCGGTGAAGGGGATGGTCACTGTGTTTTTTCGGTGTGTATAAGAGAGAGAGAGAGAGAGAGAGATCAGACGATCATCTTGAACAAAATGCTCCTTGTTGGGTTTTTTTGGTGGTCGATCACCGGAGAAGGCCACAGGAGGAGGTCTCTGTGTGTCCCTGTGGTTCAATGGCCGAAAAAGAAATGTGACGGAGGAATACGTTAGTTGTGGAGAGTGTCGAAGGTGGTGGCGTGGTCGACGGAGGAGACCACCGGAGTTGCAGGTGGTCGCCGGAGGTGGGGATGGTCGGGTGTTTTTTCAGTGGGTATAAGAGAGAGAGAGAGAAGGATTAAAGACAATATACCACCGGAGTTGCAGGTGGGTTGCCGGACAAGAAGCTTTTTGCCGGAGTTGCAGGCGGGTCGCTGGAGAAGAAGATGTTCGCCGGAGTTCAGGTGGGTCGCCGGAGAAGAAGCTGTTCGCCGGAGTTGCAGGTGGGTCGTCGGAGAAGAAGCTGTTCGCCGGAGTTGCAGGTGGGTCGCCGGAGAAGAAGCTGTTCGCCGGAGTTGCAGGTGGGTCGCCGGAGAAGAAGCTGTTCGCCGGAGTTGCAGGTGGGTCGCCGGAGAAGAAGGTGTTCGCCGGAGTTGCAGGTGGGTCGGGAGTTGTGCAACTGTTTATATATATATATATACATATTTATGCTATTTTATAGAGTAAACTACAAAAATATATATACGTGTGTGCTTGTGTGTATATATATATATATAGAGTAAAGTTCAAATACAAACTTATATTTGTGTACAAACTATACAAACCGGTTAAAATCAATATAAAAATATATTTTTTCACGATTTTTTTTGCATCAAATGTTATGATTTAGGATATTATTACACATATGTTTGTTTCATAATGTAAAAGTTTCACATGTATTTGTTTCGTAAGTTGAAAGTTTTTCATATATTTTTTTATGAAAAAGTTTCACATGTTTTTGTTTCATAATGTAAAACTTTCAAATTTAACTTTTTCACAAGGTGAAACAAACATATGTGCAATAATATTTTAAACCATAGCATTTGATGAAAAAAAATCATGAAAAAAATTATTTTTATATTGATTTTAATCAGTTTGTATAGTTTGTACACAAATATAAGTTTGTATTTGATCATCCCTCTATATATATATATATATGTTGAGAGAGATGATGAAAAAGGGACAAAACAATTTTACATATTTGACCCTGTTAGATATTAAAGTATGAGTCAAAGAAGAGATGTCTACAAATGTCAACACACACTTCTTGTTTATAACTAATTGTTGTTAGACGCTCCCTTTATGACACATGGCACTTTGTAATTGGCTAGCATTTTGACTTTCTGTCTTTGTTTCTATATAAATAGCATTGTATTGTGTTTGTAAAAATTGTCGATTAATACATTTACATATTGAAGAATACTGTGCGTAAGTCATTTTATAATCTTTGTTCTTCATTCTGTTTACTGTTCTATTGATTCAAATTGTTAATTGATCTGCTTCCGCAATTCACTCAGATTCAATACTCTCAATTAACAATCGGTTTAAAGGAATCTGGAACCAACAATTGGTATCAGAGCCTTCTAATCAATCTATTGATTATTAGATCTCTTCCATTGAAAGAATTCCTTTCAATCGAACAGTATTTTCTCAGATTCAAAATTTGTTTATCAATCCACTCTGTTTTACGAAATTTTGTTGAATCGTTAACAATCTTCTCTTAAATTGAGTCATTCATTTTGTAATACGAAGAAACGGTGATATTATCGACACATTCTTCTTGAGATTTAATTGTTCTAAATTTCTTTCAAATCTTCAAATTCTTCTCTTCTATCATACTCAAATGACAAATTCGAGCTTGAATCCGTTTATACGTCCGGGTCCCCGACTAAACCTCCAACTCTTGTACGTGATGAATACCCACAATGGAAGATTCGAATGGTTAACTTCTACGAGGGATTGGATGCCGAGTTATATCCAATTATTCAAAACGGTCCGTTTGTTCCCACCACTACTATTCCCGGAATTCCGGCCACCGCAAATTCGGATGAGGTACCAGCAAGAGGCGGTTCGAAGTCAAGGAATAACGGACCGATGAAGAAAAAGCTAAGGTGGAATTAGCTAAGAAAGCTAAGTCTACTCGTTGATAATGGCCATTCCAAATGAGATTTTTCAATCTCCGGACTCATGTGACACAGCAAAAGATTTATGGGATCAACTCGGAGAATCTCTTAGAAGGTGGTGCGAAAATGAAAAAGAACGAGAAGAGCTCGAAGCTCTAAATGAATATAATAGTTTTCAAGCACCGACCGATGAATCTCTCGGAACAAACATTTCATCGATTCAACAATCCGATTAATCTTCGCAAGAGATGTGACATTGTTAGATCAAAGGAAGATAACAATGTTCTATTTCTCAAAAGGTTAAACCCCGAATGGTCAAATCTATCCATGTCACTACAAGCCAATCGGGATCTTGAACAATGGTCGCCGCATGATGTATTCGGTACACCGCAAGCTCATGAAAAAGAAGTTGTTCGGAAAAGAACAAACATCGGAGGTCCTCGGCTTTGATCTCGAAACAAAAGGAATCGAGAAGACGAAGTGATGACAGAAGAAATCGAAAGCCTTCATATTAGAGACTGCTCCAGAAGATGACTCTGAATCAGATGATGAAATTAAAGCGTTTGCTGACTCTCTGGCTTTAATAACCAAGCAATTTACTAATCGTTTTGGAAATAGGTCTTTGAAAGGAAATAAACGATTTGATCGTCCCTATGTTCCTAAACAAGAAGTACAGAGAGTAGAGAAAACGAAGAAGAAAAGAAAGAAGAAGAATTAAAAAGGAAGAAAGATGTACGCTACGGATGTGGCAAACCCGGACATTACTCAAGAGATTGCGGAGGAGCTGCGGAAAAGGATAAAACTTATTACAAAAACAAATATAAGTACAATGTCACCGAAAGAGCACACTTTGCGAGAAAAGAAAACTGGGTACAAGATGAATCCAGCGGTGATGAAGCCATGTTCTGTGGAATGGCAAACACAAACGAATCAGAGGATCAACCCTCTGAGTCACCGGTTAGTAATTTCTCTGGATCATCTGAGCTTGAACAAATGATTGTGATGTTATCAAACAATTTTGAGGAACTAAAACGAAACTCACAATCGAAAAGAAATTACGAAAAAGTGCGAGAAAACTCTTTCTACAATCAAAAGGGAAAGAGATATTTTCAAAAGAGAAATGGATTTACTTACGAGAAGAAAAACTCGAATTAAATATCCGCAAAGGAAACAATTTCCATGAGTTTAAAACTTTCTGAAGAAAAATTTAAAAAGGAAATTTTGAATCTCAATAAACTTCTGGAAGAAAAAAGGAACGAAATCAGAGACAAAGAGAGTGATAGACTCAACTCTGTAGCACTTAAAAACTATTTTCAGAAAGAGAGAGTTTTTACACATTGAACTTCAACGGAAAAAGCTACGATTATAACATATCCGGATGCACGAAGGTTCATGACAAAATTAACACACAAGTAGGAAGATGCCGGACTTGGTTTCGAGGACCTAGATCCCTACACGTGTAAGAAAAGGTCGGATCCGAAATCGTTTTTGTATTGGACAAATACAGAAGCCAAAGTTTCCAATTTTGTATGAAAAATCTATTTTTAAAAAATCTAGATATGAAAATCATCATAAAACAAGCAAACTTCAATTCGAAAATATTGAATATTGTTGTAAAACAAATGTTGATCTAAATAAAGTTCAGAAGAAAGATGATATTTTCAATTTTGGTTCAAATAAACATACAATTTTGAATCCAGAGGCTGATATTTTTGTTCCAAGTCAGGCAGAAGAAGATCTACGACTTATGTTTGAAAACGATATTCTCTCTACTCTGGATAAGTGTTTTAGAAATGAAACTCTTTGTGAAAATCATCCAGAGATCACTCCCTGTTCATTTGAAGATTTACATCTTTCTGAAACACAAGAAAGCTTTGCTGAGATTACGTATCCATGGGAAAATGACAATAATGATGAAGAATTTTTTGATAACTCTGAAAATTACCTTTCAAATTTAGAAATTAATTCTTTTAGATCATCAAAAGTTATCACAAATAATTCAGAAATTATTGATAAAAAGGATGATTATTTGTATACTGATAAATCTCAAGAAATCAGAGCTTCTGATAGAGATTGTGCTAAACTTTCAAGTGGTATACCTATTCTTCCTGTTTCTGTTCCAGAACCGAGAAAATCAGTATCGATACATCCAGACTTTCTCGATATGTGTCTCAAAGCCAAAACATGTCTTGAACTTGAGAAAGAGGCAGAACTCAAAACCAAAGTGCAAAATCAAAAGATTTTAAACTCTACTCTTCCAAAGTTTACTAATATTCAAAAAGGCAAATGGAAATCCTCTAATACTTATGTTCCTTTTTCAGTAAATAACAGAGCTTCTGCAAAAGTAGATCAGAGGAAGAACAGAGAGAAGAAAAAGCCAGAACTAAAACAAAAGTCTAGTCTAGATAGGTTCTCTAGAACAACTGATACTAGAAAAGACTTTAGAAAGAATAATTGTAATTACCATTCTCGCAATGACAATTCAATTCAATCTTCTATGTTTCAGTATTCTGAATGTTTTTCACTGTTCTTAAAGTTAAAACAATTTTTCTCGCAAACCTCTGATCATTCCAATTCACAGAATGTTTATCACAAAAAGAATAAAACTCCAAAACACCAAAAACCAAAAATAAAGTCTTTACCTTCTGTTAAATCAAAAAACGAGCATACTCCAAAAGCTAACATAAAAGGACCCATTATGCGATGGGTACCTAAGAAAATACGATTTTTGATTGCGAAAAAGACATGTGCATATCCGGTATCTTGACTGCGGATGCTCGAGGCACATGATCGGATCCCAAAATTTACTATCCAAATTCAAGGACAAATCAGGTGGAATAGTAACTTTTGGTGATAATGGTAAGGGTCAAATAAAAGGCTACGGTACTCTACAAGAAGGTAATATCACCTTATCAAAGGTAGCTCATGTTTCTGGCTTGAAACATAACCTCCTCAGTGTAAGTCAACTTTGTGATTCTAAAATACTAGTAGTATTTGATGAAAAACATTGTTATTTATTCTCTAAGGCAGGTGAAGAACTTTGGAGAGCGAACGGAAAGGTAACTTGTATATGATGAATTTTACCTCTAAGGATGGTAAGGAAACTTTATGTCTCATCTCCAAAAAGAGTGAAGTTGCGTGGCTACGGCATCATAAAATGTCTCACTTAAATTTTAATAATCTTGAGATGCTTGTTAAACACAAACCGGTATCCGGACTTCCCGTATATTCATTTTCAAAAAGATCACCTCTCGCCCGCATGTGAAATGGGCAAAATTAAACGAGCATCTCATAAAACAAAAAGTGATCATTCTTGTACTAGACCTCTCGCAATTATTACATGTGGATCTACGTGGTCCAATTGCAATTCGAGTCTATCCGGTAAAAAGTATATTCGGTACTAATTGATGAATTTTCCGGATATACTTGGCTTGCTTTTGTTCGTCAAAAGTCGAAGTCCCATGGTACTACGAATATGATGACCGAGAATTCGTGTTCTTCTACATCGGAAAATTCGGCAACTTCGAAGTGATAATGGTACGTAATTCGGAACGCCAAGCTTGAATCGTATCTTGTTGCACACGGAATTACTCAAAACTTCTCTGTTGTTCGCACTCCACAACAAAACGGTGTAGTTGAACGTCGCAACAGAACCTTGGTTGAAGCGACCGAACGATGCTCGCAGCCTTCGGTCTCCCAATTCACTTCGGGCCGAAGTCGTTGCTCTTGCTTGTTTCACTCAAAACCGTTCAATTATTGTCAAGAGGCATCTCAAAACCTCTTATGAGTCGATTAATAAAAGAAAACCATACGTAAAATTTTTTCATATCTTTGGTCGCGTATGTTTTATCTTAAACGACGAGAGATAATCTTGGCAAATTTGATCCGAAGTCCGATGAAGCTAAATTTTTAGGCTACTCGTTAAATTCAAGAGCTTTCCGAGTTTTTAACTTACGAACAAAAGCGTTATGGAAAGCATAAACATTGACTTCGATGATAACACTCAACCGACTTCGAACACTCTACTTCGAACTCGAGCTTAACCGTTACTTCGACTATCTTTCGGGTTCCGGAGAATCCGAGATTGATGCTATTTTTCATGATTTTGCGGGCGACGAAGTTGTGTCGAAGCTATGTCACCTCCACATTTGCGGATACCGGATATTCTCCAAGCCTCGGGCATTACTCTCTCGGTCCTACTTCTTCTCGTTTCCTCGACACGTCTATTTTTCCGAAGTTCCCACTACTACATACGCCGGTCGGACGCTACTTCTATTCCATCATCCGAGGGGGAAACACAAGGACCGGTGACACAACGGATACCGAAGGACATACGGAAGAAAATAAAGAAGATTTTGTGTTTCCAGATGAAATCATTTCGTCAAATGAAACAACCCATTCAATTTCTCTACCCAGAATGACGAAATGGACTAAATCTCACACACCAGATCTTATAATTGGTAGTCCTTCTGAGGGGGTCAGAACACGATCTGCTATCCGCAAATGAAGCCTTCTTTGTTAATTTTCTTAGTATGATTGAACCTAAACGTGTACATGAAGCCTTAGTTGAACCAAGCTGGGTGGATGCTATGCAGGAAGAACTACTTCAATTCGAAAGAAATAAAGTTTGGCGTCTTGTTCCTTTACCAAAAGGCAAAGTTGCTATTGGCACAAAATGGGTATTTAGGAACAAAAAGGATGAAGATGGAATTGTTGTCGAAATAAAGCTCGTTTGGTGGCTAAAGGCTACCGTCAAGAGGAAGGTATCGATTATGATGAAACCTTTGCTCCCGTTGCAAGACTAGAAGCAATAAGATTATTCTTGGCTTTCTCTCGCATACAAAAACTTCAAAGTCTACCAAATGGATGTTAAATGTGCATTTCTTAATGGATGTCTAAAAGAAGAAGTGTATGTCGAACAACCTGATGGTTTCAAAGATGCAAAATATCCAGAATATGTTTATCTTCTTGACAAAGCTTTGTATGGTCTAAAGCAAGCCCCAAGAGCCTGGTATGAACGACTATCTACGTTTCTGATCAGCAAAGGATATGAAAAAGGTAAAATCGATACAACTCTCTGTTCATCAAAAGAGGCAAAGGTATGTTAACTATCGTTCAAATTTACGTGGATGACATAATATTTGGTTCTACTCATCAAACAGAAGTTGATTTGTTTTCTAAGTTGATGGAAACTGAATTTGAAATGAGTATGATGGGAGAATTAACTTTCTTCCTAGGACTTCAAGTTAAACAAAGTACATCTGGTATCTTTATAAATCAGGCAAAATATGTTTCTGACATGCTTAAAAAGTTTCATCTTCAAAACTCATCATCCATGAAAACACCCATCTCCCCTGGTATGAAATTAGGACCTGACTCCTCTGGTAAATCTGTTGATATTACCAGCTACAGAGGAATGATTGGTTCTCTTTTATATTTAACAGCAAGTAGACTCGATATTATGTTTGCCACTTGTCTTTGTGCTCGTTATCAAGCCAATCCTAAAGAGTCTCATTTGGGCTGCGTAAAAGAATTTTTAGGTACTTAAAAGGTTCACCATCGTTGGGCCTTTGGTATCCTAAAAATTCCGGATTTGATTTAATGGCGTATACAAGATTCTCGATCATGCGGGTTGTAAGCTTGACGAGAAAAAGTACATCGGTGCCGTCAACTTCTGGGAAATCGACTTATAAGTTGGACATCCAAGAAACAAAACTGCGTATCCACATCTACAGCAGAAGCTGAATATGTTGCTGATGCTAGTTGTTGTTCACAAGTTATTTGGATGAAGACCCAACTCGTAGATTATGGTGCGATATACGATAAGATTCCCATCCTATGTGATTCTAAAAGTGCTATCGCCATTACAGAAAATCCGATTCGACATTCCAAAACAATGCATATCGATGTCAGGTATCATTTCATCAAGGATCATGTCGAAAAGGGTACAATCGAAATGTATTTTGTTTCTACTGATTATCAACTTGCTGATATTTTCACAAAAGCTCTTGATGAGAGTCGTTTTAACTTCTTAATTAGCAAGTTGGGAATGCTTAATATGTAACAATGATTTCTTCGTAAGCATCCGAAGCCTCGAACTATTCCGACGATACTTCAGAAGTCATCAGAAGTCTCTGATGCTGTCTGAACTCTTCAGAATACTTCAGAAGCCTCTGACTTCCTCTGATTTTCTGTTTCATAATAATATTCTTCTTTCAAGAAATATCATAAAGTACAGATTGAGAAACGCGGTACAGCAGCTACTACAGGGGGAGTTCATCATTCAAGGGGGAGTTTACCATTCAAGGGGGAGTTTACCATTCAAGGGGGAGTTTACCATTCACGGGGGAGTTTTGCAATGAAGAAGATATTCGTCTAAGTCTAACTCGGTTAGGTTTGTCTTACGATTTACTATTTTACTTAAATTTTATTTGAATCTATCTGCTCTGAGTTTCTCTTGCCGCCAAGGTCTCTTAGACTTTTGATTCATTTCAAATTTTTTTTAAAAATATAAATCAAGTCGACATGTTTTTCAACTTAATTTTCTATAAATTGATAATTCTTATAATTTCCATTAAATATATAAATTCATTCAACTCTTGCCTCCAAGGTTGTTTAAATCTATATGTTTAATACAAATTCTTCTTTATTATTCTTTTATAGAAACTAAACTCTCATGTGATTTTTGTTCTCACTTGACTGATTTTTAAACTTAAATAAATAAAATTAAGATTAAATTCTGTGTTTATTCAATTAATTCAACATTAATTGATTAATTAATCAGATTTTTTTTTTACTTTTGTTTATTTCTGCTTTTAAGAAAAATCGCATCTGCTACTAAATCATCATCACACATGTGTCTCGTCGTACACGTGTCTCCAATCGACACCCTGCATGTGTATACCCGCGTGCTTACCTCAGCTCAAATGAACCGTTTTTTGTTTCTCCCCAAACTGAATAACCCCTTCCCATTCTACAGTTTCTCTCTCACATAAAACCCCCAATTTCAACCTTCATCTTCTTCCTCGCAAATATTCCCAAATCAGTGTTTATTCTCAGTACAAAGAAAAAGTGTTCTACTGTAAAGCATTCAACAGTTCAAAATGGCTTCCAACTGTGCCCATCCTACCAACAATGATGAAGACAGAATCATCGATTCCACTGCTGATAGTACTCCCATTGTCAAACTGCCATTGAAGGCGAACAATGTGCAGGTACTGCTCAACCCTAACACTTATCAACCGGAATTTCGCATCATGATCGAGTTTCTACAACAGCACCAGTTAAATCGCGCCCTAACCCTAACCAACCCAAACATCCCTGAAATCTATGTCCAAGAACTGTGGCAAACAATGCTCATCAAAAATGATGAAACACTCGCCGGTTGTCACTCATCCTGAACAAGTGGAAATTGCTGTTCAAATCCCAATCACCAAAAGAAAACTCGCCAAATATTTTCATCTTCCCTTATCAGTGATCGAAGTCGACGGGCAAACCATTCCCAATCCTGCCCTCGAAGAAAACCCTTCTACAGAAGCCCTCCTAGCCTTCATCAATCTACTGGGTTACAATGAACCTCTTACCAGATTGTCCGAATTCAGAAGAAAGAAGTTACCCCCAATGTGGAATCTACTCGTCTCCATACTCAACAAGAGCCTAACCTGCAAAATAGGTTCCTTGGATCAAGCTAGCCGAAACATTCTGACGATTATGTATGGGATGTTCTACAATCGCCCCTTGGACTATGCGAGTCTCATCTTCCAAGAGATTAAAGCAGCTGTGCATACTAAGGTGCTACATCAAAGTCAGGGGAAGCCACTACCAGCTCTCATGTTCCCACGCTTTCTCTCCCTCATCACTCATCCTGCTATTGGGGCAATCGAAGCTCCCCTGCTTCAGCCATTCTGCAAAATTGCATCAATGAGCTCCCATCGATCAACCATTGACAGCATCGGCTACTCTGCACCCAGAGAACTATCCAGGTACATGCTTAACCTAATCCCATCTAGCTCTTCTAATCTCCAAATCTATAGAAGCTCTATGGTTTTCTCAGAACAGAGAGTTCCTACCCCAGAGCACTTAGAGCCAGGTGTAGGTGGTCAGGGGTCTGGTGAGCATGAGATTGAAAAAACTAGGAGTGAACATCCGAGTGCTTCTACCCATGCCGACCTTCTATTAAATGAAGGTACAGAAGATGTCCACAGAGACACATATGAGTGTTCCTCTCCAATTCCCCAAAGGGCAACCACAACTTCTGAGGTTGACGTCACCACGTCTCCACTCATTGACTTAGAACAGCCCAGTTCAAACCACCCAGAAACCAGCCATTCAGAGGATACTTCTTCTTCTTCTGAATCAACTTCAACCGGGGAAAGCACCTCCACTTCATCATCCTCCCAACAGGATGATGATGATAATATAAGAGTTCATTCGCCCCAGAACTCGCCACTTCCTTCACCACATGTTCATGTCTCCGTGACTGACATACCAGTAGGCACAGAGGATGCGTCCACATCCTCTCCTAGGATAGATGCGATGAATTCCCATCGGAGGGTTACGGCCTAGGAATGCACCTCTTACCGGAGTGTTTACACTTCATCAAGGTAAGCATCTTGTCTTCACACCTCATCCTCTCGATGATGAGGATCTTGTTGAAACGGTCGGAACAACCGAAGAGGAGCTCGTGCATAACGTACCCTCAAGGACAGGTTGGAAGTCCTTCTACACTCAACGTCAAAACAGGTGTAGAAGGCCCCTCTGAACGCGAGGGTAAAGGGGCTCCATGTGTTGGAGATACACCGGTTACAACTTCTGATTTTGTCACTAATGCAGCGTTCTTGGCATTTGCTGATCAAATTCAGAGATCTGTGGAAGATCTAAAATTATCCGCTACTACTAATCATTCTATTCTTCTGAGCCTTCAGATTCAAATTGAAAGGCAAAACTCTCTTTTAGCAGATCTTCAGCGACAAATGAGTTCCTCTCAAGAAGATCAGAAGGCTTATCTTGCTGAACAACTTCTGCTCTTGAATAATGGTCTTCAAGCAAATACAGAGGCACTATCTCAACTTCCAGAATCTTTACGTGCCTCTGTAGACTACAGCTCTCTGGTGGCCGACATACAGAAGCTTGTCCAGACCATCATCACTTCTGATGATCCCTCTGTGTCTACACTTGTCAAGAAGTCTGACCTTGCCTCTTTCCAGAAGATTATTCTTGAGCGAATGTCGACCATCGCTTCAAAGTACTCTTCCAAGCCCTCCACATCGTCAACTGACCAGAAACTTGCCGCTCTCGAAACTACTATCTCTCAACTTGTGCCTCTGGTTTCTTCTCTAGCTGAGGCGTTTACTTCCAAGAAGAAAGCCAAGGAAGAAAGGGCTTGCGTAAAGGCCGAACCGAAAGGAAACGTTCGAGGATCGGGATCCCGATTCTCGAGAAGGGAGAAAGGTTCTAAGCCTAAGCAAGCCAAACAAACACCATCAGACACAAACACGAACACTGCTGACTCTTCAACGCCAACACCATCACAGCAACCCTCTTCTTCTTCAAAACAAGTGCCACTCACTCCAACACCTCTGGCTACGCATTCTGGTCCTCTACCCAGAGATCCAGAGCTAGCTAAGTTTATTCTGGATCTTATGGGAAAAAGCAGAATCCCAAGCTCTCCGGCTGAAAGGGCTGAAGTAGTCAGAGCTCACGAAGAACGAGAACGAGCTAAAGCTGCAAAGGAAAGAGCTAAAAGGGCCAGAGAGGAGGATGAGGAAGTGTTCAGAGCTGAAAAAGAGAAAGCAGAAGAGATAATACGCCAGGCTAATAGTTGAAGAACAAATAGAGATAGAGAGGGTGAAAAAGAGAACTCGGAAAGAGAAAAGGCTAGACTTAAAGAAGAACTACGAGAGACAAGATTTTGAAGGCGAAGAAAGAGCAAGAGTCGCAGCGAGAGGCCGCTCAGAAGCAGAAGGAGATCAGAAGAGAAGAATTTGAAGAAAAAGTAAATAAAGTTGGAAACATTGTTGGAAACATTGAACTTCCAACAATTGAAGTTGAGAAAAGGCACATGTATGCTCCAACAGATCAGAAGATTTATCTCATGATGCCTAACTTCGCCAACCAATACAATGTTAGCGGTGAAGTTAAAGATAACTTCATGGCACATAAACAAGACGGAAAGACGGTCTTCACTACCGTCCCAATTACAAAGATAACGACCATGAAACATAAACGGTTTCAAGATACACCCATTTGGTACACAATCTACGAGATAGTCGGATCAAACAACAAAAGTTATTACATATGTGATAATGATCCGTTGTCCATCCATCCGGTGATCTCATTTTTACGGAAGAATTTATGAAGACTCAGCTTTCTGAAGGCAAAGATCCACAAGACCAGGTTGCCTACACTAGAATTATTCTGTGTATGAAATCATACATTAGATACAAAAGGCAGGTCGACTTCCAGATTGGATTAAATTTCAAAATGGATAATCCGGCTATCTCTCGCACCAAATGAGGAACTTGAAGGGATAAGCAAACTCGAGTGGGTAGACTTCTTCGAACCGGAAGAGGGAATCATCTTCAAAAGACCAAATAGAAAGAGCTTCTTTCGCATCAAAGAAGCTCACAAATACTCTTCCGAGGTAGTCTACATCATCAAGAGCTTTCTTTGGCTTAGACACGACAAATCCAGAAGTTGCAAAGAAAATAGAGAAAAGACTTGATGGACTTCAGAAGAACAGAGAGCTTATCAATAATATTTCAAGTATCATCGCTGCTGTTGATCCACTCTGAAGAAAATTATTTTTTTTTGACTTCATACTTAGGGGGAGAATGTTAGATATTAAAGTATGAGTCAAAGAAGAGATGTCTACAAATGTCAACACACACTTCTTGTTTATAACTAATTGTTGTTAGACGCTCCCTTTATGACACATGGCACTTTGTAATTGGCTAGCATTTTGACTTTCTGTCTTTGTTTCTATATAAATAGCATTGTATTGTGTTTGTAAAAATTGTCGATTAATACATTTACATATTGAAGAATACTGTGCGTAAGTCATTTTATAATCTTTGTTCTTCATTCTGTTTACTGTTCTATTGATTCAAATTGTTAATTGATCTGCTTCCGCAATTCACTCAGATTCAATACTCTCAATTAACAATCGGTTTAAAGGAATCTGGAACCAACAGACCCTTCATCTTTGATTTAAGTAAAGACCAAACAAGAAAAGAACAAAAAGGAGGAAAAGACGATAGTACCCTTCATTTAACTGGGTTTTTTAACGGAGCTAACGGGCAGAGACCACTTTCGAAGCAAAATTGAAACGTTAGGGACCATCACTGTAGTTAGTGAACCATAAGAACTCGTTTCAAAGGAAGTGGTATACCACAGGGACCATTTTTATAGTTTACTCTATTTTAATCTCTTCTTACGGTCTACCTCTGTGAAATTTAATATTATATAAATTACCTTGACCAAATCTCGATCCACCCTTAGTCGATTTCAAATGTTGTAAAGTACAAAACAATTTGAGCTGGGATTCTTCAAATTGTTCTTATCTATCCTTCTCTGAGATCGAGGGTTTTTCTTCAAGCTTTTGATATTTAATTTGATTCTTATGATTTCTATTTAAACAGGTGTTACTCCAATCACAAAAAAGAAAATGAATCACTACGGGTTCTAACAGAACAGTAACTTTTTGTCTTGTGAAGAGATGAGGAGCTCTGTTTCAGTTTTCTTGTCTTTTGATAATGGTGACACTGTGGTATGCCCAAAGTCTATAAAATATGATTTGAAAGTCCAAATGAACCTTCCAAGATGGATCATCGTGCTGCAAAAAAACAAAAACATGATTTGGAAATTTAATTATAAAACCTAGAAAAATGTAATGTTCAAACTTTGCAGGTTATCATTGAGAGATTAACTTAGCCAGGCACAATGGAAGGTCAAACAACAATAAGAACCTAAAAAACAGGAGGAAAAGGATGGAAATGAGGTAATTTTTCTGAAACCACCTTTTCTTTTTAATTAAAAACTTAAAAGACCACCTTACACGAAAGAAAAAGGAGACAGGCCTGCACCTGCACCTGTGATGCTCCAATGTTGTGGTGTTGAGTTGCCAAAAGTTTTATGTAACGTGATTGATTGAGAGAGAGGGAGAGAGGTATGGAGGGAGGGAGGGGGGATCGAAGATAGAAAATGGTTGTAACCTGGGATTGAAAGAAAATGGCATCTTAAATAATGGTTTTATAACCTATTCAATGAAAGAAAGAAAAGGCAGCAAGAATGCAGTAGAAAGAAGGGTTGCATCAACTTTTTTCATGTGAAAGTTGGAAATGGGAAGGAAGAAAGCTGAAAGGAAGAAAGAGGAGTTTGAAGTTACTGAAATGAGGAAGAAAGTTGCTTAGAAAGCTGTAAATAGGGAAGAAGATAGCTGGAATAAAGAAAGTGAAACTGAAAGTTTCATCCGGTTTCAAATTTGGGTTGTGTTTCCTGGTTGTGTATTATAAAAAAATTGTACAATAAGCTTTGTTAGTTGTAATTCATAGTTTTTTTAAAAATATGCATAAATTGGTTGTACATTAGGCTTTGTTACTTGTCTTTAAGAGTTTTGACTTGAATGCATGTTAAGGTAGTAATATATATATATATAGAGGAATAATCAAATGAGAACTGAGTAATCTGTGATAACCGTAAGATCTAATATGGACCAATCATTTTAAATTATTAATGTTATTTATTAAAGGGAAAATTGCATCAAAATGGAACCAACTTTGGTCTGATTCCTATTTTGGGGAACCAACTTCTAAAATCATTATTTAAGGGTCTGGACAAAAGTTTATATTTATTTAAGGGTCTGGTTAACCGGTTGAACAGGTAACCGGTAATTTGATATGACGTGGCAAATCATAAATTAAAAAAATAATTACCTGGAAATCCATATTGCCACATCATCGTTTCTCCGGGTATCATCTCACCATTCTCCACTTCTCCTTCCCTCCAGCTCCTACAATGCGTTTTGTCTCCTAATGTTGAATTATATGCCAAGATTTTCAAACCTACTTCATGTATCAAAATGCTAATGGTTGTTGAAACAAAGAAATACCATAGATTATTTAAGCAACCAAATTGAACATGGCTTCAATGATTAAACATACATATCCTATCCATTGACCATTGATTTGTTCTGGGTTTGATTTCAAATTTTAAAAAAAAATCAATGGAGGGGTTCTACCCAAACTTTGTTTATATTATTATTTTAGGGTAAAGTTTTAATTATTATAGTTAACGGTTCTGCTAAAGTCTGCAGAAACATGAAGATTAATCTGAGATGGAGCAGCGGTGTCATTGTCGTAAGAGAGGGGTAAACTTACTTTAAGAAACCTCTCGTTGGGAGCATCCACCAATTTTCTAATAGAGCAGATGAAGATTAGTGAAACGAAGTTGGTGGGATTTGATGTTGTAATGAAGCATGAGGGTTGCAGGTGGGGAAGTGGTGGAGATGAAGACTATGGAGGCGCCGATTAGAGAGGTGGGTTTGATTAGGGTTTTTTTAATTAAATATTTTACTCTATAATAAGTTTTTTGTTTTCAATAAAAAAATACTTTATGCCATGTCATAGTGCCATGTCATTACTTTGATTTTAGAGTAAACTACAATTTTCGTCTTTGTGGTTTGTTGTTTATAACGATTTTCGTCCCTGGTCTTTAAAAACTGCTTTTTTAGTCCTTGTGGTTTTCATTTTTTATCTTTTTTCGTCCTTAAGTCTACCAATATTAAAAAAAACCCATTTAACTAAGGGTAATTTGGTCTTTCACTATTCTTATTACTTTTACATTTAATTAAACAATATTCAAATAAAAACAAAACCCACCTCACCTCCCCACGACCAAACCCACGTAAACAACCCTAGTACCCCACCCCCCCTAAAAAAAGAACCTACTCCTACCTATCCTATCATCTTCTTTTCTTCTTTTTATTTCTTTTTTAAATGGCATCCAACCCTCAATCTTCAACCTGAAGAACCAGCCCTCCTCCATTGTTAATTGATCAACCACCAACATCTGTCTACATATGCATAAGAAAAACATGTTTATTAAGTTTGTAAGTTCCGAGAACGGTTGTTTGACCCTCTTGCAGAACCCACAGTGAGTTTTACTGTCAAAATGAGTAATTGATGGGTTTGCTCCATGACATTTTTGGATGTATTTAGCAATAAGGGATTCCATTTCAAATGAAGATCATGGTGAGGTGAGGGAAGGTACAGGAGAAGATGGGGGTTTACCGCGAGTGATGGAGGTTTCTGGTAGGGAGAGGAGGAAGTCGGAGGTGAAGGAAGAAGGGGGAGGGTCGTCATTCAACCAAACACAGCCCCTACTTGTTTTATTCTTCTGATCCGGATTAAGTTCCGATGGAGTCATGGAGATGAAGGCTGGAGATGGAGGCAACGCCGATCACCATCACCGATGACCTCCACCATTACAACGTCGTCAAGATCCATTGTTACAGACCTGTGACCTCCTCCCCTTTTCCCCTTCACGAATTGGTTGAAGGTGTGTAAAATGAAACATATTTCAGGAATTTAGCGGCACTTTACATCACATGGCCGTATTTTGATTTTGACAGAGAGAGGTGACTTCTAGTTTAGCGGCGCCGGAGATGAATGGTCTTCCGTTTTTTCACATGAAGAAGAAGAAGAATAAATTAAATAAATAAACAAGAAAAAGAATAAGTCGATAAATAATTAAAAAAATATAAAATGCTGAAAAGACAAAAATACCCCTTATATTAAGTGGATTTTTTTGACAGAGTAGTCAGAGGGACGAAAAAAGCAACGAATTTCAAACCATGAGGACGAAAAAGGCAGTTTTAAAAGACCAGGGACGAAAACCGTTATAACCATCAAACCACAGGGACGAAAACCGTTATAACCATCAAACCACAGGGAAAATCGTAGTTTACTCTTGATTTTATTTTTATAATTTTAATAATTATATGAAATCTTAGTTGGCAAATTACTTGGGTAATATGATCATTAATAGGTTAATAGGTCACTTGGACCCTTAAATAAACAAAAAGTTTGCTAAAGACCTTTAAATGACGATTTTAAAAGTTGGTTCCCCAAAATAGGAATCAAGCTAAAGTTAGTTCCATTTTGATGCAATTTTCCCTTTATTAAAATAACATAAAGGATAAAATGGTAAATCTTACAACTAATAAAACCCTACATTAATTTGTTTGATATTTTGAAACTACAAAACTTTATTGTGTGCAGTCGTTCTTCACAGACCCTCAAGCAACATCGTCGGCGATTCCTCCAAGCACCATCATCGCCGACAATAACTCCTTTTTGCAGCCACCGGAAATCGCATCACCCTCGTCGGTCCCTCTAAGAACCACTGTCGCCGGCGATAATTCCTCGATGCAGCCACCGGAATCTCACCACCCTTGTCGGTTCGTCTAAGCACCACCGCCGACCATAACTCCTCTGTCCAGCCACCGAAAAATCGCACTACCCTCATCGTCATAACTCTTCTACGCAGATCTGGTTTCTGCACACCCTGATCGGCTTCGGTTATGGTTTCTGGATCTCCCTTTTCTCCAACTGCATATTCTCTGGCGCAGATCTTCCTTTTCTCCGGTACCATTCCTTCTGCATCAACTCTATATTTTTCGGCGCCGGTCTCCCTTTTCTTCGCTGCCATTTCTTCTTCATTGCAACACCACCACCAACAGCGCCGCCGACGCCCCTTCCCGTCTCCTCCTCCGACCACCACAATCATTGTGTATCACAACGGGTATATTTGTGGGAATCATAGTAAGTATTATTGGTAGCAATAGGTATCACAGTAGTATCGTGTATTTATTTTGTAATTTGGCATCACTGTAGTATCTTGTATGTATTTTGTTATTTGGTATCACAATGGTATCATAAATAGTTACCACAATCGGTATCACAGCGGGGTACAAACGATATCACGGTGAGTGTATCACTCCGTGTTTTTTACCGGAATAATGTTAATCGGTGACCGGAGAGAGGAGAGAGGAGAGAGATAAAGATTTTAAAATACCTAAAATGCCCTTGATTTAAAATTTTAGGTCAAATTTCCAAATATATTTGTTTCCTTATTTATCTAGTAATTTGTTGTTGAGATGAGATCTCATGGATCTCATAGATTAAATAGATCTCTCATGAAGAGCCCCCTATATATATATATATATATATATATATACTAGCCATCTGCCCATGCAATGCACGGGATGCAAGATTTTCTTGTGATCGAGTATGAAAAATCAATTCAAATTTTCATCACAAAAACTTATTGAGTATTTTATGTTGTTAAGTAAGATTCATCGTCTATGTTTTAGTTAAACGTGTTTCAAATAATTTTATGGAGTTAAAATTTGAATCTTAAAAATTATATATGTAATAAATTGTATGTTTAAGTTTTAAGGAATTTTATTGTAAACCAAGGATGAAAAATCAATTCAATTTCTTATTTTATGTTTGAATAGAACAGAATAGAAATCACAATAAACAATTGGGATTGTGAATATCGGGAGGAATAAACAAGGTAAATATGATTATCCCGCTTTGGGATTGTGAATATTGTTTTTGTGATCTTTTTGTGTTCATTTCGGCTTTAAAGACGCAACATATGTCAATTTACACATGTACAGTCATTAGGATTTCAATTATAACCGAGAGCAAAAGCAAAGCTAACATAACTAAACATAACTAATTACAATAAGCAACCAAAATTGTAAAATCTTGCAAACCTTGTCCTTGAGGAATCACAATAGCCCCTTAAGTTTTGAAATACAATTTATGAGATCATGGACCTAAATTTATCAAAATATCTTGTAAATAGCAATAAAAATGGTAGAATCAACTACCAGTATGATATGAAGATTTGTCTTTAAATGGCTTATTTCTTTACTAACAAAAAGCACATCATAAATATTTAAATATCATAATCATGATTTTTCTCACTAAAGAAAACCACAATTTATCAGCCTATCAAATGTAAATTTTGGAAGTAAACCAAACTTCAATTTTCACTTCGTAAATTGGAGAAAAGTTGTAGTATGATGTCAATTGGTGGAGCAAGAAAAAGGTGACTGATGTTATGCTATAAAAAACCATCTGAACATGAATTATGTTTTTCAACTAACTCCATTTCTTCTATGGCATATGTAAAAAGATTTTACCTTATTAAATGGTGTTAAACCTTTTAATTTGAACCTTGGTGTTAAACTTAAGTTACACTTCCCTACTGTTTGCTTAAAAGACAGACGATAACTATCCTGAAAAATAATCTTAAATTTTCTATTCACTTAATAATGAATTAATCATGTGAAGAACTAAGGTATTATAAACATGATAAAAAGGGGAACTCACATCAAGTTGTTTCTGAATGACCCTTGGTCTCTTCTCGACGGAATTTAATGTTGAAGTTTCCGGCTATTTTGTAATGGTCAGGTTTTGGGAAGAAAAGTAGGGCATTGTACCGTAAAATTTTAGGCCATTTACTAAACGCTTACGCAGTAAGTGCTTACAGTGTTACTTTACCTTAAATGAAAATATTGAAAAGTAACAAAGACCATTCCCATATTATATCTATAGAAGTGTTCATACATGCACACTTCAACAAAATGGTAAATCAACTTGGAGCGACGCTATATCAAAACCATTTGAAATGAAAAATAGCCCCACTGTAACAAATGGTTGAGCACTTAAAGTCTAAATGCAAAGACAATCCCATGACACAAGCACTATTTAAAAAATCAATGATTAAAGAGATACGCAATACAAAAATGCATGTTCAAAATTTATTTAAGCTTTGAGGATTTCTAGAATATGTAGATATTCTTGGACTTCATTTTATATAAACAAAGAGGATTCTTAACAATAATGAAAACAAATGCATCACAACTTTCCCGTGTTATTGGTGCTAATTTTTACTACGCATCAAGTCTAAGTAGTATATATTGTGTAATCTAAGAAAGCTCATGATGTATGCATTATTTCCCGTGATTTTCAACTTTCAAGTCCAATGGATTAACTTTATCGGTTTCTCCAAGGCTCTGCCATGTTTCCCATCATCAAAACAACACCTATGATAATAAGCATATAATAAAGATTTTCACAATACTGGAAACTTGGTCAAGAAAGAAAGAGTAGTAAGGCAAAAAGAGAACTCACTTTAGTCCAACAAAACTTCCTTCTATCTGCCCAAGGGTTCTCCTTCCCTGTAAAATTGAAAGGGTATCAACAAGTAAACATAAGAAACAAAATATTATGAAGTTTCTAACATTTGTGTTTCTAAAAGACTCAAAACCCCCTGTTCTTAAGCTCAAATAAAATACCCGTTGTTATTCAGAAAGCACCAATGCAGTTATAGAGTAGCAAAATCTGACTCTCCTAGCGTACATGTTGTTTTTATCTTTTCCCATAAGATATGCCATACTCATCTTGGAATTTAAATGCTTCTCACGACCATGCCCTTCACTCTTCACAGTGTGCTGTGGTGGTGATCTGACAGCAGAACATTGTGAAGTGAACTTGGAAGATTTACTCCTGTTTGCCACTTCCACTAATTAATTCAAAGGTTTCCATAGATCAATACCATTCTTTGTTTCTTTATTAGGTGAAGGGTCACTTGATGGATCAGGCGTTGAGGAATTCTGCATATAAATCCATTATATAAACCTAGTAAAATACTCAAATCTTCATTATATAAATCCATATTATAAACTTGATTTCCTAAAAAATAAACCATAAATAAAAATCGTACCAGTTTAGGACAACAATCTTCAAAAAGCTCTCTAAAGGAGAAAATGGATTATGAGAAGATCGATATAAGTTATCGAAATTAGTAATAATTTGGGGGTAGCAAAGAAAATTATTTCAACAAATTAGTAGCAAATCAAGATGAAGAAAGCAGAAGTGCATAACATGTAATTACGTCGAATTAGAAGGAGCAAAAATTGAAGAGAAATCTAACGTATGAACAATAACTTTGCAATGAAAAGATTTAACACAACTTTTGGGAGTTCACCTTTAAATACCCCTTATATTTGAAGGTTGATCTCATCACTTGTTAGACCCGCTAAGAAAGTTTCATGCAGAGATTATTGAATCTGCAAGCATTAGGAAGAAGTGGAGCAACAGAAATCAACATAGCCGTAAGAATTAATATATCAAGCATCCTAGGGAGAAAAATACAAACCTCGTTACAGAAACATTGTTCAAGAAACGACAGAAATAAAACTTGTTTTGGAGAGATTAGTGATGAAAATCTAGGGTTTGGAGGGATGGATGAACTCATTCAAATAAGGAGCGGGAGATAGAGACAGAGAAATTCATATCTTGGTCTTTGAAATTTGAATGTCATCGGGTACGATGTTTGAAATAGTAGATGGAAACTCAACTTTTCAGGAAGAGAAAGGGAGAAGACCAGAATCATGAAAAGGGGAAGTTTACAGGGTTTGCAGTCTTTCTGGTTGAAAACGTAGAAGTGCATCACATTTTTTGAGTTTAATGCTTTAATTGGTTGTACATTGTGATATGTTACTTGTAATTAAGAGTTTTTTTTGAAAATCCTGCATATAATGGTTGTACATTGTGCTTAAAAATTTGTCTTTAAGACTTTTGATGTAAATGGATATTAAGGTAGTATATATATATATGTGTATATATATATCAATATAAAGGAGACATATCAAATCAATGAGAAACCTCCATTGAGGTTTTTCTAATTTATTAGAATTTTGAATTTTTTTTAAAAAAGTTGAATTTAGTGTTGTTTAAGTTGTCCTACATCGGTGATAAGATAGAAACTTGGATAATGAATATGTGTATATAAACGGTTAATTGACGTTTTTGAAAAATATGAAATGGTATTTGGCTAATCTATATATATATGTGTGTGTGTGTGTGTGTATAAAAAGGGTTGATTGGTGTTTTTGAAAAATATGAAATGATATTTGGCTAATCAATATATATATATATATATAGGGAAATGTTCAAACGGGAAGACCCCTATTTTACGAGAATGCGAGAACAGATGTGGGCCTCCAAATTAATTAACATACAATAAAAATTAAAATACAGGAAAATAAATTAGTATTTATCCATAATTTTCTGTTATCATAAATTTATTCTTATCCCTTAAATTTTGTTGAATACAAACATAAGCTTTTTAGGTTTTTAAATAAGTTTATATTGAGTAAACAAATTTACAGTTGCAACCGGAATAAAAACAAGTAATTAAACCTATTCTATTACAACTTAAGGAATCACAAAGTTTGATGGACAAGAATAGTAAAAAATAGAAGCAGAGGTTTGAGGAGAGAAATTGCATGCATGAAGATGAAGAAAAGTTATTCATCTATTTATACCCGTTGCATAAAATGCAAGACAAAAGGTATATGCCACGTGTCAAGTTTTTATTTGAGACTTGTCCTTTGTTCAAAAGACAACCATGCTTTTGGCCGGATATGAACAGTAACCAAATCAGATTTGATGGGAACATAAGAGACAATCCGTACTTCCTTTTCTGACAAGGTATTTGAAGTTTGACTTTTGTGCATCGAGGATATCAACATTGATCTTGCTGAGTAGGCCTCACTTGATCATTGAACTAGAATCTTCAAGGACGAAGTCTTCGAGTATCACTGAGGCTTTGCAAGATCTCACACTTCAGTTAGATGGACATTGCTATCACTGAACCGCTTCAGATCACGAGTTATGCATCTCTTTCTTCAGTTATGCCTTTGACAGTCGCTGAATGACTTTATGGTGTGAGCGTTGTTCTTCAGATCTTCAGCGATAGGATGTTGTTCCTGATCTTCAGCGATCACCGAGCGCAATCAGTGTGTGCTATCGTTGAATATGAACATTATCTTATTAATGGAATTTTCACTAAGTAAAAGAGGGATCATATTCAAATCACTGAAAGGAGTTTGGATGAAAAATCTCCCCTATTTGATTATGATTAAGCAACATAGGAAAATTGCTTGAAATGGTTAGTAAGGATTTGGAATTTTTAAAGTAAAAACTCTAAGTACTGATCTGTGAGATCTTTTTCAGCTAGTTGACTATTTGAATTGAGTTTCATTTATAAGGATATGAATTTTTTTTTACAAGTATAAAAGCTATAAAGTACATTCACAAAGTGTAATGTCAGTGAGTGTTTAAGATTTTTAAACAAAAATAGAACTCATATGTTCATTGTGCCTTTTACTATTTTCAGGGATCTTTTTAGTACAGATGGAGTAGAGTACTTTATTGAATTTCATTAATCAGGATAATCTAAAGAATTACATTTTGAAAATGAAATTACAAATATCAAGTAAAGTATAGTTGTAATACCCAAGTCTTTCAATTATATGTTTTATACAGAGCTTAAATATCTTCAAGTATGGATTCGAGCAATAGAAGTTTGTACATGTTGCTTCTAGTATTGTACCAGACTAATTTGCTATGAAAATGGTACATGGGGGTTAATATATGTACAAACAAAATTTTGGCTAGGACTAAGAATGTGAAGAATTCTTTACTTGGGTTTAGAATTGCAATAGTGAACTTGATGGGGGTAAATTAGGTAAATTTGAAAAATATAAAAGTTGGAAATTACATTTTCTTATTCATTTCTTTTCTTATTCAGTCTCTTCTTTTTCTACAGACCTCATCCATCGACTTCTCAACATCGCTTCTTTCATTTCTCCAATTCTTGTGTTCAAGCTCAAAATTTGTTAAGAGAAGTTGTAGAATCTTAAAGTATGTTAGTTTTCCTCTGTAATTCTTAAGAAATTCATTTTAATTAGGGTTCTTGATGGTGATTTCGGTTAGGTTCAAGAAGTTAAAGTACGTGTTATATTTATCTAAAAATTTGAAGTTCATATCATCAACTCAAGCAAGGTAAGCTATGATTGCATAAGTATTGTTGAAATTCTGGTGGTTTGTAAGGTTTTGAATTATGTTTTTGTACTAGAAATTTTAATTGGTACTTTGGTTAGATTTTGTATAAAAAGTGGGCAAAGGGATGAGATTATTGAAATTTGCAAGTTATGCGAATAAAGTCTTTATGTTTTGGTAATAGAATTGTTAAATTGGAAGTTTGTTTAGCTTAAGGTATCAAAATTGGGCAAAATGATGAAACCATTGAAATGGTTTTAAGCTCTTAGGATTGATGCTCACAAGTTGTTTGTTGAAATACCTTGAAGGAATTTCCAACTAAGTGAATTTCCAGTTGTCTGCCTCTAACTTGTGAAAGTCGTATATTATAAACCGTAGGTTGAATTGAGGTGTGTAATACATTGATGGAAATCCCCATATGTCTACTACAACTTTGTAGTTTACACCAAGACCAAATTATGACTGTAAGATACTTGAAACAGCGACTTTCCAGAGCTGGTCCTGTGAAAAACGGATCTGCACACTGTTTTTAAAAGATTAATATCTAATTGGTCGTTACTCCAATTGGGTGATTCCAAAGCCATTTGAAGCATAAGACTTGTATCTACAATTTTGTTTTGTACCTCAGAACCTATTTTGGCTTGTAAGTAGGAGAAATAGGCCAAACACAGAAGCACACCAGTGTTATTTTGTGCAGCTAATTTTGGGTTTTGGTGTATTTAACATCCATGTTAACCTCTAGTTTTGTCGTGTAAGCATACTAGGAGTTATTAGAACTCAAAGTTATGTTATAAATAAGATTCAAAAGGTTGTTAGAAGTTGTTTATCATGAGTTTAGTAGGTTCAAGTTCTAAATGTTTTGTATATTGTGTAGGCCTTTCTCTTTGTTGGAACTCGAGCAAACAAGTGGATAAATTCGTTTTGAGTTAAAGGTACGGATTTCTATCTTGGTTTGATACTTGGACACGTATTTGAATATGCGTGTCTACTCCTTGAACATTGTGAATTGGTAAGTTTCATGAATTACCTGTCACATAAGTGAATTGGTAAGTTTCATATTGATCTCTTGAATTGTTTTGGTTCGTAGTTATCATGTGATATTATTACTCCGTTAAGAAGTATTTGTCTAACAATTGTATAAGATTTCTTCATTTTGAATCAAGAAACACATACAAACAATTAAATTAAAACCTTCAAGGTTTATTGGATTTAGAACTTGTTTCCATGAGGTCACATATGTTGTAGACCTATGACTTTCGTTTTGAACTTAGTTGAATACTCGGTCATTGGGGGAAACAAGGCCGATATGCTTCCACGGTGGCTATACAATCGTGGCGTCGTCACTTAGAATAGACACGTAAGGGGTCTGGTCAAGTAATGGCTACCGAGGGCGAATGGATCGATCCTAATTACACGAGTCGGGTCGTGAATTATTCACGGCAGGGGTTAGACGGTGAGTGTGTCCACACTGATACCCTGTGAGACTCACGTGGTTTGATCAACCCGTGAGAATGATGTGTCTTCGTGATACGATTTGTTTTTAGTGACCCTTGTTACATATTTATGATGTTTGGTTGATTATACGATTTTCGATATTTTTTAAATGTATTATTTATATATATTTTGAGTTGTATGAATCATATTTTTGAGCTCGATAGACCTTCAAGGTCTACCTATTTATTGTACATTTGTTGTATTTATTGATATTAATGTTCCCTTATTTCATTTCCGCATCTACTTGTTAGATTATCGTTTTTTTTATTTTATAATCCGTTCACTGGGCAAAGTCGTTCAGCCGTGTGTTTTGTTGTCACGGCAGGTAGATAGGTGAATAGGCAGGGGACGGGACTTTAGAGAAGTGAAGACAACTAATTTTGGACCTCCTTTTGAGGATCCCATAATCTACTTTTTGGTTCTTTTGTATTTATCGTTTTATAAATATAACTGTAAGCGATATTTCAATTGTCTTCTTATACTAGTTGAACCTTCATGTTTATATTGGTTAGTTAAGCTCTGAATTTTATAAATCTACTCAGTAGATTTATTTTTGTTTTTTTTAAAGTCCTGTTGGAACCCAAATCCCCAAATACTCAAATACAGTTGATTATAATTTGAAGGATAAGAATATAAGCGGAAACAATTCAATCAACGGTAATATAGAGCTGTAAGCAATTAATGAAGAACAATATGAAGAACAACAGTAATTTGTATTTCACTCGATATGTCAATAATTACAGTAAACAAATTACTCTCTCTGTTTCTTTCCAATTTAATCGAAATTTTACACAGTGAAGGCTATCCCTATTTATACTATTACATAGGAAAAGTCAACAAGTTAGCCTATCACTGGTGGACACGTCAGCTGTACTAGTAACAGAATCAGTTACGCACAAAGAGCATGACATGCCACGTCATTGAAGCACGTGTAGTCCACAAAGTAAAATCTAGAAGATGCCCAATCTTCTGGATTGACGTTATAGCTTATGGACTATCACCTCTGAAGAGTTGAACTTCTAAAGTGCTTGCTTTTGGAGACCATCTTGTTTCTTCTTGATCAAGTTCTGATTTTTACTTTTAAGTTCTAACAATCTCCCCCTAAGTGTGAAGTCAGAATTATAATATACAAACTTAGAAAGAAACAAGATTGAAAATTGTTCATAACAATAAATTTGAAATTACAAAAGTAATACAGAGATTAACTCGAAAGGAGCTTCTGGATGTCCGCTGATCACTTTATGAAACTGACTAGTAATCTCCCTTATCTTGATAACCCCTTCGAGGCCCCTTCGAGATTT
Organism: Silybum marianum; assembly: GCA_036898165.1. Taxonomy (NCBI): domain Eukaryota; kingdom Viridiplantae; phylum Streptophyta; class Magnoliopsida; order Asterales; family Asteraceae; genus Silybum; species Silybum marianum. The sequence goes on along the minus strand of CM072536.1, from coordinate 19,646,228 downwards.
TTCTCTATTCTTTCTGCAGCTAATCTGATCTTTGATGCAACGCTCGTATCTTCTTTCTGTAACGAAACCAACCCTTAATAATCTCCACTATTCCAACTGAATATTTGAATGCCTCCTTAACTCTGAAAAATCTTATTCGTCCAGGCTGAAAACCACTCCTTCTTCTGGTTCAAGTATAATGTACCCTAGTTGAAGATGTTCAATATCTTCTCTGTCTTCATTTGGAGCAGGGATGCTCAATATGGTTACCTGTCTTTCAAACTCAATCTGGAAGTCAACCTTTTTCCTATAATCGATAAAGGCTTCCATGCAAAAAATAATTCTGAAGTAGGCCACTTTGTCCTGACTCTCTGAGCTTGATTCCTTTTTTTTTTCTTCATGAATCTTCCCAAAGGTATTAAATCAGAAGGATTTAACAAGAGCAGATCATGGTCACAGAAATAACATGTTTGTTTATTTTCTCTTTCTACCTCATAAATTGTGTAAACAATTTCTGAATTTTCATACTTCACATGCTTTACTCCAGTAATTCTTCTGATAGGAGAGATTGAATAGATATTTTCCCGCTCTTGCCTGTGATTTAAGAAAATAGACTCGATTTCAACACTAACCTTGTAATCCTTTGCAAAATTAGGTAGGATCAAGGCAACTCTTTCCTCTGTAGCTGCATACATACATCTGAAAATAGTCTCTCTTACTGCAGAAGTTTGAGATGGAGCAATTCTTTGAAGTTAGTCTGGACCCATATTACTTTTAGCAGGAATCCTTCTCAACCTTCTCTCAGATTCAGTGAGATTCGTGTCTTGTTCTTCTGTTCTAGGCTAATCTTCTTTGATAGATACATTTGGTGGGGGATGATCTTATTCTTGATTTGCAGAGTTTGGAGTTTCAGAACTTGGGTTTTCCGGTTGATTTGCCACAGCAGAGATGATTTTAGCTTTTGGGGCGTTTTCTTCTTGGGGATTGGTTGGTATGATAGGCTCGACAGTATAAGTTGATGGTTGATTTGAAGCTTTGGGTCTTGTGTGTGTGTTCCTTGGTTCTCTGGGAATTGCTATTCTGGTTCTTTCAAGGCTCGTGATAAAGTTAGCAACTTTCGGGTCTCTTGGTAAGGGGCGCATTGCCAATGGTGATGCATGAACTATTGGAGCAGAAAGATTTTCTTGTGGCTATACTTGCTCTGTAGTCTTCTCTGTTGGTTGACTTGGCTCTTGAACTGGTTCAAGTTGGTTGTTCATTGGTTCGTTCAAAAGAGGGTTCAGAAGAGGAACCAACGTTCTGCCTTTTCTCCCCCTTCTGAGGATCAGAAACATCTGGATCATGGTCCTCATATTTTCTCTTCTTGAGATCTGCCTTTTTGCACGCTCTCGCCTCCTTTGCTTTCTTCCTTGACTCATGATGGGCAGAGATGGAGTTAACAACAATCGTGAATGAAGTCACAGATTTGGGTTAGTGCAGCTACTGGGGCAGTGTTAATCTTGGACACAAACTTGGAATTTCCGTCGTCAAACTTGTCAAGAATGGCCTTCTGAAAGTTTGTCAAGTCGGCTTTGGTCATCATACCAGCAGAAGAGGAAGATTCAGAGGGAACAACAGCATATACTAGCTTCTTCAAATCTGCCGCAACTAGATAAAAATCCTTTGTAGAAATTATGGCTTGTGGTGTTGGGAATGTAGAGGGGATCTTGGAGATGGCTTCTTCATTTGATTTTAAACTATTTTCCAACTTCTGAAAATGATCAATGGACATATTTTGCTGAGCATCATGAGCTGAGATTAAAAAGTTCTTGAACTGATCCAATGTATCTGTATGAATCTTCTGTGTGGTTCTTATTTCATCAATGGATGTGTTGATCAACTTCAGTTCTGCATTGATTTTCGATTCAAAAGATTTGACGGTTTGTTTTAGATCCACCATAGATCCCTTTATTTGATCAACAACTGTTTGAAACGCAACAGTTGTGACAAATTCAAGAGGGGGGGGGGGTAACCGATGTATCTCCAACACATGAAGCCTCTTTTCCCTCGCGATCAGAGGGACCCTCATTCACACCTGTTTGGGGATGAAATTATTTGACGACGGCGGCTCCGATTCCGATGGCGGAGCCGGCGACCTATCCAAAATCGAAATCAATCAAGAGTTCGCTAAGCGGTACGAGCACAACAAGAAACGAGAAGACTTGCAGCGGTTTGAGGAGCTCAAGAAGAAAGGTATAATCGATTCAGACATTGATAGCGATGAAGACGACGATTCATCTGAAGACGAGGAGGATCTTGTCATGCATTCGAGCAAGCATGACTTGAAGTTCTTCAATGCGTTACTAAAGGTCAGAAATCAAGATCCTGCACTTAAAAACAAAGATGCTAAGTTATTTGATTCGGATAACGAAGATGAAGACGGCGACGATGATGAGGCGGCGAAAAGTAATAAGGAAAAGAAGAAGAAACCGATGTATTTGAAAGATGTGACTGCAAAGCATTTGATTGAAGCAGGGCCTGAGTTTGATGATGAGGAAGATGAAGATGAAGATGGAGACAAAAATAAGAACAAGAAAAAGAGTTACTTTGAAGAGCAGAAGTTGCTGAGAAAGGAGTTTTTGGATGTTGTTGGTGATGAAAATAATGAAGGGGATTTTTTGAAGGAAAAGAATGATAATGGTGATGAAGAAGATGATGATGATATTGAGTATGAAAAGAAGTTAGATGAGTATTTTCAAGAAGATGAAAAGTTGGATGAAAATGAGAAGTTTTTGAAGGATTATTTCAGGAAAAAAAATGTGGCTGGATAAAGATAAGGGTGGTAGTAAGGGATTGGATGAAGATGGATTAGATGTTATGGAGGATGAGGAAGAGTTAGAAAGGCAAGAAGATTATGAAAGAGAGTTCAATTTCAGGTTTGAAGAAAATGCAGGGGATAGAGTAATGGGGTTTTCAAGAAAGGTTGAGGGTTCCGTGAGGAAGAAGGATAACGCCCGAAAGATACAGAGGAAGAACAAAGAGGAAAGGATGGCACAAGCGGAATTCGAGAGGAAAGAAGAGTTGAAACATTTGAAGAACTTGAAAAAGAAAGAGATGAATGAGAAACTTAGAAAGATTAGAGAAACAGCAGGGATTGGTGAAGATGAAGATTGCTTATTAGATGAACATGATCTTGAGGAAGAATTTGATCCAGAAGAGTATGATAACAAGATGAAGAAAGCTTTCGATGAGAAATTCTACAATGCTGAAGATGTAGATCCTGAGTTTGGTAGTGATGTAGAAGATGGTGATTTGAAAAAACCGAATTTTGATGAAGAAGACGACTTGCTTGGCCTTCCAAATGGGTGGGAAGATCAATATGGCTCTAGTGATGGATTCTTGGCTGCTAGGCAAAGAATCTTGAAATCGAAGGTTGAAAAAAGGGGAGATTGTTAGGTCTGAAATTATTGTATCCGAGATGACAACTATTGAAGACATGAAGAACCAAAAATGCAAAGTCAACAAACTCAATAATTAGGAAGGTTTAATATAAGGAAACCTTGCTTTATTGTAAATAAGGCAAGTGTATAATGTCTTATCTCATAGTTTCCTTATTACGATAAATGTTCTACATATAAATAGAGGGTTAGGGTCATTCTTTAGGTGTGCAAGATTATTTACAAAATACTGTCAAATCATATTGTAACCGTACAAGTAAGATATCCGACTACAAAGCTTCTTTAATATCCGTGTTCTTATCCATTTATTCGATATAATCATTGTGTTTGCATAAACTGGGATCCACAATTGGTATCAGAGCAGACGATCTGAGTTTTTTGCGTTTTCCTGAAGTTATCCACGAAACAGAAGGTAATTTTTCGATTTCTGCGTTTTTTTTTGTTTTTATCGATTCATACTGTCTTAGCTTTACCCGATAAAAACTCATAATTTTTAAGATTTTTTTTCTCGATTCGTTCTTCATTCTTTTGAATGGTTCTCGATTATGCTTTACCCGATAAAAATTCATATTTTTTTAAAAGATCTGTTTTTCTCGATTCATACTTCTTGCGCTTAAATTTTTGTCGATCCATATTGAGTTATTCTTGATTTTAGTCAAAATTATTTAATCTGTTTTAATTAAAGTTATTCTAGTTTATTTTAATTACTTTTGATATTCTTTACATAAGAAAACTCAGGAACTAGTGACTCTTGCAGCTTTTCTTACTAAAGAATTCTCTAGTAAAAATCATAAACTCTAGTAATTTTAATTTTTTTTCTAGACTGAACAAATAAGAAACTCGAGAACTTAGACATTTTTGTCCATAAAAAGACTTGTTCTTTTTAGTCAAGAACCATTTGTTCTTGGTTTCTGGTTTATCGGTTAAATAAAACTAAGATTAAGTATTTTTGATCTTTTATCAAGTCCTTTTAAATCGACAAATTTTATTGATCGAGTCAACAGGAATCGATATAATTTTTTTATCGATTCATTGTTTTATCGAGTCGAATTTTTTTTGTCGAATCTTAATCTATCGAGAAACTCTTAGTTATCGAGTCCTTTGTGATCGATAACTTCCTTTTATTGATTCAAAGTTTGTTTTGGAAGTTTTATCGAGTCCATTATACCCGACAATAATTGTTGTCGAGTCCTAAACACCCGACAAAAGTTCATATCATTCAGACCCAATTCGATAAATTATTGTCGATTCCTTGTCAATCGATAAAAACCCTCTGTTTTACGAGGCAACTCAGAAAAGTTCAAAAACTCGCTGATCGACGATCACTTCATCAAGTAACTAGTACTTAATTTTTTTCTCTCAAGATGAGTTCTCAAAATCAAATTTCAGATCTCAATACTGAAATTGAAAGACTTGAAGCAAGACACAAAAATAACATGAAAGTTCTTAATGAACTTTTAACTGAACACGTTTGTCTCAAATCTAGATTTAATAACTCAGAAGAATCAAGAAAAGTTTTGCAAAATCAAAATGAATTTTTGGAGGAACAACTCACCGAGCATACTAGGAATACATATCATGTATTTTATGAAGAAGTTTGCAAAAAGAAAAATCTTGAGTTGATAAAAATAAATTTTGATCTAAAAACCAAAATTTCTGAGTTAGAAAATTATAGATCTTGAGACGTATAGTGTGGTTCTTAAAAGAAAATTAATTGAATTTCTGGAATGTGAGAAAGAAAGGATTTTAACTTCTGATGAGAAACACAAATTTGAGTCTGAACGAAAAGATTTTGAAAACAAAATTAACACTTGTGAATTGACCATTCAAAAACTTTCTAAACAAGTGTCAGATTTTGAACAAGTTGTGATTTCAGAAAGAAAATCATCTGAAACGAAATGTCTAAAACTATCAAAGAAACTTTCTGAACTTCAAAATCTTGTAAAAGCTGAAAGAAAAGTGTTTGAAACTGATAAGACGGATTTAATCAAGAAAAGTGTTTTGATCATTGCTAAAAGCAAAAATTCGGAAAAAGTTTTTGAAAACGAAAGAAAAACTTTTGAAGAGACAATCAGTAAACTTTCAAACAAATTATCTGTTTTAGAAACAACTCTTGTGAATGAACGGAAAATGAGATCCGAATCTCAAACAAAATTTAAAGTGATTTTGGAAGAAAGAGATCATCTATTGTGCAAAATTATAAAACTTGAAAGTTCTACAACTTCTTCAAGTTCAATTTTTCAGTTGAATTCTCTTTCTACAATAAATGTCTGTAAGAATAACGCGTCTTCAAGTGTCAAATCAAACAGTTATTCTAACAGCTCCAAGTCATATAATTCTCCAACTTCCCGAACTCATAATTCTACTTTATCTCACAATGATTTTGTTGCTAATTCCGGTAATTCCAAGAAGTTTAAAATGGTTTGGAAGAAGAAATCAACTACAGATGATAGTGTTGGAAACATGTCACATACATCTCCTGTAGTTGATACAAGATCATTTGTTTCCAAGACTAATTTGCCTTATTTTGTCAAATCAATCAATCAACTAATTAGTCTAAGTGCCACAAAGATTTGTTGTTCTACATGTGGAACAAATGATTTTGTCAATCAAAATTTCACTCATAAATGGTATGGTACTTACAGTATCCCCACTTCCCCATTTATTGCATCTAAAGCTAACCTCCGAGGACCCAACAAAACTTGGGTACCAAAATCTTTTTAATCTGTTTTGTAGGTATGTCATGTGTGGTCCAAATTCATAATATTCACATCACATGACAATCTTTCAAAAGGTTATGCTACATTTAAGGGGAGTATCACATTTTTACCATTTAATTAGCTTCATAGTATCTCAGCTATGGACCTGTTCTTAACCCGTTTTACATTGCATTTTGACTTCTGAATACATCAGCTCAGAACTCGGACTTCAATATTTCAAACTCTTTATGCGTTAGGAATAGAAGTTTCAATGGTCAATCCTGAGCCGGAAGGACCTGCCCATGAAACAAATCCCTAGGTTAGAAATTTTGAAAGGATATATCGAGTGATTGTGAGATAAAAGAAAAATGTGAGGGTGTGACAAGCCTTAAAAGAGAATATTTGGTCTTTACCAAACCTAAACAGTTATCCGGGTAGCCACACAATCTATTCATTCTCGATTCTTTGGAGATGAATATTGAAATAGACATGGACCCAATGTCGATAACTTGTGTCACCCCACCCAACTACTCAAGTATCTCACAAAAGATATTTGTTTCATATATCACGGAGAATGAGCATATCTGCTATCTTTTCTTCAATCGGAAGATTAAGATATTGAAAAAGGAAGACACACCTCCGGTCTCCGAACTTCACATTCAATGCACATTGAGTCTGTGAAATGTATTTTCACATTTTGAGCCTTAAGATTAGCATTTAATGCATAAATTCTTTCTACACATTGCACGAGTCTTTGTGATTCCTCAAGCATATCTTCGTGTTTATGCCGGAACAGTTTGAGAAGTTAGCTTTACAACTTACTTCTATGATAACTGGAAGTCCTATCAGTGCCAACCCGCTGCCAACACTGCATATAGGCCACTTAATTAAAATTTATTTTGATTAAGTGATAACAGTTGCTTCACGTGCTTCTGTATGTTAGTTTTACACGCTTCATTAGTTAATTATTATTTTTTTGTCTTTGGTTATTCATAATGATTCGGATTCTCCTTATCATTCTGAGGGGGAGAGATTGTATATCAAAGACACGACATGAGAAAAGGAAGATGACAAATACTGATTTGTTGAATACTGATTTGTTGAATGCTGATTTGTTGAATACTGATTTTTATCGAGTTTCCTTACTTGATTTTTGAAGTAAAATGATTTTGTCGACTGCTGAAGATAAAGTTGAAGACTTATCGAGTGCTTAAGACCCAACATAAATTTTTATCGATTCAACTTGACCCGAGATCGAGTACTTAAGACCTGACATAAATTTTCATCGACTCATCTTGGCCCGACATCAATTTTCGTCGAATCTACTTGGCCCGAGATCTTTTTTCATCGACATCACCTAACCCGACATACTTTTTGACCCAACAAGTTTTATACCCTACGACATCGCGACTCCTTCGATTTTCTTTTCATGCTAATGTTAAGGGGGAGCTACGGAGCTTATCAAGTGATCATATTCGTAGGGGGAGCAAAAGAATTCAAGATAGTGATTTGTTGACAAAATTTCATCGTCTTCAAAAGTGCTGATTTGCTGAAGTGTAATCTCGAATACAAAGGGGGAGATTGTTAGGTCTGAAAAGATTGTATCCGAGATCACAAATATTGAAGACATGAAGGGTCAAAGTGCAAAGTCATCAAAGTCATTATTTAGGAAAGGTTTAATGTTTAAATATAAGGAAACATTCCTTTTTGTAAATAAGGCAAGTATATAATGCCTTAATCTCCTAGTTTCCTTATACCGTATTTCCGATACATATAAATAGAGGGTTAGGGCTAGCAATTAGATAAAACACATTAACTCATATCCTTCTAGAGAGAGCATATTAGATAATATCATTGTAACCAATATTCAATACAAGTGAGATATCCGACATCGGAGCTTCATAAATATTAGAAGTGTTCTTCGTGTTCTTGCATACATTCATACGATTACCTGATTATCTGGGATCAACACGGTTTTATTTTATATTTGTGTTTGTTCGTTTATGTTCATCTATGTTCGTTTATGTTCATTTATGTTTGTTCGTTTACGTTTGTTTAACAACTTAACAAACGAACATGAACAAACAAATTTTCTTAATGAACACAAAAAATTTCATTACCGTTCGTGTTCGTTCATTTGTTCGGTTAAGTTAAACGAACAAACACGAACACATAAAATTTCGTTCGTTTACCGTTCGTGTTCGTTCGGTTCGTTTACAGCCCTATTTTCAATCTCATTCTCACTTGACCCCTCACTTTCTACATTGGCTTCTATGTACTTAGGGGTAGGTATCCTCTGTTCTGAGGTTACCATAGAGTCTCTATATTTTTGGAGAAGAGAAGAGGTGGAGGGTACAAGGTTAAGCATATACCTGGAGATTTCGCGATTGGTAGTGTATCCATCCTTGTGTATCATGGGACGATAAGGCTTCATCACATGAATCTTTCCAAATGGTTGGACACAGGGGATTTTGAACTTTGTAATAGCTCCTTGGATGAACAATTCCAAGAATCGAGGGAACATCAGTGCGGACAGAGCTTTGTTCCTTCGCTGAGAGAGTTCTCTGTTGTGTGAAGCCCCACAAATTTCTTGAAAGATCAAATCTGTGTATTCTAGAGGGCGATTGAAGAAAATTCCATACATGATAGTGATGATGTTGGTGCTGGCTTGATCCATCGATCCAATCTTGAAGGTGAGACTTTTGTTCAGAATGGAAATCAGGGCATTCCACATTGGAGGTAAGCATTGTCTCTTGAAGTCAGAGAGTCGAGTAAGCTTCTTGTTGTACCCTAGATATTCTAGAAATTTCACCAAAACTTCTGAGGATGGATTCTGTTCAAGATCTGGATTTAGGGTAGGTTCATTATTTTCCCAGATGTGCGAATCAGGGAGTTGGAAGAGTTTAGCAATCCTTTTTCTGGTTATTGGCACTTTTACCCCTTGTTCTTCGTCATTTGGTAGACCAAAACTTCCCTTAAGGGTAAATTCATCTTTTAAGTGGAGGGTTTGCCATAGTTCTTGGATAAAAATATCAGGGACATTGCTATTGGCTATGGTTAGGGCTCTGTTTAGTGGGTGATTTTGGAGGACTTCAATAATAATGCGATAGTCTTCAGGGAAAGATTTGGTATCAAGGATTACCTGAAAGTTATTTGGTTTGATGGGTAGAATCACAAAAAATTTAGGGTTTTTAGTAGTTGAATCGATCATCTTTCGTCTTCAGTTTGCACATTTGCAGGATTTCCACTTGGAGCAGCCATTTGCAGGTTAGGGTTTAATGAACTTGTAGGTTTCTAAAAAAGGGGATTCGTGTAATTGCAAGAAATTCGAGGGCAAGGAGATGGTAAAAAATTGAAATTACTACTACTCGAGTTTATATATTGTGAGTGAAAATCGTATTCGAATGGTAATAGGATAGGAATCGGTTTTGCTGATGTGGGGGTGCGCATCAATTAAGCATGCAGACCATGGAGAAAGGACGCGTGTCTTGACGGTTCATATTTGGCAGTGATGGGGTTTTGACACGTGTCTTTTGTCAGAAAAAGATCTGTTTGAGCGTGAGATGAGCATAGAAAACCCAAATGTTTTCCCTTAATTCGTGATTCCAAACGTTTATCTTAGAAAATTAAATGAAAATGCAATCTACCAGGTCTTAAGAAAATAACGAATTGATAACCAGTAAAAGGTTTCAAATAGATGCATTGAAAATAAAGAAATAAAGAGAAAAAATCTTGTTGATCATAACTCCTCTTAGTGATATGAATATGATTCCTCTGTATACTTAGTGAAAATTCCATTTATAAGGTTAAGTTCAAATTCAGCGATAGCACACGCTGATTGCCCTCAGCGATCGCTGAAACTCGGGAACCTTAATCTTATCTCTGAAGATCTGAAGAACAACATTCACAGAAAGAGAACATTCAGCGAAAGTCGAAGACCAAGCTGAAGACAGAGATAATCAACTAATGATCTGAAGCGGTTCAGTGATAGCAAAGGATTATCTAATTAGAAGTGCGATGTCTTGCAAGACCTCAGCTATACTCTGAAAGTTCATCCTTGAAGTTTCAAGTTCAGCGATCAAGTGAAGTCCAAAGCAAGATCAATGTTGATCTTATCCTCGATACACAAAAGTCAAACCTTATACTATGTCAGAAAAAGGACGTACAGATTGTCTCTTATGTCCCCATCATATCTGATTTGGTACTGTTCACACGCGACCAAAAGCATGGTTGTTTCTGAACAAAGGACAAGCTTCCAATGAAAGCTTGACACGTGGCACATCCCTTTTGTCTTGCATTAAATGCAAATGGGTATAAATAAGATGAAGATCTCTTCTTCATCTTCATGCATGCTACTTTCTATTTTCTCAAACCTCTGTCTCTTTTTTTTCTTACTTTCTTGTACATCAAACTATGTGATTTCTTAAGTTATAATAGAATAAGTTTATTTACTTGTTCTAATTCCGCTTGTAACTGTAAATTGGTTTATTCAATATAAACTAATTTAAAAACTAAAAATCTGTCTATTTGTATTCAACCCCCCCCCCCCTTTTCTACAAACTGTTTCTATATCCTTGAACTCTTGTTGACTCCTTTGGGACCAACAAGTGGTATCAGATCAGTGTTTCTTGCTTATCATTAAAATATTTGTTTACAAAACTATTTTAAAATGACTAATACTAATACAAACTACATTGATAATGGATCTTTAGCTAAACCTCCTAGGAAGGAAAGAAACTACATTGATAATGGATCTTTAGCCGTGATAACTTTCCATTATGGAAGGAAAGAATGACTCTATTCCTAGAAGGGTCGGATCCTAAGATCCCGTACTATATAGAGAATGGACCATTCATTCCTACAGCCCTGGTAGCTAGTGTTCCTGCCACCACTACCACACCAGCCATCGCTGAAAGGAGAATTGTCAAAACTCCAGATTGATGGACTGAAGAAGAGAAAAAGGAAGTAGCTAGACCAATAATAGGAATGTTTTTACCAGATGAAGTTTATCATTCTGTAATGAAGATGAGAACATCTAAAGCCATGTGGGAAACTTTATGTATTCAATATGAAGGAACTGATGAAGTTCAAATCACTAGATGTATAAATCTGGTAAGACAATATGAAAGCTTTATGCACTTAAAAGGTGAAACTCTTTCTCAGATTCACCAAAGGTTTAACTGTCTCTTGATTGATATGAAAACTGTCAACAAAGAATATTCTAATGCTGAAATACTGACAAAATTCATGGAGGTACTACCTGAACAATGGGGAGTGTAAACTACATGTCTAAAACTGTCAAAGAACCTTGAAACTCTCTCTCTTAGTGCTTTATATGGAATGCTCCTAAATGAGGAGCAACCTCAGGTCTTAAGGAAAAACCTCATAAATGATATCAAGGGTGCCAAAAGTACTTCTTTGGCACTAGTGACTTCAGAGGTAGATCCTTCAAAAGAAGTTTCTTCTTTTATTACCTCTATTACAGAATTAAATCAAACTGATTCAGAAGAACTCACTAACGCTGACATCTCTGAGTTTGATAACTCTCTAGCTCTCCTAACTAAGAACTTTAGAAGATTTGCTAGAAAGAGCAATTTTCGAAAAACTCCTGCTATCACTGACTCTGATAAGTCAAAGACTCTGCCCGCTGAAAAAACATCTGCTATATGCTATAATTGTCAGCGAAAGGGCCACTTTGCAAGTGAGTGTAGATCCAAGAAAGTAGCTGCACCCACCACCTCTCAGAATTCTGATAAAAAGGAAAAATATTCTAAGTTGAAGAATAAATACAGAGATCTGAAAAAGAACCAACAAAAAGGCAAAGGTCTAATTGCTGAAGAAGTTGATTGGAATCAAGAAGACGATTGGGCCAAAACCTCTGATGAATCAGGCTCTGATGAAGAAGATCTTGCCTTCTTCTGCCTAATGGCCATAATCGAGGAAGCTGAAGAAGTATCTGAAGCGTCATCCTCGGAGTCTCCTTCAACTCAGGTAACCATTCTTTCAAATTCCTCTATACCTGAAAGTGATAACCTGTCAGCTCTCGATGTTATGACTGTTGACTTTTATAATGCTCTAAATGGAAAGATCAAAGCTGAACAAATCAATATTGATCTTTCTGAACAACTGAAAAATTGTCATTTAAAAATCAAAGAACTGACCAAGATTGAAGAAACTCTAAAAGACCAAGTCTTTGTAAATCAAACAATAAACATTGAGAGACAACAAGCTATCACTGAAAGGGAAAAGGCCATTGCTGATCTCAAGGCTGAAAAAGCTACCATCTGTCACACCCCGCTAAAGCGGAAACACGAGGTGTGAGAGCTCACGATTTCATAGCAATAGAACATAAATAACACCAATCATCCATTCAAATACATAAAATATTAAATTCGAAATTACATCTTATAATCCCAAAATTTTAACAAAATAAAGTAAACATAATGTTTAAACGAAACAGTTTCAAATAAAAACTTGATTGATGTTGACGCGTCCACATAACTAAACATTTCGGTTTACCTCCCTTACTCCTAAAAAGCATGATAAAACAAGGTCAACTACAAAGAGTTGGTGAGTTTACAGGTTTTAAATATTATAAACATCTTTCGTATAAATGAATATTGAGCAAAATACTTTTATGGCACTTAATAAATCTTTACATCATAAAACGATCAAGGCATTTTTGTACCCTAATTATTAGTAAGTAATGAGCCACCACTAAACCTTCGACCACAAAAATATTTTTAGTCTACCTTAGCGGTGGACCTAAAGTCCACATGTGTAGAACCTTCTTTTTAAGTATAGTGCACCCCTACCTGTAGTTTCCCGGTGGGATTGCTATCCACACCCCTATTTTTCGGTTTTTAGATGGGATTGTCCATCCAATAGCGCTATCCACAAATACCACCGGCTTCTCACTTGAGTTAATAGTAGTGTACAAACTTTTATGGAACATTTTACTCAATACAATCTATTAGTGTACATGCCTTAGTGCCCAAAAACAACAATTTCATATTGTTTCACATTCGGTAATGCAAATAGCTCAAATATTTCATTTAATCATGCTTTCCACCCCAAAACGTATAAAATACTTTAAAAACGGGGTTGTGAATACTCACCTTATAGGAAAAAGCTCCAATCAACAAAGCACGATCCGCACCTACTCGTCGGCCTAACGTTTCCCTATCAAAGAGAAATACCCAAAACGATCACTTATATGACTAATGATTACTATGAGAGTGCTTATAAGTCCTTATATGTCCAACTTGGTCTACTATTTTCCCGTTATACATAATGCACATATGCTCTTTAAAGAAATAATTTATACCGAAAATGTAATGTATATTCTTTTAAGTGATCCTAATTTATGGAATCAAATAGTTTTAGAATTTCATTTTCTAACAGAAACTATAAGTCCCAAAAATGATCAATTTAATGTAACATCCAAAATGATAAAATTTCCCATCTTTTTATATGTGATGCTTTATTGAGTTAAGGTCATTGTGACAAAATTTCATGCATTTTAGACATACAAAAAGGGTTCAAATAATTTATATCAAACAGTGTGTCACAGCAAGCATGGCAGATTACACACTGTTAGTAAAACAATCATTTGAGGAGTTCTACTTAATATTTTTAAGAAATTCCAGTTGTGTTATAAGAATAACACATAAAGGAAACAATTGAAATAAGAATCACTCATTTTGAATGAATTATGAAGGAGATATGGCACCACAAAGTTGCATGCACACTTCTGTCATTAGTTGACAGATTGCACACTTAACTTTAATAAATTGGTTAATGCCTCAAAACTTCATATTTTTGAATGAAACTGGATTCATATGAACCCTAACTCATAATAGAAAACTTCAGAAGAAGAATTATGCGTTATGGACAAATATTCAAAGAGATATTAACATGCAAAGTAGGGTTTACCTACTGGTGGTTTTACAGTTTGCACACCTAAAATGTTTTAGGTGTTTGGAGGGTCAAAACTCCATATTTTCATGTGATTCCACTTGCAAACAAAAGATAATTCATATAATTGACTCTCAAAGGAAGAATCATCCTTTTTCATTGAGTTTTGGAGGAGATATGGCCATTTGAACAGGTATGCACAATTCTGTCAGATTTGGATAGAATGCACACTCATTTTGTTTTGATTAATTGAAACTTCAAATCACCATACTTTTGAGTGAAACCAGTGGTATTTGAAAGATAACTCATCAAATTAAATTCCAGAAGAAAAATCAAGTGTTTTGGATAAATAGCATAGAGTTATGATCGTTCAAAGTAGGGTTTACCTACTGTTGAACTTCCAGATGCACCTTCATCTTGCTATGAGCATTTGGGGGATCAAAACTCAATGTTTTTGAGTGAAACCCCTTGGATTAGAATCCCAACTCACTAAATAAACTTTTAGAAGAAGATTTATGATATTTGAACATATTATTTGCAAGAAATGGACGATTTATGCACATGCATGAAATCTGTCAGCACCAAAAATCACCATTGTTGTTCAAAATCACATAAAATCATGTTTTTCACCTATTGTGTGGATCATAGATTACCACCATTGTATAAACATTTTTACATGTTTTGGTGTATAATCTCTCCACAAACTTAGAAATTTCGGATATTATAAGAAAGTACATAAAAAAATGTAAGAAAAGTGGGGGTTTCACCCAAAATTTGCAAGAAAAGTGAGAGTAAAGTTGTTACCTTGTTTGGATGAGGATTAGAGCTTCAATTTCTTGTATAAACTTGATCTTTGATGATGTTCTAGGGTTAATTTGGCTGGAAATTAAAGAGAGAAAAGAGAGGGAGTAGAGAGATGGATGTGTCCTTTGGTTTTTAGAGAGAGAGATGAGGGTTTTTGAATTTGAAAGTTGCAAATGAGAGAACATGGGGTGGCTCCATGCCCCACCTAAACCCAACCAATTTAAAAAAAAATTTTATTTTAGGCCCAAAAATACAAAATTGGAAGTCCATTTTCTCAATTTTTGACATTTTTCTCATAATTGTTAGCCCATTTTGGTTAAATTCTAATAAAAATAAAAGTTTTATAATCAAAATACTAAAACTATATATTTTGTATAAATTGGGTATAAATTAGAGCATTTGGCATTATTTAGGACGTTTTAGACATTTACGGGTCGGAACCGGACTTTCTAAGCAACTACCAGAAACCCTAGAAATTTTTCCGCCACTCTAAGCCAACTAACTCTTATTCTTATAATTAAACTATATTAACACTAATAAACTTAATAGGAACTAACCCGGAAGCTCGAATTTTGACAGTTGTCACAGTATCGAAGGATGGCGCAAGGCTACAGATAAAGTCAGGGAGATCGTCAATGCCCAGATCCCTATGAAAGTCAAAAGTGGGTTAGGATATAACCCTGACAAAGAAGAATCAGAGAATGATCGTTCCATGTTAAAATTCGGAATGTTTGTTTCCTCAATCCCTGATCCTTCCTCTCAGAAACCTCATTTGAATGAGAAGCTGCCTATCTCTAAATCTAATGATTCTAAGAAAATAATCAAGAACAAGTTTCTTGACCACGATCATACCATTAAAAACTTTCAGAAACAGAAGAAGAATTCCTCTGTTCCTTCAGTGAGTCATCCTAAAACAGGGAAAAAAAATCCCTGGATCTATTCAGAGATCAACACCCAGAATTAATATCAATCTCACACCTGTCCCTGAAAACATTGTTATACCCATAAGGACATTAGATAAAGGAATTCTTGGTTCTGCTCCTGAAAATGTTTCCTCTTGCTCTTTGAACGCTTTCAATTTCAAACCTGTTTACAAATATAGGAAATGCTATCACTGTGGTGAAACTACTCACATTGCCAGCAAATGTCCTAATGCTACCAAAGCTGAAAATTTAGCTCATGAAAAGAAAGTAGCTCAAGCTGATAAATCAGCGAGAGTAAAATCCACCAAGGTTGGTAAAACTTCCTAGCTGAAGATATCCACTAAAGAAAATTCTGCAGCTAGTAGCTCATCCGCCACTCCTTCCACTAACACTGCAGGACCCATAGTAGTATGGGTACCTATAAAAAAATAATCTTTTTGTTATATGAAGAGTGCCAAAGGTATCTGGTATCTCGATAGCGGATGCTCAAGGCACATGACTGGCAGAAAATCTCTGCTCTTTGAATACAAGGAATAAGCTAGTCACTTAGTGACCTTCGGTGGAAATGGAAAAAGATACACTAAAAGTTATGGAATACTATCTAATAGAGCAACTTCATTCAATCGAGTATCTTACGTTGAAGGACTAAAGCACAATTTATTGAGCGTTAGTCAGCTGTATGACAAAGACTTCAAAGTTCCGTTCTTGAAGAACATATGTGTTGTCACTGATATTAATGAAAAACTTGCCTTAACAGGCAAAAGAGTGGAAAATGTGTATGTCATTAACATGAATAGTTCTCACTCTGAGAACATGTGCTTCATCTCCAGAGTCTCTTTTGACATAAACTGGTTATGGCACAAAAGACTCTCTCATCTAAACTTTAAGATGATCAATGAATTATCTCAAAAAGAACTTGTCAGGGATCTTCCTAACCATACCTTTACAAAAGAATCTCTTTGTTCAGCGTGTGAAAAGGGAAAACTGACAAAAGTCTCTTTCAGATCTAAGCAAGTTTCCTCAGTGACCTCACCTCTTCAGCTACTCCATATGGATCATGGACCTGTTAATGTCCAATCTCTATTGGGAAAGAAGTACACTCTTGTGATAGTTGATGAATATTCCAGATATACATGGGTATTCTTTCTTTGATCCAAAAGTGATACACCTGATGTAATTATTGCTTTTATCAAAAGAATGGAAGTCCTGAACAATCTCACTGTTCGTTCCATGAGAAGTGATCATGGCACTAAATTAAAAAAAAAGTACCTTGATTAACTTCTTTGAAGAAAAAGAATCACTCACAACTTCTCATCAGTGAGAACTCCTCAGCCAAAATGGTGTTGCTGAAAGAAGAAATCGAACGATCATTGAAGCAGCTCGCTCAATGCTCAGCGAATCGCATCTACCTACTCAATTCTGGGCTGAAGTAGTCAACACAACGTCCTTTACTCAGAATCGATCCCTGATAGTGAAGCGATTCAAGAAGACTTCCTATGAATTATTTCATGGAAGAAGACCCTCTCTGAAGTATATACACATCTTTGGATGTAGATGCTACATTCTGAATCATAGAGATCATTTGTGATAGGACCCAAACAATCAAGATATCAATATATGAAAAGATTATAACAGGAATGATAGTAGCCAAATGTAATTTGTATTGATTGAATGTACTGTATACAGAATATATCTTTACAAGGTATATGAAAACATTAGTTCTAACAATCTAACTAACTATCTATTTATACATACAATAGAAAGACTAAAGTGACAAGACATTCATAAAAGACAAGTTCAGAATGGGTTCTGAACTGCTTCAGAACTTCTTCAGAAGTGTCTTCAGAACTTCTTCAGAACCTCTTCAGAAGTGTCTTCAGAACTTCTTCAGATCTTTTTCTCTTTAAGAACCCAGTTCCTTTTGAAGCTATTATGATATTTCTATCAATCTCCCCCTTAGCTTCAAAAGTTCAGATCATACTTCCAGAAATTCAGAATTTCTCTTACATCGTTCAGAATTAGTCTTCTGTATTCTAGTAAAGATTCAGCAACTCTAATCATTTCTTTTGCAAGTATCTTGTGCTTCTCCCAATCTTCATTGCTCAGATTCTTTGGTCTTCTATTCTGTCTTTTTACCAAACGATCTCTGATTGCCATGAGAGTTCCATTGCAACATTTGTGGAGTTCTTCAAATCTCACAAATAATAGTTCATGAAAGCATTTACAAACGAAGCCAGGAGGATGAAGTACTAAAGTGCTTTTCTTCAAATTCTGAATATCTGGTAGACTTAGATTTGGTTTGCTTAAGTGTACTTGCTTCTTGTTTAGAACATAAGCAACCTGGAAATCAGTCTTTGCAGCCCATATAAATTCTTTGTATAATCCATCTCTAAGCACTGGAAAATATTTTCTGAACTTGGTAATTGAGTCATGGAAGGGATAAAGACTTCTGTACACTCTGAGAAGATCTCTGAGATGAACATTCTGAAAGTCAGCTTCAGAAAAGGTAGAAATCTCACCATTTTGTCGCTCAACAGTAAAGAATGCATATTTGTAATTCTGTCTTGTCTTCAAACCAGCATTAATCACTTTGATCACATGACTTTCTTTTCTTGCTTCATTGATTGGAATCCTTATCTTTCTGATGATGTCTGAGTACCATTGTTTCCAACCAAAAGACTTTTGAATCCAGCAATCTATATAGTTGAATTTTTGTTAATATTCCATGAACATTTCTGGATGAAAATATTCAAGGAACATAGTGAAAGCACTTTCTTCTGTTCTTTGCACTTGTAGTTGTTCCTCTTCAGATATTTGCTTTTCAGGAACTAACTCTTCAGAAATATTTTTAAGAACTTCTTCCTTTTCTTTTTCTTTTTCCTTTTGTCTTACTTCTGAACTTTCAACATTCAGAGTGTACTTCTGAATTTCTTCCATATCTTGTCTCTTTGTATGAATCTTGAAGTCATACACATCACTTAGTAGATAATCTGCTCCTTTTATCTTGTTTACTTTCTTGTGACCAACTAGATAACTCTTTCTCACAAATTATCTAAAATGTATTCTTTCTTTGATTAGATAGACAATTTCTTCTTTGATGTCAGATTCTTCAATAAAATCTGTCATATAGTTCAGAAGCCATTTGAGTGAGGATGTAGAATACTTTGGAATATCAGATACAACAAATGTCTTAGAGACTTCTTCAACAAGATACATGAACCCAATATCTGGATTAGTGAACAATCTCTTCAGCCTAAACCTTTCAATATATATAGGTTCCAACAGATTTACTGTGTTAAGTCTATATTCCAAAGCCAACTGAAAATCATGCTTTATGAGATTCCTTATATATATTCCCAAGATTCTTCTAATCTCTGAGACTAACACAAATTCACCTGAGTTAACACAAAAAGATAAGATTGCCAACTTATCTTGTAGTCTTAGCTTGTAAACATCAAACTGAGTAAATTCACACAGAGTACCATCTCTTCTTTCTGCTCCAAATCTGAATATAGTCAAATCATTCTGAACTGATTTTGATATGCATCTGATCTTCTTTATTAAAGTTGAATCATGAAAATTTTGAATACCATGATTCTGAATAAAGTTCTTTACTTGAACAATATGATCTTCAGACCATTCATCATTCAGAAAGTCTTCCAACTTTGCAAACTTCATACTTCTTTTGTACATGAAGCAATAAGTGTCTTCAAGAAATATCAGACTGCTTTCTCCAGAAATAAGTATATTTTCCTTTTCAAACACTTGATCCAATACAGGTTCTTCAAGTATTGGAAGATCTATCTTAGGAATGATAATGCAAGGTCTGATTCTAACTTCAAATTTTCCTGAGAAAGCAATTAGGATTTCATCAACAATTTCAACTCCTTCTAAATGAGCTAAATCAAATTCCAATTCAACTCTTTCATCTGGTTGTTCAAGAAAATTTCTGAAGATAGAAAATCTGTTGTCCAAAAGTCTACACTCCAGACTTCTTGGATAATTCAGAAAGACATGCACCCAACAGAATTGATTCAGAATATCCCATAATCTTTCAGAAGCACTTCTGAACTCTTCACTCAGAAGTTGTTGAGGCTTCCAAATTACTAAATCTTTTATTTCATTTGAGCTTTCTCCCATATTTACATCAATCATATCTTCTTCAAACATGATCACATCAGAAAGATCACTTGGTTCTCCAATAACATCTTCAAAAGCAAGGTATTCCCTTAGCATTTCTTCATTAGATTCTGGAATTATATCTGTGTTATCTAAGCCCAAGTTACCTTCAGAATCAAGAGACAACTTTTCTGTTTCATACCCTTCTTCTATCATTTCTTCAGAAGAATGATCATTTATTTCTTGTACCTCATGTTCTGCAGATAAAATATCTTCTATGGCTTCTAGGACTTTATTTGATTCTTCACCAACATTCTGAGTATCTTCAGAGGTCTTCTCAGAACTTTGAACTTGATTAGTTTCTGGTTCAGATACTCTCTGTCTTTTCTCCCCCTCTTGATTATCAGGATCCTGATCATCAAGACTTCTTTTAAAAGTATCTGATTGAGATCTGCATTCCAGAGCAGATAATATTGTGCTTAATTCTGATTGAGAACTATGAATGGATGAAAGTTGATTGAGAATTTGAGAAATATCATCTTTAGTGACATAAGCTTGTGGAGCAGAAGAAGAAGAAGGCTGAGAAGCTTTCAAAGAAGAAACAGAGGAAGCCACTTCAGAAAAAGCTGACAAAAGTGCTTGTTTAAACAAATGAAGATCATTAGAAGATTTGAGATGAAAGTCATTCAGCTTGTTAACCAAATTTTCCCCATGTTGATCCAACCTAACCTCCAACACCTTTTTGGTAGAGTCCGTCAAATCCTTGATGTCCTTCTGAATCTTTGCAATCATGAACCACATTTGATTCTGTGAATGGAGCGTTTGTGATGTTCACCCCACCAGGACTTCCAACTAATCCTTGATATCCAAAAATTGGAATATCTATAGTTGTTGATGCAATGTGACAAACACTTTGCTTAGGAACATCTGAAAGATGTGTGCTTGTGTGAATGGATGCCACATTAAGTGGTTCAGAAGGCTCAAAGTTGAGTGGACACTCAGACTCAATGTGCTCAAAACTGTGAATGGGGGACATATATCCTTCATTTTCAACAAAAGGAACCTCCAATTGGGGTCCTAATGGATTGTAAGCTGCTTGCCCCATTTGTGTTGTTGAAACACCCTTCTGTTGAGAGATGGGTGAGTGGCTGGGGGGGGTTAACCAAGGTTGCCATGGGCTCACTGGCTGGTTCAATATTATCCACCAAAGAATGTGGAATAATAGTAGATGTGGGTGCCCGACTTGTAACAGGTGGTTCACAGGTTTGTTTTTCTTGTACCTGTGTTCTCCCCTCATCAATTCTTTTTCTTACCCTTCTACCCTGTCTCTCATTTACATTTTTCCTCTTTACTCTTTGAGGTTGTTCTCCCCCTTGAACAGCCTCCCCCCTCTTTCTAGTAATTCTAGACTCCCTTGCATGATCACCACTTTGGTTTGAATCAGGGGAAGGGATTACTGGTTGAGGTAATCCCATAGATTCTAAATGCTCACTCCCAATCCTAGTTGGTGTACTTACAAGATTAAGTAAATGAGAAGGAAGTGGAACTGCATTTGGAAAAGTAAGTTTTGCATTTGGAGGTCTTAAGCTATCCATAGTGAAAATAGGAACATGTACCTCATGAGCTAGAACAGGAATTTTTGAGACAGCCTTCATTGCTCCTTTGATATGTGTTTGAAGAAATCTCTGAAATGGTATATAGTTGAATGTAGACTTCTTCAAAATGGCAGATTTGAGTTCATCAAAGATGAGACTAGCATAATCATAGTGTTTGTTGAATGCAACACCATGAAAGATAATCCTCCCATTTGCTGAAGCTTGGTCTAAACTTGAGCTCTTCCCAAATAGGCAGGTATTCAGAATGGAAAACAAGCAATACCAAATTGGAGGTAAACATTTTCTTCTAAAAGAGCTCAGAGCACTAAGGTTTTCAGAGTAACCCAATCTCATAAAATCTGAGATCATCTCTGATGAGGATGGAATTGAGTCATAACAGGTTTTCCCAAGAACCTCATCTGGTTTTGGCAAATAGTGAAGGCTTCTAATGTCATCTACAGATATACAAACTTTGTAGGCATGAACATAAGAGACAATTTCATCATCAGTTTCATCTATCTCAGCATAATGCCAGAATTGTTGAAGATAAGAAGCAGGAACAGAGAATTTTCTTGAAAGGAGAGTGCGCAGGGGATGTTTCTTCAGAATTTTAATCAACATTACTTGATCATCAATGAAGTCTTTGGATTTGAAGTTCAGTGCACAGTTGTTTCTTTTGATGTCAAGTAATTTCTCAGCAGGTACATAGAGTTTGGACAGGTCACCACTTTCAGCAGGAGTCTGGGATTCACTTTCAGCAATATTTGATTCAGAAACAACATCAATGGGTGTATTCTGTGTTTCCCCAATTTTAGCAGTTGTCGGGTTAGGGTTAGGGTTAATGATAGGGTTTGAAGGTCCGGCTTGATGAGTTGCAGTTCTGGCTGTGTCAAGAAGCATTTGATCATCACTTAGTGGGATTTCCATGATCCAACCATTAATTTTTGAGGCACAATCTTGAACGAAGCATCACTTGATGATCCAGTGTTATCATTGGAACTCGAGGAAGTAGAAATCATGGTATTTGAAGTAGACATGATGTAGAAAAAACACGGATTGGTAACAGAAAGATGATCAATAAACACGGAAAGATTTCTCAGAGAAAAATTGCTAAAAGAATGAAGATGATGAGGAATCCATTGATTTATATGATCGGATAAGTGTTGAAGGACACGTGGACAAAAAGTAAATGTGATTAGAGTAGTAATCATCATTTATTAAGAGAAATGAACCGTTTAATGGTCGTGTTTAAGAGAAATCCAATTAAATTAAAACACGTGGCACACGCTTAAATGAAAAATCAACGGGAAGTTTTAGTTCTGAGAACAAGGTCAAAAACTTCAGAAGTTGTTCAGAACTTCGGAGAAAAAGTTCAGAAGTCTGAAAGAAAGAATTCAGAAGAACCGCAGAATATTTAAGTGAAGTTCAGAACTAAACTTGGGTCATCTTAGAAGACCAAAAAGCATTTAAAAATATAAACTTCTGAAAAATATAAAACATTTTGAGAATTCAGAAGTAGATTTGAACAAATAGAAAACTGATTTAATCTAAGGAAGCTTGTTCATACTTCTTAGATATAAAGTGCAAGACTTTATTTCACCAATGCAGAGTTGTTATGTAGGAAAGAGTAGTAGAGAAATTTGAAATTAATAACAGTCCCCCTTGAATCATTAGCAATTATGATTCTCCCCCTTAATTATTGCAACTTTATCAAAGAATCAATCAAATATTAGTGAAATGAGAAATAAATATGAAAAGTATTAAAATACAATCAACCTAGTTACGGAAGAGATATACTTCTGAGTTTGAAAAGTAGCAAAAATCTGAATGTTAAACTTCAGAATATACAAAGTAATTCTGAAGAGCAAAGTATTCAGAATTTGATAAATAAAACAAAACTTCAGAATGTAACTTCTAGAGTATAGGTGATGCATAATACTTACATAGACATGTTCATCATGCCCAATTTACTTACCAAGAAGTTAAATCGTTTTTCATCAAGTGCTTTGGTAAATAAATCAGCTAACTGATAATCTGTCTGAACAAAAAACATTTCAATATTACCTTTTTCCACATGATCTTTGATAAAATGATATCTTACATCAATGTGCTTGGTTTTTGAATGCTGAACAGGATTGGCAGTGATGGCTATGGCACTCTTTGAATCACAATACAAAGGAATCTTTTTGAAAGTGTAACCATAGTCTTTTAGTTGAATTTGCATCCAGATCACTTGTGAGCAACATATTGCAGCTGCTACATATTCAGCTTCTGCTGTAGAAGTAGAAACACAATTTTGTTTTTTTGAAGACCAGCTGACTAGTCTATCACCCAGAAACTGACATGATCCAGAAGTGCTTTTCCTGTCTAATTTGCAACCACCATGATCTGCATCGGTAAATGATGTTTGTTCAAAACTAGAATCCTTAGAATACCAAAGTCCCAATGAAGGAGAACCTTTTAGGTATCTAAGTATTCTTTTTGCAGCTAGAAGGTGTGATTCCTTAGGATTAGCTTGATATCTGGCACAAATACATGTAGCAAACATTATATCTGGTCTACTAGCAGTTAAGTAAAGCAAAGATCCAATTATGCCTCTGTACTTTTTCTGATCAACAGATTTTCCATTTAGATCAGGTTCTAGCTTAGTGGAAGTGGCCATTGGAGTTTGAATACTTGAACAATCAGTCATGTCAAACTTCTTAAGTAAGTCAGAGACATACTTAGATTGATTAATGAATATGCCAGTGGGAAGTTGTTTAACTTGAAGACCAAGGAAAAATGTCAACTCTCCCATCATACTCATTTCAAATTCTGTTTGCATGATTTTCTCAAAATTTCTACAAAATTTTGGATTAGTAGAAGCAAATATAATATCATCTACATAGATTTGTATCAAAATCATATCATCACCCTCCTTTTTCAGAAATAAAGTTGTATCAACAGTACCTCTTTTGAATTTGGAATTCAGAAGAAAAGTTGTAAGAGTATCATACCATGCTCTTGGTGCTTGTTTAAGTCCATATAAGGCTTTGTCTAATATGTAAACATGATCTGGGAATTCTTTGCTTACAAAGCCTTCTGGTTGTTCAACATACACTTCTTCATGTCAAATACCATTCAGAAATGCACATTTTACATCCATTTGAAATACCTTCATGTTTTTATGAGCAGCATAGGCAAGAAAGATTCGAATGGCCTCTAATCTGGCAACTGGAGCAAAGGTTTCATCATAATCAATTTCTTCTTGTTGACAATACCCCTTAGCTACAAGTCTTTCCTTGTTTCTTACAACAATTCCATTTTCATCCTTTTTATTTCTGAACACCCATTTTGTGCCAATGACAGATTTACCTTTTGGCTTTGGTATCAATCTCCAGACTTTGTTTCTTTCAAATTGATTTAACTCATCCTGCATGGCTAAAATCCAGTCTGGATCTTGAAGTGCTTCATATGGCTTTTTGGGTTCCATACTGCTTAAAAAATTAACATACAGACACTCATTTGCTGTTGCAGATCTTGTTTGAACACCTTTTGATGCATCTCCAATTATTTGATGAACTGGATGACTAGATGTCCATTTGTTCACATTTGGCAATGGTTGAACAGATGAAACATTATTCAGAGAATCATAATCATCAGTAATTGCTTGAGTTTCAGTATCATGATTGATAGCTGAATGTAAATCTGAAGACTCCCCCTCAAATGGAAAAATCTGAATTGGTTCAAAACTGTGAGGTTCATGGTCAGAAATAGTTTGAACCGGTTCAGAAACAAATTGAATTGGTTCAAAAACAAGTTGAATTGGTTCAGAAGTTGCATTTTTAGAAGTTGGAAGTTCTGAATTTGAGGTAGAGAGTTGTGGTGCTGATGTATTTGAAATCTGTATTTCTGAAATGTCTTGATCATTTGAATTTCTGAGTAGAGAAGGATTTTGATAATCTGCAGAGACATTTACAGAAATATCAAATAAGTCTAGACATAAATTGTATAAATTGGTTTTAAGTAAAGTTTGAGATGCAGAAGTAGAGTTTGTGTGATTATGTTCTAAGTCCAAACTTTCAGAAGTTGGTTTATGTGTGAGTTCTGAACTGTTTTTTTAGAAGTCATTGTTGGCTCATGAAATCGGACATTTCTAGTCTCAATGATTCTTTGAGTTCCTTTAATGAGTACTCTATAAGCTTTGGATCTTTGAGAGTAGCCAACAAAGATACCAGCTACACCTTTTGGTGCAAATTTGTCAAGATGTGGAGTTTCATTCTTTAGAAAACACCTGCAACCAAAGATTTTAAAATAATCAATAGAGGGTTTTCTTTGTTTTAACAATTCATAAGGAGTTTTAAGAAATTTTCTGTTAAGAATGGTTCTGTTCTGAGTAAAACATGCAGTAGCAATTGCTTCTACCCAAAGAGACAGAGGAAGTTCTGAATATGCAAGCATGGTTCTTGCAGCCTCTACCAAAGTTCTATTCTTTCTTTCAACTACCCCGTTTTGTTGAGGAGTTCTTGTAGCGGAAAAATTATGTGAAATACCAACAGATTCCAAAAAATTCTGAAGTGTAGAATTAGTAAATTCTGTTCCATTGTCACTTCTGATCTTTTGAATTGGGAGTTGAAGAAGAACTTGAATTTTCTTCAGAAAGGGTATCAGTCTTTCAGAAGTATCAGATTTGAGTCTCAGAAATTCAATCCATGTATGTCGTGTATATTCATCTACTATAACAAGAATGTATTTCTTTCCCCCCATGCTTTGAGTTTTCATTGGGCCACACAAATCCATATGTAGCATTTCAAGTGGAGCTTTGCATGAAGATAGCATTTTCAGAGGATGAGAACTTCTTTTGATCTTCCCTAGTTCACATGCAGAACAAAGAGAGTTCTTTTCAAATCTGATCTTTCGTAGTCCTCTTACAGATTGATGTTTGCCTAGTTCAGAAATGGCTTTGAAGTTCAGATGTGACATTCTTCTGTGCCAAAGCCAAATATCATTTTTCATTGATGTAGACATATAACATACACCTTGTAGTTGACCAGTTGCAGTGAATGTTGTTGTGTAGATATCTCCATCTCTATAAGCAGTTAATTCATTTTTGTTTCAACTCAGAAGTTTGTTCAGAACTTTGAGATTTATCTTTATTTTTATTTCTTTGTTTAATTGAATTTGTCAATGTAGCTAAACATTTTTGAATAGATTTCATCAAATTTCTCTTGTTTGTTTTGGAGTTAAGAAGAAAATTATGATGACCACAATTAATACAGTGAATATGATTCTTTAATGTATTTACAACAGTATTAGACATATAAGAATCAATAACATTTGATTTTTCAACAAAAATTCTTTTACTTACTTTCTTTGTTTTAGGTACATCATTCTTCTGAAAAAATGAAAAACTCTCTAATTTGTCAATCTTTGACAGTCTTTCATATTTCTTTCTCCATACTAAAGTGGATAGCTCTGTAAAAGATAAGAAATGAGGATTAGTATAAGAAATTATTTTGTTCACTTTGGGTTTATCTTCAGATTTTGTG
The DNA here is from genome assembly GCA_036898165.1 of Silybum marianum. Classification (NCBI taxonomy): domain Eukaryota; kingdom Viridiplantae; phylum Streptophyta; class Magnoliopsida; order Asterales; family Asteraceae; genus Silybum; species Silybum marianum. The sequence goes on along the minus strand of CM072536.1, from coordinate 19,619,227 downwards.
TTAATTTTCTGAACTTCAGAGAGAGAGTTTGAGGATTGTCCTTGTTCAAAATTTTTAACTCTGGTGTTAAAGTCAGAAGATGTTACTGAACATGGTGTTGAATTTGATGATATGTTTGTATTAGTAGGAGAAAAACCTGAATTCTGATATTCTGGTTTTAAAAACACAGGACCAAATAATTCTGAAGGTATCTTTGAAACTTCAGATTTTAATTTTTCTCCTTCAGTCATACATGATTGAGATTTATAAACCAAATAGCCATTTTTGTCAATGACTTGCACCATTTGATCATCATCATCATCTTCTGAATCAGAAGAATTTATTAGATCTGAAAACTTATTATGAGTCATACTTGTTGCAAAAATATTTGAATTTTTTGTTGTTGTAGACTCATTATCAGAATTATCAAAAAATATATTGGAATTCTCATCAATATCTTCTGAGGATTCAATATCTGAGAATTCATCATATTTTTCTTCATGTTCTGATTTATTATCAGAAGTATCTTCTGAAATGTTTTCACAATTGGATTCAGAAGTAACTTCAGAAACAATTTCAGACTTAACAATTACTTCTGATTTTTCTTCAGAAATAATATTTGATTCAGAAGATTTACAAATATTTGGAATTATATTCATTTCTTCTGTTTCAGAGATACTTTCTGGTTCACCAGTTTTAAGAGGTGTTTCTTCTGAAAACAAAGTCTCTGATTTTATAAAAGGAATTCTTTCAGGCAAAGAATGGTTTACAGGTTTGGAAATGATGCCAGTATTTGATTCATTGAAAATTTTCATTTTAGAATAATCATACAAGTTTGCAGTGCCTTTTTTAAAATTTATTTGTCATTATATCCTAAGTCACTTTTATATTGTAAAATTTTGAGTTTTGAGCCTGACTAGTTAAAATATTCAGAGTTTGTTCAGTTTGTCCTCTTTTAAAATTTAAATCTTCCAATTCCTTAATCTTTTTATAAAGATCAAGTCTCTCTTGATTCAGAAAATTCATCTTAACATTTAGAATTTCCTTTTCAGATTTATCATTTATAACTTCTTTTTGTAAACTATCCATTTTTTCTTTTAAAACAAGTTTTTCTTCAGAAATTTTTTCAAGAATCTGTTCAGCTGCTTGACAATTTTCTTTATATATTTGACTTTCAGCTCTGAATTGATTGACAAAAATTATTTCACTTTTAATTCTGTTTCTGAGTGTTTCAAATTCAGAAAACATATTTTGAAATTGATTTGTCATTTCTGAATCTTTAGTATTAATTTCAGAATTATGTTCAGAATTTTGTTCAGAAGATGAAGAAGATACCTCAGTTTCTTGTTTGTTCTTTTCTGGATCCATTTGACACATGTAGCAATTGGTTGCATAGTGAGCAACTTCTTCATCATCATCTCCATCACTCCAGTTTAACCAGTCTTCTTCATAGTTGGTTACTAGAGCAGGATTAAGCTCCTTTTTCTTTGCTAATAGATGCTTCTTCTCATAATAACCCGAATTCTTGACTTTTGGCATCTTGCATTGTCTAGCATAATGTCCAGGCTTTCCACAGTTGAAGCATCTTGCTGGTTCAGATGTTTCAGATTGACCAACCTCTTGACCTATCTTAGGTCCAACTTCAGATCTAGGCTTATTCTGATATTTTTGATTGTATCTTTGTTTGAATTGCCTTGTCATGAAAGCAATATTATCAGAAATCCTTTTAAGCTCTTCATCTGATTCATCCCCATCACACACTGTCATCTCTGGGATCTCACAAACTTTCTTGGTAGCAATAGTAAAAGAATTATTGTAGTTCTTGCTTAGAAGGCCAACTGTTTCTTGTGTCTTCTTTTGTTCATATTGTCTAACTTTGATCTTGTCCTCTTGTTGGAACAAGATGCCATAGACATCATGAATTGTCTTTCTAGACAAGTTCCTAGTTACCATATTATCTGAAAAACTTGACCATTCATTTCCCGCAGTTGTTCGTAAATTTGTTGTTTATCTCAGAATTTGATTTCTGAACACCATTTCTTCTTAGATCATTCAGAATGTTATTGAATCTATGATATGTATCAGTGATAGATTCATTTTCTTTGTATCTGAAATTTTCATATGTTCCTACACAGATATTTAATCTTTGTGCTTGAGCCTTTGTACTTCCTTGCATCTGAGCTTCTACTTCATCCCACATGGCTTTTGCTGAAGTTAAACTATCAACCCTATTGAATATCTCATTGGGAATTGCCATGGTGAGTAAAGTTAATGCTCTTCTATCAACTCTCATTTGAGCCTTTTCAGCTGGATTATACATTCCAGGACTCTTCTTGATTCTTGATGCAGGGATTTCAGGGGTGGATTCGGTTAAGGAAGCTATGGAATCTCAACAAATACCTCTAATGGGCCATTTGTGATAGATTGCATTAAGGCTTCATCTATGTTATCCAAGAATTGAATCATTCTAATTCTCCATTGTTGATATTCCCCCAAGAAGAGAGTTGGTGGTTTCGTTTCAGATCCGATTGAGACTATTTCTTTAGACATCTTTGATTGTTAGAAGATCGAGAATTCACCTGTATTGAATTTGAATTTTGTAGATCAAGAACACCAAGAGCTGTCAGATCTGACAAGTTCTTCACAAATCTTCTTCAAGAACAGATGAATTGGCTCTGATACCAACTGATAGGACCCAAACAATCAAGATATCAATATATGAAAAGATTATAACAGGAATGATAGTAGCCAAATGTAATTTGTATTGATTGAATGTACTGTATACAGAATATATCTTTACAAGGTATATGAAAACATTAGTTCTAACAATCTAACTAACTATCTATTTATACATACAATAGAAAGACTAAAGTGACAAAACATTCATAACAGACAAGTTCAGAATGGGTTCTGAACTGCTTCAGAACTTCTTCAGAAGTGTCTTCAGAACCTCTTCAGAAGTGTCTTCAGATCTTTTTCTCTTTAAGAACCCAGTTCCTTTTGAAGCTATTATGATATTACTATCAAATTGGGTAAATTTGATCTAAAAGCTGATGATGGGATATTTCTCGGATACTCTTCTGTATCCAAGTCTTTCAGAATCTTCAACAAAAGAAGACAACATGTTGATGAATCCATGCACGTCAATTTTGATGAATCTTGTCCAACAAATTCTACTCCTATCCCTGAAGAAGATGGGGAATTGAATGAATAGATGAGATCTCATTATAGGTAACCTGAAACTTATTTCAGCAATCAACCTAATGCTGAAAATAATGATGATGGAGTCCCTGATTTTCCATTCCCAAACAACGATCCATCATCATCAGGTGTCAACATTACTCCTCTCAATCAGATTCCTCCCTCTGATACCTCATTCGGAAACTCTTCAGTGAATAACCAAGCTTCATCTTCTACTGATCAAACCTCTGAATCACCTCTAGAATTGATATTAAATAATGAAGTACTTGTTGCTGAAACAACCAACGTTATCCCTGAAATAGAACAAGTCACTGAATCTATTGTTGATCAATTTCCTCAACCACCAGCTCAGCGATGGACTGCAAGTCATCTAATAAATCAAATTATTGGTGATCCAAACGCAGGTATCTAGACTCGTAGAGGTACAGGTAACATCTGCCTCTATGTTAATTTTATTTCTCTCTCTGAACCTAAGAAGATAGATCAGGCTATCTCTGATCCTAGCTGGGTCTCTGCCATGCAAGAAGAACTAACTAAGTTTCGTAGAAACAAAGTTTGGAATCTTGTTCCTCATCCATATGATAAAACAGTGATAGGAACCAAATGGGTTTTTCGAAATAAGCTAGATGAAAATGGTACTTTTATCCGCAATAAGGCTAGACTTGTTGCTCAGGGATAAAGACAGGAAGAAGGTATTAACTATGATGAGACATTCGCTCCTGTTGCTAGATTAGAAGCCATAAGACTTTTCTTAGCTTATGCTGCCCATAAAGACTTCAAAGTTTTTCAAATGGATGTGGAGAGTGCTTTTCTAAATGGTAAACTCAGTGAGGAAGTTTATGTTGAACAAACTCCTGGTTTCGTTGACCCAAACCATCCTGGTTATGTTTTCAAACTCCAAAAAGCTCTTTACGGGTTAAAACAAGCTCCCAGAGCTTGGTATGATACTCTCTCAAAATACCTTCTTAAAGAAAAATTTGTTCGTGGAAAAATCGACCAAACTCTATTTTTAAGAACACATAAAGGTCATACAATTCTTCTCAAATATATGTTGATGATATTATATTTGGTTCCACAAGACTCAAACTATGCACTCGTTTTGCTAAAAAAATGAAGAAAGAATACAAAATGAGTATGATGGGTGAACTAACATATTTTCTAGGTTTGCAGATTAAGCAATCTGACAAAGGAATTTTTATTTGTCAAAGTAAATATGTTAAGGACATGCTGAACAAGTTTGATATGAATCAATGCTCAGCGATGAAGACCCCTATGGCACCTCCTCTGACTTTGAATAAGGACCCAAATGGGAAACCTATCAACTTCTTATCGAGGGATGATCGGATCTCTGCTATATCTTACAGCGAGTAGACCCGATATCATGTACTCTACCTATCAACTAAGAGACTACGGTCTCAAACTTTCTAAAATCCCTATCTATTGTGATAGCACCAGTGCTATTGCTATTGCAAATAACCCTGTACTTCACTCCAAAACCAAGCATATTGAGTTTAGATATCACTTTATCAGAGATCATGTGATGAATAGAGAAGTTGAACTTCATTTTGTACCAACTGAATATCAGCTCCCTGATATTTTCACCAAGCCTCTTGATGAGACTAGATTCAATCTGCTTATCAGCGAACTTGGTATGTTGAACGCTGAATAAATTCTATTCAGCGATCAACAATATTTAGTGACATAGAAATAAAGTCTTCAAATTTTCATTCTCTTAATTCTGATTCAGCGATGCTTGATTTATCTCACTCATGTATAAACTCTTAAATCCTTACACTCTCTGAAGAATTTAAGGATAATGATTAACATTTTTTTTATATTAATCTTATTGGAATTTTTTTTTCAAATAAGAAAAGGGACACGTCAGACCTCTTCTAACACACGACGGATCACGACGTTTCCTTTTCTATCACTTTCTAGGAATGTGCGTAGGTCATCATTTCTTTTCAAAAATCTAAAACCGTCGTTTAGCATTCGTTCTTTCTCTCTCCTCCTTTTATTTAGGCGAACATTCTTCTCATTCAATTCTTTACGCGCTCAGAACTTTCAAAAGCAAGAACTGTCCTTTGAATCTTCAAGTTTTTTCCAAGAACACCAAGAAGACGCACTTGTGCGTTTTTCTGTCTTTCACGTTTAAGGTTTGATCTAACCCTATTTTCATTTTTCAAAATAACAACATTGTTGTTTATATCTTCTCTTCATCTATTATAACTTTTTGTTATAAATATCTATTTAAAACAAATGAGTTAAAACCCTAAATCTTTATGTTTCTCAAAAACCTATTCTAAGTTCCTTGTTAGAACAGAAGACCATCTTTTTGGTATCTTTAATTCAAATTTTTATAAAAAGAAACTTTTTCAAAATTTGTGTTTATCTACCAAATAACAAGTATTTTGATCTTTGTTCATCAAATCACTTGTTTTTCTTCTTAAGTTTTGGTATTCTTTGTACCAAATATACTTTGGTTTATACACTCTGTATTAAATAATGACCTTTCTCTTTGGTGTGCCTATCTTTGAAACAAAAATAGCATCTTCAAGCATGAACCAGCAAGCTGATGCACCTGCTCAAGTTGCCCTTGAGCGAGCACCTGCCTGCGCTTTCGAACTAGAACAAGCAACCTTCAAGCTTTGCGATTACTTAGCTCTTGTGGATATCCCTGCTGATAAGCCACACTTCAAGGATGGTGCTACTTTCATCAAAGCATGCCCGCTGATGTATGCTTTTGTGCACAACCCAATCAGAATCACTTCTCACCTACAAGCTCTCTGGTACACAGCTCGCTGTACGACTCTTACCACTGACAAGGGAAATGAGCTCCCTTCTATCAGGTTTACCATACCTACCTTTGGCGACTTCGCCTTCACTGCTAGATTCCCAAGGAATGCTCTCCGCCTCCCTCATAGAGGTAAGAATCAACCATGGGCCCCTGAGCCCACCAGGGAACAAATCTCATCTTTCTTGGACTCCATTGGCTACATATGGGAGAACTACGCTGAAAAGAATGTCGGATCGAAGATGGAGAAGAAACGACTCCCTGCCAGATGGAAATACATCTTCACCCAGGTGATTAATGCATTGGTTCCAAGACTGGCTCCTACGATAAAGCCAGCAAGTACTTTCAGGACTTGGGCTTTGCTCTCTGCACGAACTATAAGCTCAGCTACGCTGATTATATTTTCAGTGACATGTTCAACAGAGTAAATGCTGCCAAGAGGGAGAAGTTCATCCCTTATCTAAGATTCTTTTCCACCATCTTGGAAGAGGCCTTCAAAGGTGATTACCCCACTGTCGCCAACCAGAGCTTCTCTATGGTCGGCAAAAAGTCGTTAGATCTGGAAGAACTTCTAGGGGATGCTCCTTACTTACATGTTGCAGCTTATCAACAAAGCAGCATCTGTGTCCATCCCACTGACAAACCCATCAGTGAGTAACCCTGCACCAATAAACCTAAAACGCAAACAGCCGACTGACGGTCATAAAAAGATTCTCGCTCACAAGCCCACTCAAAAGAAGCAAAAGACGGGGGTCTCTAAAAAGACCTCCCTCTCTGATAAAGGCGTAACACCACCGCCTCACTCAGCCCCTACCACGACAACGGTTTTCACATCTGTTGCCGCTTCATCAGCACTACATTCCTCAGAGACTCCGGTCACTGAGACCATTAGACCTAGCTACGCTGAAGCTGAATCAGGTAAAAATTTCACAGCCTTCTCTTCTATCATCTCTTCTTTGATCCTCACATCAACTAATGATTCAGAGATAGTTGTCCCTATCTCTGATGAAGTTGGGATGCACGCTGTCCAAACTTCAGTATTGTTTCGACAATCTAAACTTTGGAAAGCCAGTATAACAGGACCTCAGAATGTTTCTCACAAACATTCTAAGACACAGGCTAGTGATCCACAAGACACTACCGTCGAACATAGAAAACCTGAGAGTAATCCTCACGATACTCTCAGGGTTACATATGTCTCTTCACCTCACCTATCATCAGACCCGGAGCTCTTTCTAGCTTGTTTTTCTATGTTATCATCAGGGAGTACACCACCTCTTACTTCATCAGCGACGATCACTACTTCCACCAAGGCGACTGACACTCATGTCAGTGGGAGCAGCTTGATGAAATCTCTTCAATCCCTATCTGCTGAGGAGATACGGAAGATCAAGAAGGAGCGGCTCGCTGCTAAGATGTCGGCATTCCCAATGAATGTCCCAGAGGTTGTCCTTCCCAATCCCTCCTTCCCAGAGATCGACTTCCCGGTGAAAGAATGTGCTCTTATCAACGCCAAAGTGGACAATCTTCAGATGTCCTCTGAGTACATCTTTCACACGGTCTCTGGGACTCCAATGATAAAAGCCACCACAACTAACATCAGCTCTGATGTTACGGCACTGAAGGATGCCTCTTCCACCCACGGGCAAAGGCTTGACAAACTTGAAAAAATGGTGGAAGATCAGGGTAAGGCTCTTGTATCGATGCATCATACGCAAGAAGATATGATGAAGCTCTTAAAGAGCATTGCTGATCAGGGCCCTTCCTTCACTGTTGCTGATCGTGTCAAAGGCGGCGGTACACGTGGTTTGGCGTCCGGACCAACCGTGCCGGATTCCCATTAAATTTTTCGTGGTTTATATACAATGTAAATGAGATGGTTTCGATGAAAAATAAGTCAATTGAAACCCGTTCTTGTGCACAAAGCATTCAAAGCCACTCAGTTGCGAGGTTAGAAGGAACGTACTTCGTGTAGTTTCTCGAAACCCACACAAATTACATTGTATTACATCATTTCTTAATAAAATAGGGTATGGTTGTTCCTTGCGACGATTTTACGGGTCGTGAGCCTAGAACAGAGCCTCGTAGCAAAGGCTACGATTCCTTTTGCAAAAACAGCCATTTTTGGTCAAAACCCATAGGCGGCGGTACACGTGGTTTGTCGTCCGGACCGACCATGATCCCAAACTAGCAACAATTGAGAAAACTCCATAAAATGTAGAGAAGAGATGGAGAATTAAAGAACATTAATCACAAAATCATCAACTCATATTCATGTATTCATCATTATGGAGGGGAATTGTGAAGAACACCACATATTAGAATGAACCGACTCTCATAAGTCTGTATGTGTGCAAAGTGTATTTTCTCCCAAAACTTACTTACAAATGAAGCTAAGACACCATATTTATAGGTGCCCAATACTTGTGTTAAGCCCAAGCCCATAAAACACTAAAAAGCCCAAAATACAATTCTTTATAAAACTTTCTATCTAATTGGGGCTAATTACATCTAACAATCTCCCCCTAAAGTTTTATAAAGAAAGAATCACCAAATAAACTCCCCCTTGCTTTCTTTAGAAGCTTTTATGTGCCAATCTTCAAGTCTTCAAGGCGTTACAAGCTCCCCGTCAAATGTAGGCTCATATTTTTGAAAGACAGATATTTTACACGTATTGTCCAGCTTTCATGACTCAACTTTATTGCTGTTTTTGACCATTGAGGAGACTTATTGAGAGAAAACATAAAACATGCACATTTAACTTCAGCCTCTTAGCTTATCAACAAGCTTTGATTCAACCAATTTGGATGAAAATTGAGTGAGTTGTGCAAGTTTTCCCTCAGCTGCGCAAAACAGTCGTTAAAACAAAGAATTTGACTCTTTAGACTTCGTTGAGTTGAATTCAGCTTCGAGCTTTAGAATGAAAAACAGAGGAGATTGTGACAATAAATATGTCACACATGTAACTTGAATCCATGAAGAACGGACATCCGAACACCCATCTGAAATCGGAAGGAGTATGAGTGAAAATCATTGATTTCGTTCCAGCATTAGTCAGCAGACTTTGACAGTGAATAAGACGTGTCGGCTCACTGAATTTGAGAAAATTCAAAACTTCAAAGTCGTGCATATGTGTGTTATCGTTCCAACGCAACTGGATTCATGTACATTGGAGCTTCGAGTGAAACGTTGTGCGCATGTTTCTGAAACATCGCAATGCTGTCGGAAAACCGAAAAATAATCGGGTTACGAGCTTCGGTTCGATGTGAGTTCTGGACCAACGCACTTTGATTTTGATTATTTGGACTACCTCTGGTCCATCTCTGGTCCGTCATAAGATTTGGACTTGGTGGGCTCTGATTAGAGAGTATTGATCGTATTGAGTCATAAAAAGCACCATTAAGAGATTTTTCAAAAACCTCTGGATAATAAGCTTCTGAACCATGCTTCTGAACCAAGCTTCTGAATGAAATCTATGATTGAATTTTTTGATCTGAAAAATATTTCTGAATAAGCTGTCTCATTAAGCTTTTATTAAGCTGTCTCATTAAGCTCTGATTGAGCTCTGTTTCACTAAGCTCTGTTCGAAGTATCTGAAAATGCATCTGATCGAAAGGTTTCATTTTATTTGACTTCTGGACAGCCTTCTGATTGTACAAAGCTTCTGGAAAATGCTTTTGATCAAAAAGAAAAGCTTCTGTAAGCTTCTAAAGAAAAATGCTTTTGATCAAAAAGAAAAATGCTTCTGATTTGTATAGCTTATGGCTTGAAGCTTCTGCAAATTGCAGCTTCTGAACATAAATTCTGGACAATTCTTATTAACCTCTGCCTTAATAAGATTCTGAATGAAGTTCTGGATAAGCTTCTGATGAATAAAAGAAAAGTGCGATGGATCGCTTGAAAGCTTATTCTGATTGAAGCTTCTGATGTGCATTTTCTGCACTTCTGAAATAGCTTAACCTTCTGATTAAGCGATGTGCACTTTCTGATTAAGCTCGAAGAGAGTGGCTTCTGATTACAAGCTTCTGTTTAAGCTTTATGCTATTAAGCTCTTATTAAGCTTCTGAATTGAAAAATCTTCTAACTAGGCGATAATTAAGCTCTGCAGAAAAACCTTGTGATCGTGACTTCTAGAATAAATCTTCTGGATGATAACTTCAGAAGGTAGACAACTTCATTTAGAAGATGAAGAAGCATTAGGCTCAGAACTCTTCTGATTTACATACAGAGCTTCCAAATAAATTTGCTTCTGTTTCATTTAGATCGAACAGCTATCACCGGGTATTTGTCAATCAGAGCTTGGCAGTCCTATCATACGATCCACTCACAACAAAAAGAGAACCTCTTCGAGAAAGGCAATCATGAGTTTCCAAAAGAGGAGTGTTCTGCCATAGTCTTTATCTGCTTCCCTGTCTCTACACGCCATATAGCTGAATCAATCAGTCTAATTACTTCAAGAATCTTTCCAACCTGTGCAATAAGCTCTATGAAGCTTAAAAAAATGCTTCTGGACTTCTGCTTATTGATAGCTTGTATGAGCTTTGAAATAGCTTCTGATTCAGCTTATCAACAACTTCTGATCGAAACTTCTGATCGAAGCTCTGATTAAGCTCAATAAAGCTTCTAATCTAAAATAAACTTCTGAAATAGGGGTTCTGATCGAAGCTAACTTCTGATCTGCAGCATATGACGACTTTTGGTCGGCTTTCAGAAGATCTGATGTATATGTTTGTACTTCTAAGCATCTAAACAACATCCTAAAGAGGCCCAGAACTCTTCTGGTTTGCAAACAGAGTTTTCTGATTTGCAAACAGAAATCTCTGCATGAATAAGCCTCCCCGGCAAAGAAAGATCATCGGCAGATTTAATGGATTCGGCGAAGCATTTCTTTGCTTTGACAAAGTGAAAAATCGGCAATCCGAAGGCCAGAAGCTTTGAACTTTCCCTTGGATTTTGTCTTCTGATCATTAACAGCAGCAACCAACTTCTTATAAAGATTTTTCAAATGTATAAGATCATCTCTAACACCAACTTTGATAGCTCTCAATGCGGTAGCATTGCTCGGACTAATAAACTTCTGTTTCCTTAAGTTGTCAACTGTTCTGCACACCAGTTAAATGCATCTGTCAATAGTATCTTTATTTTTGATAGATACTTCAGCCCTAGTGTTGCTTGAGTGAGAAAACTTGAACCAAGTAGCTTTTGATCCTTTCATGCACAACTTTCTAGTTCGCATACAGAGCCTTCTAGTCTATATACAAAGCCTTCTGGTCTGCATACAGATTTCCTGCTTCTGATCAACAATATTTCTGATTAAGCTTCTGATCTGTTCAACCTTCTGGATCGAATTATGCTTTTGATATGAATTTCCGATTCATCAATTGGATGTTCAATAACAACCGAATACTTTGCAGAGAGCTAGAACATCTCTGAGTTTTCGAGGCTCTACATGACAAAATACACTAGTGGCAACAGACCTCTTCTAACCAAACTCGGACTTGCCTCTTAAGAAAATTTAAGACGATATAAACGATCTCTTAACAGCAGCAGCTACGATAATTGAAGCATTCTGATTTCGTTTCATGAGAGCTTGTAAACGGTAATGAACAAAGTTCGTGAACAGAATAAAACCATCCTGGAATCGAAGGCATTTCGATGTGAAATAGATGTGCTGGAATCCATATTTTCTCGCTCGATCCGTTTAGTGTGAATTCCTTGCCCTTAAAGAGAACCCAAGTAGATTACAAATAGACAACAAAGTCCCTATAGGCATGTTTGTGGACAGAATCATCAACCAGATCCTGAAACAGATTATATATAGAATCTGCCGGATCTTGCAGAAAATAGAGAACTATACAGGATACCACATAAATGACCAAGCCAACAACTCAAGATCTGTACAGAAAACGATCCAAATTCTGTTCAAAAGGAAATCATGGCCAGCGACAAACCCAGTATGAATTATTCATTTGGTGTTAATCAAACCCAATTGGAAGAGAAAAGAGAGAGTCCAATCTTGGATTAAAATAAGGCCAGATCAAAGATCAACAACCCTACTACCGAGATGCTTAGAAGCAATGAACTCAAGCACACAACAAGATGAGATCAAAGATCAATCACCTACTTAGTGCTTAAAATATCAGATGAATGAAGGAGGGAGATCAAAATTAATCAAAACACATACACACATGTAGTAAAACTGATCAGATCTAATAAACTGAAATTAAATCTTCACAGGCACATTTCATCAAACATGCGGTGTGCAGAATCAAATTGGGTTTAGAATCAAAATAATCTTCTATGAATGATCATCCAAATCTCATCTAGATGAAATATTGGATCTCAAATAAGCATAAAACAGAAAATCATATCACAGAAGTGATATTTGGGTTTAGACTCATGTGATTGAAACAATCTAAGCACCAAAACACCAAAATTAAAAACCAATTCAACAATCGTTGCCATAGATGACCGAATTGAAGAAAAGTTTCTTCAATTGGCTCTGATACCAATTGTTAGATCCCAAACTAGCAACAATTGAGAAAACTCCATAAAATGTAGAGAAGAGATGGAGAATTAAAGAACATTAATCACAAAATCATCAACTCATATTCATGTATTCATCATTATGGAGGGGAATTGTGAAGAACACCACATATTAGAATGAACCGACTCTCATAAGTCTGTATGTGCGCAAAGTGTATTTTTTCCCAAAACTTACATACAAATGAAGCTAAGACACCATATTTATAGGTGCCCAATACTTGTGTTAAGCCCAAGCCTATAAAACACTAAAAAGCCCAAAATACAATTCTTTATAAAACTTTCTATCTAATTGGGGCTAATTACATTTAACAAATGTAAATGACATGGTTTCGATGAAAAATAACTCAACAGAAGCCCGTTCTCGTGCACAAAACTTTCAGAGCCACTCAGTTGCGAGGTTAGAAGGAACGTACTTCGTGTAGTTTCTCGAAACCCACACAAATTACGTTGTATTACATCATTTCTTACTAAAATAGGGTTTGGTTGTTCTTTGCATCGATTTTACAGGTTGTGAGCCTAAAACGGAGCCTCGTAGCAAAGGCTACGATCTTTTTTGCAAAAACAACCATTTTTGGTCGAAAATCATAGGCGGCGGTACACGTGGTTTGGCGTCCGGACCGACCGTGTCGGATTCCCATGATATTTTTCGTGGTTCATCTACGATGTAAATAAGATGGTTTCCATAAAAAATAACTCAAGAGAAACCCGTTCTCCTGCACTAAATTTTCAGAGACACTCATTTACGAGGTTAGAAGGAACCGACTTTGTGTAGTTCCTTGAAACCCATACAAATCAAGTTGTATTACCACAATTTTTACTTAAATAGTATTTGCCATGTCCCTAGTGTCGATTTGGCTGGTCATGGGCCTAGAACGGAGTCTCGTAGCAAAGGCTACGATCGTTTTTCCAAAACGACCATTTTTGGTCGAAAATCATAGGCAGTGGTACACGGGTGTTTGCCGTCCAGACCGACCGTGGCCGATTCCCATGAAATTTTTCGTGGTTTATATACAATGTAAATGAGATGGTTTCGATGAAAAATAACTCAACAGAAACACGTTCTCGTGCACAAAACTTTCAAAGACACTCAGTTGCGAGGTTAGAAGGAACGTACTTCGTATAGTTTCTCGAAACCAACACAAATTAAGTTATATTACATCATTTCTTAGTAAAATAGTGCTTGGTTGTTCCTTGCGTCGAATTTACAGGTCGTGGGCCTAAAACGGAGCCTCGTAGCAAAGGCTACGACCCTTTTTGCAAAAACGGCCATTTTTTTGTCAAAACTCATAGGCGGCGGTACACGTGGTTTGGCGTCTGGACCGGCCGTGCCGGATTCCCATGAAACTTTTCGTGGTTGATATACAATGTAAATGAGATGGTTTCGATGAAAAATAACTCAACATAAACCCGTTCTCGTGCACAAAACTTTCAGAGCCACTCAGTTGCGAGGTTAGAAGGAACATACTTCGTGTAGTTTCTCGAAACCAACACAAATTACGTTATATTACATCATTTGTTAGTAAAATAGCGCTTGGTTGTTCCTTGCGTCGATTTTACAGGTCGTGGTCCTAGAAGGGAGCCTCGTAGCAAAGGCTACGATCCTCTTTGCAAAAACGGCCATTTGTTGTCGGAACTCATAGGCGGCGGTACACGCGGTTTGCCGTCCGGACCGACCATGGCGGATTCCCATGAAATTTTTCGTAGTTTATATACAATGTAAATGAGATGGTTTCAATGAAAAATAATTCTACAGAAACCCGTTCTCGTACACAAAACTTTCAGAGCCACTCAGTTGCGATGTTAGAAGGAACGTACTTCATGTAGTTTCTCGAAACCAACACAAATTACGTTATATTACATCATTTGTTAGTAAAATAGTGCTTGGTTGTTCCTTGCTTCGATTTTACAGGTCGTGGGTCTAGAACGGAGCCTCGTAGCAAAGGCTACGATCCTTTTTGCAAACACAGCCATTTTTGGTCGAAACTCATAGGCGGCGGTACACGTGGTTTGGCGTCCGGACCGACCGTGTCGGATTCCCATGAAATTTTTCGTGGTTCATCTACGATGTAAATAAGATGGTTTCCATAAAAAATAACTCAAGAGAAACCCGTTCTCCTGCACTAAATTTTCAGAGACACTCATTTACGAGGTTAGAAGGAACCGACTTTGTGTAGTTCCTTGAAACCCATACAAATCATGTTGTATTACCACAATTTTTACTTAAATAGTATTTGTCTTGTCCCTAGTGTCGATTTGGCTAGTAATGGGCCTAGAACGGAGTCTCGTAGCAAAGGCTACGATCGTTTTTCCAAAATCGACCATTTTTGGTCGAAAATCATAGGCAGTGGTACACGGGTGTTTGCCGTCCAGACCGACCGTGTCGGATTCCCATGAAATTTTTCGTGGTTTATATACAATGTAAATGAGATGGTTTCGATGAAAAATAACTCAACAGAAACCCGTTCTCGTGCACAAAACTTTCAAAGCCACTCAGTTGCGAGGTTAGAAGGAACGTACTTCTTGTAGTTTCTCGAAACCAACACAAATTATGTTATATTACATCATTTCTTAGTAAAATAGTGCTTGGTTGTTCCTTGCGTCAATTTTACAGGTCGTGGGCCTAAAACGGAGCCTCGTAGCAAAGGCTACGACCCTTTTTCCAAAAACGACCATTTTTTGTCAAAACTCATAGGCGGCGGTACACGTGGTTTGGCGTCTAGACCGGCCGTGCCGGATTCCCATGAAATTTTTCGTGGTTTATATACAATGTAAATGAGATGGTTTCGATGAAAAATAACTCAACATAAACCCGTTCTCGTGCACAAAACTTTCAGAGCCACTCAGTTGCGAGGTTAGAAGGAACATACTTCATTTACGAGGTTAGAAGGAACCGACTTTGTGTAGTTCCTTGAAACCCATACAAATCAAGTTGTATTACCACAATTTTTACTTAAATAGTATTTGCCATGTCCCTAGTGTCGATTTGGCTGGTCATGGGCCTAGAACGGAGTCTCGTAGCAAAGGCTACGATCGTTTTTCCAAAACGACCATTTTTGGTCGAAAATCATAGGCAGTGGTACACGGGTGTTTGCCGTCCAGACCGACCGTGGCCGATTCCCATGAAATTTTTCGTGGTTTATATACAATGTAAATGAGATGGTTTCGATGAAAAATAACTCAACAGAAACACGTTCTCGTGCACAAAACTTTCAAAGACACTCAGTTGCGAGGTTAGAAGGAACGTACTTCGTATAGTTTCTCGAAACCAACACAAATTAAGTTATATTACATCATTTCTTAGTAAAATAGTGCTTGGTTGTTCCTTGCGTCGAATTTACAGGTCGTGGGCCTAAAACGGAGCCTCGTAGCAAAGGCTACGACCCTTTTTGCAAAAACGGCCATTTTTTTGTCAAAACTCATAGGCGGCGGTACACGTGGTTTGGCGTCTGGACCGGCCGTGCCGGATTCCCATGAAACTTTTCGTGGTTGATATACAATGTAAATGAGATGGTTTCGATGAAAAATAACTCAACATAAACCCGTTCTCGTGCACAAAACTTTCAGAGCCACTCAGTTGCGAGGTTAGAAGGAACATACTTCGTGTAGTTTCTCGAAACCAACACAAATTACGTTATATTACATCATTTGTTAGTAAAATAGCGCTTGGTTGTTCCTTGCGTCGATTTTACAGGTCGTGGTCCTAGAAGGGAGCCTCGTAGCAAAGGCTACGATCCTCTTTGCAAAAACGGCCATTTGTTGTCGGAACTCATAGGCGGCGGTACACGCGGTTTGCCGTCCGGACCGACCATGGCGGATTCCCATGAAATTTTTCGTAGTTTATATACAATGTAAATGAGATGGTTTCAATGAAAAATAATTCTACAGAAACCCGTTCTCGTACACAAAACTTTCAGAGCCACTCAGTTGCGATGTTAGAAGGAACGTACTTCATGTAGTTTCTCGAAACCAACACAAATTACGTTATATTACATCATTTGTTAGTAAAATAGTGCTTGGTTGTTCCTTGCTTCGATTTTACAGGTCGTGGGTCTAGAACGGAGCCTCGTAGCAAAGGCTACGATCCTTTTTGCAAACACAGCCATTTTTGGTCGAAACTCATAGGCGGCGGTACACGTGGTTTGGCGTCCGGACCGACCGTGTCGGATTCCCATGAAATTTTTCGTGGTTCATCTACGATGTAAATAACATGGTTTCCATAAAAAGTAACTCAAGAGAAACCCGTTCTCATGCACTAAATTTTCAGAGACACTCATTTACGAGGTAAGAAGGAACCGGCTTTGTGTAGTTCCTTGAAACCCATACAAATCATGTTGCATTACCAAAATTCTTACTTAAATAGTATTTGTCTTGTCCCTAGCGTCGATTTGGCTAGTAATGGGCCTAGAACGGAGTCTCGTAGCAAAGGCTATGATCGGTTTTCCAAAAATGACCATTTTTGGTCGAAAATCATAGGCAGCGGTACACGGGGGTTTGCCGGCCGGACCGACCGTGTCGGATTCCCATGAAGTTTTCCGTGGTTTATATACAATGTAAATGAGATGGTTTCGATGAAATAACTCAAAAAAAACCGTTCTCGTGCACAAAACATTCAGAGCCACTCAATTGCGAGGTTAGAAGGAACGTACAGCGTGTAGTTTCTCGAAACCAACACAAATTATGTTATATTACATCATTTCTTAGTAAAACAGTGCTTGGTTGTTCCTTGCGTCAATTTTACAGGTCGTGGGCCTAAAACGGAGCCTCGTAGCAAAGGCTACGACCCTTTTTCCAAAAACGACCATTTTTTGTCAAAACTCATAGGCGGCGGTACACGTGGTTTGGCGTCTAGACCGGCCGTGCCGGATTCCCATGAAATTTTTCGTGGTTTATATACAATGTAAATGAGATGGTTTCGATGAAAAATAACTCAACATAAACCCGTTCTCGTGCACAAAACTTTCAGAGCCACTCAGTTGCGAGGTTAGAAGGAACATACTTCGTGTAGTTTCTCGAAACCAACACAAATTACGTTATATTACATCATTTGTTAGTAAAATAGGGCTTGGTTGTTCCTTGCGTCGATTTTACAGGTCGTGGTCCTAGAAGGGAGCCTCGTAGCAAAGGCTACGATCCTCTTTGCAAAAACGGCCATTTGTGGTCGGAACTCATAGGCGGCGGTACACGCGGTTTGCCGTCCGGACAGACCATGGCTGATTCCCATGAAATTTTTCGTAGTTTATATACAATGTAAATGAGATGGTTTCGATGAAAAATAACTCAACAGAAACCCGTTCTCGTGTAAAAAACTTTCAGAGCCAATCAGTTGCGAGGGTAGAGGAACGTACTTCGTGTAGTTTCTCGAAACCAACACAAATTACGTTATATTACATCATTTCTTAGTAAAATAGTGCTTGGTTGTTCCTTGTGTCGATTTTACAGGTCGTGGGCCTAGAACGGAGCCTCGTAGCATAGGCTACGATCCTTTTTGCAAAAACGGCCATTTTTAATCAAAACTAATAGGCGGCGGTACACTTGGTTTGGCGTCCGGACCGACCGTGCCGGATACCCATGAAACTTTTCGTGGTTTATATACAATGTAAATGAGATGGTTTCGATGAAAAATAATTCTACAGAAACTCGTTCTCGTACACAAAACTTTCAGAGCCACTCAGTTGCGATGTTAGAAGGAACGTACTTCGTGTAGCTTCTCGAAACCAACACAAATTACGTTATATTACATCATTTGTTAGTAAAATAGTTCTTGGTTGTTCCTTGCTTCGATTTTTCAGGTCGTGGGTCTAGAACGGAGCCTCGTAGCAAAGGCTACGATCCTTTTTGCAAACACAGCCATTTTTGGTCGAAACTCATAGGCGGCGGTACACGTGGTTTGGCGTCCGGACCGACCGTGTCGGATTCCCATGAAATTTTTCGTGGTTCATCTACGATGTAAATAAGATGGTTTCCATAAAAAATAACTCAAGAGAAACCCGTTCTCCTGCACAACATTTTCAGAGACACTCATTTACGAGGTTAGAAGGAACCGGCTTTGTGTAGTTCCTTGAAACCCATACAAATCATGTTGTATTACCACAATTTTTACTTAAATAGTATTTGTCTTGTCCCTAGTGTCGATTTGGCTGGTCATGGGCCTAGAACAAAGTCTCGTAGCAAAGGCTACGATCGTTTTTCCAAAAACGACCATTTTTGGTCGAAAATCATAGGCAGTGGTACACGGGTGTTTGCCGTCCAGACCGACCGTGGCGGATTCCCATGAAATTTTTCGTGGTTTATATACAATGTAAATGAGATGGTTTCGATGAAAAATAACTCAACAGAAACCCGTTCTCGTGCACAAAACTTTCAGAGCCACTCAGTTGCAAGGTTAGAAGGAACGTACTTCGTGTAGTTTCTCGAAACCAACACAAATTATGTTATATTACATCATTTCTTAGTAAAATAGTGCTTGGTTGTTCCTTGCTTCGATTTTACAGGTCGTGGGCCTAAAACGGAGCCTCGTAGAAAAGCCTACGACCCTTTTTGCAAAAACGACCATTTTTTGTCAAAACTCATAGGCGGCGGTACACGTGGTTTGGCGTCTGGACCGGCCGTGCCGGATTCCCATGAAATTTTTCGTGGTTTATATACAATGTAAATGAGCTGGTTTCGATGAAAAATAACTCAACATAAACCCGTTCTCGTGCACAAAACTTTCAGAGCCACTCAGTTGCGAGGTTAGAAGGAACATACTTCGTGTAGTTTCTCGAAACCAACACAAATTACGTTATATTACATCATTTCTTAGTAAAATAGTGCTTGGTTGTTCCTTGTGTCGATTTTACAGGTCGTGGGCCTAGAACGGAGCCTCGTAGCATAGGCTACGATCCTTTTTGCAAAAACGGCCATTTTTAATCAAAACTAATAGGCGGCGGTACACTTGGTTTGGCGTCCGGACCGACCGTGCCGGATACCCATGAAACTTTTCGTGGTTTATATACAATGTAAATGAGATGGTTTCGATGAAAAATAATTCTACAGAAACTCGTTCTCGTACACAAAACTTTCAGAGCCACTCAGTTGCGATGTTAGAAGGAACGTACTTCGTGTAGCTTCTCGAAACCAACACAAATTACGTTATATTACATCATTTGTTAGTAAAATAGTTCTTGGTTGTTCCTTGCTTCGATTTTTCAGGTCGTGGGTCTAGAACGGAGCCTCGTAGCAAAGGCTACGATCCTTTTTGCAAACACAGCCATTTTTGGTCGAAACTCATAGGCGGCGGTACACGTGGTTTGGCGTCCGGACCGACCGTGTCGGATTCCCATGAAATTTTTCCTGGTTCATCTACGATGTAAATAAGATGGTTTCCATAAAAAATAACTCAAGAGAAACCCGTTCTCCTGCACAACATTTTCAGAGACACTCATTTACGAGGTTAGAAGGAACCGGCTTTGTGTAGTTCCTTGAAACCCATACAAATCATGTTGTATTACCACAATTTTTACTTAAATAGTATTTGTCTTGTCCCTAGTGTCGATTTGGCTGGTCATGGGCCTAGAACGAAGTCTCGTAGCAAAGGCTACGATCGTTTTTCCAAAAACGACCATTTTTGGTCGAAAATCATAGGCAGTGGTACACGGGTGTTTGCCGTCCAGACCGACCGTGGCGGATTCCCATGAAATTTTTCGTGGTTTATATACAATGTAAATGAGATGGTTTCGATGAAAAATAACTCAACAGAAACCCGTTCTCGTGCACAAAACTTTCAAAGACACTCAGTTGCAAGGTTAGAAGGAACGTACTTCGTGTAGTTTCTCGAAACCAACACAAATTATGTTATATTACATCATTTCTTAGTAAAATAGTGCTTGGTTGTTCCTTGCTTCGATTTTACAGGTCGTGGGCCTAAAACGGAGCCTCGTAGCAAAGCCTACGACCCTTTTTGCAAAAACGACCATTTTTTGTCAAAACTCATAGGCGGCGGTACACGTGGTTTGGCGTCTGGACCGGCCGTGCCGGATTCCCATGAAATTTTTCGTGGTTTATATACAATGTAAATGAGCTGGTTTCGATGAAAAATAACTCAACATAAACCCGTTCTCGTGCACAAAACTTTCAGAGCCACTCAGTTGCGAGGTTAGAAGGAACATACTTCGTGTAGTTTCTCGAAACCAACACAAATTACGTTATATTACATAATTTGTTAGTAAAATAGGGCTTGGTTGTTCCTTGCGTCGATTTTACAGGTCGTGGTCCTAGAAGGGAGCCTCGTAGCAAAGGCTACAATCCTCTTTGCAAAAACGGCCATATGTGGTCGGAACTCATAGGCGGCGGTACACGCGGTTTGCCGTCCGGACCGACCATGGCGGATTCCCATGAAATTTTTCGTAGTTTATATACAATGTAAATGAGATGGTTTCGATGAAAAATAACTCAACAGAAACCCGTTCTCGTGTACAAAACTTTCAGAGCCACTCAGTGGTGAGGTTAGAAGGAACGTACTTCGTGTAGTTTCTCGAAACCAACACAAATTACGTTATATTACATCATTTCTTACTAAAATAGTGCTTGGTTGTTCCTTGCGTCGTTTTTACAGGTCGTGGGCCTAGAACGGAGCCTCGTAGCAAAGGCTACGATCCTTTTTGCAAAAACGGCCATTTTTTGTCAAAACTAATAGGCGGCGGTACATTTGGTTTGGCGTCCGGACCGACCGTGCCGGATTCCCATGAAACTTTTCGTGGTTTATATACAATGTAAATGAGATGGTTTCGATGAAAAATAATTCTACAGAAACCCGTTCTCGTGCACAAAACTTTCAGAGCCACTCAGTTGCGATGTTAGAAGGAACGTACTTCGTGTAGTTTCTCGAAACCAACACAAATTACGTTATATTACATCATTTGTTAGTAAAATAGTGCTTGGTTGTTCCTTGCTTCGATTTTACAGGTCGTGGGTCTAGAACGGAGCCTCGTAGCAAAGGCTACGATCCTTTTTGCAAACACAACCATTTTTGGTCGAAACTCATAGGCGGTGGTACACGTGGTATGGTGTCCGGACCGACCGTGTCGGATTCCCATGAAATTTTTCGTGGTTTATATACAATGTAAATGAGATGGTTTCGATGAAAAATAACTCAACAGAAACCCGTTCTCGTGCACAAAACTTTCAAAGCCACTCAGTTGCGAGGTTAGAAGGAACGTACTTCTTGTAGTTTCTCGAAACCAACACAAATTATGTTATATTACATCATTTCTTATTAAAATAGTGCTTTGGTTGTTCCTTGCGTCGATTTTACAGGTCGTGGGCCTAAAACGGAGCCTCGTAGCAAAGGCTACGATCCTTTTTGCAAAAACGGCCATTTTTTGTCAAAACTCATAGGCGGCGGTACACGTGGTTTGGCGTCTAGACCGGCCGTGCCGGATTCCCATGAAATTTTTCGTGGTTTATATACAATGTAAATGAGATGGTTTCGATGAAAACTAACTCAACATAAACCCGTTCTCGTGCACAAAACTTTCAGAGCCACTCAGTTGCGAGGTTAGAAGGAACATACTTCGTGTAGTTTCTCGAAACCAACACAAATTACGTTATATTACATCATTTGTTAGTAAAATAGGGCTTGGTTGTTCCTTGCGTCGATTTTACAGGTCGTGGTCTTAGAAGGGAGCCTCGTAGCAAAGGCTACGATCCTCTTTGCAAAAACGGCCATTTGTGGTCGGAACTCATAGCCGGCGGTACACGCGGTTTGCCGTCCGGACCCACCATGGCTGATTCCCATGAAATTTTTCGTAGTTTATATACAATTTAAATGACATGGTTTCGATGAAAAATAACTCAACAGAAACCCGTTCTCGTGTAAAAAACTTTCAGAGCCAATCAGTTGCGAGGGTAGAAGGAACGTACTTCGTGTAGTTTCTCGAAACCAACACAAATTACGTTATATTACATCATTTCTTAGTAAAATAGTGCTTGGTTGTTCCTTGTGTCGATTTTACAGGTCGTGGGCCTAGAACGGAGCCTCGTAGCAAAGGCTACGATCCTTTTTGCAAAAACGGCCATTTTTAATCAAAACTAATAGGCGGCGGTACACTTGGTTTGGCGTCCGGACCGACCGTGCCGGATTCCCATGAAACTTTTCGTGGTTTATATACAATGTAAATGAGATGGTTTCGATGAAAAATAATTCTACAGAAACCCGTTCTCGTGCACAAAACTTTCAGAGCCACTCAGTTGCGATGTTAGAAGGAACGTACTTCGTGTAGTTTCTCGAAACCAACACAAATTACGTTATATTACATCATTTGTTAGTAAAATAGTTCTTGGTTGTTCCTTGCTTCGATTTTTCAGGTCGTGGGTCTAGAACGGAGCCTCGTAGCAAAGGCTACGATCCTTTTTGCAAACACAGCCATTTTTGGTCGAAACTCATAGGCGGCGGTACACGTGGTTTGGCGTCCGGACCGACCGTGTCGGATTCCCATGAAATTTTTCGTGGTTCATCTATGATGTAAATAAGATGGTTTCCATAAAAATTAACTCAAGAGAAACCCGTTCTCCAGCACTAAATTTTCAGAGACACTCATTTACGAGGTTAGAAGGAACCGGCTTTGTGTAGTTCCTTGAAACCCATACAAATCATGTTGTATTACCACAATTTTTACTTAAATAGTATTTGTCTTGTCCCTAGTGTCGATTTGGCTGGTCATGGGCCTAGAACGGAGTCTCGTAGCAAAGGCTACGATCGTTTTTCCAAAAACGACCATTTTTGGTCGAAAATCATAGGCAGTGGTACACGGGTGTTTGCCGTCCAGACCGACCGTGGCGGATTCCCATGAAATTTTTCGTGGTTTATATACAATGTAAATGAGATGGTTTCGATGAAAAATAACTCAACAGAAACCCGTTCTCGTACACAAAACTTTCAAAGCCACTCAGTTGCAAGGTTAGAAGGAACGTACTTCGTGTAGTTTCTCGAAACCAACACAAATTATGTTATATTACATCATTTCTTAGTAAAATAGTGCTTGGTTGTTCCTTGCGTCGATTTTACAGGTCGTGGGCCTAAAACGGAGCCTCGTAGCAAAGCCTACGACCCTTTTTGCAAAAACGGCCATTTTTTGTCAAAACTCATAGGTGGTGGCGGTACACGTGGTTTGGCGTCTGGACCGGCCGTGCCGGATTCCCATGAAATTTTTCGTGGTTTATATACAATGTAAATGATCGGTTTCGATGAAAAATAACTCAACATAAACCCGTTCTCGTGCACAAAACTTTCAGAGCCACTCAGTTGCGAGGTTAGAAGGAACATACTTCGTGTAGTTTCTCGAAACCAACACAAATTACGATATATTACATCATTTGTAGTAAAATAGGGCTTGGTTGTTCCTTGCGTCGATTTTACAGGTCGTGGTCCTAGAAGGGAGCCTCGTAGCAAAGGCTACGATCCTCTTTGCAAAAACGGCCATTTGTGGTCGGAACTCATAGGCGGTGGTACACGCGGTTTGCCGTCCGGACCGACCATGGCAGATTCCCATGAAATTTTTCGTAGTTTATATACAATGTAAATGAGATGGTTTCGATGAAAAATAACTCAACAGAAACCCGTTCTCGTGTACAAAACTTTCAGAGCCACTCAGTGGCGAGGTTAGAAGGAACGTACTTCGTGTAGTTTCTCGAAACCAACACAAATTACGTTATATTACATCATTTCTTACTAAAATAGTGCTTGGTTGTTCCTTGCGTCGTTTTTACAGGTCGTGGGCCTAGAACGGAGCCTCGTAGCAAAGGCTACGATCCTTTTTGCAAAAACGGCCATTTTTTGTCAAAACTAATAGGCGGCGGTACATTTGGTTTGGCGTCCGGACCGACCGTGCCGGATTCCCATGAAACTTTTCGTGGTTTATATACAATGTAAATGAGATGGTTTCGATGAAAAATAATTCTACAGAAACCCGTTCTCGTGCACAAAACTTTCAGAGCCACTCAGTTGCGATGTTAGAAGGAACGTACTTCGTGTAGTTTCTCGAAACCAACACAAATTACGTTATATTACATCATTTGTTAGTAAAATAGTGCTTGGTTGTTCCTTGCTTCGATTTTACAGGTCGTGGGTCTAGAACGGAGCCTCGTAGCAAAGGCTACGATCCTTTTTGCAAACACAACCATTTTTGGTCGAAACTTATAGGCGGTGGTACACGTGGTTTGGTGTCCGGACCGACCGTGTCGGATTCCCATGAAATTTTTCGTGGTTTATATACAATGTAAATGAGATGGTTTCGATGAAAAATAACTCAACAGAAACCCGTTCTCGTGCACAAAACTTTCAAAGCCACTCAGTTGCGAGGTTAGAAGGAACGTACTTCTTGTAGTTTCTCGAAACCAACACAAATTATGTTATATTACATCATTTCTTATTAAAATAGTGCTTTGGTTGTTCCTTGCGTCGATTTTACAGGTCGTGGGCCTAAAACGGAGCCTCGTAGCAAAGGCTACGACCCTTTTTGCAAAAACGGCCATTTTTTGTCAAAACTCATAGGCGGCGGTACACGTGGTTTGGCGTCTAGACCGGCCGTGCCGGATTCCCATGAAATTTTTCGTGGTTTATATACAATGTAAATGAGATGGTTTCGATGAAAACTAACTCAACATAAACCCGTTCTCGTGCACAAAACTTTCAGAGCCACTCAGTTGCGAGGTTAGAAGGAACATACTTCGTGTAGTTTCTCGAAACCAACACAAATTACGTTATATTACATCATTTGTTAGTAAAATAGGGCTTGGTTGTTCCTTGCGTCGATTTTACAGGTCGTGGTCCTAGAAGGGAGCCTCGTAGCAAAGGCTACGATCCTCTTTGCAAAAACGGCCATTTGTGGTCGGAACTCATAGCCGGCGTTACACGCGGTTTGCCGTCCGAACCGACCATGGCTGATTCCCATGAAATTTTTCGTAGTTTATATACAATGTAAATGAGATGGTTTCGATGAAAAATAACTCAACAGAAACCCGTTCTCGTGTAAAAAACTTTCAGAGCCACTCAGTGGCGAGGTTAGAAGGAACGTACTTCGTGTAGTTTCTCGAAACCAACACAAATTACGTTATATTACATCATTTCTTACTAAAATAGTGCTTGGTTGTTCCTTGCGTCGTTTTTACAGGTCGTGGGCCTAGAACGGAGCCTCGTAGCAAAGGCTACGATCCTTTTTGCAAAAACGGCCATTTTTTGTCAAAACTAATAGGCGGCGGTACATTTGGTTTGGCGTCCGGACCGACCGTGCCGGATTCCCATGAAACTTTTCGTGGTTTATATACAATGTAAATGAGATGGTTTCGATGAAAAATAATTCTACAGAAACCCGTTCTCGTGCACAAAACTTTCAGAGCCACTCAGTTGCGATGTTAGAAGGAACGTACTTCGTGTAGTTTCTCGAAACCAACACAAATTACGTTATATTACATCATTTGTTAGTAAAATAGTGCTTGGTTGTTCCTTGCTTCGATTTTACAGGTCGTGGGTCTAGAACGGAGCCTCGTAGCAAAGGCTACGATCCTTTTTGCAAACACAACCATTTTTGGTCGAAACTCATAGGCGGTGGTACACGTGGTTTGGTGTCCGGACCGACCGTGTCGGATTCCCATGAAATTTTTCGTGGTTTATATACAATGTAAATGAGATGGTTTCGATGAAAAATAACTCAACAGAAACCCGTTCTCGTGCACAAAACTTTCAGAGCCACTCAGTTGCGAGGTTAGAAGGAACGTACTTCTTGTAGTTTCTCGAAACCAACACAAATTATGTTATATTACATCATTTCTTATTAAAATAGTGCTTTGGTTGTTCCTTGCGTCGATTTTACAGGTCGTGGGCCTAAAACGGAGCCTCGTAGCAAAGGCTACGACCCTTTTTGCAAAAACGGCCATTTTTTGTCAAAACTCATAGGCGGCGGTACACGTGGTTTGGCGTCTAGACCGGCCGTGCCGGATTCCCATGAAATTTTTCGTGGTTTATATACAATGTAAATGAGATGGTTTCGATGAAAACTAACTCAACATAAACCCGTTCTCGTGCACAAAACTTTCAGAGCCACTCAGTTGCGAGGTTAGAAGGAACGTACTTCATGTAGTTTCTCGAAACCAACACAAATTACGTTATATTACATCATTTCTTAGTAAAATAGTGCTTGGTTGTTCCTTGTGTCGATTTTACAGGTCGTGGGCCTAGAACGGAGCCTCGTAGCAAAGGCTACGATCCTTTTTGCAAAAACGGCCATTTTTAATCAAAACTAATAGGCGGCGGTACACTTGGTTTGGCGTCCGGACCGACCGTGCCGGATTCCCATGAAACTTTTCGTGGTTTATATACAATGTAAATGAGATGGTTTCGATGAAAAATAATTCTACAGAAACCCGTTCTCGTGCACAAAACTTTCAGAGCCACTCAGTTGCGATGTTAGAAGGAACGTACTTCGTGTAGTTTCTCGAAACCAACACAAATTACGTTATATTACATCATTTGTTAGTAAAATAGTTCTTGGTTGTTCCTTGCTTCGATTTTTCAGGTCGTGGGTCTAGAACGGAGCCTCGTAGCAAAGGCTACGATCCTTTTTGCAAACACAGCCATTTTTGGTCGAAACTCATAGGCAGCGGTACACGTGGTTTGGCGTCCGGACCGACCGTGTCGGATTCCCATGAAATTTTTCGTGGTTCATCTACGATGTAAATAACATGGTTTCCATAAAAAGTAACTCAAGAGAAACCCGTTCTCATGCACTAAATTTTCAGAGACACTCATTTACGTGGTAAGAAGGAACCGGCTTTGTGTAGTTCCTTGAAACCCATACAAATCATGTTGCATTACCAAAATTCTTACTTAAATAGTATTTGTCTTGTCCCTAGCGTCGATTTGGCTGGTCATGGGCCTAGAACGGAGCCTCGTAGCAAAGGCTATGATCGGTTTTCCAAAAATGACCATTTTTGGTCGAAAATCATAGGCAGCGGTACACGGGGGTTTGCCGGCCGGACCGACCGTGTCGGATTCCCATGAAATTTTTCGTGGTTTATATACAATGTAAATGAGATGGTTTCGATGAAAAATAACTCAACAGAAACCCGTTCTCGTACACAAAACTTTCAAAGCCACTCAGTTGCAAGGTTAGAAGGAACGTACTTCGTGTAGTTTCTCGAAACCAACACAAATTATGTTATATTACATCATTTCTTAGTAAAATAGTGCTTGGTTGTTCCTTGCGTCGATTTTACAGGTCGTGGGCCTAAAACGGAGCCTCGTAGCAAAGCCTACGACCCTTTTTGCAAAAACGGCCATTTTTTGTCAAAACTCATAGGTGGTGGCGGTACACGTGGTTTGGCGTCTGGACCGGCCGTGCCGGATTCCCATGAAATTTTTCGTGGTTTATATACAATGTAAATGATCGGTTTCGATGAAAAATAACTCAACATAAACCCGTTCTCGTGCACAAAACTTTCAGAGCCACTCAGTTGCGAGGTTAGAAGGAACATACTTCGTGTAGTTTCTCGAAACCAACACAAATTACGATATATTACATCATTTGTAGTAAAATAGGGCTTGGTTGTTCCTTGCGTCGATTTTACAGGTCGTGGTCCTAGAAGGGAGCCTCGTAGCAAAGGCTACGATCCTCTTTGCAAAAACGGCCATTTGTGGTCGGAACTCATAGGCGGTGGTACACGCGGTTTGCCGTCCGGACCGACCATGGCAGATTCCCATGAAATTTTTCGTAGTTTATATACAATGTAAATGAGATGGTTTCGATGAAAAATAACTCAACAGAAACCCGTTCTCGTGTACAAAACTTTCAGAGCCACTCAGTTGCGAGGTTAGAAGGAACGTACTTCGTGTAGTTTCTCGAAACCAACACCAATTACGTTATATTACATCATTTCTTACTAAAATAGTGCTTGGTTGTTCCTTGCGTCGATTTTACAGGTCGTGGGCCTAGAACGGAGCCTCGTAGCAAAGGCTACGATCCTTTTTGCAAAAACGGCCATTTTTTGTCAAAACTAATAGGCGGCGGTACATTTGGTTTGGCGTCCGGACCGACCGTGCCGGATTCCCATGAAACTTTTCGTGGTTTATATACAATCTAAATGAGATGGTTTCGATGAAAAATAATTCTACAGAAACCCGTTCTCGTGCACAAAACTTTCAGAGCCACTCAGTTGCGATGTTAGAAGGAACGTACTTCGTGTAGTTTCTCGAAACCAACACAAATTACGTTATATTACATCATTTGTTAGTAAAATAGCGCTTGGTTGTTCCTTGCGTTGATTTTACAGGTCGTGGTCCTAGAAGGGACCCTCATAGCAAAGGCCACGATCCTCTTTGCAAAAACGGCCATTTTTGGTCGGAACACATAGGCGGCGGTACACGTGGTTTGGGGTCTGGACCGGCCGTGCCGGATACCCATGAAATTTTTCATGGTTTATATACAATGTAAATGAGATGGTTTCGATGAAAAATAACTCAACAGAAACCCGTTCTTGTACACAAAACTTTCAGAGCCACTCAGTTGCGAGGTTAGAAAGAACATACTTCGTGTAGTTTCTCGAAACCAACACAAATTACGTTATATTACATCATTTGTTAGTAAATTAGCGCTTGGTTGTTCCTTGCGTCGATTTTACAGGTCGTGGTCCTAGAAGGGAGCCTCGTAGCAAAGGCTACGATCCTCTTTGCAAAAACGGCCATTTTTGGTCGGAACTCATAGGCGGCGGTACACGCGGTTTGCCTTCCGGACCGACCGTGCCGGATTCCCTTGAAATTTTTCGTGGTTTATATACATTGTAAATGAGATGGTTTCGATGAAAAATAACTCAACAGAAACCCGTTCTCGTGTGCAAAACTTTCAGAGCCACTCAGTTGCGAGGTTAGAAGGAACATACTTCGTGTAGTTTCTCGAAACCAACACAAATTACGTTATATTACATCATTTCTTACTAAAATAGTGCTTGATTGTTCCTTGCGTCGATTTTACAGGTCGTGGGCCTAGAACGGAGCCTCGTAGAAAAGGCTACGATCCTTTTTGCAAAAACGGCCATTTTTGGTCAAAACTAATAGGCGGCGGTACATTTGGTTTGGCGTCCGGACCGACCGTGCCGGATTCCCATGAAACTTTTCGTGGTTTATATACAATGTAAATGAGATGGTTTGGATGAAAAATAATTCTACAGAAACCCGTTCTCGTGCACAAAACTTTCAGAGCCACTCAGTTGCGATGTTAGAAGGAACGTACTTCGTGTAGTTTCTCGAAACCAACACAAATTACGTTATATTACATCATTTGTTAGTAAAATAGTGCTTGGTTGTTCCTTGCTTCGATTTTACAGGTCGTGGGTCTAGAACGGAGCCTCGTAGCAAAGGCTACGATCCTCATAGGCGGCGGTACACGTGATTTGGGGTCCGGACCGACCGTGTCGGATTCCCATGAAATTTTTCGTGGTTCATCTACGATGTAAATGAGATGGTTTCCATAAAAAATAAATCAAGAGAAACCCGTTCTCATGCACAAAACATTCAGAGCCACTCAGTTGCGAGGTTAGAAGGAACGTTCTTCGTGTAATTTCTCCAAACCCACACAATTACGTTGTATTACATCATTTCTTAATAAAATAGGGTATGGTTGTTCCTTGCGTCGATTTTACGGGTCGTGAGTTTAGAAAGTTTTATAAAGAAGGAATTAATTAATTATATCTTTCCATATTTGGTTTAATTCCTTATGGGCTTGGGCTTACCATGTAATAGACTCTACTATATAAAGGAGTCTAGGGTAGAGGATTCATTAATGAGAGTCGTCTAAATTACTTTAGCGTTTGTAATCTTTATGCTTTCTTCAATAAAACATACGACTCAATGATTTCCGCATGAATTCCTCTTTTGATCTTGTTGAATCGGACCCAACAGAAACCAACACAAATTACGTTATATTACATCATTTGTTAGTAAAATAGCGCTTGGTTGTTCCTTGCGTTGATTTTACAGGTCGTGGTCCTAGAAGGGAGCCTCATAGCAAAGGCTACGATCCTCTTTGCAAAAACGGCCATTTTTGGTCGGAACACATAGGCGGCGGTACACGTGGTTTGGGGTCTGGACCGGCCGTGCCGGATACCCATGAAATTTTTCATGGTTTATATACAATGTAAATGAGATGGTTTCGATGAAAAATAACTCAACAGAAACCCGTTCTCGTGCACAAAACATTCAGAGCCACTCAGTTGCGAGGTTAGAAAGAACATACTTCGTGTAGTTTCTCGAAACCAACACAAATTACGTTATATTACATCATTTGTTAGTAAATTAGCGCTTGGTTGTTCCTTGCATCGATTTTACAGGTCGTGGTCCTAGAAGGGAGCCTCGTAGCAAAGGCTACGATCCTCTTTGCAAAAACGGCCATTTTTGGTCGGAACTCATAGGCGGCGGTACACGCGGTTTGCCGTCCGGACCGACCGTGCCGGATTCCCCTGAAATTTTTCGTGGTTTATATACAATGTAAATGAGATGGTTTCGATGAAAAATAACTCAACAGAAACCCATTCTCGTGTACAAAACTTTCAGAGCCACTCAGTTGCGAGGTTAGAAGGAACGTACTTCGTGTAGTTTCTCGAAACCAACACAAATTACGTTATATTACATCATTTCTTAGTAAAATAGTGCTTGGTTGTTCCTTGCGTCGATTTTACAGGTCGTGGGCCTAGAACGGAGCCTCGTAGCAACGACTACGATTCTTTTTGCAAAAACGGTCATTTTTGGTCAAAACTAATAGGCGGCGGTACACGTGGTTTGGCGTCCGGACCAACCGTGCCGGATTCCGATTTCGTGGTTTATATACAATGTAAATGAGATGGTTTCGATGAAAAATAACTCAACAGAAACCCGTTCTCGTGCACAAAACTTTCAGAGCCACTCAGTTGCGAGGTTAGAAGGAACGTACTTCGTGTAGTTTCTCGAAACCAACACAAATTACGTTATATTACATCATTTGTTAGTAAAATAGTGCTTGGTTGTTCCTTGCTTCGATTTTACAGGTCGTGGGCCTAGAACGGAGCCTCGTAGCAAAGGCTACGATCCTTTTTGCAAAAACGGTCATTTTTGGTCGAAACTCATAGGCGGCGGTACACGTGGTTTGGTGTCTGGACCGACCGTGCCGGATTCCCATGAAACTTTTCGTGGTTTATATACATTGTAAATGAGATGGTTTCGATGAAAAATAACTCAAGAGAAACCCGTTCTTGTGCACAAAACATTCAGAGCAACTCAGTTGCTAGGTTAGAAGGAACGTACTTCGTGTAGTTTCTCGAAACCAACACAAATTACGTTATATTACATCATTTCTAAGTAAAATAGTGCTTGGTTGTTCCTTGCGTCGATTTTACGGGTCGTGAGCCTAGAACGGAGCCTCGTAGCAAAGGCTACCATCCTTGTTGCAAAAACAGTCATTTTTGGTCGAAACTCATAGGCGGGGGTACACGTGGTTTGGCGTCCGGACCGACCGTGTCGGATTCCCATGAAATTTTTCGTGGTTCATCTACGATGTAAATAAGATGGTTTCCATAAAAAATAACTCAAGAGAAACCCGTTCTCATGCACCAAATTTTCAGAGACACTCATTTACGAGGTTAGAAGGAACCGGCTTTGTGTAGTTCCTTGAAACCCATACAAATCATGTTGTATTACCACAATTTTTACTTAAATAGTATTTGTCTTGTCGCTAGTGTCGATTTGGCTGGTCATGGGCCTAGAACGGTGTCTCGTAGCAAAGGCTACGATCGTTTTTCCAAAAACGACCATTTTTGGTCGAAAATCATAGGCAGCGGTACACGGGTGTTTGCCGTTCGGACCGCCGTGGCGGATTCCCATGAAATTTTTCGTGGTTTATATACAATGTAATGAGTTAGTTTCGATGAAAAATAACTCAACAGAAACCCGTTCTCGTACACAAAACTTTCAGAGCCATTCAGTTGTGAGGTTAGAAGGAACGTACTTCGTGTAGTTTCTCGAAACCAACACAAATTATGTTATATTACATAATTTCTTAGTAAATTAGTGCTTGGTTGTTCCTTGCGTCGATTTTACAGGTCGTGGGCCTAAAACGGAGCCTCGTAGCAAAGGCTACGATCCTTTTTGCAAAAACGGCCATTTTTGGTCGAAACTCATAGGCGGCGGTACACGTGGTTTGGCGTCCGGACCGACCGTGTCGGATTCCCATGAAATTTTTCGTGGTTCATCTACGATGTAAATGAGATGGTTTCCATAAAAAATAACTCAAGAGAAACCCGTTCTCATGCACAAAACATTCAGAGCCACTCAGTTGCGAGGTTAGAAGGAACGTACTTCGTGTAATTTCTCGAAACCCACACAATTACGTTGTATTACATCATTTCTTAATAAAATAGCGTATGGTTGTTCCTTGCGTCGGTTTTACGGGTCGTGAGTTTAGAAAGTTTTATAAAGAAAGAATTAATTAATTATATCTTTCCATATTTGGTTTAATTCCTTATGGGCTTGGGTTTACCATGTAATAGACTCTACTATATAAAGGAGTCTAGGGTAGAGGATTCATTAATGAGAGTCGTCTAAATTACTTTAGCATTTGTAATCTTTATGCTTTCTTCAATAAAACATACGACTCAATGATTTCCGCATTAATTCCTCTTTTGATCTTGTTGAATCGGACCCAACAAAAACCAAAACAAATTACGTTATATTACATCATTTGTTAGTAAAATAGCGCTTGGTTGTTCCTTGCGTTGATTTTACAGGTCGTGGTCCTAGAAGGGAGCCTCATAGCAAAGGCTACGATCCTCTTTGCAAAAACGGCCATTTTTGGTCGGAACACATAGGCGGCGGTACACGTGGTTTGGGGTCTGGACCGGCCGTGCCGGATACCCATGAAATTTTTCATGGTTTATATACAATGTAAATGAGATGGTTTCGATGAAAAATAACTCAACAGAAACCCGTTCTTGTACACAAAACTTTCAGAGCCACTCAGTTGCGAGGTTAGAAAGAATATACTTCGTGTAGTTTCTCGAAACCAACACAAATTACGTTATATTACATCATTTGTTAGTAAATTAGCGCTTGGTTGTTCCTTGCGTCGATTTTACAGGTCGTGGTCCTAGAAGGGAGCCTCGTAGCAAAGGCTACGATCCTCATTGCAAAAACGGCCATTTTTGGTCGGAACTCAGAGGCGGCGTTACACGCGGTTTGCCGTCCGGACCGACCGTGCCGGATTCCCATGAAACTTTTCGTGGTTTATATACAATGTAAATGAGATGGTTTCGATGAAAAATAATTCTACAGAAACCCGTTCTCTTGCACAAAACTTTCAGAGCCACTCAGTTGCGATGTTAGAAGGAACGTACTTCGTGTAGTTTCTCGAAACCAACACAAATTACGTTATATTACATCATTTGTTAGTAAAATAGTTCTTGGTTGTTCCTTGCTTCGATTTTTCAGGTCGTGGGTCTAGAACGGAGCCTCGTAGCAAAGGCTACGATCCTTTTTGCAAAAACGGCCATTTTTGGTCGAAACTCATAGGCGGCGGTACACGTGGTTTGGCGTCCGGACCGACCGTGTCGGATTCCCATGAAATTTTTCGTGGTTCATCTACGATGTAAATAAGATGGTTTCCATAAAAAATAACTCAAGAGAAACCCGTTCTCATGCACTAAATTTTCAGAGACACTCATTTACGAGGTTAGAAGGAACCGACTTTGTGTAGTTCCTTGAAACCCATACAAATCATGTTGTATTACCACAATTTTTACTTAAATAGTATTTGTCTTGTCCCTAGTGTCGATTTGGCTGGTAATGGGCCTAGAACGGAGTCTCGTAGCAAAGGCTACGATCGTTTTTCCAAAATCGACCATTTTTGGTCGAAAATCATAGGTAGTGGTACACGGGTGTTTGCCGTCCAGACCGACCGTGGCGGATTCCCATGAAATTTTTCGTGGTTTATATACAATGTAAATGAGATGGTTTCGATGAAAAATAACTCAACAGAAACCCGTTCTCGTGCACAAAACTTTCAAAGCCACTCAGTTGCGAAGTTAGAAGGAACGTACTTCTTGTAGTTTCTCGAAACCAACACAAATTATGTTATATTACATCATTTCTTATTAAAATAGTGCTTGGTTGTTCCTTGCGTCGATTTTACAGGTCGTGGGCCTAAAACGGAGCCTCGTAGCAAAGGCTACGACCCTTTTTGCAAAAACGGCCATTTTTTGTCAAAACTCATAGGCGGCGGTACACGTGGTTTGGCGTCTAGACCGGCCGTGCCGGATTCCCATGAAATTTTTCGTGGTTTATATACAATGTAAATGAGATGGTCTCGATGAAAAATAACTCAACATAAACCCGTTCTCGTGCACAAAACTTTCAGAGCCACTCAGTTGCGAGGTTAGAAGGAACATACTTCGTGTAGTTTCTCGTAACCAACACAAATTACGTTATATTACATCATTTGTTAGTAAAATAGGGCTTGGTTGTTCCTTGCGTCGATTTTACAGGTCGTGGTCCTAGAAGGGAGCCTCGTAGCAAAGGCTACGATCATCTTTGCAAAAACGGCCATTTGTGGTCGGAAGTCATAGGCGGCGGTACACGCGGTTTGCCGTCCGGACCGACCATGGCTGATTCCCATGAAATTTTTCGTAGTTTATATACAATGTAAATGAGATGGTTTCGATGAAAAATAACTCAACAGAAACCCGTTCTCGTGTAAAAAACTTTCAGAGCCAATCAGTTGCGAGGGTAGAAGGAACGTACTTCGTGTAGTTTCTCGAAACCAACACAAATTACGTTATATTACATCATTTCTTAGTAAAATAGTGCTTGGTTGTTCCTTGTGTCGATTTTACAGGTCGTGGGCCTAGAACGGAGCCTCGTAGCAAAGGCTACGATCCTTTTTACAAAAACGGCCATTTTTAATCATAACTAATAGGCGGCGGTACACTTGGTTTGGCGTCCGGACCGACCGTGCCGGATTCCCATGAAACTTTTCGTGGTTTATATACAATGTAAATGAGATGGTTTCGATGAAAAATAATTCTACAGAAACCCGTTCTCGTGCACAAAACTTTCAGAGCCACTCAGTTGCGATGTTAGAAGGAACGTACTTCGTGTAGTTTCTCGAAACCAACACAAATTACGTTATATTACATCATTTGTTAGTAAAATAGTTCTTGGTTGTTCCTTGCTTCGATTTTTCAGGTCGTGGGTCTAGAACGGAGCCTCGTAGCAAAGGCTACGATCCTTTTTGCAAACACAACCATTTTTGGTCGAAACTCATAGGCGGCGGTACACGTGGTTTGGCGTCCGGACCGACCGTGTCGGATTCCCATGAAATTTTTCGTGGTTCATCTACGATGTAAATAAGATGGTTTCCATAAAAAATAACTCAACAGAAACCCGTTCTCCAGCACTAAATTTTCAGAGACACTCATTTACGAGGTTAGAAGGAACCGGCGTTGTGTAGTTCCTTGAAACCCATACAAATCATGTTGTATTACCACAATTTTTACTTAAATAGTATTTGTCTTGTCCCTAGTGTCGATTTGGCTGGTCATGGGCCTAGAACGGAGTCTCGTAGCAAAGGCTACGATCGTTTTTCCAAAAACGACCATTTTTGGTCGAAAATCATAGGCAGTGGTACACGGGTGTTTGCCGTCCAGACCGACCGTGGCGGATTCCCATAAATATTTTCGTGGTTTATATACAATGTAAATGAGATGGTTTCGATGAAAAATAACTCAACAGAAACCCGTTCTCGTGCACAAAACTTTCAAAGCCACTCAGTTGCAAGGTTAGAAGGAACGTACTTCGTGTAGTTTCTCGAAACCAACACAAATTACGTTATATTACATCATTTGTTAGTAAAATAGTTCTTGGTTGTTCCTTGCTTCGATTTTTCAGGTCGTGGGTCTAGAACGGAGCCTCGTAGCAAAGGCTACGATCCTTTTTGCAAACACAGCCATTTTTGGTCGAAACTCATAGGCGGCGGTACACGTGGTTTGGCGTCCGGACCGACCGTGTCGGATTCCCATGAAATTTTTCGTGGTTCATCTACGATGTAAATAAGATGGTTTCCATAAAAAATAACTCAAGAGAAACCCGTTCTCCAGCACTAAATTTTCAGAGACACTCATTTACGAGGTTAGAAGGAACCGGCGTTGTGTAGTTCCTTGAAACCCATACAAATCATGTTGTATTACCACAATTTTTACTTAAATAGTATTTGTCTTGTCCCTAGTGTCGATTTGGCTGGTCATGGGCCTAGAACGGAGTCTCGTAGCAAAGGCTACGATCGTTTTTCCAAAAACGACCATTTTTGGTCGAAAATCATAGGCAGTGGTACACGGGTGTTTGCCGTCCAGACCGACCGTGGCGGATTCCCATAAATATTTTCGTGGTTTATATACAATGTAAATGAGATGGTTTCGATGAAAAATAACTCAACAGAAACCCGTTCTCGTGCACAAAACTTTCAAAGCCACTCAGTTGCAAGGATAGAAGGAACGTACTTCGTGTAGTTTCTCGAAACCAACACAAATTATGTTATATTACATCATTTCTTAGTAATATAGTGCTTGGTTGTTCCTTGCGTCGATTTTACAGGTCGTGGGCCTAAAACGGAGCCTCGTAGCAAAGCCTACGACCCTTTTTGCAAAAACGGCCATTTTTTGTCAAAACTCATAGGCGGTGGCGGTACACGTGGTTTGGCGTCTGGACCGGCCGTGCCGGATTCCCATGAAATTTTTCGTGGTTTATATACAATTTAAATGAGATGGTTTCTATGAAAAATAACTCAACATAAACCCGTTCTCGTGCACAAAACTTTCAGAGCCACTCAGTTGCGAGGTTAGAAGGAACATACTTCGTGTAGTTTCTCGTAACCAACACAAATTACGTTATATTACATCATTTGTTAGTAAAATAGGGCTTGGTTGTTCCTTGCGTCGATTTTACAGGTCGTGGTCCTAGAAGGGAGCCTCGTAGCAAAGGCTACGATCCTCTTTGCAAAAACGGCCATTTGTGGTCGGAACTCATAGGCGGCGGTACACGCGGTTTGCCGTCCGGACCGACCATGGCTGATTCCCATGAAATTTTTCGTAGTTTATATACAATGTAAATGAGATGGTTTCGATGAAAAATAACTCAACAGAAACCCGTTCTCGTGTAAAAAACTTTCAGAGCCAATCAGTTGCGAGGGTAGAAGGAACGTACTTCGTGTAGTTTCTCGAAACCAACACAAATTACGTTATATTACATCATTTCTTAGTAAAATAGTGCTTGGTTGTTCCTTGTGTCGATTTTACAGGTCGTGGGCCTAGAACGGAGCCTCGTAGCAAAGGCTACGATTCTTTTTGCAAAAACGGCCATTTTTAATCATAACTAATAGGCGGCGGTACACTTGGTTTGGCGTCCGGACCGACCGTGCCGGATTCCCATGAAACTTTTCGTGGTTTATATACAATGTAAATGAGATGGTTTCGATGAAAAATAATTCTACAGAAACCCGTTCTCGTGCACAAAACTTTCAGAGCCACTCAGTTGCGATGTTAGAAGGAACGTACTTCGTGTAGTTTCTCGAAACCAACACAAATTACGTTATATTACATCATTTGTTAGTAAAATAGTTCTTGGTTGTTCCTTGCTTCGATTTTTCAGGTCGTGGGTCTAGAACGGAGCCTCGTAGCAAAGGTTACGATCCTTTTTGCAAACACAGCCATTTTTGGTCGAAACTCATAGGCGGCGGTACACGTGGTTTGGCGTCCGGACCGACCGTGTCGGATTCCCATGAAATTTTTCGTGGTTCATCTACGATGTAAATGAGATGGTTTCCATAAAAAATAACTCAAGAGAAACCCGTTCTCGTGCACTAAACTTTCAGAGACATTCATTTACGAGGTTAGAAGGAACCGGCTTTGTGTAGTTCCTTGAAACCCATACAAATCATGTTGTATTACCACAATTTTTACTTAAATAGTATTTGTCTTGTCCCTAGTGTCGATTTGGCTGGTCATGGGCCTAGAACGGAGTCTCGTAGCAAAGGCTACAATCGTTTTTCCAAAAACGACCATTTTTGGTCGAAAATCATAGGCAGTGGTACACGGGTGTTTGCCGTCCAGACCGACCGTGGCGGATTCCCATGAATATTTTCGTGGTTTATATACAATGTAAATGAGATGGTTTCGATGAAAAATAACTCAACAGAAACCCGTTCTCGTGCACAAAACTTTCAGAGCCACTCAGTTGCAAGGTTAGAAGGAACGTACTTCGTGTAGTTTCTCGAAACCAACACAAATTATGTTATATTACATCATTTCTTAGTAAAATAGTGCTTGGTTGTTCCTTGCGTCGATTTTACAGGTCGTGGGCCTAAAACGGAGCCTCGTAGCAAAGCCTACGATCCTTTTTGCAAAAACGGCCATTTTTTGTCAAAACTCATAGGCGGTGGCGGTACACGTGGTTTGACGTCTGGACCGGCCGTGCCGGATTCCCATGAAATTTTTCGTGGGTTATATACAATGTAAATGAGATGGCTTCGATGAAAAATAACTCAACATAAACCCGTTCTCGTGCACAAAACTTTCAGAGCCACTCAGTTGCGAGGTTAGAAGGAACATACTTCGTGTAGTTTCTCGAAACCAACACAAATTACGTTATATTACATCATTTGTTAGTAAAATAGCGCTTGGTTGTTCCTTGTGTTGATTTTACAGGTCGTGGTCCTAGAAGGGACCCTCATAGCAAAGGCCACGATCCTCTTTGCAAAAACGGCCATTTTTGGTCGGAACACATAGGCGGCGGTACACGTGGTTTGGGGTCTGGACCGGCCGTGCCGGATACCCATGAAATTTTTCATGGTTTATATACAATGTAAATGAGATGGTTTCGATGAAAAATAACTCAACAGAAACCCGTTCTTGTGCACAAAACTTTCAGAGCCATTCAGTTGCGAGGTTAGAAAGAACATACTTCGTGTAGTTTCTCGAAACGAACACAAATTACGTTATATTACATCATTTGTTAGTAAATTAGCGCTTGGTTGTTCCTTGCGTCGATTTTACAGGTCGTGGTCCTAGAACGGAGCCTCGTAGAAAAGGCTACGATCCTTTTTGCAAAAACGGCCATTTTTGGTCAAAACTAATAGGCGGCGGTACATTTGGTTTGGCGTCCGGACCGACCGTGCCGGATTCCCATGAAACTTTTCGTGGTTTATATACAATGTAAATGAGATGGTTTCGATGAAAAATAATTCTACAGAAACCCGTTCTCGTGCACAAAACTTTCAGAGCCACTCAGTTGCGATGTTAGAAGGAACGTACTTCGTGTAGTTTCTCGAAACCAACACAAATTACGTTATATTACATCATTTGTTAGTAAAATAGCGCTTGGTTGTTCCTTGCGTTGATTTTACAGGTCGTGGTCCTAGAACGGAGCCTCGTAGCAAAGGCTACGATCCTCTTTGCAAAAACGGCCATTTTTGGTCGGAACACAAAGGCGGCGGTACACGTGGTTTGGGGTCTGGACCGGCCGTGCCGGATACCCATGAAATTTTTCATGGTTTATATACAATGTAAATGAGATGGTTTCGATGAAAAATAACTCAACAGAAACCCGTTCTCGTGCACAAAACTTTCAGAGCCATTCAGTTGCGAGGTTAGAAAGAACGTACTTCGTGTAGTTTCTCGAAACCAACACAAATTACGTTATATTACATCATTTGTTAGTAAAATAGCGCTTGGTTGTTCCTTGCGTTGATTTTACAGGTCGTGGTCCTAGAAGGGACCCTCATAGCAAAGGCCACGATCCTCTTTGCAAAAACGGCCATTTTTGGTCGGAACACATAGGCGGCGGTACACGTGGTTTGGGGTCTGGACCGGCCGTGCCGGATACCCATGAAATTTTTCATGGTTTATATACAATGTAAATGAGATGGTTTCGATGAAAAATAACTCAACAGAAACCCGTTCTTGTGCACAAAACTTTCAGAGCCATTCAGTTGCGAGGTTAGAAAGAACATACTTCGTGTAGTTTCTCGAAACGAACACAAATTACGTTATATTACATCATTTGTTAGTAAATTAGCGCTTGGTTGTTCCTTGCGTCGATTTTACAGGTCGTGGTCCTAGAACGGAGCCTCGTAGAAAAGGCTACGATCCTTTTTGCAAAAATGGCCATTTTTGGTCAAAACTAATAGGCGGCGGTACATTTGGTTTGGCGTCCGGACCGACCGTGCCGGATTCCCATGAAACTTTTCGTGGTTTATATACAATGTAAATGAGATGGTTTGGATGAAAAATAATTCTACAGAAACCCGTTCTCGTGCACAAAACTTTCAGAGCCACTCAGTTGCGAGGTTAGAAGGAACGTACTTCGTGTAGTTTCTCGAAACCAACACAAATTACGTTATATTACATCATTTGTTAGTAAAATAGTGCTTGGTTGTTCCTTGCTTCGATTTTACAGGTCGTGGGTCTAGAACGGAGCCTCGTAGCAAAGGCTACGATCCTTTTTGCAAACACAGCCATTCTTGGTCGAAACTCATAGGCGGCGGTACACGTGGTTTGGGGTCCGGACCGACCGTGTCGGATTCCCATGAAATTTTTCGTGGTTCATCTACGATGTAAATGAGATGGTTTTCATAAAAAATAACTCAAGAGAAACCCGTTCTCATGCACAAAACATTCAGAGCCACTCAGTTGCGAGGTTAGAAGGAACGTACTTCGTGTAATTTCTCGGAACCCACACAATTACGTTGTATTACATCATTTCTTAATAAAATAGGGTATGGTTGTTCCTTGCGTCGATTTTACGGGTCGTGAGTTTAGAAAGTTTTATAAAGAAGGAATTAATTAATTATATCTTTCCATATTTGGTTTAATTCCTTATGGGCTTGGGCTTACCATGTAATAGACTCTACTATATAAAGGAGTCTAGGGTAGAGGATTCATTAATGAGAGTCGTCTAAATTACTTTAGCGTTTGTAATCTTTATGCTTTCTTCAATAAAACATACGACTCAATGATTTCCGCATGAATTCCTCTTTTGATCTTGTTGAATCGGAAAACCAACACAAATTACGTTATATTACATCATTTCTTAGTAAAACAGTGCTTGGTTGTTCCTTGCGTCGATTTTACAGCACGTGGGCCTAGAACGGAGCCTCGTAGCAAAGGCTACGATCCTTTTTTCAAAAACGGCCATTCTTGGTCGAAACTCATAGGCGGTACACTTGGTTTGGCGTCCGGACCAACCGTGCCGGATTCCCATGAAATTTTTCATGGTTTATATACAATGTAAATGAGATGGTTTCGATGAAAAATAACTCAACAGAAACCCGTTCTCGTGCACAAAACTTTCAGAGCCATTCAGTTGCGAGGTTAGAAAGAACGTACTTCGTGTAGTTTCTCGAAACCAACACAAATTACGTTATATTACATCATTTGTTAGTAAAATAGCGCTTGGTTGTTCCTTGCGTTGATTTTACAGGTCGTGGTCCTAGAACGGACCCTCATAGCAAAGGCCACGATCCTCTTTGCAAAAACGGCCATTTTTGGTCGGAACACATAGGCGGCGGTACACGTGGTTTGCCGTCCGGACCGACCGTGCCGGATTCCCATGAAATTTTTCATGGTTTATATACAATGTAAATGAGATGGTTTCGATGAAAAATAACTCAACAGAAACCCGTTCTTGTGCACAAAACTTTCAGAGCCATTCAGTTGCGAGGTTAGAAAGAACATACTTCGTGTAGTTTCTCGAAACGAACACAAATTACGTTATATTACATCATTTGTTAGTAAATTAGCGCTTGGTTGTTCCTTGCGTCGATTTTACAGGTCGTGGTCCTAGAACGGAGCCTCGTAGAGAAGGCTACGATCCTTTTTGCAAAAACGGCCATTTTTGGTCAAAACTAATAGGCGGCGGTACATTTGGTTTGGCGTCCGGACCGACCGTGCCGGATTCCCATGAAACTTTTCGTGGTTTATATACAATGTAAATGAGATGGTTTCGATGAAAAATAATTCTACAGAAACCCGTTCTCGTGCACAAAACTTTCAGAGCCACTCAGTTGCGAGGTTAGAAGGAACGTACTTCGTGTAGTTTCTCGAAACCAACACAAATTACGTTATATTACATCATTTGTTAGTAAAATAGCGCTTGGTTGTTCCTTGCGTTGATTTTACAGGTCGT
The DNA here is from genome assembly GCA_036898165.1 of Silybum marianum. Lineage (NCBI taxonomy): Eukaryota > Viridiplantae > Streptophyta > Magnoliopsida > Asterales > Asteraceae > Silybum > Silybum marianum. The sequence continues at coordinate 19,576,484 of CM072536.1, read as the reverse complement.
GGTCCTAGAAGGGACCCTCATAGCAAAGGCCACGATCCTCTTTGCAAAAACGGCCATTTTTGGTCGGAACACAAAGGCGGCGGTACACGTGGTTTGGGGTCTGGACCGGCCGTGCCGGATACCCATGAAATTTTTCATGGTTTATATACAATGTAAATGAGATGGTTTCGATGAAAAATAACTCAACAGAAACCCGTTCTCGTGCACAAAACTTTCAGAGCCATTCAGTTGCGAGGTTAGAAAGAACGTACTTCGTGTAGTTTCTCGAAACCAACACAAATTACGTTATATTACATCATTTGTTAGTAAAATAGCGCTTGGTTGTTCCTTGCGTTGATTTTACAGGTCGTGGTCCTAGAAGGGACTCTCGTAGCAAAGGCTACGATCCTCTTTGCAAAAACGGCCATTTTTGGTCGAAACTCATAGGCGGCGGTACACGTGGTTTGGCGTCCGGACCGACCGTTGTGGATTCTCATGAAATTTTTTCATGGTTTATATACAATGTAAATGAGATGGTTTCGATGAAAAATAACTCAACAGAAACCCGTTCTTGTGCACAAAACTTTCAGAGCCATTCAGTTGCGAGGTTAGAAAGAACATACTTCGTGTAGTTTCTCGAAACGAACACAAATTACGTTATATTACATCATTTGTTAGTAAATTAGCGCTTGGTTGTTCCTTGCGTCAATTTTACAGGTCGTGGTCCTAGAACGGAGCCTCGTAGAAAAGGCTACGATCCTTTTTGCAAAAACGGCCATTTTTGGTCAAAACTAATAGGCGGCGGTACATTTGGTTTGGCGTCCGGACCGACCGTGCCGGATTCCCATGAAACTTTTCGTGGTTTATATACAATGTAAATGAGATGGTTTGGATGAAAAATAATTCTACAGAAACCCGTTCTCGTGCACAAAACTTTCAGAGCCACTCAGTTGCGATGTTAGAAGGAACGTACTTCGTGTAGTTTCTCGAAACCAACACAAATTACGTTATATTACATCATTTGTTAGTAAAATAGTGCTTGGTTGTTCCTTGCTTCGATTTTACAGGTCGTGGGTCTAGAACGGAGCCTCGTAGCAAAGGCTACGATCCTTTTTGCAAACACAGCCATTCTTGGTCGAAACTCATAGGCGGCGGTACACGTGGTTTGGGGTCCGGACCGACCGTGTCGGATTCCCATGAAATTTTTCGTGGTTCATCTACGATGTAAATGAGATGGTTTTCATAAAAAATAACTCAAGAGAAACCCGTTCTCATGCACAAAACATTCAGAGCCACTCAGTTGCGAGGTTAGAAGGAACGTACTTCTTGTAATTTCTCGGAACCCACACAATTACGTTGTATTACATCATTTCTTAATAAAATAGGGTATGGTTGTTCCTTGCGTCGATTTTACGGGTCGTGAGTTTAGAAAGTTTTATAAAGAAGGAATTAATTAATTATATCTTTCCATATTTGGTTTAATTCCTTATGGGCTTGGGCTTACCATGTAATAGACTCTAATATATAAAGGAGTATAGGGTAGAGGATTCATTAATGAGAGTCGTCTAAATTACTTTAGCGTTTGTAATCTTTATGCTTTCTTCAATAAAACATACGACTCAATGATTTCCGCATGAATTCCTCTTTTGATCTTGTTGAATCGGCGAAACCAACACAAATTACGTTATATTACATCATTTGTTAGTAAAATAGCGCTTGGTTGTTCCTTGCGTCGATTTTACGAGTCGTGGTCCTAGAGGGGAGCCTCATAGCAAAGGCTACGATCCTCTTTGCAAAAACGACCATTTTTGGTCGGAACACATAGGCGGCGGTACACGTGGTTTGGGGTCTGGACCGGCCGTGCCGGATACCCATGAAATTTTTCATGGTTTATATACAATGTAAATGAGATGGTTTCGATGAAAAATAACTCAACAGAAACCCGTTCTCGTGCACAAAACTTTAAGAGCCATTCAGTTGCGAGGTTAGAAAGAACGTACTTCGTGTAGTTTCTCGAAACCAACACAAATTACGTTATATTACATCATTTGTTAGTAAAATAGTGCTTGGTTGTTCCTTGCTTCGAATTTACAGGTCGTGTCCTAGAACGGAGCCTCGTAGCAAAGGCTACGATCCTTTTTGCAAAAACGGCCATTTTTGGTCGAAACTCATAGGCGGCGGTACACGTGGTTTGGCGCCCGGACCGGCCGTGCCGGATACCCATGAAACTTTTCATGGTTTATATACAATGTAAATGAGATGGTTTCGATGAAAAATAACTCAATAGAAACCCGTTCTCGTGCACAAAACTTTCAGAGCCATTCAGTTGCGAGGTTAGAAAGAACATACTTCGTGTAGTTTCTGGAAACGAACACAAATTACGTTATATTACATCATTTGTTAGTAAATTAGCGCTTGGTTGTTCCTTGCGTCGATTTTACAGGTCGTGGTCCTAGAACGGAGCCTCGTAGCAAAGGCTACGATCCTTTTTGCAAAAACGGCCATTTTTGGTCAAAACTAATAGGCGGCGGTACACTTGGTTTGGCGTCTGGACCGACCGTGCCGGATTCCCATGAAACTTTTCGTGGTTTATATACAATGTAAATGAGATGGTTTCGATGAAAAATAATTCTACAGAAACCCGTTCTCGTGCACAAAACTTTCAGAGCCACTCAGTTGCGATGTTAGAAGGAACGTACTTCGTGTAGTTTCTCGAAACCAACACAAATTACGTTATATTACATCATTTGTTAGTAAAATAGTGCTTGGTTGTTCCTTGCTTCGATTTTACAGGTCGTGGGTCTAGAACGGAGCCTCGTAGCAAAGGCTACGATCCTTTTTGCAAACACAGCCATTCTTGGTCGAAACTCATAGGCGGCGGTACACGTGGTTTGGGGTCCGGGCCGACCGTGTCGGATTCCCATGAAATTTTTCGTGGTTCATCTACGATGTAAATGAGATGGTTTCCATAAAAAATAACTCAAGAGAAACCCGTTCTCATGCACAAAACATTCAGAGCCACTCAGTTGCGAGGTTAGAAGGAACGTACTTCTTGTAATTTCTCGGAACCCACACAATTACGTTGTATTACATCATTTTCTTAATAAAATAGGGTATGGTTGTTCCTTGCGTCGATTTTACGGGTCGTGAGTTTAGAAAGTTTTATAAAGAAGGAATTAATTAATTATATCTTTCCATATTTGGTTTAATTCCTTATGGGCTTGGGCTTACCATGTAATAGACTCTACTATATAAAGGAGTCTAGGGTAGAGGATTCATTAATGAGAGTCGTCTAAATTACTTTAGCGTTTGTAATCTTTATGCTTTCTTCAATAAAACATACGACTCAATGATTTCCGCATGAATTCCTCTTTTGATCTTGTTGAATCTCGTAACCAACAGAAATTACGTTATATTACATCATTTGTTAGTAAAATAGCGCTTGGTTGTTCCTTGCGTCGATTTTACAGGTCGTGTTCTTAGACGGAGCCTCGTAGCAAAGGCTACGATCCTTTTTTCAAAAACGGCCATTCTTGGTCGAAACTCATAGGCGGTACACTTGGTTTGGCGTCCGGACCAACCGTGCCGGATTCCCATGAAATTTTTTCGTGGTTTATATACAATGTAAATGAGATGGTTTCAATGAAAAATAACTCAACAGAAACCCGTTCTCGTGCACAAAACTTTCAGAGCCACTCAGTTGCGAGGTTAGAAGGAACGTACTTCGTGTAGTTTCTCGAAACCAACACAAATTACGTTATATTACATCATTTGTTAGTAAAATAGTGCTTGGTTGTTCCTTGCTTCGATTTTACAGGTCGTGGGCCTAGAACGGAGCTTCGTAGCAAAGGCTACGATCCATTTTGCAAAAACGGCCATTTTTGGTCGAAACTCATAGGCGGCGGTACACGTGGTTTGGCGTCCGGACCGACCGTGCCGGATTCTCATGAAATTTTTCGTGGTTTATATACAATGTAAATGAGATGGTTTCGATGAAAAATAATTATACAGATACCCATTCTCGTGCACAAAACTTTCAGAGCCACTCAGTTGCGAGGTTAGAAGGAACGTACTTCGTGTAGTTTCTCGAAACCAACACAAATTACGTTATATTACATCATTTCTAAGTAAAATAGTGCTTGGTTGTTCCTTGCGTCGATTTTACGGGTCGTGAGCCTGGAACGGAGCCTCGTTGCAAAGGCTACGATCCTTTTTGCAAAAACGGCCATTTTTGGTCAAAACTAATAGGCGGCGGTACACGTGGTTTGGCGTCTGGACCGACCGTGCCGGATTCCCATTAAAACTTTTCGTGGTTTATATACATTGTAAATGAGATGGTTTCGATGAAAAATAACTCAAGAGAAACCCGTTCTTGTGCACAAAACATTCAGAGCAACTCAGTTGCTAGGTTAGAAGGAAAGTACTTCATGTAGTTTTTCGAAACCAACACAAATTACGTTATATTACATCATTTCTTAGTAAAAGAGTGCTTGGTTGTTCCTTGCGTCAATTTTACGGGTCGTGAGCTTTGAACGGAGCCTCGTAGCAAAGGCTACGATCCTTTTTGCAAAAACAGCCATTTTGGGTCGAAACTCATAGGCGGCGGTACACGTGGTTTGGCGTCCGGACCGACCGTGTCGGATTCCCATGAAATTTTTCGTGGTTCATCTACGATGTAAATGAGATGGTTTCCATAAAAAATAACTCAAGAGAAACCCGTTCTCGTGCACTAAACTTTCAGAGACATTCATTTCCGAGGTTAGAAGGAACCGACTCTTTGTAGTTCCTTGAAACCCATACAAATCATGTTGTATTAAAACAATTCTTACTTAAATAGTATTTGTCTTGTCCCTAGCCTGGATTTGGCTGGTCATGGGCCTAGAACGGAGTCTCGTAGCAAAGGCTACGATCGTTTTTACAAAAACGACCATTTTTGGTCGAAAATCATAGGCAGCGGTACACGGGGGTTTGCCGGCCGGACCGCCGTGGCGGATTCCCATGAAATTTTTCGTGGTTTATATACAATGTAATGAGATGGTTTCGATGAAAAATAACTCAACAGAAACCCGTTCTCGTGCACAAAACTTTCAGAGCCATTCAGTTGTGAGGTTAGAAGGAACGTACGTCGTGTAGTTTCTCGAAACCAACACAAATTACGTTATATTACATCATTTCTTAGTAAAATAATGCTTGGTTGTTCCTTGCGTCGATTTTACAGGTCGTGGGCCTAGAACGGAGCCTCGTAGCAAAGGCTACGATTCTTTTTGCTAAAACGGCCATTTTTGGTCAAAACTAATAGGCGGCGGTACACTTGGTTTGGCGTCTGGACCGACCGTGCCGGATTCCCATGAAACTTTTCGTGGTTTATATACAATGTAAATGAGATGGTTTCGATGAAAAATACTTCTACAGAAACCCGTTCTCGTGCACAAAACTTTCAGAGCCACTCAGTTGCGAGGTTAGAAGTAACGTACTTCGTGTAGTTTCTCGAAACCAACACAAATTACGTTATATTACATCATTTGTTAGTAAAATAGTGCTTGGTTGTTCCTTGCATCGATTTTACAGGTCGTGGGCCTAGAACGGAGCCTCGTAGCAAAGGCTACGATTCTTTTTACAAAAACGACCATTTTTGGTCGAAACTCATAGGCGGCGGTACACGTGGTTTGGCGTCTGGACCGACCGTGCCGGATTCCCATGAAATTTTTCGTGGTTTATATACAATGTAAATGAGATGGTTTCGATGAAAAATAACTCAACAGAAACCCGTTCTCGTGCACAAAACTTTCAGAGCCACTCAGTTGCGAGGTTAGAAGGAACGTACTTCGTGTAGTTTCTCGAAACCAACACAAATTACGTTATATTACATCATTTGTTAGTAAAATAGTGCTTGGTTGTTCCTTGCTTCGATTTTACAGGTCGTGGGTCTAGAACGGAGCCTCGTAGCAAAGGCTACGATCCTTTTTGCAAAAACGGCCATTTTTGGTCGAAACTCATAGGCGGCGGTACACGTGGTTTGGCGTCCGGACCGACCGTGCTGGATTCTCATGAAATTTTTCGTGGTTTATATACATTGTAAATGAGATGGTTTCGATGAAAAATAACTCAAGAGAAACCCGTTCTTGTGCACAAAACATTCAGAGCAACTCAGTTGCTAGGTTAGAAGGAACGTACTTCGTGTAGTTTCTCGAAACCAACACAAATTACGTTATATTACATCATTTCTTAGTAAATAGTGTTTGGTTGTTCCTTGAGTCGATTTTACGGGTCGTGAGCCTAGAACGGAGCCTCGTAGCAAAGGCTACGATCCTTTTTGCAATAACAGCCATTTTTGGTCGAAACTCATAAGCGGCGGTACACGTGGTTTGGCGTCTGGACCGACCGTGCCGGATTCCCATGAAACTTTTCGTGGTTTATATACAATGTAAATGAGATGGTTACGATGAAAAATAACTCAATAGAAACCCGTTCTCGTGCACAAAACTTTCAGAGCCACTCAGTTGCGAGGTTTGAAGGAACGTACTTCGTGTAGTTTCTCGAAACCAACACAAATTACGTTATATTACATCATTTCTTAGTAAAATAGTGCTTGGTTGTTCCTTGTGTCGATTTTACAGGTCGTGGACCTAGAACGGAGCCTCGTAGCAAAGGCTACGATCGTTTTTGCAAAAACGGCCATTTTTGGTCGAAACTTATAGGCGGCGGTACACGTGGTTTGGCGTCTGGACCAACCGTGCCGGATTCCCATGAAATTTTTCGTGGTTTATATACAATGTAAATGAGATGGTTTCGATGAAAAATAACTCAACAGAAACCCGTTCTCGTGCACAAAACTTTCAGAGCCACTCAGTTGCGAGGTTAGAAGGAACATACTTCGTGTAGTTTCTCGAAACCAACACAAATTACGTTATATTACATCATTTGTTAGTAAAATAGCGCTTGGTTGTTCCCTGCGTCGATTTTACAGATCGTGGTCCTAGAAGGGAGCCTCGTAGCAAAGGCTACGATCCTCTTTGCAAAAACGGCCATTTTTGGTCGGAACTCATAGGCGGCGGTACACGCGGTTTGCCGTCCGGACCGATCGTGGCGGATTCCCATGAAATTTTTCGTGGTTTATATACAATGTAACTGAGATGAATTCGATAAAAAATAACTCAACAGAAACCCGTTCTCGTGTACAAAACTTTCAGAGCCACTCAGTTGCGAGGTTAGAAGGAACGTACTTCGTGTAGTTTCTCGAAACCAACACAAATTACGTTATATTACATCATTTGTTAGTAAAATAGTGCTTGGTTGTTCCTTGCTTCGATTTTACAGGTCGTGGGTCAAGAACGGAGCCTCGTAGCAAAGGCTACGATCCTTTTTGCAAAAACGGCCATTTTTGGTCAAAACTAATAGGCGGCGGTACACTTGGTTTGGCATCTGGACCGACCGTGCCGGATTCCCATGAAACTTTTCGTGGTTTATATATACAATGTAAATGAGATGGTTTCTATAAAAAATAACTCAACAGAAACGCGTTCTCGTGTACAAAACTTTCAGAGCCACTCAGTTGCGAGGTAAAAAGGAATGTACTTCGTGTAGTTTCTCGAAACCAACACAAATTACGTTATATTACATCATTTCTTAGTAAAATAGTGCTTGGTTGTTCCTTGCCTTGATTTTTCAGGTCGTGGGCCTAGAACGGAGCCTCGTAGCAAAGGCTACGATTCTTTTTGCAAAAACGGCTATTTTTGGTCAAAACTAATAGGCGGCGGTATACTTGGTTTGGCGTCTGGACCGACCGTGCCGGATTTCCATGAAACTTTTCGTGGTTTATATACAATGTAAATGAGATGGTTTCGATGAAAAATACTTCTACAGAAACCCGTTCTCGTGCACAAAACTTACAGAGCCACTCAGTTGCGAGGTTAGAAGGAACGTACTTCGTGTAGTTTCTCGAAACCAACAAAAATTACGTTATATTACATCATTTGTTAGTAAAATAGTGCTTGGTTGTTCCTTGCTTCAATTTTACAGGTCGTGGGTCTATAACGGAGCCTCGTAGCAAAGGCTACGATCCTTTTTGCAAAAATGGCCATTTTTGGTCAAAACTAATAGACGGCGGTACACTTGGTTTGGCATCTGGACCGACCGTGCCGGATTCCCATGAAACTTTTCGTGGTTTATATATACAATGTAAATGAGATGGTTTCGATAAAAAATAACTCAACAGAAACCCGTTCTCGTGCACAAAACTTTCAGAGCCACTCAGTTGCGAGGTTAGAAGGAACGTACTTCGTGTAGTTTCTCGAAACCAACACAAATTACGTTATATTACATCATTTCTTAGTAAAATAGTGCTTGGTTGTTCCTTGCGTCGATTTTACAGGTCGTGGGCCTAGAACGGAGCCTCGTAGCAAAGGCTACGATCCTTTTTGCAAAAACGGCCATTTTTGGTCAAAACTCATAGGCGGCGGTACACGTGGTTTGGCGTCTGGACCGACCGTGCCGGATTCCCATGAAACTTTTCGTGGTTTATATACAATGTAAATGAGATGGTTTCGATGAAAAATACTTCTACAGAAACCCGTTCTCGTGCACAAAACTTTCAGAGCGACTCCGTTGCGAGGTTTGAAGGAACGTACTTCGTGTAGTTTCTCGAAACCAACACAAATTACGTTATATTACATCATTTCTTAGTAAAATAGTGCTTGGTTGTTCCTTGTGTCGATTTTACAGGTCGTGGACCTAGAACGGAGCCTCGTAGCAAAGGCTACGATCGTTTTTGCAAAAACGGCCATTTTTGGTCGAAACTCATAGGCGGCGGTACACGTGGTTTGGCGTCCGGACCGACCGTGCTGGATTCTCATGAAATTTTTTCGTGGTTTATATACAATGTAAATGAGATGGTTTCGATGAAAAATAACTCAACAGAAACCCGTTCTCGTGCACAAAACTTTCAGAGCCACTCAGTTGCGAGGTTAGAAGGAACATACTTCGTGTAGTTTCTCGAAACCAACACAAATTACGTTATATTACATCATTTGTTTGTAAAATAGCGCTTGGTTGTTCCTTGCATCGATTTTACAGGTCGTGGTCCAAGAACGGAGCCTCGTAGCAAAGGCTACGATTCTTTTTGCAAAAAGGGCCATTTTTGGTCGGAACTCATAGGCGGCGGTACACTTGGTTTGGCGTCTGGACCGACCGTGCCGGATTCCCATGAAACTTTTCGTGGTTTATATTCAATGTAAATGAGATGGTTTCGATGAAAAATAATTCTACAGAAACCCGTTCTCGTGCACAAAACTTTCAGAGCCAATCAGTTGCGAGGTTAGAAGGAACGTACTTTTTGTAGTTCCTTGAAACCCATACAAATCATGCCATATTACCACAATTCTTACTTAAATAGTATTTGTCTTGTCCCTAGCGTCGATTTGGCTGGTCATGGGCCTAGAACGGAGTCTCGTAGCAAAGGCTACGATCGTTTTTCCAAAAACGACCATTTTTGGTCGAAAATCATAGGCAGCGATTTATATACAATGTAAATGAGATGGTTGCAAGGAAAAATAACTCAACAGAAACCCGTTCTCGTGCACAAAACTTTCAGAGCCACTCAGTTGCGAGGTTTGAAGGAACGTACTTCGTGTAGTTTCTCGAAACCAACACAAATTACGTTATATTACATCATTTCTTAGTAAAATAGTGCTTGGTTGTTCCTTGTGTCGATTTTACAGGTCGTGGACCTAGAACGGAGCCTCGTAGCAAAGGCTACGATCGTTTTTGCAAAAACGGCCATTTTTGGTCGAAACTCATAGGCGGCGGTACACGTGGTTTGGCGTCTGGACCAACCGTGCCGGATTCCCAATTCGTGGTTTATATACAATGTAAATGAGATGGTTTCGATGAAAAATAACTCAACAGAAACCCGTTCTCGTGCACAAAACTTTCAGAGCCACTCAGTTGCGAGGTTAGAAGGAACATACTTCGTGTAGTTTCTCGAAACCAACACAAATTACGTTATATTACATCATTTGTTAGTAAAATAGCGCTTGGTTGTTCCTTGGGTCGATTTTACAAGTCGTGGTCCTAGAAGGGAGCCTCGTAGCAAAGGCTACGATCCTTTTTGCAAAAACGGCCATTTTTGGTCGGAACTCATAGGGGCGGTACACGTGGTTTGCCGTCCGGACCGACCGTGGCGGATTCCCATGAAATTTTTCGTGGTTTATTTACAATGTAAATGAGATGGTTTCGATAAAAAATAACTCAACAGAAACCCGTTCTCGTGTACAAAACTTTCAGAGCCACTCAGTTGCGAGGTTAGAAGGAACGTACTTCATGTATTTTCTCGAAACCAACACAAATTACGTTATATTACATCATTTGTTAGTAAAATAGTGCTTGGTTGTTCCTTGCTTCAATTTTACAGGCCGTGGGTCTAGAACGGAGCCTCGTAGCAAAGGCTACGATCGTTTTTGCAAAAACGGCCATTTTTGGTCGAAACTTATAGGCGGCGGTACACGTGGTTTGGCGTCTGGACCAACCGTGCCGGATTCCCATTTTGTGGTTTATATACAATATAAATGAGATGGTTTCGATGAAAAATAACTCAACAGAAACCCATTCTCGTGCACAAAACTTTCAGAGCCACTCAGTTGCGAGGTTAGAAGGAACATACTTCGTGTAGTTTCTCGAAACCAACACAAATTACGTTATATTACATCATTTGTTAGTAAAATAGCGCTTGGTTGTTCCCTGCGTCGATTTTACAGGTCGTGGTCCTAGAAGGGAGCCTCGTAGCAAAGGCGACGATCCTCTTTGCAAAAACGGCCATTTTTGGTCGGAACTCATAGGCGGCGGTACACGCGGTTTGCCGTCCGGACCGATCGTGGCGAATTCCCATGAAATTTTTCGTGGTTTATATACAATGTAAATGAGATGGTTTCGATAAAAAATAACTCAACAGAAACCCGTTCTCGTGTACAAAACTTTCAGAGCCACTCAGTTGCGAGGTTAGAAGGAATGAACTTCGTGTAGTTTCTCGAAACCAACACAAATTACGTTATATTACATCATTTCTTAGTAAAATAGTGCTTGGTTGTTCCTTGCGTCGATTTTACAGGTCGTGGGCCTAGAACGGAGCCTCGTAGCAAAGGCTACGATCCTTTTTGCAAAAACGGCCATTTTTGGTCAAAACTCATAGGCGGCGATACACGTGGTTTGGCGTCTGGACTGACCGTGCCGGATTCCCATGAAATTTTTCGTGGTTTATATACAATGTAAATGAGATGGTTTCGATGAAAAATAATTATACAGATACCCATTCTCGTGCACAAAACTTTCAGAGCCACTCAGTTGCGAGGTTAGAAGGAACGTACTTCGTGTAGTTTCTCGAAACCAACACAAATTACGTTATATTACATCATTTGTTAGTAAAATAGTGCTTGGTTGTTCCTTGCTTCGAATTTACAGGTCGTGGGCCTAGAACGGAGCCTCGTAGCAAAGGCTACGATCCTTTTTGCAAAAACGGCCATTTTTGGTCAAAACTCATAGGCGGCGGTACACTTGGTTTGGCGTCTGGACCGACCGTGCCGGATTCCCATGAAACTTTTTGTGGTTTATATACAATGTAAATGAGATGGTTTCGATGAAAATTAATTCTACAGAAACCCGTTCTCGTGCACAGAACTTTCAGAGCCACTCAGTTGCGAGGTTAGAAGGAACGTACTTCGTGTAGTTTCTCGAAACCAACACAAATTACGTTATATTACATCATTTGTTAGTAAAATAGCGCTTGGTTGTTCCTTGCGTCGATTTTACAGGTCGTGGGTCAAGAACGGAGCCTCGTAGCAAAGGCGACGATTCTCTTTGCAAAAATGGCCATTTTTGGTCTGAACTCATAGGCGGCGGTACACGCGGTTTGGCGTCCGGACCGACCGTGGCGGATTCCATTGAAATTTTTCGTGGTTTATATACAATGTAAATGAGATGGTTTCGATAAAAAAATAACTCAACAGAAACCCGTTCTCGTGTACAAAACTTTCAGAGCCACTCAGTTGCGAGGTTAGAAGGGACGTACCTTGTGTAGTTTCTCGAAACCAACACAAATTACGTTATATTACATCATTTCTTAGTAAAATAGTGCTTGGTTGTTCCTTGCGTCGATTTTACAGGTCGTGGGCCTAGAACGGAGCCTCGTAGCAAAGGCTACGATCCTTTTTGCAAAAACGGCCATTTTTGGTCGAAACTCATAGGCGGCGGTACACGTGGTTTGGCGTCTGGACCAACCGTGCCGGATTCCCATGAAACTTTTCGTGGTTTATATACAATGTAAATGAGATGGTTTCGATGAAAAATAACTCAACAGAAACCCGTTCTCGTGCACAAAACTTTCAGAGCCACTCAGTTGCGAGGTTAGAAGGAACGTACTTCGTGTAGTTTCTCGAAACCAACACAAATTACGTTATATTACATCATTTCTTAGTAAAATAGTGCTTGGTTGTTCCTTGCGTCGATATTCCAGATCGTAGGCCTAGAACGGAGCCTCGTAGCAAAGGCTACGATCCTTTTTGCAAAAACGACAATTTTTGGTCGAAACTCATAGGCGGCGGTACACGTGGTTTGGCGTCCGGACCGACCGTGCCGGATTCCCATGAAATTTTTTGTGGTTTATATACAATGTAAATGAGATGGTTTCGATGAAAAATAACTCAAGAGAAACCCGTTCTTGTGCACAAAACATTCAGAGCCACTCAGTTGCGAGGTTAGAAGGAACGTACTTCGTGTAGTTTCTCGAAACCCACACAAATTACGTTGTATTACATCATTTCTTAATAAAATATGGTATGGTTGTTCCTTGCGTCGATTTTACGGGTCGTGAGCCTAGAACAGAGCCTCGTAGCAATAGCTACGATCCTTTTTGCAAAAACAGCCATATTTGGTCGAAACTCATAGGCGGCGGTACACGTGGTTTGGCGTCCGGACCGACCGTGTCGGATACGCATGAAATTTTTCGTGGTTCATCTACGATGTAAATGAGATGGTTTCCATAAAAAATAACTCAAGAGAAACCCGTTCTCATGCACTAAATTTTCAGAGACACTCATTTGCGAGGTTAGAAGGAACCGGCTCTTTGTAGTTTCTTGAAACCCATACAAATCATGTTGTATTACAACAATTCTTACTTAAATAGTATTTGTCTTGTCCCTAGCGTTGATTTGGCTGGTCATGGGCCTAGAACGGAGTCTCGTAGCAAAGGCTACGATCGTTTTTCCAAAAACGACCATTTTTGGTCGAAAATCATAGGCAGCGGTTTATATACAATGTAAATGAGATGGTTTCGATGAAAAATAACTCAACAGAAACCCGTTCTCGTGCACAAAACTTTCAGAGCCACTCAGTTGCGAGGTTAGAAGGAACGTACTTCGTGTAGTTTCTCGAAACTTACAAAAACTACGTTATATTACATCATTTCATAGTAAAATTGTGCTTGGTTGTTCCTTGCGTCGATTTTACAGGTCGTGGACCTAGAACGGAGCCTCGTAGCAAAGGCTACGTTCCTTTTTGCAAAAACGGCCATTTTTGGTCGAAACTCATAGGCGGCGGTACACGTGGTTTGGCGTCCGGACCAACCGTGCCGGATTCCCATTTCGTGGTTTATATACAACGTAAATGAGATGGTTTCGATGAAAAATAACTCATCAGAAACCCGTTCTCGTGCACAAAACTTTCAGAGCCACTCAGTTGCGAGGTTAGAAGGAACGTACTTCGTGTAGTTTCTCGAAACCAACACAAATTACGTTATATTACATCATTTCTTAGTAAAATAGTGCTTGGTTGTTCCTTGCGTCGATTTTACAGGTCGTGGGCCTAGAACGGAGCCTCGTAGCAAAGGCTACGATCCTTTTTGCAAAAACGACAATTTTTGGTCGAAACTCATAGGCGGCGGTACACGTGGTTTGGCGTCCGGACCGACCGTGACGGATTCCCATGAAATTTTTTGTGGTTTATATAGAATGTAAATGAGATGGTTTCGATGAAAAATAACTCAGGAGAAACCCGTTCTTGAGCATAAAGCATTCAGAGCCACTCAGTTGCGAGGTTAGAAGGAACGAACTTTGTTTAGTTTCTCGAAACCCACACAAATTACTTTGTATTACATCATTTCTTAGTAAAATAGTGCTTGGTTGTTCCTTGCGTCGATTTTACGGGTCGTGAGCCTAGAACGGAGCCTCGTAGCAAAGGCTACGATCCTTTTTGCAAAAACGGCCATTTTGGGTCGAAACTCATAGGCGGCGGTACACGTGGTTTGGCGTCTTGACCGACCGTGCCGGATTCCCATGAAATTTTTCGTGGTTTATATACAATGTAAATGAGATGGTTTCGATGAAAAATAACTTCGGAGAAACCCGTTCTTGTGCACAAAGTATTCAGAGCCACTCAGTTGCGAGGTTAGAAGGAACGAACTTCGTGTAGTTTCTCGAAACCCACACAAATTACGTTGTATTACATCATTTCTTAATAAAATAGGGTATGGTTGTTCCTTGCGTCGATTTTACTGGTCGTGAGCCTAGAACGGAGCCTCGTAGCAAAGGCTACGATCCTTTTTGCAAAAACAGCCATTTTTGGTCGAAACTCATAGGCGGCGGTACACGTAGTTTGGCGTCCGGAAATTTTTCGGGGTTCATCTACGATGTAAATGAGATGGTTTCCATAAAAAATAACTCAAGAGAAACCCGTTCTCATGCACTAAATTTTCAGAGACACTCATTTGTGAGGTTAGAAGGAAACGGCTTTTTGTAGTTCGTTGAAACCCATACAAATCATGTTGTATTACCACAATTCTTACTTAAAATTTATTTGTCTTGTCCACAGCGACGATTTGGCTGGTCATGGGCCTAGAACGGAGTCTCGTAGCAAAGGCTACGATCGTTTTTCCAAAAACGACCATTTTCGGTCGAAAATCATAGGCAGCGGTTTATATACAATGTAAATGAGATGGTTTCGATGAAAAATAACTCAACAGAAACCCGTTCTCGTGCACAAAACTTTCAGAGCCACTCAGTTGCGAGGTTAGAAGGAACCTACGTCGTGTAGTTTCTCGAAACCCACAAAAACTACGTTATATTACATCATTTCATAGTAAAATAGTGCTTGGTTGTTCCTTGCGTCGATTTTACAGGTCGTGGACCAAGAACGGAGCCTCGTAGCAAAGGCTACGTTCCTTTTTGCAAAAACGGCCATTTATGGTCGAAACTCATAGGCGGGCGGTACACGTGGTTTGGCGTCCGGACCAACCGTGCCGGATTCCCATTTCGTGGTTTATATACAACGTAAATGAGATGGTTTTGATGAAAATAACTCATCAGAAACCCGTTCTCGTGCACAAAACTTTCAGAGCCACTCAGTTGCGAGGTTAGAAGGAACGTACTTCGTGTAGTTTCTCGAAACCAACACAAATTACGTTATATTACATCATTTCTTAGTAAAATAGTGCTTGGTTGTTCCTTGCGTTGATTTTACAGGTCGTGGGCCTAGAACGGAGCCTCGTAGCAAAGGCTACGATCCTTTTTGCAAAAACGGCCATTTTTGGTCGAAACTCATAGGCGGCGGTACACGTGGTTTGGCGTCCGGACCGACCGTGCCGGATTCCCATGAAATTTTTCGTGGTTTATATACAATGTAAATGAGATGGTTTCGATGAAAAATAACTCAAGAGAAACCCGTTCTTGTGCACAAAACATTCAGAGCAACTCAGTTGCTAGGTTAGAAGGAACGTACTTCGTGTAGTTTCTCGAAACCAACACAAATTACGTTATATTACATCATTTCTTAGTAAAAGAGTGCTTGGTTGTTCCTTGCGTCAATTTTACGGGTCGTGAGCCTAGAACGGAGCCTCGTAGCAAAGGCTACGATCCTTTTTGCAAAAACCGCCATTTTTGGTCGAAACTGATAGGCGGCGGTACACGTGGTTTGGCGTCCGGACCGACCGTGCCGGATTCCCATGAAATTTATCATGGTTTATATACAATGTAAAAGACATGGTTTCGATGAAAAATAACTCCGGAGAAACCCGTTCTTGTGCACAAAACATTCAGAGCCACTCAGTTGCGAGGTTAGAAGGAACGTACTTCGTGTAGTTTCTCGAAACCCACACAAATTACGTTGTATTACATCGTTTCTTAATAAAATAGGGTATGGTTGTTCCTTGCGTCGATTTTACGGGTCGTGAGCCTAGAACGGAGCCTCGTAGCAAAGGCTACGATCCTTTTTGCAAAAACAGCCATTTTGGGTCGAAACTCATAGGCGGCGGTACACGTGGTTTGGCGTCCGGACCGATCGTGTCGGATTCCCATGAAATTTTTCTTGGTTCATCTACAATGTAAAGATGGTTTCCATAAAAAATAACTCAACAAAAACCCGTTCTCATGCACTAAATTTTCAGAGACACTCATTTGCGAGGTTAGAAGGAACTGACTTTTTGTAGTTCCTTGAAACCCATACAAATCATGCTGTATTACCACAATTCTTACTTAAATAGTATTTGTCTTGTCCCTAGCGTCGATTTGGCTGGTCATGGGCCTAGAACGGAGTCTCGTAGCAAAGGCTACGATCGTTTTTCCAAAAACGACCATTTTTGGTCGAAAATCATAGGCAGCGGTTTATATACAATGTAAATGAGATGGTTTCGATGAAAAATAACTCAACAGAAACCCGTTCTCGTGCACAAAACTTTCAGAGCCACTCAGTTGCGAGGTTAGAAGGAACGTACTTCGTGTAGTTTCTCGAAACTTACAAAAACTACGTTATATTACATCATTTCATAGTAAAATAGTGCTTGGTTGTTCCTTGCGTCGATTTTACAGGTCGTGGACCTAGAACGGAGACTCGTAGCAAAGGCTACGATCCTTTTTGCAAAAACGGCCATTTTTGGTCGAAACTCATAGGCGGCGGTACACGTGGTTTGGCGTCCGGACCAACCGTGCCGGATTCCCATTTCGTGGTTTATATACAATGTAAATGAGATGGTTTCGATGAAAAATAACTCAACAGAAACCCGTTCTCGTGCACAAAACTTTCAGAGCCACTCAGTTGCGAGGTTAGAAGGAACGTACTTCGTGTAGTTTCTCGAAACCAACACAAATTACGTTATATTACATCATTTCTTAGTAAAATAGTGCTTGGTTGTTCCTTGCGTCGATTTCACAGGTCGTGGGCCTAGAACGGAGCCTCGTAGCAAAGGCTACGATCCTTTTTGCAAAAACGGCCATTTTTGGTCGAAACTCATAGGCGGCGGTACACGTGGTTTGGCGTCCGGACCGACCGTGTCGGATTCCTATGAAATTTTTTGTGGTTTATATAGAATGTAAATGAGATGGTTTTGATGAAAAATAACTCAGGAGAAACCCGTTCTTGTGCACAAAGCATTCAGAGCCACTCAGTTGCGAGGTTAGAAGGAACGAACTTTGTGTAGTTTCTCGAAACCCACACAAATTTCGTTGTATTACATCATTTCTTAATAAAATAGGGTATGGTTGTTCCTTTCGTCGATTTTACGGGTCGTGAGCCTAGAACGGAGCCTCGTAGCAATAGCTACGATCCTTTTTGCAAAAACGGCCATTTTGGGTCGAAACTCATAGGCGGCGGTACACGTGGTTTGGCGTCCTGACCGACCGTGCCGGATTCACATGAAATTTTTCGTGGTTTATATACAATGTAAATGAGATGGTTTCGATGAAAAATAACTCAACAGAAACCCGTTCTTGTGCACAAAACATTCAGAGCAACTCAGTTGCTAGGTTAGAAGGAACGTACTTCGTGTAGTTTCTCGAAACCAACACTAATTACGTTATATTACATCATTTCTTAGTAAAATAGTGCTTGGTTGTTCCTTGCGTCGATTTTACGGGTCGTGAGCCTAGAACGGAGCCTCGTAGCAAAGGCTACGATCCTTTTTGCAAAAACGGCCATTTTGGGTCGAAACTCATAGGCGGCGGTACACGTGGTTTGGCGTCCTGACCGACCGTGCCGGATTCACATGAAATTTTTCGTGGTTTATATACAATGTAAATGAGATGGTTTCGATGAAAAATAACTTTGGAGAAACCCGTTCTTGTGCACAAAGTATTCAGAGCCACTCAGTTGCGAGGTTAGAAGGAACGAACTTCGTGTAGTTTCTCGAAACCCACACACATTACGTTGTATTACATCATTTCTTAATAAATTAGGGTATGGTTGTTCCTTGCGTCGATTTTACTGGTCGTGAGCCTAGAACGGAGCCTCGTAGCAAAGGCTACGATCCTTTTTGCAAAAACAGCCATTTTTGGTCGAAACTCATAGGCGGCGGTACACGTGGTTTGGCGTCCGGACCGACCGTGTCGGATACCAATGAAATTTTTCGTGGTTCATCTACGATGTAAATGAGATGGTTTCCATAAAAAATAACTCAAGAGAAACCCGTTCTCATGCACAAAATTTTCAGAGACACACATTTGTGAGGTTAGAAGGAAACGGCTTTTTGTAGTTCCTTGAAACCCATACAAATCATGTTGTATTACCACAATTCTTACTTAAAATTTATTTGTCTTGTCCCTAGCGACGATTTGGCTGGTCATGGGCCTAGAACGGAGTCTCGTAGCAAAGGCTACGATCGTTTTTCCAAAAACGACCATTTTTGGTCGAAAATCATAGGACCAACCGTGCCGGATTCCCATTTCGTGGTTTATATACAATGTAAATGAGATGGTTTCGATGAAAAATAACTCAACAGAAACCCGTTCTCGTGCACAAAACTTTCAGAGCCACTCAGTTGCGAGGTTAGAAGGAACGTACTTCGTGTAGTTTCTCGAAACCAACACAAATTACGTTATATTACATCATTTCTTAGTAAAATAGTGCTTGGTTGTTCCTTGCGTCGATTTTACAGGTCGTGGGCCTAGAACGGAGCCTCGTAGCAAAGGCTACGATCCTTTTTGCAAAAACGGCCATTTTTGGTCGAAACTCATAGGCGGCGGTACACGTGGTTTGGCGTCCGGACCTACCGTTGCGGATTCCCATGAAATTTTTCGTGGTTTATATACAATGTAAATGAGATGGTTTCGATGAAAAATAACTCAACAGAAACCCGTTCTCGTGCACAAAACATTCAGAGCCACTCAGTTGCGAGGTTAGAAGGAACGTACTTCGTGTAGTTTCTCAAAACCAACACAAATTACGTTATATTACATCATTTCTTAATAAAATAGGGTATGGTTGTTCCTTGCGTCGATTTTACGGGTCGTGAGCCTAGAACGGAGCCTCGTAGCAAAGGCTACGATCCTTTTTGCAAAAACGGCCATTTTTGGTCGAAACTCATAGGCGGCGGTACACGTGGTTTGGCGTCCGGACCGACCGTGCCGGATTCCCATGAAATTTTTCGTGGTTTATATACAATGTAAATGAGATGGTTTCAATGAAAAATAACTCGACAGAAACCCGTTCTCGTGCACAAAACTTTCAGAGCCACTCAGTTGCGAGGTTAGAAGGAACGTACTTCGTGTAGTTTCTCGAAACCAACACAAATTACGTTATATTACATCATTTCTTAGTAAAATAGTGCTTGGTTGTTCCTTGCGTCGATTTTACGGGTCGTGAGCCTAGAACGGAGCCTCGTAGCAATAGCTACGATCCTTTTTGCAAAAACGGCCATTTTGGGTCGAAACTCATAGGCGGCGGTACACGTGGTTTGGCGTCCTGACCGACCGTGCCGGATTCTCATGAAATTTTTCGTGGTTTATATACATTGTAAATGAGATGGTTTCGATGAAAAATAACTCAGGAGAAACCCGTTCTTGTGCACAAAGCATTCTGAGCCACTCAGTTGCGAGGTTAGAAGGAACGAACTTCATGTAGTTTCTCGAAACCAACACAAACTACGTTATATTACATCATTTCTTAATAAAATAGGGTATGGTTGTTCCTTGCGTCGATTTTACGGGTCGTGAGCCTAGAACGGAGCCTCGTAGCAAAGGCTACGATCCTTTTTGCAAAAACAACCATTTTTGGTCGAAACTCATAGGCGGCGGTACACGTGGTTTGGCGTCCGGACCGACCGTGTCGGATTCCCATGAAATTTTTCGTGGTTCATCTACGATGTAAATGAGATGGTTTCCATAAAAAATAACTCAAGAGAAACCCGTTCTCATGCACTAAATTTTCAGAGACACTCATTTGCGAGGTTAGAAGGAACCGGCTCTTTGTAGTTCCTTGAAACCCATACAAATCATGTTGTATTACCACAATTCTTACTTAAATAGTATTTGTCTTGTCCCTAGCGTCGATTTGGCTGGTCATGGGCCTAGAACGGAGTCTCGTAGCAAAGGCTACGATCGTTTTTCCAAAAACGACCATTTTTGGTCGAAAATCATAGGACCAACCGTGCCGGATTCCCATTTCGTGGTTTATATACAATGTAAATGAGATGGTTTCGATGAAAAATAACTCAACAGAAACCCGTTCTCGTGCACAAAACTTTCAGAGCCACTCAGTTGCGAGGTTAGAAGGAACGTACTTCGTGTAGTTTCTCGAAACCAACACAAATTACGTTATATTACATCATTTCTTAGTAAAATAGTGCTTGGTTGTTCCTTGCGTCGATTTTACAGGTCGTGGGCCTAGAACGGAGCCTCGTAGCAAAGGCTACGATCCTTTTTGCAAAAACGGCCATTTTTGGTCGAAACTCATAGGCGGCGGTACACGTGGTTTGGCGTCCGGACCGACCGTGCCGGATTCCCATGAAATTTTTCGTGGTTTATATACAATGTAAATGAGATGGTTTCGATGAAAAATAACTCAACAGAAACCCGTTCTTGTGCACAAAACTTTCTGAGCCACTCAGTTGCGAGGTTAGAAGGAACGTACTTCGTGTAGTTTCTCGAAACCAACACCAATTACGTTATATTACATCATTTCTAAGTAAAATAGTGCTTGGTTGTTCCTTGCGTCGATTTTACGGGTCGTGAGCCTGGAACGGAGCCTCGTAGCAAAGGCTACGATCCTTTTTGCAAAAACAGCCATTTTTGGTCGAAACTCATAGGCGGCGTTACACGTGGTTTGGCGTCCGGACCGACCGTGCTGGATTCTCATGAAATTTTTCGTGGTTTATATACATTGTAAATGAGATGGTTTCGATGAAAAATAACTCAGGAGAAACCCGTTCTTGTGCACAAAGCATTCAGAGCCACTCAGTTGCGAGGTTAGAAGGAACGTACTTCGTGTAGTTTCTCGAAACCAACACAAACTACGTTATATTACATCATTTCTTAATAAAATAGGGTATGGTTGTTCCTTGCGTCGATTTTACGGGTCGTGAGCCTAGAACGGAGCCTCGTAGCAAAGGCTACGATCCTTTTTGCAAAAACAGCCATTTTTGGTCGAAACTCATAGGCGGCGGTACACGTGGTTTGGCGTCCGGACCGACCGTGTCGGATTCCCATGAAATTTTTCGTGGTTCATCTACGATGTAAATGAGATGGTTTCCATAAAAAATAACTCAAGAGAAACCCGTTCTCATGCACTAAATTTTCAGAGACACTCATTTGCGAGGTTAGAAGGAACCGGCTCTTTGTAGTTTCTTGAAACCCATACAAATCATGTTGTATTACAACAATTCTTACTTAAATAGTATTTGTCTTGTCCCTATCGTTGATTTGGCTGGTCATGGGCCTAGAACGGAGTCTCGTAGCAAAGGCTACGATCGTTTTTCCAAAAACGACCATTTTTGGTCGAAAATCATAGGCAGCGGTTTATATACAATGTAAATGAGATGGTTTTGATGAAAAATAACGTAGCAAAGGCTACGATCCTTTTTGCAAAAACGGCCATTTTGGATCGAAATTCATAGGCGGCGGTACACGTGGTTTGGCGTCCGGACCGACCGTGCCAGATTCCCATGAAATTTTTTGTGGTTTATATAGAATGTAAATGAGATGGTTTCGATGAAAAATAACTCAGGAGAAACCCTCGTTCTTGTGCACAAAACTTTCAGAGCCACTCAGTTGCGAGGTTAGAAGGAACGTACTTCGTGTAGTTTCTCGAAACCAACACAAACTACGTTATATTACATCATTTCTTAATAAAATAGGGTATGGTTGTTCCTTGCGTCGATTTTACGGGTCGTGAGCCTAGAACGGAGCCTCGTAGCAAAGGCTACGATCCTTTTTGCAAAAACGGCCATTTTTGGTCGACACTCCTAGGCGGCGGTACACGTGGTTTGGCGTCCGGACCGACCGTGTCGGATACCCATGAAATTTTTCGTTGTTCATCTACGATGTAAATGACATGATTTCCATAAAAAATAACTCAAGATAAACCCGTTCTCATGCACTAAATTTTCAAAGACACTCATTTGCGAGGTTAGAAGGAAACGGCTTTTTATAGTTCCTTGAAACCCATACAAATCATGTTGTATTACCAAAATTCTTACTTAAAATTTATTTGTCTTGTCCCTAGCGTCGATTTGGTTGGTCATGGGCCTAGAACGGAGTCTCGTAGCAAAGGCTACGATCGTTTTTCCAAAAACGACCATTTTTGGTCGAAAATCATAGGCAGCGGTTTATATACAATGTAAATGAGATGGTTTCGATGAAAAATAACTCAACAGAAACCCGTTCTCGTGCACAAAACTTTCAGAGCCACTCAGTTGCGAGGTTAGAAGGAACGTACTTCGTGTAGTTTCTCGAAACCAACACAAACTACGTTATATTACATCATTTCATAGTAAAATAGTGCTTGGTTGTTCCTTGCGTCGATTTTACAGGTCGTGGACCTAGAACGGAGCCTCGTAGCAAAGGCTACGTTCCTTTTTGCAAAAACGGCCATTTTTGGTCGAAACTCATAGGCGGCGGTACACGTGGTTTGGCGTCCGGACCAACCGTGCCGGATTCCCATTTCGTGGTTTATATACAATGTAAATGAGATGGTTTCGATGAAAAATAACTCATCAGAAACCCGTTCTTGTGCACAAAACATTCAGAGCCACTCAGTTGCGAGGTTAGAAGGAACGTACTTCGTGTAGTTTCTCGAAACCAACACAAATTACGTTATATTACATCATTTCTTAGTAAAATAGTGCTTGGTTGTTCCTTTCGTCGATTTTACCGGTCGTGGGCCTAGAACGGAGCCTCGTAGCAAAGGCTACGATCCTTGTTGCAAAAACGACAATTTTTGGTCGAAACTCATAGGCGGGGGTACACGTGGTTTGGCGTCCGGACCGACCGTGCCGGATTCCCATGAATTTTTTTGTGGTTTATATAGAATGTAAATGAGATGGTTTCGATGAAATATAACTCAGGAGAAACCCGTTCTCGTGCACAAAACTTTCAGAGCCACTCAGTTGCGAGGTTAGAAGGAACGTACTTCGTGTAGTTTCTCGAAACCAACACAAACTACGTTATATTACATCATTTCTTAATAAAATAGGGTATGGTTGTTCCTTACGTCGATTTTACGGGTCGTGAGCCTAGAACGGAGCCTCGTAGCAAAGGCGACGATCCTTTTTGCAAAAACGGCCATTTTGGGTCTAAATTCATAGGCGGCGGTACACGTGGTTTGGCTCCGGACCGACCGTGCCGTATTACCATGAAATTTTTCGTGGTTTATATACAATGTAAATGAGATGGTTTCGATGAAAAATAACTCAGGAGAAACCCGTTCTTGTGCATAAAGCACTCAGAGCCACTCAATTGCGAGGTTAGAAGCAACGAACTTCGTGTAGTTTCTCAAAACCCACACAAATTACGTTGTATTACATCATTTCTTAATAAAATAGGGTATGGCCGTTCCTTGCGTCGATTTTACGGGTCGTGAGCCTAGAACGGAGCCTCGTAGCAAAGGCTACGTTCCTTTTTGCAAAAACAGCGATTTTTGGTCGAAACTCATAGGCGGCGGTACACGTGGTTTGGCGTCCGGACCGACCGTGTCGGATACCCATGAAATTTTTCGGGGTTCATCTACGATGTAAATGAGATGGTTTCCATAAAAAATAACTCAAGAGAAACCCGTTCTCATGCACTAAATTTTCAGAGCCACTCAGTTGTGAGGTTAGAAGGAACGTACTTCATGTAGTTTCTCGAAACCAACACAAATTTCGTTATATTACATCATTTCTTAGTAAAAGAGTGCTTGGTTGTTACTTGCGTCGATTTTACAGGTCGTGGGACTAGATAGGAGCCTCGTAGCAAAGGCTACGATCCTATTTGCAAAAACGACAATTTTTGGTCGAAACTCATAGGCGGCGGTACACGTGGTTTGGCGTCCGGACCGACCGTGCCGGATTCCCATGAAATTTTTCGTGGTTTATATACAATGTAAATGAGATGGTTTCGATGAAAAATAACTCAGGAGAAACCCGTTCTTGTGCACAAAGCATTCAGAGCCACTCAGTTGCGAGGTTAGAAGGAACGAACTTCGTGTAGTTTCTCGAAACCCACACAAATTACGTTGTATTACATCATTTCTTAATAAAATAGGGTATGGTTGTTCCTTGCGTCGATTTTACGGGTCGTGAGCCTAGAACGGAGCCTCGTAGCAAAGGCTACGATCCTTTTTGCAAAAACGACCATTTTGGGTCGAAATTCATAGGCGCCGGTACACGTGGTTTGGCGTCCGGACCGACCGTGCCAGATTCCCATGAAATTTTTTGGGGTTTATATAGAATGTAAATGAGATGGTTTCGATGAAAAATAACTCAGGAGAAACCCTCGTTCTTGTGCACAAAGCATTCTGAGCCACTCAGTTGCGAGGTTAGAAGGAACGAACTTCGTGTAGTTTCTCGAAACCCACACAAATTACGTTGTATTACATCATTTCTTAATAAAATAGGGTATGGTTGTTCCTTGCGTCGATTTTACGGGTCGTGAGCCTAGAACGGAGCCTCGTAGCAAAGGCTACGATCCTTTTTGCAAAAACGGCCATTTTTGGTCGACACTCCTAGGCGGCGGTACACGTGGTTTGGCGTCCGGACCGACCGTGCTGGATTCCCATTTCGTGGTATATATACAATGTAAATGAGATGATTTCCATAAAAAATAACTCAAGAGAAACCCGTTCTCATGCACTAAATTTTCAGAGACACTCATTTGCGAGGTTAGAAGGAACCGGCTCTTTGTAGTTCCTTGAAACCCATACAAATCATGTTGTATTACCAAAATTCTTACTTAAAATTTATTTGTCTTGTCCCTAGCGTCGATTTGGCTGGTCATGGGCCTAGAACGGAGTCTCGTAGCAAAGGCTACGATCGTTTTTACAAAAACGACCATTTTTGGTCGAAAATCATAGGCAGCGGTTTATATACAATGTAAATGAGATGGTTTCGATGAAAAATAACTCAACAGAAACCCGTTCTCGTGCACAAAACTTTCAGAGCCACTCAGTTGCGAGGTTAGAAGGAACGTACTTCGTGTAGTTTCTCGAAACCAACACAAACTACGTTATATTACATCATTTCATAGTAAAATAGTGCTTGGTTGTTCCTTGCGTCGATTTTACAGGTCGTGGACCTAGAACGGAGACTCGTAGCAAAGGCGACGTTCCTTTTTTCAAAAACGACCATTTTTGGTCGAAACTCAGAGGCGGCGGTACACGTGGTTTGGCGTCCGGACCAACCGTGCCGGATTCCCATTTCGTGGTTTATATACAATGTAAATGAGATGGTTTCGATGAAAAATAACTCATCAGAAACCCGTTCTTGTGCACAAAACATTCAGAGCCACTCAGTTGCGAGGTTAGAAGGAACGTACTTCGTGTAGTTTCTCGAAACCAACACAAACTACGTTATATTACATCATTTCATAGTAAAATAGTGCTTGGTTGTTCCTTGCGTCGATTTTACAGGTCTTGGGCCAAGAACGGAGCCTCGTAGCAAAGGCGACGATCCTTTTTACAAAAACGGCCATTTTGGGTCGAAACACATAGGCGGCGGTACACGTGGTTTGGCGTCCGGACCGACCGTGCCGTATTACCATGAAATTTTTCGTGGTTTATATACAATGTAAATGAGATGGTTTCGATGAAAAATAACTCAGGAGAAACCCGTTCTTGTACACAAAGCATTCAGAGCCACTCAGTTGCGAGGTTAGAAGCAACGAACTTCGTGTAGTTTCTCGAAACCCACACAAATTACGTTGTATTACATCATTTCTTAATAAAATAGGGTATGGCTGTTCCTTACGTCGATTTTAAGGGTCGTGAGCCTAGAACGGAGCCTCGTAGCAAAGGTTACGATCCTTTTTGCAAAAACGGCCATTTTGGGTCTAAATTCATAGGCGGCGGTACACGTGGTTTGGCGTCCGGACCGACCGTGCCGGATTCCCATGAAATTTTTTGTGGTTTATATAGAATGTAAATGAGATGGTTTCGATGAAAAATAACTCAGGAGAAACCCGTTCTTGTGCACAAAGCATTCAGAGCCACTCAGTTGCGAGGTTAGAAGGAACGAACTTCGTGTAGTTTCTCGAAACCCACACAAATTACGTTGTATTACATCATTTCTTAATAAAATAGGGTATGGTTGTTCCTTGCGTCGATTTTACGGGTCGTGAGCCTAGAACGGAGCCTCGTAGCAAAGGCTACGATCCTTTTTGCAAAAACAACCATTTTTGGTCGAAACTCATAGGCGGCGGTACACGTGGTTTGGCGTCCGGACCGACCGTGTCGGATTCCCATGAAATTTTTCGTGGTTCATCTACGATGTAAATGAGATGGTTTCCATAAAAAATAACTCAAGAGAAACCCGTTCTCATGCACTAAATTTTCAGAGACACTCATTTGCGAGGTTAGAAGGAACCGGCTCTTTGTAGTTCCTTGAAACCCATACAAATCATGTTGTATTAAAACAATTCTTACTTAAATAGTATTTGTCTTGTCCCTAGCGTGGATTTGGCTGGTCATGGGCCTAGAACGGAGTCTCGTAGCAAAGGCTACGATCGTTTTTACAAAAACGACCATTTTTGGTCGAAAATCATAGGCAGCGGTTTATATACAATGTAAATGAGATGGTTTCGATGAAAAATAACTCAACAGAAACCCGTTCTCGTGCACAAAACTTTCAGAGCCACTCAGTTGCGAGGTTAGAAGGAACGTACTTCGTGTAGTTTCTCGAAACCAACACAAACTACGTTATATTACATCATTTCATAGTAAAATAGTGCTTGGTTGTTCCTTGCGTCGATTTTACAGGTCGTGGACCTAGAACGGAGACTCGTAGCAAAGGCGACGTTCCTTTTTTCAAAAACGACCATTTTTGGTCGAAACTTAGAGGCTGCGGTACACGTGGTTTGGCGTCCGGACCAACCGTGCCGGATTCCGATTTCGTGGTTTATATACAATGTAAATGAGATGGTTTCGATGAAAAATAACTCATCAGAAACCCGTTCTTGTGCACAAAACTTTCAGAGCCACTCAGTTGCGAGGTTAGAAGGAACGTACTTCGTGTAGTTTCTCGAAACCAACACAAATTACGTTATATTACATCATTTCTTAGTAAAATAGTGCTTGGTTGTTCCTTGCGTCGATTTTACAGGTCGTGGGCCTAGAACGGAGCCTCGTAGCAAAGGCTACGATCCTTTTTGCAAAAACGGCCATTTTTGGTCGAAACTCATAGGCGGCGGTACACGTGGTTTGGCGTCCGGACCGACCGTGCCGGATTCCCATGAAATTTTTTGTGGTTTATATAGAATGTAAATGAGATGGTTTCGATGAAAAATAACTCAGGAGAAACCCGTTCTTGTGCACAAAGCATTCAGAGCCACTCAGTTGCGAGGTTAGAAGGAACGAACTTCGTGTAGTTTCTCGAAACCCACACAAATTACGTTGTATTACATCATTTCTTAATAAAATAGGGTATGGTTGTTCCTTGCGTCGATTTTACGGGTCGTGAGCCTAGAACGGAGCCTCGTAGCAAAGGCTACGATCCTTTTTGCAAAAACGGCCATTTTGGGTCGAAACTCATAGGCGGCGGTACACGTGGTTTGGCGTCCGGACCGACCGTGTCGGATTCCCATGAAATTTTTCGTGGTTCATCTACGATGTAAATGAGATGGTTTCCATAAAAAATAACTCAACAGAAACCCGTTCTCATGCACTAAATTTTCAGAGACACTCATTTGCGAGGTTAGAAGGAACCAGCTCTCTGTAGTTCCTTGAAACCTATACAAATTATGTTGTATTACCACAATTCTTACTTAAATAGGATTTGTCTTGTCCCTACCATCGATTTGGCTGGTCATGGGCCTAGAACGGAGTCTCGTAGCAAAGGCTACGATCGTTTTTCCAAAAACGACCATTTTTGGTCGAAAATCATAGGCAGCGGTTTATATACAATGTAAATGAGATGGTTTCGATGAAAAATAACTCAACAGAAACCCATTCTCATGCACAAAACTTTCAGAGCCACTCAGTTGCGAGGTTAGATGGAACGTACTTCGTGTAGTTTCTCGAAAGCAACACAAATTACGTTGTATTACGTCATTTCTTAATAAAATAGGGTATGGTTGTTCCTTGCGTCGATTTTACGGGTCGTGAGCCTAGAACGGAGCCTCGTAGCAAAGGCTACGATCCTTTTTGCAAAAACGGCCATTTTTGGCCGAAACTCAAAGGCGGCGGTGCATGTGGTTTGGCGTCCGGACCGACCGTGCCGGATTCCCATGAAATTTTTCGTCGTTTATATACAATGTAAATGAGATGGTTTCGATGAAAAATAATCAAGAGAAACCCGTTCTTGTGCACTAAACATTCAGAGTCAGTCAGTTGCGATGTCAGAAGGAACGTACTTTGTGAAGTTTCTCGAAACTCAGTTGCGACGTCAGAAGGACCGTGGCGGATTCTCATGAAATATTTCGTGGTTCATCTACGATGTAAATAAGTTGGTTTCCGTAAAAAATAACTCAAGAGAAACCTGTTCTCATTCATTAAATTTTCAGAGACACTCATTTACGAGGTTAGAA
This sequence comes from Silybum marianum, assembly GCA_036898165.1. Taxonomy (NCBI): domain Eukaryota; kingdom Viridiplantae; phylum Streptophyta; class Magnoliopsida; order Asterales; family Asteraceae; genus Silybum; species Silybum marianum. Next base: position 19,547,547 of record CM072536.1, on the reverse strand, counting down.
GGAACCGGCTTTGTGTAGTTCCTTAAAACCTATACAAATCATGTTGTATTACCACAATTCTTACTTAAATAGTATTTGTCTTGACCCTAGCGTCAATTTGGCAGGTCATGGGCCTAGAACGGAGTCTCGTAGCAAAGGCTAAGATCGTTTTTTCCAAAAACAACCATTTTTGGTCGAAAACCATAGGCAGCGGTACACAGGGGGTTTGCCGTCCGAACCGACCGTGTCGGATTCCCATGAAATTTTTCGTGGTTTATATACAATGTAAATGAGACGGTTTCGATGAAAAATTACTCAACATAAACCCGTTCTCGTGCACAAAACTATCAGAGCCACTCAGTTGCGAGGTTAGAAGGAACGTACTTCGTGTAGTTTCTCGAAAACAACACAAATTACGTTATATTACATCATTTCTTAGTCAAATAGTGCTTAGTTGTTCCTTGCGTGAATTTTACAGGTCGTGGGCCTAGAACGGAGCCTCGTAGCAAAGGCTACGATCCTTTTTGCAAAAACGACCATTTTTGGTCGAAACTCATAGGCGGCGGTACACGTGGTTTGGCGTCCGGACCAACCGTGCCGGATTCCCATGAAATTTTTCGTGGTTTATATACAATGTAAATGAGATGGTTTCGATGAAAAATAACTCAACAGAAACCCGTTCTCGTGCACAAAACTTTCAGAGCCACTCAGTTGCGAGGTTAGAAGGAACGTACTTCGTGTAGTTTCTCGAAACCAACACAAATTACGTTATATTACATCATTTCTTAGTAAAATAGTGCTTGGTTGTTCCTTGCGTCGATTTTACAGGTCGTGGGCCTAGAACGGAGCCTCGTAGCAAAGGCTACGATCCTTTTTGCAAAAACGGCCATCTTTGGTCGAAACTCATAGGCGGCGGTACACGTGGTTTGCCGTCCGGACCGACCGTGGCGGATTCCCATGAAATTTTTCGTGGTTTATATACAATGTAAATGAGATGGTTTCGATGAAAAATAACTCAATAGAAACCCGTTCTCGTGCACAAAACTTTCAGAGCCACTTAGTTGCGAGGTTAGAAGGAACCGGCTTTGTGTAGTTCCTTGAAACCCATACAAATCATGTTGTATTACCATAATTCTTACTTAAATAGTATTTGTCTTGTCTCTAGCGTCGATTTGGCTGGTCGTGGGCCTAGAACGGACTGTCGTAGCAAAGGCTACGATTGTTTTTCCAAAAACGACCATTTTTGGTCGAAAATCATAGGCAGTAGTACACGGGGGTTTGCCGTCCGGACCGACCGTGGCGAATTCCCATAAATTTTTTGTAGTTTATATACAATGTAAATGATATGGTTTCGATGAAAAATAACTCAACAGAAACCCGTTCTCATGCACAAAACTTTCAGAGCCACTCAGTTGCGAGGTTAGAAGGAACGTACTTCGTGTAGTTTCTCGAAACCAACACAAATTACGTTATATTACATCATTTCTTAGTAAAATAGTGCTTGGTTGTTCCTTGCGTCGATATTACAGATCGTGGGCCTAGAACGGAACCTCGTAGCAAAGGCTACGATCCATTTTGCAAAAACGGCCATTTTTGGTCGAAACCCATAGGCGGCGGTACACGTGGTTTGGCGTCCGGACCGACCGTGCCGGATTTCCATGAAATTTTTCGTGGTTTATATACAATGTAAATGAGATGGTTTCGATGAAAAATAACTCAACAGAAACCCGTTCTCGTGCACAAAACTTTCAGAGCCACTCAGTTGCGAGGTTAGAAGGAACGTACTTCGTGTAGTTTCTCGAAACCAACACAAATTACGTTATATTACATCATTTCTTAGTAAAATAGTGCTTGGTTGTTCCTTGCGTCGATATTACAGATCGTGGGCCTAGAACGGAACCTCGTAGCAAAGGCTACGATCCATTTTGCAAAAACGGCCATTTTTGGTCGAAACCCATAGGCGGCGGTACACGTGGTTTGGCGTCCGGACCGACCGTGCCGGATTTCCATGAAATTTTTCGTGGTTTATATACAATGTAAATGAGATGGTTTCGATGAAAAATAACTCAACAAAAACCCGTTCTCGTGCACAAAACTTTCAGAGCCACTCAGTTGCGAGGTTAGAAGGAACGTACTTCGTGTAGTTTCTCGAAACCAACACAAATTACGTTATAATACATCATTTCTTAGTAAAATAGTGCTTGGTAGTTCTTTGCGTCGATTTTACAGGTCGTAGGCCTAGAACGGAGCTCGTAGCAAAGGCTACGATCCTTTTTGCAAAAACGGCCATTTTTGGTCAAAACTCATAGGCGGCGGTACACTTGGTTTGGCGTCTGGACCGACCGCGCTGGATTCCCATGAAATTTTTCGTTGTTTATATACAATGTAAATGAGATGGTTTCGATGAAAAATAACTCAAGAGAAACCTGTTCTCGGGCACAAAACTTTCAGAGCCACTCAGTTGCGAGGTTAGAAGGAACGTACTTCGTGTATTTTCTCGAAACCAGCACAAATTACGTTATATTACATCATTTCTTAGTAAAATAGAGCTTGGTTGTTCCTTGCATCGATTTTACAGGTCGTGGGCATAGAAGGAACCTCGTAGCAAAGGCTACGATCCTTTTTGCAAAAACGGCCATTTTTGGTCGAAACTCTTAGGCGGCGGTACACGTGGTTTGCCGTCCGGACCGACCGTGGCGGATTCCCATGAAATTTTTCGTGGTTTTTATACAATGTAAATGAGATGGTTTCGATGAAAAATAACTCAATAGAAACCCGTTCTCGTGCACAAAACTTTCAGAGCCACTTAGTTGCGAGGTTAGAAGGAACCGGCTTTGTGTAGTTCCTTGAAACCCATACAAATCATGTTGTATTACCATAATTCTTACTTAAATAGTATTTGTCTTGTCTCTAGCGTCGATTTGGCTGGTCGTGGGCCTAGAACGGACTGTCGTAGCAAAGGCTACGATTGTTTTTCCAAAAACGACCATTTTTGGTCGAAAATCATAGGCAGTAGTACACGGGGGTTTGCCGTCCGGACCGACCGTGGCGAATTCCCATAAATTTTTTGTAGTTTATATACAATGTAAATGATATGGTTTCGATGAAAAATAACTCAACAGAAACCCGTTCTCATGCACAAAACTTTCAGAGCCACTCAGTTGCGAGGTTAGAAGGAACGTACTTCTTGTAGTTTCTTGAAACAAACACAAATTACGTTATATTACATCATTTCTTAGTAAAATAGTGCTTGGTTGTTCCTTGCGTCGATATTACAGATCGTGGGCCTAGAACGGAACCTCGTAGCAAAGGCTACGATCCATTTTGCAAAAACGGCCATTTTTGGTCGAAACCCATAGGCGGCGGTACACGTGGTTTGGCGTCCGGACCGACCGTGCCGGATTTCCATGAAATTTTTCGTGGTTTATATACAATGTAAATGAGATGGTTTCGATGAAAAATAACTCAACAGAAACCCGTTCTCGTGCACAAAACTTTCAGAGCCACTCAGTTGCGAGGTTAGAAGGAACGTACTTCGTGTAGTTTCTCGAAACCAACACAAATTATGTTATATTACATCATTTCTTAGTAAAATAGTGCTTGGTTATTCCTTATGTCGATTTTACAGCACGTGGGCCTAGAACGGAACCTCGTAGCAAAGGCTACGATCCTTTTTTCAAAAACGGCCATTTTTGGTCGAAACTCATAGGCGGCGGTACACGTGGTTTGGCGTCCGGACCGACCGTGCCGGATTCCCATGAAATTTTTCGTGGTTTATATACAATGTAAATGAGATGGTTTCGATGAAAAATAACTCAACAGAAACCCGTTCTCGTGCACAAAACTTTCAGAGCCACTCAGTTGCGAGGTTAGAAGGAACGTACTTCGTGTAGTTTCTCGAAACCAACACAAATTACGTTATATTACATCATTTCTTAGTAAAATAGTGCTTGGTTATTCCTTGCGTCGATTTTACAGGTCGTAGGCCTAGAACGGAGCTCGTAGCAAAGGCTACGATCCTTTTTGCAAAAACGGCCATTTTTGGTCAAAACTCATAGGCGGCGGTACACTTGGTTTGGCGTCTGGACCGACTGTGCCGGATTCCCATGAAATTTTTCGTGGTTTATATACAATGTAAATGAGATGGTTTCGATGAAAAATAACTCAAGAGAAACCTGTTCTCGGGCACAAAACTTTCAGAGCCACTCAGTTGCGAGGTTAGAAGGAACGTACTTCGTGTATTTTCTCGAAACCAGCACAAATTACGTTATATTACATCATTTCTTAGTAAAATAGAGCTTGGTTGTTCCTTGCATCGATTTTACAGGTCGTGGGCATAGAACAGAGTAAATAAGATGATTTCCATAAAAAATAACTCAAGAGAAACTCGTTCTCATGAACTAAATTTTCAGAGACACTCATTTACGGGGTTAGAAGTAATTTTTTTGAGTCCGGACAGACCGTTACGGGGTTATCAAAGGCTACGATCCTTTTTCCAAAAACGGCCATTTTTGGTCGAAACTCATAGGCGGCGGTACACGTGGTTTGGCGTCCGGACCGACCCGGACCGACCGTGCCGGATTCCCATGAAATTTTTCGTGGTTTATATACATTGTAAATGAGATGGTTTCGATGAAAAACAACTCAAGAGAAACCCGTTCTTGTGCACAAAACATTCAGAGCAACTCAGTTGCGAGGTTAGAAGTAACGTACTTCGTGTAGTTTCTCGAAACCAACACAAATTACGTTATATTACATCATTTCTTAGTAAAATAGTGCTTCTTGTTCCTTGCGTCGATTTTTTAATTCGTGGGCCTAGAACGGAGCCTCGTAGCAAAGGCTACGATCCTTTTTGCAAAAACGACCATTTTTGGTCGAAACTCCTAGGCGTTGGTACACGTGGTTTGGCGTCCGGACCGACCGTGCCGGATTCGCATGAAATTTTTCGTTATTTATATACAATATAAATGAGATGGTTTCGATGAAAAATAACTCAACAGAAACCCGTTCTGGTGCACAAAACATGCAGAGGCACTTAGTTGCGAGGTTACAAGGAACGTACTTCGTGTAGTTTCTCGAAACCCACCCTAATTACGTTGTATTACATCATTTCTTAATAAAATAGGGTATGGTTTTTCCTTGCAACGATTTTACGGGTCGTGAGCCTAGAACGGAGCCTCGTTGCAAAGGCTACGATCCTTTTTGCAAAAACAGCCATTTTTGGTCGACAGTCATAGGCGGCGGGCGGTACATGTGGTTTGGCGTCCGGACCGACCGTGTCGGATTCCCATGAAATTTTTCGTGGTTCATCTACGATGTAAATAAAATGGTTTCCATAAAAAATAACTCAAGAGAAACCCGTTCTCATGCACTACATTTTCAGAGACACTCATTTACGGGGTTAGAAGGAACCGGCTTTGTGTAGTTCCTTGAAACCCATACAAATCATGTTGTATTACCACAAATCTTACTTAAATTGTATTTGTCTTATCCCTAGCGTCAATTTGGCTAGTCATGGGCCTAGAATAGAGTCTCGTAGCAAAGGCTAAGATCGTTTTTCCAAAAACGACCATTTTAGGTCGAACATCATAGGCAGCGGTACACAAGGGTTTGCCGTCCGGACCGACCGTGGCGGATTCCAATGAAATTTTTCGTGGTTTATATACAATGTAAATGATATGGTTTCGATGAAAAATAACTCAACAGAAACCCGTTCTCGTGCACAAAACTTTCAGAGCCACTCAGTTGCGAGGTTAGAAGGAACGTACTTCGTGTAGTTTCTCGAAACCAACACAAATTACGTTATATTACATCATTTCTTAGTAAAATAGTGCTTGGTTGTTCCTTGCGTCGATTTTACAGGTCGTGGGTTTAGAACGGAGCCTCGTAGCAAAGGCTACGATCCTTTTTGCAAAAACGACCATTTTCGGTCGAAACTTATAGGCGGCGGTACAGGTGATTTGGCGTCCGGACCGACCGTGCCGCATTCCCATGAAATTTTTCGTGGTTTATATACAATATAAATGAGATGGTTTCGATGAAAAATAACTCAACAGAAACCCGTTCTTGTGCACAAAACATTCAGAGCCACTCAGTTGCGAGGTTAGAAGGAACGTACTTTGTGTAGTTTCTCGAAACCCACACTAATTACGTTGTATTACATCATTTCTTAATAAAATAGGGTATGGTTGTTCCTTGCGTCGATTTTACGGGTCGTGAGCCTAGAACGGAGCCTCGTAGCAAAGGCTACGATCCTTTTTGCAAAAACAACCATTTTTGGTCGAAACTCATAGGCGGCGTTACACGTGGTTTGGCGTCCGGACCGACCGTGTCGGATTCCCATGAAATTTTCCGTGGTTCATCTATGATGTAAATAAAATGGTTTCCATAAAAAATAACTCAAGAGAAACCCGTTCTCATGCACTAAATTTTCAGAGACACTTATTTACGGGGTTAGAAGGAACCGGCTTTGTGTAGTTCCTTGAAACCTATTCAAATCATGTTGTATTACCACAATTCTTACTTAAATTGTATTTGTCTTATCCCTAGCGTCGATTTGGCTAGTCATGGGCCTAGAATAGAGTCTCGTAGCAAAGGCTAAGACCGTTTTTCCAAAAACGACCATTTTAGGTCGAAAATCATAGGCAGCGGTACACAGGGGTTTGCCGTCCGGACCGACCGTGGCGGATTCCCATGAAATTTTACGTGGTTTATATACAATATAAATGAGATGGTTTCGATGATAAATAACTCAACAGAAACCCGTTCTGGTGCACAAAACATTCAGAGCCACTCAGTTGCGAGGTTAGAAGGAACTTACTTTGTGTAGTTTCTCGAAACCCACACTAATTACGTTGTATTACATCATTTCTTAATAAAATAGGGTATGGTTGTTACTTGCGTCGATTTTACGGGTCGTGAGCCTAGAACGGAGCCTCGTAGCAAAGGCTACGATCCTTTTTGCAAAACCGCCATTTTTGGTCGAAACTCACAAGCGGCGGGCGGTACATGTGGTTTGGCGTCCGGACCGACCGTGTCGAATTCCCATGAAAATTTTCGTAGTTCATCTACGATGTAAATAAGATGGTTTCCATAAAAAATAACTCAAGAGAAACCCGTTCTCATGCACAAAATTTTCAGAGACACTCATTTACGGGGTTAGAAGGAACCGGCTTTGTGTAGTTCCTTGAAACCTATACAAATCATGTTGTATTACCACAATTCTTACTTAAATTGTATTTGTCTTGTCCCTAGCGTTGATTTGGTTGGTCATGGGCCTAGAACGGAGTCTCGTAGCAAAGGCTAAGATCGTTTTTCCAAAAACGACCATTTTTGGTCGAAAATCATAGGCGGTACACAGGGGTTTGCCGTCCGGACCGACCGTGGCGGATTCCAATGAAATTTTTCGTGGTTTATATACTATGTAAATGAGATGGTTTCGACGAAAAATAATTCAACAGAAACCCGGTCTCGTGCACAAAACTTTCAGAGCCACTCAGTTGCGAGGTTAGAAGGAACGTACTTCGTGTAGTTTCTCGAAACCCACACTAATTACGTTGTATTACATCATTTCTTAATAAAATAGGGTATGGTTGTTACTTGCGTCGATTTTACGGGTCGTGAGCCTAGAACGGAGCCTCGTAGCAAAGGCTACGATCCTTTTTGCAAAACAGCCATTTTTTGTCGAAACTCATAGGCGGCGGGCGATACATGTAGTTTGGCGTCCGGACCGACCGTGTCGGATTCCCATGAAATTTTTCGTGGTTCAGCTACGATGTAAATAAAATGGTTTCCATAAAAAATAACTCAAGAGAAACCCGTTCTCATGCACTAAATTTTCAGAGACACTCATTTACGGGGTTAGAAGGCGGCTTTGTGTAGTTCCTTGAAACCAATTCAAATAATGTTGTATTACCACAGTTCTTACTTAAATTGTATTTTTCTTGTCCCTAGCGTCGATTTGGCTGGTCATGGGCCTGGAACGGAGTCTCGTAGCAAAGGCTAAAATCGTTTTTCCAAAAACGACCATTTTTGGTCGAAAATGACAGGCAGCGGTACACAGGGGTTTGCCGTCCGGACCGACAGTTGAGGATTCCAATGAAATTTTTCGTGGTTTATATACAATGTAAATGAGATGGTTTCGATGAAAAATAACTCAACAGAAACCCGTTTTCGTGCACAAAAGTTTCAGAGCCACTCAGTTGCGAGGTTAGAAGGAACGTACTTCGTGTAGTTTCTCGAAACCAACACAAATTGCGTTATATTACATCATTACTTAGTTAAATAGTGCTTGGTTGTTCCTTGCGTCGGTTTTACAGGTTGTGGACCTAGAACGGAGCCTCGTAGCAAAGGCTACGATCCTTTTTGCAAAAACGACCATTTTCGGTCGAAACTAATAGGCGGCGGTACAAGTGATTTGGCGTCCGGACCGACCGTGCCGGATTCCCATGAAATTTTTCGTGGTTTATATACAATGTAAATGAGATGGTTTCGATGAAAAATAACTCAAGAGAAACCCGTTCATGTGCACAAAACATTCAGAGGCACTCAGTTGCGAGGTTAGAAGGAACGTACTTTGTGTAGTTTCTCGAAACCCACACAAATTACGTTGTATTACATCATTTCTTAATAAAATAGGGTATGGTTGTTCCTTGCGTCGGTTTTACAGGTCGTGGGTCTAGAACGGAGCCTCGTAGCAAAGGCTACGATCCTTTTTGCAAAAACGACCATTTTCGGTCGAAACTCATAGTCGGCGGTACTGGTGATTTGGCGTCCGGACCTACCGTGCCGGATTCCCATGAAATTTTTCGTGGTTTATATACAATATAAATGAGATGGTTTCGATGAAAAATAACTCAACAGAAACCCGTTCTTGTGCACAAAACATTCAGAGCCACTCAGTTGCGAGGTTAGAAGGAACGTACTTTGGGTAGTTTCTCGAAACCCACACAAATTACGTTGTATTACATCATTTCTTAATAAAATAGGGTATGGATGTTCCTTGCGTCGATTTTACGGGTCGTGAGCCTAGAACGGAGCCTCGTAGCAAAGGCTACGATCCTTTTTGCAAAAACAACCATTTTTGGTCGAAACTCATAGGCGGCGGGCGATACATGTAGTTTGGCGTCCGGACCGACCGTGTCGGATTCCCATCAAATTTTTCGTGGTTCATCTACGACGTAAATAAAATGGTTTCCATAGAAAATAACTCAAGAGAAACCCGTTCTCATGCACTAAATTTTCAGAGACACTTATTTACGAGGTTAGAAGGAACCTGCTTTGTGTAGTTCCTTGAAACCCATACAAATCATTTTGTATTACCACAATTCTTACTTAAATAGTATTTGTCTTGTCCCTAGCGTCGATTTGGCTGGTCATGGGCCTAGAACGGAGTCTCGTAGCAAAGGCTACGATAGTTTTTTCCAAAAACGACCATATTTGGTCGAAAGTCATAGGCAGCGGTACACGGGGGTTTGCCGTCCGGACCGACCGTGGCGGTTTCCCATGAAATTTTTCGTGGTTTATATACAATGTAAATGAGATGGTTTCGATGAAAAATAACTCAACAGAAACCCGTTCTCGTGCACAAAACTTTCAGAGCCACTCAGTTGCGAGGTTAGAAGGAACGTACTTCGTGTAGTTTCTCGAAACCAACACAAATTACGTTATATTACATCATTTGTTAGTAAAATAGTGCTTGGTTGTTCCTTGCTTCGATTCTACAGGTCGTGGGCCTAGAACGGAGCCTCGTAGCAAAGACTACGATCCTTTTTGCAAAAACGACCATTTTTGGTCGAAACTCATAGGCGGCGGTACACGTGGTTTGGCGTCCGGACCGACCGTGCCGGATTCCCATGAAATTTTTCGTGGTTTATATACAATGTAAATGAGATGGTTTCGATGAAAAATAACTCAAGAGAAACCCGTTCTTGTGCACCAAACATTCAGAGCCACTCAGTTGCGAGGTTAGAAGGAACGTACTTTGTGTAGTTTCTCGAAACCCACACAAATTACGTTGTATTACATCATTTCTTAATAAAATAGGGTATGGTTGTTCCTTGCGTCGATTTTACGGGTCGTGAGCCTAGAACGGAGCCTCGTAGCAAAGGCTACGATCCTTTTTGCAAAACCGCCATTTTTGGTCGAAACTCATAAGCGGCGGGCGGTACATGTGGTTTGGCGTCCGGACTGACCGTGTCGAATTCCCATGAAATTTTTCGTGGTTCATCTACGATGTAAATAAGATGGTTTCCATAAAAAATAACTCAAGAGAAACCCGTTCTCATGCCACTAAATTTTCAAAGACACTCATTTACGGGGTTAGAAGGAACCGACTTTGTGTAGTTCCATGAAACCCATACAAATCATGTTGTATTACCACAATTCTTACTTAAATTGTATTTGTCTTGTCCCTAGCATCGATTTGGCTGGTCATGGGCCTAGAACATAGTCTCGTAGCAAAGGCTACGATCGTTTTTCCAAAAACGACCCTTTTTGGTCGAAAATCATAGGTAGCGGTACACGGGGGTTTGCGGTCCGGATCGACCGTGGCGAATTCCCAAGAAATTTTTCATGGTTTATATACAATGTAGATGAGATGGTTTCGATGAAAAATAACTCAACAGAAACTTGTTCTCGTGCACAAAACTTTCAGAGCCACTCAGTTGCGAGGTTAGAAGGAACATACTTCGTGTAGTTTCTCGAAACCAACACAAATTGGGTTATATTACATCATTTCTTAGTTAAATAGTGCTTGGTTGTTCCTTGCGTCGGTTTTACAGGTCGTGGGTCTAGAACGGAGCCTCGTAGCAAAGGCTACGATCCTTTTTGCAAAAACGACCATTTTCGGTCGAAACTCATAGTCGGCGGTACTGGTGATTTGGCGTCCGGACCTACCGTGCCGGATTCCCATGAAATTTTTCGTGGTTTATATACAATATAAATGAGATGGTTTCGATGAAAATAACTCAACAGAAACCCGTTCTTGTGCACAAAACATTCAGAGCCACTCAGTTGCGAGGTTAGAAGGAACGTACTTTGTGTAGTTTCTCGAAACCCACACTAATTACGTTGTATTACATCATTTCTTAATAAAATAGGGTATGGTTGTTACTTGCGTCGATTTTACGGGTCGTGAGCCTAGAACGGAGCCTCGTAGCAAAGGCTACGATCCTTTTTGCAAAACAGCCATTTTTGGTCGAAACTCATAGGCGGCGGGCGATACATGTAGTTTGGCGTCCGGACCGACCGTGTCGGATTCCCATGAAATTTTTCGTGGTTCATCTACGATGTAAATAAAATGGTTTCCATAAAAAATAACTCAAGAGAAACCCGTTCTCATGCACTAAATTTTCAGAGACACTTATTTACGGGGTTAGAAGGAACCGACTTTGTGTAGTTCCTTGAAACCTATTCAAATCATGTTGTATTACCACAATTCTTACTTAAATTGTATTTGTCTTATCCCTAGCGTCGATTTGGCTAGTCATGGGCCTAGAATAGAGTCTCGTAGCAAAGGCTAAGACCGTTTTTCCAAAAACGACCATTTTAGGTCGAAAATCATAGGCAAGCGGTACACAGGGGTTTGCCGTCCGGACCGACCGTGGCGGATTCCAATGAAATTTTTCGTGGTTTATATACAATGTAAATGATATGGTTTCGATGAAAAATAACTCAACAGAAACCCGTTTTCGTGCACAAAAGTTTCAGAGCCACTCAGTTGCGAGGTTAGAAGGAACGTACTTCGTGTAGTTTCTCGAAACCAACACAAATTGCGTTATATTACATCATTTCTTAGTTAAATAGTGCTTGGTTGTTCCTTGCGTCGGTTTTACAGGTCGTGGGTCTAGAACGGAGCCTCGTAGCATAGGCTACGATCCTTTTCGCAAAAACGACCATTTTCGGTCGAAACTCATAGGCGGCGGTACAGGTGATTTGGCGTCCGGACCGACCGTGCCGGATTCCCATGAAATTTTTCGTGGTTTATATACATTATAAATGAGATGGTTTCGATGAAAAATAACTCAACAGAAACCCGTTCTGGTGCACAAAACTTTCAGAGCCACTCAGTTGCGAGATTAGAAGGAACGTACTTTGTGTAGTTTCTCGAAACGCACACTAATTACGTTGTATTACATCATTTCCTAATAAAATACGGTATGGTTGTTACTTGCGTCGATTTTACGGGTCGTGAGCCTAGAACGGAGCCTCGTAGCAAAGGCTACGATCCTTTTTGCAAAACCGCCATTTTTGGTCGAAACTCATAAGCGGCGGGCGGTACATGTGGTTTGGCGTCCGGACCGACCGTGTCGGATTCCCATGAAATTTTCCGTGGTTCATCTATGATGTAAATAAAATGGTTTCCATAAAAAATAACTCAAGAGAAACCCGTTCTCATGCACAAAATTTTCAGAGACACTCATTTACGGGGTTAGAAGGAACCGGCTTTGTGTAGTTCCTTGAAACCTATTCAAATCATGTTGTATTACCACAATTCTTACTTAAATTGTATTTGTCTTATCCCTAGCGTCGATTTGGCTAGTCATGGGCCTAGAACGGAGTCTCGTAGCAAAGGCTAAGATCGTTTTTCCAAAAACGACCATTTTTGGTCGAAAATCATAGGCGGTACACAGGGGTTTGCCGTCCGGATCGACCGTTGCGGATTCCAATGAAATTTTTCGTGGTTTATATACTATGTAAATGAGATGGTTTCGATGAAAAATAATTCAACAGAAACCCGTTCTCGTGCACAAAACTTTCAGAGCCACTCAGTTGCGAGGTTAGAAGGAACGTACTTCGTGTAGTTTCTTGAAACCCACACTAATTGCGTTATATTACATCATTTCTTAGTTAAATAGTGCTTGGTTGTTCCTTGCGTCGGTTTTAAAGGTCGTGGGTCTAGAACGGAGCCTCGTAGCAAAGGCTACGATCCTTTTTGCAAAACAGCCATTTTTTGTCGAAACTCATAGGCGGCGGGCGATACATGTAATTTGGCGTCCGGACCGACCGTGTCAGATTCCCATTAAATTTTTCGTGGTTCATCTACGATGTAAATAAAATGGTTTCCATAAAAAATAACTCAAGAGAAACCCGTTCTCATGCACTAAATTTTCAGAGACACTCATTTACGGGGTTAGAAGGAACAAGCTTTGTGTAGTTCCTTGAAACCTATTCAAATAATGTTGTATTACCACAGTTCTTACTTAAATTGTATTTTTCTTGTCCCTAGCGTCGATTTGGCTGGTCATGGGCCTAGAACGGAGTCTCGTAGCAAAGGCTAAAATCGTTTTTCCAAAAACGACCATTTTTGGTCGAAAATGACAGGCAGCGGTACACAGGGGTTTGCCGTCCGGACCGACCGTGGAGGATTCCAATGAAATTTTTCGTGGTTTATATACAATGTAAATGAGATGGTTTCGATGAAAAATAACTCAACAGAAACCCGTTTTCGTACACAAAAGTTTCAGAGCCACTCAGTTGCGAGGTTAGAAGGAACGTACTTCGTGTAGTTTCTCGAAACCAACACAAATTGCGTTATATTACATCATTTCTTAGTTAATTAGTGCTTCGTTGTTCCTTGCTTCGGTTTTACAGGTCGTGGGTCTAGAATAGAGCCTCGTAGCATAGGCTACGATCCTTTTCGCAAAAACGACCATTTTCGGTCGAAACTCATGGGCGGCGGTACAGGTGATTTGGCGTCCGGACCGACCGTGCCGGATTCGCATGAAATTTTTCGTGGTTTATATACAATATAAATGAGATGGTTTCGATGAAAAATAACTCAACAGAAACCCGTTCTGGTGCACAAAACATTCAGAGCCACTCAGTTGCGAGGTTAGAAGGAACGTACTTTGTGTAGTTTCTCGAAACCCACACTAATTACGTTGTATTACATCATTTCTTAATAAAATATGGTATGGTTGTTACTTGCGTCGATTTTACGGGTCGTGAGCCTAGAACGGAGCCTCGTAGCAAAGGCTACGATCCTTTTTGCAAAACCGCCATTTTTGGTCGAAACTCATAAGCGGCGGGCGGTACATGTGGTTTGGCGTCCGGACCGACCGTGTCGAATTCCCATGAAATTTTTCGTAGTTCATCTACGATGTAAATAAGATGGTTTCCATAAAAAATAACTCAAGAGAATCCCGTTCTCATGCACAAAATTTTCAGAGACACTCATTTACGGGGTTAGAAGGAACCGGCTTTGTGTAGTTCCTTGAAACCTATTCAAATCATGTTGTATTACCACAGTTCTCACTTAAATTATATTTGTCTTATCCCTAGCGTCGATTTGGCTAGTCATAGGCCTAGAACGGAGTCTTGTAGCAAAGGCTAAGATCGTTTTTCCAAAAACGACCATTTTTGGTCGAAAATCATAGGCGGTACACAGGGGTTTGCTGTCCGGACCGACCGTTGCGGATTCCAATGAAATTTTTCGTGGTTTATATACTATGTAAATGAGATGGTTTCGATGAAAAATAATTCAACAGAAACCCGTTCTCGTGCACAAAACTTTCAGAGCCACTCAGTTGCGAGGTTAGAAGGAACGTACTTCGTGTAGTTTCTCGAAACCCACACTAATTGCGTTATATTACATCATTTCTTAGTTAAATTGTGCTTGGTTGTTCCTTGCGTCGGTTTTACAGGTCGTGGGTCTAGAACGGAGCCTCGTAGCAAAGGCTACGATCCTTTTTGCAAAACAGCCATTTTTTGTCGAAACTCATAGGCGGCGGGCGATATATGTAGTTTGGCGTCCGGACCGACCGTGTCAGATTCCCATGAAATTTTTCGTGGTTCATCTACGATGTAAATAAAATGGTTTCCATAAAAAATAACTCAAGAGAAACCCGTTCTCATGCACTAAATTTTCAGAGACACTCATTTACGGGGTTAGAAGGAACAAGCTTTGTGTAGTTCCTTGAAACCTATTCAAATAATGTTGTATTACCACAGTTCTTACTTAAATTGTATTTTTCTTGTCCCTAGCGTCGATTTGGCTGGTCATGGGCCTAGAACGGAGTCTCGTAGCAAAGGCTAAAATCGTTTTTCCAAAAACGACCATTTTTGGTCGAAAATGACAGGCAGCGGTACACAGGGGTTTGCCGTCCGGACCGACCGTGGAGGATTCCAATGAAATTTTTCGTGGTTTATATACAATGTAAATGAGATGGTTTCGATGAAAAATAACTCAACAGAAACCCGTTTTCGTACACAAAAGTTTCAGAGCCACTCAGTTGCGAGGTTAGAAGGAACGTACTTCGTGTAGTTTCTCGAAACCAACACAAATTGCGTTATATTACATCATTTCTTAGTTAAATAGTGCTTCGTTGTTCCTTGCGTCGGTTTTACAGGTCGTGGGTCTAGAAAGGAGCCTCGTAGCATAGGCTACGATCCTTTTCGCAAAAACGACCATTTTCGGTCGAAACTCATGGGCGGCGGTACAGGTGATTTGGCGTCCGGACCGACCGTGCCGGATTCGCATGAAATTTTTCGTGGTTTATATACAATATAAATGAGATGGTTTCGATGAAAAATAACTCAACAGAAACCCGTTCTGGTGCACAAAACATTCAGAGCCACTCAGTTGCGAGGTTAGAAGGAACGTACTTTGTGTAGTTTCTCGAAACCCACACTAATTACGTTGTATTACATCATTTCTTAATAAAATATGGTATGGTTGTTACTTGCGTCGATTTTACGGGTCGTGAGCCTAGAACGGAGCCTCGTAGCAAAGGCTACGATCCTTTTTGCAAAACCGCCATTTTTGGTCGAAACTCATAAGCGGCGGGCGGTACATGTGGTTTGGCGTCCGGACCGACCGTGTCGAATTCCCATGAAATTTTTCGTAGTTCATCTACGATGTAAATAAGATGGTTTCCATAAAAAATAACTCAAGAGAAACCCGTTCTCATGCACAAAATTTTCAGAGACACTCATTTACGGGGTTAGAAGGAACCGGCTTTGTGTAGTTCCTTGAAACCTATACAAATCATGTTGTATTACCACAATTCTTACTTAAATTGTATTTGTCTTGTCCCTAGCGTCGATTTGGCTAGTCATGGGCCTAGAACGGAGTCTCGTAGCAAAGGCTAAGATCGTTTTTCCAAAAAAGACCATTTTTGGTCGAAAATCATAGGCGGTACACAGGGGTTTGCTGTCCGGACCGACCGTGGCGGATTCCAATGAAATTTTTCGTGGTTTATATACTATGTAAATGAGATGGTTTCGATGAAAAATAATTCAACAGAAACCCGTTCTCGTGCACAAAACTTTCAGAGCCACTCAGTTGCGAGGTTAGAAGAACGTACTTCGTGTAGTTTCTCGAAACCCACACTAATTACGTTGTATTACATCATTTCTTAATAAAATAGGGTATGGTTGTTACTTGCGTCGATTTTACGGGTCGTGAGCCTAGAACGGAGCCTCGTAGCAAAGGCTACGATCCTTTTTGCAAAACAGCCATTTTTTGTCGAAACTCATAGGCGGCGGGCGATACATGTAGTTTGGCGTCCGGACCGACCGTGTCGGATTCCCATGAAATTTTTCGTGGTTCATCTACGATGTAAATAAAATGGTTTCCATAAAAAATAACTCAAGAGAAACCCGTTCTCATGCACTAAATTTTCAGAGACACTCATTTACGGGGTTAGAAGGAACAAGCTTTGTGTAGTTCCTTGAAACCTATTCAAATAATGTTGTATTACCACAGTTCTTACTTAAATTGTATTTTTCTTGTCCCTATCGTCGATTTGGCTGGTCATGGGCCTAGAACGGAGTCTCGTAGCAAAGGCTAAAATCGTTTTTCCAAAAACGACCATTTTTGGTCGAAAATGACAGGCAGCGGTACACAGGGGTTTGCCGTCCGGACCGACCGTGGAGGATTCCAATGAAATTTTTCGTGGTTTATATACAATGTAAATGAGATGGTTTCGATGAAGAATAATTCAACAGAAACCCGTTTTCGTGCACAAAAGTTTCAGAGCCACTCAGTTGCGAGGTTAGAAGGAACATACTTCGTGTAGTTTCTCGAAACCAACACAAATTGCGTTATATTACATCATTACTTAGTTAAATAGTGTTTGGTTGTTCCTTGCGTCGGTTTTACAGGTCGTGGGCCTAGAACGGAGGCTCGTAGCAAAGGCTACGATCCTTTTTGCAAAAACGACCATTTTCGGTCGAAACTCATAGGCGGCGGTACAAGTGATTTGGCGTCCGGACCGACCGTGCCGGATTCCCATGAAATTTTTCGTGGTTTATATACAATGTAAATGAGATGGTTTCGATGAAAAATAACTCAAGAGAAACCCGTTCTTGTGCACAAAACATTCAGAGCCACTCAGTTGCGAGGTTAGAAGGAACGTACTTTGTGTAGTTTCTCGAAACCCACACAAATTACGTTGTATTACATCATTTCTTAATAAAATAGGGTATGGTTATTCCTTGCGTCGATTTTACGGGTCGTGAGCCTAGAACGGAGCCTCGTAGCAAAGGCTACGATCCTTTTTGCAAAAACGGCCATTTTTGGTCGAAATTTATAGGCGGCGGTACACGTGGTTTGGAGTCCGGACCGACCGTGTCGGATTCCCATGAAATTTTTCGTGGTTCATCTACGATGTAAATAAGATGGTTTCCATAAAAAATAACACAAGAGAAACCCGTTCTCATGCCACTAAATTTTCAGAGACACTCATTTACGGGGTTAGAAGGAACCGGCTTTGTGTAGTTCCATGAAACCCATAGAAATCATGTTGTATTACCACAATTCTTACTTAAATTGCATTTTTCTTGTCCCTAGCGTCGATTTGGCTGGTCATGGGCCTAGAACGTAGTCTCGTAGCAAAGGCTACGATCGTTTTTCCAAAAACGACCCTTTTTGGTCGAAAATCATAGGCAGCGGTACACGGGGGTTTGCGGTCCGGACCGACTGTGGCGAATTCCCAAGAAATTTTTCATGGTTTATATACAATGTAGATGAGATGGTTTCGATGAAAAATAACTCAACAGAAACTTGTTCTCGTGCACAAAACTTTCAGAGCCACTCAGTTGCGAGGTTAGAAGGAACGTACTTCGTGTAGTTTCTCGAAACCAACACAAATTACGTTATATTACATCATTTCTTAGTAAAATAGTGCTTGGTTGTTCCTTACGTCGATTTTACAGGTCGTCGGCCAAAAACGGAGTCTCGTAGCAAAGGCTACGATCCTTTTTGCAAAAACGGTCATTTTTGGCCGAAACTCATAGGCGACGGCGGTACATGTGGTTTGGCGTCTGGAGCGACCGTGCCGGATTTCCATGAAATTTTTCGTGGTTTATATACAATTTAAATGAGATGGTTTCGATGAAAAATAACTCAACAGAAACCCGTTCTCGTGCATAAAACTTTCAGAGCCAATCAGTTGCGAGGTTAGAAGGAACGTACTTCGTGTAGTTTCTCGAAACCAACATAAATTACGTTATATTACATCATTTCTTAGTAAAATAGTGATTGGTTGTTCCTTGCGTTCATTTTACAGGTCGTAGGCCTTGAACGGAGCCTCGTAGCAAAGGCTACGATCCTTTTTGCAAAAACGACCATTTTCGGTCGAAACTCTTAGGCGGCGGTACACGTGGTTTGGCGTCCGGACCGACCGTGCCGGATTCCCACGAAATTTTTCGTGGTTTATATACAATGTAAATGAGATGGTTTCGATGAAAAATAACTCAAGAGAAACCCGTTCTTGTGCACCAAACATTCAGAGCCACTCAGTTGCGAGGTTAGAAGGAACGTACTTTGTGTAGTTTCTCGAAACCCACACAAATTACGTTGTATTACATCATTTCTTAATAAAATAGGGTATGGTTGTTCCTTGCGTCGATTTTACGGGTCGTGAGCCTAGAACGGAGCCTCGTAGCAAAGACTACGATCCTTTTTGCAAAAACGGCCATTTTTGGTCGAAATTTATAGGCGGCGGTACACGTGGTTTGGAGTCCGGACCGACCGTGTCGGATTCCCATGAAATTTTTCGTGGTTCATCTACGATGTAAATTAGATGGTTTCCATAAAAAATAACTCAAGAGAAACCCGTTCTCATGCCACTAAATTTTCAGAGACACTCATTTACGGGGTTAGAAGGAACCGGCTTTGTGTAGTTCCATGAAACCCATACAAATCATGTTGTATTACCACAATTCTTACTTAAATTGCATTTTTCTTGTCCCTAGCTTCGATTTGGCTGGTCATGGGCCTAGAACGTAGTCTCGTAGCAAAGGCTACGATCGTTTTTCCAAAAACGACCCTTTTTGGTCGAAAATCATAGGCAGCGGTACACGGGGGTTTGCGGTCCGGACCGACTGTGGCGAATTCCCAAGAAATTTTTCATGGTTTATATACAATGTAGATGAGATGGTTTCGATGAAAAATAACTCAACAGAAACTTGTTCTCGTGCACAAAACTTTCAGAGCCACTCAGTTGCGAGGTTAGAAGGAACGTACTTCGTGTAGTTTCTCGAAACCAACACAAATTACGTTATATTACATCATTTCTTAGTAAAATAGTGCTTGGTTGTTCCTTACGTCGATTTTACAGGTCGTCGGCCAAAAACGGAGTCTCGTAGCAAAGGCTACGATCCTTTTTGCAAAAACGGTCATTTTTGGCCGAAACTCATAGGCGACGGCGGTACATGTGGTTTGGCGTCTGGAGCGACCGTGCCGGATTTCCATGAAATTTTTCGTGGTTTATATACAATTTAAATGAGATGGTTTCGATGAAAAATAACTCAACAGAAACCCGTTCTCGTGCATAAAACTTTCAGAGCCAATCAGTTGCGAGGTTAGAAGGAACGTACTTCGTGTAGTTTCTCGAAACCAACATAAATTACGTTATATTACATCATTTCTTAGTAAAATAGTGATTGGTTGTTCCTTGCGTTCATTTTACAGGTCGTAGGCCTTGAACGGAGCCTCGTAGCAAAGGCTACGATCCTTTTTGCAAAAACGACCATTTTCGGTCGAAACTCTTAGGCGGCGGTACAAGTGATTTGGCGTCCGGACCGACCGTGCCGGATTCCCATGAAATTTTTCGTGGTTTATATACAATGTAAATGAGATGGTTTCGATGAAAAATAACTCAAGAGAAACCCGTTCTTGTGCACAAAACATTCAGAGCCACTCAGTTGCGAGGTTAGAACGTACTTTGTGTCGTTTCTCGAAACCCACACAAATTACGTTGTATTACATCATTTCTTAATAAAATAGGGTATGGTTGTTCCTTGCGTCGATTTTACGGGTCGTGAGCCTAGAACGGAGCCTCGTAGCAAAGACTACGATCCTTTTTGCAAAAACGGCCATTTTTGGTCGAAATTTATAGGCGGCGGTACACGTGGTTTGGAGTCCGGACCGACCGTGTCGGATTCCCATGACATTTTTCGTGGTTCATCTACGATGTAAATTAGATGGTTTCCATAAAAAATAACTCAAGAGAAACCCGTTCTCATGCCACTAAATTTTCAGAGACACTCATTTACGGGGTTAGAAGGAACCGGCTTTGTGTAGTTCCATGAAACCCATACAAATCATGTTGTATTACCACAATTCTTACTTAAATTGTATTTGTCTTGTCCCTAATCGATTTGGCTGGTCATGGGCCTAGAACTTAGTCTCGTAGCAAAGGCTACGATCGTTTTTCCACAAACGACCCTTTTTGGTCGAAAATCATAGGCAGCGGTACACGGGGGTTTGCGGTCCGGACCGACTGTGGCGAATTCCCAAGAAATTTTTCATGGTTTATATACAATGTAGATGAGATGGTTTCGTTGAAAAATAACTCAACAGAAACTTGTTCTCGTGCACAAAACTTTCAGAGCCACTGAGTTGCGAGGTTAGAAGGAACGTACTTCGTGTAGTTTCTCGAAACCAACACAAATTACGTTATATTACATCATTTCTTAGTAAAATAGTGCTTGGTTGTTCCTTACGTCGATTTTACAGGTCGTCGGCCAAGAACGGAGTCTCGTAGCAAAGGCTACGATCCTTTTTGCAAAAACGGTCATTTTTGGTCGAAACTCATAGGCGACGGCGGTACATGTGGTTTGGCGTCTGGAGCGACCGTGCCGGATTTCCATGAAATTTTTCGTGGTTTATATACAATTTAAATGAGATGGTTTCGATGAAAAATAACTCAACAGAAACTCGTTCTCGTGCACAAAACTTTTAGAGCCACTCAGTTGCGAGGTTAGAAGGAACGTACTTCGTGTAGTTTCTCGAAACCAACACAAATTACGTTATATTACATCATTTCTTAGTAAAATAGTGATTGGTTGTTCCTTGCGTTGATTTTACAAGTCGTGGGCCTTGAACGGAGCCACGTAGCAAAGGCTACGATCTTTTTTTTAAAAACGGCCATTTTTTGTCGAAACTCATAGGCGGTACACGTGGTTTGGCGTCCGGACCGACCGTGCCGAATTCCCAATGAAATTTTTCGTGGGTTATATACAATGTAAATGAGATGGTTTCGATGAAAAATAACTCAACAAAAACCCGTTCTCGTGCACAAAACTTTCAGAGCCACTAAGTTGCGAGGTTAGAAGAAACGTACTTCGTGTAGTTTCTCGAAACCAACACAAATTGCGTTATATTACATCATTTCTTAGTTAAATAGTGCTTGGTTGTTCCTTGCGTCGATTTTATAGGTCGTCGGCCAAGAAAAGAGTCTCGTAGCAAAGGCTACGATCCTTTTTGCAAAAACGATCATTTTTGGTCGAAACTCATAGGCAACGGCGGTACATGTGGTTTGGCGTCTGTAGCGACCGTGCCGGATTTCCATGAAATTTTTCGTGGTTTATATAGAATTTAAATGAGATGGTTTCGATGAAAAATAACTCAACAGAAACCCGTTCTCGTGCACAAAACTTTCAGAGCCACTCAGTTGCGAGGTTAGAAGGAACGTACTTCGTGTAGTTTCTCGAAACCAACATAAATTACGTTATATTACATCATTTCTTAGTAAAATAGTGATTGGTTGTTCCTTGCGTTCATTTTACAGGTCGTGGGCCTTGAACGGAGCCTTGTAGCAAAGGCTACGATCCTTTTTGCAAAAACGACCATTTTCGGTCGAAACTCTTAGGCGGCGGTACAAGTGATTTGGCGTCCGGACCGACCGTGCCGGATTCCCATGAAATTTTTCGTGGTTTATATACAATGTAAATGAGATGGTTTCGATGAAAAATAACTCAAGAGAAACCCGTTCTTGTGCACAAAACATTCAGAGCCACTCAGTTGCGAGGTTAGAACGTACTTTGTGTAGTTTCTCGAAACCCACACAAATTACGTTGTATTACATCATTTCTTAATAAAATAGGGTATGGTTGTTCCTTGCGTCTATTTTACGGGTCGTGAGCCTAGAACGGAGCCTCGTAGCAAAGACTACGATCCTATTTGCAAAAACGGCCATTTTTGGTCGAAATTTATAGGCGGCGGTACACGTGGTTTGGAGTCCGGACCGACCGTGTCGGATTCCCATGACATTTTTCGTGGTTCATCTACGATGTAAATTAGATGGTTTCCACAAAAAATAACTCAAGAGAAACCCGTTCTCATGCCACTAAATTTTCAGAGACACTCATTTACGGGGTTAGAAGGAACCGGCTTTCTGTAGTTCCATGAAACCCATACAAATCATGTTGTATTACCACAATTCTTACTTAAATTGTATTTGTCTTGTCCCTAATCGATTTGGCTGGTCATGGGCCTAGAACGTAGTCTCGTAGCAAAGGCTACGATCGTTTTTCCACAAACGACCCTTTTTGGTCGAAAATCATAGGCAGCGGTACACGGAGGTTTGCGGTCCGGACCGACTGTGGCGAATTCCCAAGAAATTTTTCATGGTTTATATACAATGTAGATGAGATGGTTTCGATGAAAAATACCTCAACAGAAACTTGTTCTCGTGCACAAAACTTTCAGAGCCACTCAGTTGCGAGGTTAGAAGGAACGTACTTCGTGTAGTTTCTCGAAACCAACACAAATTACGTTATATTACATCATTTCTTAGTAAAATAGTGCTTGGTTGTTCCTTACGTCGATTTTACAGGTCGTCGGCCAAGAACGGAGTCTCGTAGCAAAGGCTACGATCCTTTTTGCAAAAACGGTCATTTTTGGTCGAAACTCATAGGCGACGGCGGTACATGTGGTTTGGCGTCTGGAGCGACCGTGCCGGATTTCCATGAAATTTTTCGTGGTTTATATACAATTTAAATGAGATGGTTTCGATGAAAAATAACTCAACAGAAACTCGTTGTCGTGCACAAAACTTTCAGAGCCACTCAGTTGCGAGGTTAGAAGGAACGTACTTCGTGTAGTTTCTCGAAACCAACACAAATTACGTTATATTACATCATTTCTTAGTAAAATAGTGCTTGGTTGTTCCTTACGTCGATTTTACAGGTCGTCGGCCAAAAACGGAGTCTCGTAGCAAAGGCTACGATCCTTTTTGCAAAAACGGTCATTTTTGGCCGAAACTCATAGGCGACGGCGGTACATGTGGTTTGGCGTCTGGAGCGACCGTGCCGGATTTCCATGAAATTTTTCGTGGTTTATATACAATTTAAATGAGATGGTTTCGATGAAAAATAACTCAACAGAAACCCGTTCTCGTGCATAAAACTTTCAGAGCCAATCAGTTGCGAGGTTAGAAGGAACGTACTTCGTGTAGTTTCTCGAAACCGACATAAATTACGTTATATTACATCATTTCTTAGTAAAATAGTGATTGGTTGTTCCTTGCGTTCATTTTACAGGTCGTAGGCCTTGAACGGAGCCTCGTAGCAAAGGCTACGATCCTTTTTGCAAAAACGACCATTTTCGGTCGAAACTCTTAGGCGGCGGCGGTACACGTGGTTTGGCGTCTAGACCGACCGTCCCGGATTCCCATGAAATTTTTTGTGGTTCATCTACAAAGTAAATGAGATGGTTCCATGAAAAAATAACTCAAGAGAAACCCGTTCTCGTGCACTAAATTTTCAGAGACACTCATTTGCGAGTTTAGAAGGAACGTGCTTTGTGTTGTTCCGTGAAAGCCATACAAATCATGTTGTATTACCACAATTTTTACTGGAATTGTATTTATCTTGTCCCTAGCGTCGATTTGACTGGTCATGTGCCTAGAACGGAGTCCCATAGAAAAGGATACGTTCTTTTTTGCTAAAACGGCCGTTTTTGGTCGAAAATCATAGGCAGCAGTACACGGGGGTTTGCCGTCCGGACCAACCTTGCCGGACTTACATGCAATTTTTCGTCGTATATATACAATGTAAATGAGATGGTTTCGATGAAAATTAAGTCAACAAAAACCCGTTCTCGTGCACAAAACTTTCAGAGCCACTCAGTTGCGAGGTTAGAAGGAACGTACTTCGTGTAGTTTCTCGAAACCTACACAAATTACGTTGTATTACATCATTTCTTAGTAAAATAATTCTTGGTTGTTCCTTGCATCGATTTTGCAGGTCGTGGGCCTAGAACGGAGCCTCGTAGCAAAGGCTACGATCCTTTTTGCAAAAATGCGCTTTTTGGTCGAAACTCATAGGCCGCGGTACACGTGGTTTGGCGTCCGGACCGACCGTACCGGATTCCTGTGAAATTTCTCGTGGTTCATCTACGATGTAAATGAGACGGTTCGATGAAAAATAAGTCAACAGAAACCCGTTCTCGTGCACAAAACCTTCAGAGCCACTCAGTTGCGAGGTTAAAAGGAACGTACTTCGTGTAGTTTCTCGAAACCCGTACAAATTGCGTTGTATTACATCATTTCTTAGTAAAATAGTTCTTGGTTGTTCCTTGTGTCGATTTTACAGGTCATGGGCCTAGAACGGAGCCTCATTGCAAAGACTACGATCCTTTTAGAAAAAACGGTCATTTTTGGTCGAAACTCATAGGCGACGGTACACGTGGTTTGGCGTCTGGACCGACCGTGCCGGATTCCCATGAAATTTCTCGTGGTTCATCTACGATGTAAATGAGATGGTTTCCATGAAAAATAACTCAACGGAAACCCGTTCTCGTGCACAAAACATTCAAAGCCACTCAGTTGCGAGGTTAGAAGGAACGTACTTCGTGTAGTTTCTCGAAACCCACACAAATTACGTTGTATTACATTATTTCTTAGAGACACTCAGTTGCGAGGTTGAAAGGAACGTACTTCGTGTAGTTTCTCGAAACCCACACAAATTACGTTGTATTACATCATTTCTTAGTATAACAGTGCTTGGTTGTTCCTTGCATCGATTTTACAGGTCGTGGGCCTAAAACGGAGCTTCGTAGCAAAGGCTATGATCCTTGTTGCAAAAACGGCCATTTTTTGTCGAAACTCATAGGAGGCGGCGGTACACGTGGTTTGGCGTCTGGACCGACCGTGCCGGATTCCCATGAAATTTCTTGTGGTTCATCTACAAAGTAAATGAGATGGTTTCCATGAAAAAATAACTCAAGAGAAACCCGTTCTCGTGCACTAAATTTTCAGAGACACTCATTTGCGAGTTTAGAAGGAACGTGCTTTGTGTTGTTCCGTGAAAGCCATACAAATCATGTTGTATTACCATAATTTTTACTGGAATTGTATTTATCTTGTCCCTAGTGTCGATTTGACTGGTCATGTGCCTAGAACGGAGTCCCATAGAAAAGGCTACGTTTTTTTTTTGCTAAAACGGCCATTTTTGGTCGAAAATCATAGGCAGCAGTACACGGGGGTTTGCCGTCCGGACCAACCTTGCCGGACTTACATGAAATTTTTCGTGGTATATATATATACAATGTAAATGAGATGGTTTCGATGAAAATTAAGTCAACGGAAACCCGTTCTCGTGCACAAAACTTTCAGAGCCACTCAGTTGCGAGGTTAGAAGGAACGTACTTCGTGTAGTTTCTCGAAACCCACACAAATTATGTTGTATTACATCATTTCTTAGTAAAATAATTCTTGGTTGTTCCTTGCGTCGATTTTACAGGTCGTGGGCCTAGAACGGGGCCTCGTAGCACAGGCTACGATCCTTTTTGCAAAAATGCCCTTTTTGGTCGAAACTCATAGGCGGCGGTACACGTGGTTTGGCGTCCGGACCGACCATACCGGATTCCTGTGAAATTTCTCGTGGTTCATCTACGATGTAAATGAGATGGTTTCGATGAAAAATAAGTCAACAGAAACCCGTTCTCGTGCACAAAACCTTCAGAGCCACTCAGTTGCGAGGTTAAAAGGAACGTACTTCGTGTAGTTTCTCGAAACCCATACAAATTACGTTGTATTACATCATTTCTTAGTAAAATAGTTCTTGGTTGTTCCTTGCATATTTTACAGGTCATGGGCCTAGAACGGAGCCTCGTAGCAAAGACTACGATTCTTTTTGAAAAAACGGTCATTTTTGGTCGAAACTCATAGGCGACGGTACACGTGGTTTGGCGTCTGGACCGACCGTGCCGGATTCCCATGAAATTTCTCGTGGTTCATCTACGATGTAAATGAGATGGTTTCCATGAAAAATAACTCAACGGAAACCCGTTCTCGTGCACAAAACATTCAAAGCCACTCAGTTGCGAGGTTAGAAGGAACGTACTTCGTGTAATTTCTCGAAACCCACACAAATTACGTTGTATTACATTATTTCTTAGAGACACTCAGTTGCGAGGTTGAAAGGAACGTACTTCGTGTAGTTTCTCGAAACACACACAAATTACGTTGTATTACATCATTTCTTAGTATAACAGTGCTTGGTTGTTCCTTGCATCGATTTTACAGGTCGTGGGCCTAAAACGGAGCTTCGTAGCAAAGGCTATGATCCTTGTTGCAAAAACGGCCATTTTTTGTCGAAACTCATAGGAGGCGGCGGTACACGTGGTTTGGCGTCTGGACCGACCGTGCCGGATTCCCATGAAATTTCTTGTGGTTCATCTACAAAGTAAATGAGATGGTTTCCATCAAAAAATAACTCAAGAGAAACCCGTTCTCGTGCACTAAATTTTCAGAGACACTCATTTGCGAGTTTAGAAGGAACGTGCTTTGTGTTGTTCCGTGAAAGCCATACAAATCATGTTGTATTACCATAATTTTTACTGGAATTGTATTTATCTTGTCCCTAGCGTCGATTTGACTGGTCATGTGCCTAGAACGGAGTCCCATAGAAAAGGCTACGTTTTTTTTTTGCTAAAACGGCCATTTTTGGTCGAAAATCATAGGCAGCAGTACACGGGGGTTTGCCGTCCGGACCAACCTTGCCGGACTTACATGAAATTTTTCGTGGTATATATATATACAATGTAAATGAGATGGTTTCGATGAAAATTAAGTCAACGGAAACCCGTTCTCGTGCACAAAACTTTCAGAGCCACTCAGTTGCGAGGTTAGAAGGAACGTACTTCGTGTAGTTTCTCGAAACCCACACAAATTATGTTGTATTACATCATTTCTTAGTAAAATAATTCTTGGTTGTTCCTTGCGTCGATTTTACAGGTCGTGGGCCTAGAACGGAGCCTCGTAGCACATGCTACGATCCTTTTTGCAAAAATGCCCTTTTTGGTCGAAACTCATAGGCGGCGGTACACGTGGTTTGGCGTCCGGACCGACCATACCGGATTCCTGTGAAATTTCTCGTGGTTCATCTACGATGTAAATGAGATGGTTTCGATGAAAAATAAGTCAACAGAAACCCGTTCTCGTGCACAAAACCTTCAGAGCCACTCAGTTGCGAGGTTAAAAGGAACGTACTTCGTGTAGTTTCTCGAAACCCATACAAATTACGTTGTATTACATCATTTCTTAGTAAAATAGTTCTTGGTTGTTCCTTGCATATTTTACAGGTCATGGGCCTAGAACGGAGCCTCGTAGCAAAGACTACGATTCTTTTTGAAAAAACGGTCATTTTTGGTCGAAACTCATAGGCGACGGTACACGTGGTTTGGCGTCTGGACCGACCGTGCCGGATTCCCATGAAATTTCTCGTGGTTCATCTACGATGTAAATGAGATGGTTTCCATGAAAAATAACTCAACAGAAACCTGTTCTCGTGCACAAAACATTCAAAGCCACTCAGTTGCGAGGTTAGAAGGAACGTACTTCGTGTAGTTTCTCGAAACCCACACCAATTACGTTGTATTACATTATTTCTTAGAGACACTCAGTTGCGAGGTTGAAAGGAACGTACTTCGTGTAGTTTCTCGAAACCCACAAAAAACTACTTTGTATTACATCATTTCTTAGTATAACAGTGCTTGGTTGTTCCTTGCATCGATTTTACAGGTCGTGGGCCTAAAACGGAGCTTCGTAGCAAAGGCTATGATCCTTGTTGCAAAAACGGCCATTTTTTGTCGAAACTCATAGGCGGCGGCGGTACACGTGGTTTGGCGTCTGGACCGACCGTG
The DNA here is from genome assembly GCA_036898165.1 of Silybum marianum. Lineage (NCBI taxonomy): Eukaryota > Viridiplantae > Streptophyta > Magnoliopsida > Asterales > Asteraceae > Silybum > Silybum marianum. Next base: position 19,519,190 of record CM072536.1, on the reverse strand, counting down.
CCGGATTCCCATGAAATTTCTTGTGGTTCATCTACAAAGTAAATGAGATGGTTTCCATGAAAAAATAACTCAAGAGAAACCCGTTCTCGTGCACTAAATTTTCAGAGACACTCATTTGCGAGTTTAGAAGGAACGTGCTTTGTGTTGTTCCGTGAAAGCCATACAAATCATGTTGTATTACCATAATTTTTACTGGAATTGTATTTATCTTGTCCCTAGCGTCGATTTGACTGGTCATGTGCCTAGAACGGAGTCCCATAGAAAAGGCTACGTTCTTTTTTGCTAAAACGGCCATTTTTGGTCGAAAATCATAGACAGCAGTACACGGGGGTTTGCCGTCCGGACCAACCTTGCCGGACTTACATGAAATTTTTCGTGGTATATATATATACAATGTAAATGAGATGGTTTCGATGAAAATTAAGTCAACGGAAACCCGTTCTCGTGCACAAAACTTTCAGAGCCACTCAGTTGCGAGGTTAGAAGGAACGTACTTCGTGTAGTTTCTCGAAACCCACACAAATTATGTTGTATTACATCATTTCTTAGTAAAATAATTCTTGGTTGTTCCTTGCGTCGATTTTACAGGTCGTGGGCCTAGAACGGGGCCTCGTAGCACAGGCTACGATCCTTTTTGCAAAAATGCCCTTTTTGGTCGAAACTCATAGGCGGCGGTACACGTGGTTTGGCGTCCGGACCGACCATACCGGATTCCTGTGAAATTTCTCGTGGTTCATCTACGATGTAAATGAGATGGTTTCGATGAAAAATAAGTCAACAGAAACCCGTTCTCGTGCACAAAACCTTCAGAGCCACTCAGTTGCGAGGTTAAAAGGAACGTACTTCGTGTAGTTTCTCGAAACCCATACAAATTACGTTGTATTACATCATTTCTTAGTAAAATAGTTCTTGGTTGTTCCTTGCATCAATTTTACAGGTCATGGGCCTAGAACGGAGCCTCGTAGCAAAGACTACGATTCTTTTTGAAAAAACGGTCATTTTTGGTCGAAACTCATAGGCGACGGTACACGTGGTTTGGCGTCTGGACCGACCGTGCCGGATTCCCATGAAATTTCTCGTGGTTCATCTACGATGTAAATGAGATGGTTTCCATGAAAAATAACTCAACAGAAACCTGTTCTCGTGCACAAAACATTCAAAGCCACTCAGTTGCGAGGTTAGAAGGAACGTACTTCGTGTAGTTTCTCGAAACCCACACCAATTACGTTGTATTACATTATTTCTTAGAGACACTCAGTTGCGAGGTTGAAAGGAACGTACTTCGTGTAGTTTCTCGAAACCCACAAAAAACTACTTTGTATTACATCATTTCTTAGTATAGCAGTGCTTGGTTGTTCCTTGCATCGATTTTACAGGTCGTGGGCCTAAAACGGAGCTTCGTAGCAAAGGCTATGATCCTTGTTGCAAAAACGGCCATTTTTTGTCGAAACTCATAGGCGGCGGCGGTACACGTGGTTTGGCGTCTGGACCGACCGTGCCGGATTCCCATGAAATTTCTTGTGGTTCATCTACAAAGTAAATGAGATGGTTTCCATGAAAAAATAACTCAAGAGAAACCCGTTCTCGTGCACTAAATTTTCAGAGACACTCATTTGCGAGTTTAGAAGGAACGTGCTTTGTGTTGTTCCGTGAAAGCCATACAAATCATGTTGTATTACCATAATTTTTACTGGAATTGTATTTATCTTGTCCCAAGCGTCGATTTGACTGGTCATGTGCCTAGAACGGAGTCCCATAGAAAAGGCTACGTTCTTTTTTGCTAAAACGGCCATTTTTGGTCGAAAATCATAGGCATCAGTACACGGGGGTTTGCCGTCCGGACCAACCTTGCCGGACTTACATGAAATTTTTCGTGGTATATATATATACAATGTAAATGAGATGGTTTCGATGAAAATTAAGTCAACGGAAACCCGTTCTCGTGCACAAAACTTTCAGAGCCACTCAGTTGCGCGGTTAGAAGGAACGTACTTCGTGTAGTTTCTCGAAACCCACACAAATTATGTTGTATTACATCATTTCTTAGTAAAATAATTCTTGGTTGTTCCTTGCGTCGATTTTACAGGTCGTGGGCCTAGAACGGAACCTCGTAGCACAGGCTACGATCCTTTTTGCAAAAATGCCCTTTTTGGTCGAAACTCATAGGCGGCGGTACACGTGGTTTGGCGTCTGGACCGACCGTACCGGATTCCTGTGAAATTTCTCGTGGTTCATCTACGATGTAAATGAGATGGTTTCGACGAAAAATAAGTCAACAGAAACCCGTTCTCGTGCACAAAACCTTCAGAGCCACTCAGTTGCGAGGTTAAAAGGAACGTACTTCGTGTAGTTTCTCGAAACCCATACAAATTACGTTGTATTACATCATTTCTTAGTAAAATAGTTCTTGGTTGTTCCTTGCATCAATTTTACAGGTCATGGGCCTAGAACGGAGCCTCGTAGCAAAGACTACGATTCTTTTTGAAAAAACGGTCATTTTTGGTCGAAACTCATAGGCGACGGTACACGTGGTTTGGCGTCTGGACCGACCGTGCCGGATTCCCATGAAATTTCTCGTGGTTCATCTACGATGTAAATGAGATGGTTTCCATGAAAAATAACTCAACAGAAACCTGTTCTCGTGCACAAAACATTCAAAGCCACTCAGTTGCGAGGTTAGAAGGAACGTACTTCGTGTAGCTTCGCGAAACCCCCACAAATTACGTTGTATTACATTATTTCTTAGAGACACTCAGTTGCGAGGTTGAAAGGAACGTACTTCGTGTAGTTTCTCGAAACCCACACAAACTACTTTGTATTACATCATTTCTTAGTATAGCAGTGCTTGGTTGTTCCTTGCATCGATTTTACAGGTCGTGGGCCTAAAACGGAGCTTCGTAGCAAAGGCTATGATCCTTGTTGCAAAAACGGCCATTTTTTGTCGAAACTCATAGGCGGCGGCGCGTGGTTTGGCGTCTGGACCGACCGTGCCGGATTCCCATGAAATTTCTTGTGGTTCATCTACAAAGTAAATGAGATGGTTTCCATGAAAAAATAACTCAAGAGAAACCCGTTCTCGTGCACTAAATTTTCAGAGACACTCATTTGCGAGTTTAGAAGGAACGTGCTTTGTGTTGTTCCGTGAAAGCCATACAAATCATGTTGTATTACCATAATTTTTACTGGAATTGTATTTATCTTGTCCCTAGCGTCGATTTGACTGGTCATGTGCCTAGAATGGAGTCCCATAGAAAAGGCTACGTTCTTTTTTTCTAAAACGGCCATTTTTGGTCGAAAATCATACGCAGCAGTACACGGGGGTTTGCCGTCCGGACCAACCTTGTCGGACTTACATGAAATTTTTCGTGGTATATATATATACAATGTAAATGAGATGGTTTCGATGAAAATTAAGTCAATGGAAACCCGTTCTCGTGCACAAAACTTTCAGAGCCACTCAGTTGCGAGGTTAGAAGGAACGTACTTCGTGTAGTTTCTCGAAACCCACACAAATTATGTTGTATTACATCATTTCTTAGTAAAATAATTCTTGGTTGTTCCTTGCGTCGATTTTACAAGTCGTGGGCCTAGAACGGAGCCTCGTAGCACAGGCTACGATCCTTTTTGCAAAAATGCCCTTTTTTGTCGAAATTCATAGGCGGCGGTACACGTGGTTTGGCGTCCGGACCGACCGTACCGGATTCCTGTGAAATTTCTCGTGGTTCATCTACGATGTAAATGAGATGGTTTCGATGAAAAATAAGTCAACAGAAACCCGTTCTCGTGCACAAAACCTTCAGAGCCACTCAGTTGCGAGGTTAAAAGGAACGTACTTCGTGTAGTTTCTCGAAACCCATACAAATTACGTTGTATTACATCATTTCTTAGTAAAATAGTTCTTGGTTGTTCCTTGCATCAATTTTACAGGTCATGGGCCTAGAACGGAGCCTCGTAGCAAAGACTACGATCCTTTTTGAAAAAACGGTCATTTTTGGTCGAAACTCATAGGCGACGATACACGTGGTTTGGCATCTGGAACGACCGTGCCGGATTCCCATGAAATTTCTCGTGGTTCATATACGATGTAAATGAGATGGTTTCCATGAAAAACAACTCAACAGAAACCTGTTCTCGTGCACAAAACATTCAAAGCCACTCAGTTGCGAGGTTAGAAGGAACGTACTTCGTGTAGTTTCTCGAAACCCACACAAATTATGTTGTATTACATCATTTCTTAGTAAAATAATTCTTGGTTGTTCCTTGCGTCGATTTTACAGGTCGTGGGCCTAGAACGGAGCCTCGTAGCACAGGCTACGATCCTTTTTGCAAAAATGCCCTTTTTGGTCGAAACTCATAGGCGGCAGTACACGTGGTTTGGCGTCCGGACCGACCGTACCGGATTCCTGTGAAATTTCTCGTGGTTCATCTACGATGTAAATGAGATGGTTTCGATGAAAAATAAGTCAACAGAAACCCGTTCTCGTGCACAAAACCTTCAGAGCCACTCAGTTGCGAGGTTAAAAGGAACGTACTTCGTGTAGTTTCTCGAAACCCATACAAATTACGTTGTATTACATCATTTCTTAGTAAAATAGTTCTTGGTTGTTCCTTGCATCAATTTTATAGGTCATGGGCCTAGAACGGAGCCTCGTAGCAAAGACTACGATCCTTTTTGAAAAAACGGTCATTTTTGGTCGAAACTCATAGGCGACGGTACACGTGGTTTGGCGTCACGACCGTGCCGGATTCCCATGAAATTTCTCGTGGTTCATATACGATGTAAATGAGATGGTTTCCATGAAAAATAATTCAACAGAAACCTGTTCTCGTGCACAAAACATTCAAAGCCACTCAGTTGCGAGGTTAGAAGGAACGTACTTCGTGTAGTTTCTTGAAACCCACACAAATTACGTTATATTACATTATTTCTTAGAGACACTCAGTTGCGAGGTTGAAAGGAACGTACTTCGTGTAGTTTCTCGAAACCCACACAAACTACGTTGTATTACATCATTTCTTAGTATAGTAGTGCTTGGTTGTTCCTTACATCGATTTTACAGGTCGTGGGCCTAAAACGGAGCTTCGTAGCAAAGGCTATGATCCTTGTTGCAAAAACGGCCATTTTTTGTCGAAACTCATAGGCGGCGGCGGTACACGTGGTTTGGCGTCTAGACCGACCGTGCCGGATTCCCATGAAATTTTTTGTGGTTCATCTACAAAGTAAATGAGATGGTTTCCATGAAAAAATAACTCAAGAGAAACCCGTTCTCGTGCACTAAATTTTCAGAGACACTCATTTGCGAGTTTAGAAGGAACGTGCTTTGTGTTGTTCCGTCAAAGCCATACAAATCATGTTGTATTACCACAATTTTTACTGGAATTGTATTTATCTTGTCCCTAGCGTCGATTTGACTGGTCATGTGCCTAGAACGGAGTCCCATAGAAAAGGCTACGTTTTTTTTTTGCTAAAACGGCCATTTTTGGTCGAAAATCATAGGCAGCAGTACACGGGGGTTTGCCGTCCAGACCAACCTTGCCGGACTTACGTGAAATTTTTCGTGGTATATATACAATGTAAATGAGATGGTTTCGATGAAAATTAAGTCAACAAAAACCGGTTCTCGTGCACAAAACTTTCAGAGCCACTCAGTTGCGAGGTTAGAAGGAACGTACTTCGTGTAGTTTCTCGAAACCCACACAAATTACGTTGTATTACATCATTTCTTAGTAAAATAATTCTTGGTTCTTCCTTGCATCAATTTTACAGGTCGTGGGCCTAGAACGGAGCCTCGTAGCAAAGGCTACTATCCTTTTTGCAAAAATGCGCTTTTTGGTCGAAACTCATAGGCCGCGGTACACGTGGTTTGGCGTCCGGACCGACCGTAACGGATTCCTGTGAAATTTCTCGTGGTTCATCTACGATGTAAATGAGATGGTTTCGATGAAAAATAAGTCAACAGAAACCCGTTCTCGTGCACAAAACCTTCAGAGCCACTCAGTTGCGAGGTTAAAAGGAACGTACTTCGTGTAGTTTCTCGAAACCCATACAAATTACGTTGTATTATATCATTTCTTAGTAAAATAGTTCTTGGTTGTTCCTTGCATCGATTTTACAGGTCATGGGCCTAGAACAGAGCCTCGTAGCAAAGACTACGATCCTTTTTGAAAAAACGGTCATTTTTGGTCGAAACTCATAGGCGACGGTACACGTGGTTTGGCGTCTGGACCGACCGTGCCGGATTCCCATGAAATTTCTCGTGGTTCATCTACGATGTAAATGAGATGGTTTCCATGAAAAATAACTCAACAGAAACCCGTTCTCGTGCACAAAACATTCAAAGCCACTCAGTTGCGAGGTTAGAAGGAACGTACTTCGTGTAGTTTCTCGAAACCTACACAAATTACGTTGTATTACATTATTTCTTAGAGACACTCAGTTGCGAGGTTGAAAGGAACGTACTTCGTGTAGTTTCTCGAAACCCACACAAACTACGTTGTATTACATCATTTCTTAGTATAGTAGTGCTTGGTTGTTCCTTGCATCGATTTTACAGGTCGTGGGCCTAAAACGGAGCTTCGTAGCAAAGGCTATGATCCTTGTTGCAAAAACGGCCATTTTTTGTGGAAACTCATAGGCGGCGGCGGTACACGTGGTTTGGCGTCTGGACCGACCGTGCCGGATTCCCATGAAATTTTTTGTGGTTCATCTACAAAGTAAATGAGATGGTTTCCATGAAAAAATAACTCAAGAGAAACCCGTTCTCGTGCACTAAATTTTCAAAGACACTCATTTGCGAGTTTAGAAGGAACGTGCTTTGTGTTGTTCCGTGAAAGCCATACAAATCATGTTGTATTACCACAATTTTTACTGGAATTGTATTTATCTTGTCCCTAGCGTCGATTTGACTGGTCATGTGCCTAGAACGGAGTCCCATAGAAAAGGCTACGTTCTTTTTTGCTAAAACGGCCATTTTTGGTCGAAAATCATAGGCAGCAGTACACGGGGGTTTGTCGTCCGGACCAACCTTGCCGGACTTACATGAAATTTTTCGTGGTATATATATATATACAATGTAAATGAGATGGTTTTGATGAAAATTAAGTCAACAGAAACCCGTTCTCGTGCACAAAACTTTCAGAGCCACTCAGTTACGAGGTTAGAAGGAACGTACTTCGTGTAGTTTCTCGAAACCCACACAAATTACGTTGTATTACATCATTTCTTAGTAAAATAATTCTTGGTTGTTCCTTGCGTCGATTTTACAGGTCGTGGGCCTAGAACGGAGCCTCGTAGCAAAGGCTACGATCCTTTTTGCAAAAATGCCCTTTTTGGTCGAAACTCATAGGCGGCGGTACACGTGGTTTGGCGTCCGGACCGACCGTGCTGGATTCCTATGTCGTGGTTCATCTACGATGTAAATGAGATGGTTTCCATGAAAAAATGACTCAAGAGACTGGTCATGGGCCAAGAACGGAGTCCCATAGCAATGGCTATGTTCTTTTTTGCAAAAACGGCCATTTTTGGTCGAAAATCATAGGCAGCTGTACACGTGGGTTTGCCGTCCGGACCGACCGTGCCGGATTTACTTGAAATTTTTGGTGTTTATATACAATGTAAATGAGATGGTTTCGATGAAAATTAAGTCAACAGAAACCCGTTCTCGTGCACAAAACTTTCAGAGCCACTCAGTTGCGAGGTTAGAAGGAACGTACTTCGTGTAGTTTCTCGAAACCCACACAAATTACGTTGTATTACATCATTTCTTAGTAAAATAATTCTTGGTTGTTCCTTGCGTCGATTTTACAGGTCGTGGGCCTAGAACGGAGCCTCGTAGCAAAGACTACGATACTTTTTGCAAAAACGGTCATTTTTGGTCGAAACTCATAGGCGGCGGTACACGTGGTTTGGCGTCCGGACCGACCGTGCTGGATTCCCATGAAATTTCTCGTGGTTCATCTACGATGTAAATGAGATGGTTTCCATGAAAAAATAACTCAAGAGACTGGTCATGGGCCTAGAACGGAGTCCCATAACAATGGCTATGTTCTTTTTTGCAAAAACGGCCATTTTTGGTCGAAAATCATAGGCAGCTGTACACGTGGGTTTGCCGTCCGGACCGACCGTGCCGGATTTACTTGAAATTTTTGGTGTTTATATACAATGTAAATGAGATAGTTTCGATGAAAAATATATCAATAGAAACTTTTTCTCGTGCACAACTTTCAGAGCCAATGTGTTACGAGGTTAGAAGGTACGCACTTCGTGTAGTTTCTCGAAACCCACACAAATTACGTTGTATTACATCATTTCTAAGTAAAATAGTGTTTGGTTGTTCCTTGTGTTGAATTTAAAGGCTAAGGTCGTTTTTGCAAAAACGACCATTTTGGGTCGAAAATCATAGGCAACGGTACACGGGGGTTTGCCGTCCGGACCGACCGTGCCGGATTCCCATGAAATTTTTCGTGGTTTATATACAATGTAAATGAGATGGTTTACCAGCAAAGGTTTCATCATAATCAATACCTTCTTCTTGACAATATCCTTTTGCCACCAGACGAGCCTTCTTTCTGATCACAATACCTACCTCATCCTTTTTATTTCTGAAAACCCACTTTGTACCAATGGAAACTTTACCTTTTGGTAATGGTACTAAGTTCCAAACTTTGTTACGCTCAAATTGAAGTAATTCTTCTTGCATTGCTTCTACCCAACTAGGTTCGGCTAAGGCTTCATGAACTTTCTTTGGTTCAATTAAGCTTAGAAAGTTAACATAGAAAGCTTCATTTGCTGTGGCGGATCGTGTTTTGACACCCTCAGAAGGATCACCAATTATGAGATCTGGAGTATGGGATTTAGTCCATTTCGTCATCCTTGTTTGTGATATTGGTTGATCTTGAACTTCGGTGTCAGAAGATGAGATAACTTCATCCGGAAATATTGATTCTGAACCTCTTGATGCTAAAGTCTCCCCCTCAGATGATAGAACAGAAGAAGCTTCTGGACAATCAGATGTAACAGGAACAGAAGGATCGGAAGAGCTAGGTTCAGAAGAGGGAGGACCGGAGAAAGTTATGCCAGAGGCATGAAGAACTTCAGGTATGCTGAAAGAAGAGGTAGTTCCTACAGGTTTTGACACTACTTCTTCGCCTAGAAAGTCTTGAAAAAGGGCATCAATCTCGGATTCTTTGGATCCTGAAAGAAAATTAGAAGTAACAGTATTAAGTTTGAGTTCTGAAGAAGAATATTCAGAAGTCAGTTGAGTTTGATCGTCAAAATCAACGTTAATGCTCTCTATTACTGTTTTAGTTCTTAGATTAAAAACACGGAAGGCTCTGGAATTTAAAGAATAGCCTAAGAATTTTGCTTCATCTGATTTTGGATCAAACTTGCCAAGTTTGTCTCTGTCATTTAATATAAAACACCTGCAGCCAAAAATATGAAAGAATTTGACAGATGGTTTTCGTTTGTTAATAAGCTCATAAGAGATTTTGAGATGCCTCTTGACAATTATGGAACGATTCTGAGTGAAACAAGCAGTGGCTACAGCTTCAACCCATAAGTGAATTGGGAGTCCAGAAGCTGCTAGCATTGTTCTGGCTGCTTCGACCAAGGTTCTGTTGCGACGTTCAACGACACCATCCTGTTGGGGAATACGTACAACAGAGAAGTTCTAAGAAATTCCATTGGCAAAGAAGTATGCTTCAAGTTTGGCATTCTTGAATTCAGTACCATTATCGCTTCTCAGTTGTTGAATCTTTTGGTGTAAAAGAACTTGGATTCTGGTCATCATATTTTGAAGAACAATAGGAACTTCTGACTTTTGTCGAACAAAAGCAACACAAGTATACATGGAAAATTCATCAATAAGTACCAGAATATACTTTTTACCAGAAAGACTCTGAATTGCTATTGGACCACAGAGATCGACGTGTAACAATTGCAGAGGTCTTATGCAAGAGTGATCACTTTTTGTTTTATGAGATGCTCGTTTGATCTTTCCCATTTCACATGCAGGACAGAGGTGATCTTTTTGAAAATGAACTTCTGGAAGTCCAGATACCAAATTATGTTTTACAAGCATCTCAAGATTATCAAAGTTTAAGTGAGACATTTTATGATGCCAGAGCCATGCAACTTCACTCTTTTTGGAAATAAGACATAAGGTTTCCTTACCATCCTTGGAGGTAAAATTCATCATGTATAGATTACCTTTCTGTCTGCACTCCAAAGTTCCTCACCTGCCTTAGAGAATAAGTAACAATGTTTTTCATCAAAGACGACAAGTATCTTAGAATCACATAGTTGGCTTACGCTTAGGAGGTTATGTTTCAAACCAGAAACATGAGCTACTTTAGATAAGGTAATATTACCTTCCTGTAAAGTACCATAGCCCTTAATTTGACCCTTACCATTATCACCAAATGTTACAGCTCCACCACTTTTGTCTTTAAATTGAGAGAGTAAGTTTCGTGAACCAGTCATGTGCCTCGAGCATCCAGAGTCAAGATACCAGATATGCACACGCTGTTTCTGCAATCAAGATCAGAGTTTCTTAGGTACCCATACCATTTTGTGTCCTTTAACGTTAGTTTTTGGCTTACCAGCCTGTTGCTTTTGATTTGATTTGACAGAAGGTAAAGATGTATTCTTTGGATTTTTTGTTTTTCTATTTTGCTTTGTTTTATTTTTGTTGAAGTACGAATGATTTGCAGTGAAGGAATTTGAAGTTCGTGAGAAAAATTTCTGTAATTTCAAGAATAGAGAAAAACATTCAGAATTCTGAAACATAGAAGATTTTATTGAATTTTCATTGTGACAATGATAATTACAATTATTCTTAGATCTGTCTTTTCTAGTATCAGTTGTTCTAAATAACTTCCTATCTAGACTAGACGTATGTTTAGAATCTGAAGTATTCTTCAGCGGAGATTTCCTTGGATTTATCTTCTCAGAAGCTTTCAAATTTACTGAAACAGGAACAGATAGATTAGATTTCCATTTACCTTTTTGAACGTAAGAGAGTTTTGGCGGATAAGAGTTAGGAAGTTGGATTGGAATTTTCTTTTTAAGTTTTTCTTCCTTTTCAAGATCAAGACAAGATTTAGCATTCAGACACATTCCTATAAAATCTGGATGTACAAAAACAGGTTTTCGTTGTTCAGAGGGAACAGAGAAAATCGGAATGTCACTTGACTTGTTTTTAGCATCCATTCCAGAAGCTCTTATCTCCAGAGATTCATTTGTAAAGAGAAAAGGAGCGTCTTTGTTTTTTATGATCTCTGGAGTTTTAGCATGATTGGAAGTTTGTTCAAGATGAGAGAGATATGTGTCAGAATTGTCAAAGAAATCCACACTTTGATCATTATTCTCCCATGGATATGTGATTTCTTCTAAATCCTCTCGATTCAGAAAGATTTAAATCAATAAATGAACAAGGAAATATCTCTGGAGTATTCTCTAACTTTTGTTTGTCATTCTCAAGTTTAAAACAATTATCCAGAGTCAAGAGAAGATCTTTTTCAAAACTTAGTCTTAATTCCTCCTCTGCTTGAATAGGAATAAACGCATCAGCCTCTGGATTCAATTTTGTATTAACACTTGAACCAAACATAAAAATATCATCCTTCTTCTGAATATGATTTAGATTAATATTGGTCTTTTCAGAAGAATATTTAATGTTTTTAAACTTGAGTTTTCGTTGATGATGACCATTTTCAGTTTTTGATCTTTTAAAACATGATTGTTCAAAAATGATTGGAAACACAGGCTTCTGTTGTTGTCCTATACAAAAGACAGAGTTTAAACCAGACTTCTTTTCACATGTATAGGGATCTAAATCTTCAAAGCCGATTCCAGATCTTCCTACTTGTGTACTAATTTTCTCATGAACTTTTTGAGCATCCAGATATGTTTTAATCTGGTGCGTTTTGTTTTGAAGTTCAATGTACAAAAATTCTCTTTCTTTTTGAAAATAATTTTTAAGTGCTACAGAATTTAATCTGTCACTTTCCTTAACTTGGATTTCCTTATCCTTTTCTTCCAGAAGTTTCTTATAACTCAGTTGCTCTTTTTTTACCAAAACTTCTGTGTCTTTCAAGGTTTTAGAATTTTTTTCTTTTCCTATGTCAAGTTCCAGTTTTTCTTCTGTTAAGATATTCATCTCCCTTTTGTAAATATCTCTTTCCCTTTGTGTTGTGGAAAGAGTTTTCTCAATATTTTTTCGTAACTTCTTTTCAATTGTTAGCTTTTGCTTAAGTTCTTCAAAATTGTTTGATAAAAGCACAATTGTATTCTCAAGTTCAGAAGATTCAAAAAGATTACTAACCGGTGATTCAGAAGGTTGTTCTTCAGATTCATTTGTACTTGCCATTCCACAGAACATGGCCTCATCACCGCTGGATTCATCTCCAATCCAGTTTTCTTTCTCAGCATAGTGGGCTCTTTCAGTAGCATTATACTTGTATTTATTTTTGTAATATGTTTTGTCTTTTTCCAGAGCCCCTCTGCAATCCTTCGAGTAATGATCCGGTTTGCCACATTTGTAACATACATCTTTCTTTTTCTTCATTTCCTCTTCCTTCTTTTCTGCCTCAGTCTTCTCAGGTCTCTGAACCTCTTGTTTAGAAGAATAGTTGGAGCGATCAGACCTTCTGTTTCCTTGAAATGCTCTATTTCCAAAACGGTTTGTAAACTGTTTGGTAATAAGAGCCAAGGAATCAGCAAATGCCTTTATGTCATCATCAGGGTCAGAATCTTCTTCTGGAACAGTTTCTGACATGAATGCCTTGTTCTTCACTCTTCTATCTTCACTTTTTCTTCTGGTAGCTCCCTTTGCTTCAGAAATCAAGGCCAGAGGTCCACCTATGGTTGTTTTCTTTTGCACAACCTCCTTTTCATGAGCTTGAAGAGTTCCAAATACATCGTGTAGAGACCATTGCTCAAGATCTTGATTAGCTTGTAGTGACATGGATAGATTTGACCATTCTGGATTTAATCTCTTCAAGAATAAGACATTATTGTCTTCTTTTGATCGAACAATATCACATCGTTTACATAGATTAATCAGATTATTAAATCTATGAAAAGTATGTTCCAGAGATTCATCTGAATTTGCCTGGAAGCTGTTGTATTCATTCAGCGCTTGAGCCCTTCGATTTTTCTTCATTTTAGCACCACCTTCTAGAAGATTTTATAACTGATCCCATAATTCCTTAGCAGTATCACAGGAATCCAGAGATTGAAAAATCTCATCTGGAATAGCCATGATAAGAAGCGTTTTTGCCTTTTTAGCAAGCTCAACTTTGGCCTTTTCCTCATCATTCCAATTTTCCTTTAGCTTTGGAACTTTACGTGTAGGTATTTCAGCAGTATTGGTAGTAGCAGGAACTCTTGGAACTGTAGTCATTGGTATGAAGGGACCATTTTGTACAATAGGATAAAGTTCAATGTCCAATCCTTCATAGAAATTTATCATTCGAATCTTCCATTGTGGATATTCACCACGAAGAAGAGTTGGAGGTTTGGTCAGAGAACCAGAGGTGTAAACAGCATTCAAATTTGAATTTGCCATTTTTAAGATCGAGAAGTATGTAGTAACAGATTTGAGTTGAAATCTAAAACAAGAGATTACTGAATGAATGAAGACAGATTTTCCAAATTGAGATCTAATAATCAATAGATTGATTATCTTGCTCTGATACCAATTGTTGGTTCCAGATTCTCTTCTTCACAGATTAATCGATTGAATTATAAACAGAGTATAAGCGGAAGCAATTTATATCGATTAATCAACAGTAATAAGATTCGATCAAGGATTGAAGAACAGATTAACAATGTATTATAACCTGAATTGTGATTACAGATACATGGAATGATGCACAGTAAGTTCTTCAATATCACGATTTCAATCAAATACTTTTACAAATGAGAAAATATCTATTTATACAAATAGAATAAAGTAAAAGTCAACATCTTAACCTATTACAAACTGACACGTGTGAGAGATGGAGCGTGTAACAAACTAGTCGGTTGCAAAAGGTAGACATCCTTGATGTATGTGCCATGTCATATTCTTCATCTTGTGGTTCATACTTTCAAAAGTGTGACACATGCTGTATTACCACAATTCTTACTGAAATAGTATTTGTCTTGCCCCTAGCATCGATTTGACTGTTCATGGGCCTAGAACGGAGTCCCGTAGCAAAGGCTACGATCGTTTTTGCAGAAACGGACATTTTTGGTCGAAAATCATAGGCAGCGGTACATGGGGGTTTGCTGTCTGGACCGACCGTGCCGGATTCCCATGAAATTTTTCGTGGTTTATATACAATGTAAAGGAAATGGTTTCGATGAAAAATAACTCAACAGAAACCCGCTCTCGTGCACAAAACTTTTAGAGCCACTCAGTTGCGAGGTTAGAAGGAACGTACATCGTGTGGTTTCTCGAAACCCACACGAATTACGTTGCAATACATCATTTCTTACTAAAATAGGGTTTGGTTGCTCCTTGCGTCGATTTTACTGGTTGTGGGCCTAGAACTGAGCCTCGTAGCAAACGCTACGATCCTTTTTGTAAAAATGGCCATTTTTGGTCGAAACTCGTAGGCGGCGGTACACGTGGGTTTGCCGTCCGTACCGGATTCCCATGGAATTTTTTGTGGTTCTTCTACGATGTAAATGAGATGGTTTCCATGAAAAAATAACTCAAGAGAAACCCGTTCTCATGTACTAAATTTTCAGAGACACTCATTTGCGAGGTTAGAAGGAACGGGCTTTGTGTAGTTCTTTGAAACCCATACAAATCATGTTGTATTACCACAATTCTTACTGAAATAGTATTTTTCTTGTCCCTAGCATCGATTTGACTGGTCATGAGCCTAGAACGGAGTCCCGTAGCAAAGGCTACGATCGTTTTTGCAGAAACGGCCATTTTTGGTCGAAAATCATAGGCAGTGGTACATGGGGGTTTGCTGTCCGGACCGACCGTGCCGGATTCCCATGAAATTTTTCGTGGTTTATATACAATGTAAAGGAGATGGTTTCGATGAAAAATAACTCAACAGAAACCCGTTCTCGTGCACAAAACTTTTAGAGCCACTCAGTTGCGAGGTTAGAAGGAACGTACTTCGTGTAGTTTCTCGAAACCCACACGAATTACGTTGTATTACATAATTTCTTCCTATAATACGGTTTGGCTGTTCCTTGTCGATTCTACGGGTTGTGGGCCTAGAACGGAGCCTCGTAGCAAAGGCTACGATTCTTTTTGCAAAAACGGCCATTTTTGGGCGAAACTCGTAGGCGACTGTACACGTGGTTTGGCGTCCGGACGGACCGTGTCAGATTTCCATGAAAGTTTTTGTGGTTCATAAACGATGTAAATGAGATGGTTTCCATGAAAAAATAACTCAAGAGAAACCCGTTCTCGTGCATAAAACTGTAAGAGCCACTCAGTTGCGAGGATAGAATGAACGTACTTCCTGTAGTTTCTCGAAACCCACACAAATTACGTTGTATTACATCATTTCTTACTAAAATAGGGTTTGGTTGTTCCTTGCATCGATTTTACAGGTTGTGGGCCTAGAACGGAACCTCGTAGCAAAGGCTACGATCCTTTTTGCAAAAACAGCTATTTTTGGTCGTAACTCATAGGCGGCGGTACAAGTGGTTTGGCGTCCGGACCGACCGTGCCAGATTCCCATGAAAGTTTTCGTGGTTTATATACAATGTAAAGGAAATGGTTTCGATGAAAAATAACTCAACAGAAACCCGCTCTCGTGCACAAAACTTTTAGAGCCACTCAGTTGCGAGGTTAGAAGGAACGTACATCGTGTGGTTTCTCGAAACCCACACGAATTACGTTGCAATACATCATTTCTTACTAAAATAGGGTTTGGTTGCTCCTTGCGTCGATTTTACTGGTTGTGGGCCTAGAACTGAGCCTCGTAGCAAACGCTACGATCCTTTTTGTAAAAATGGCCATTTTTGGTCGAAACTCGTAGGCGGCGGTACACGTGGGTTTGCCGTCCGTACCGGATTCCCATGGAATTTTTCGTGGTTCATCTACGATGTAAATGAGATGGTTTCCATGAAAAAATAACTCAAGAGAAACCCGTTCTCATGTACTAAATTTTCAGAGACACTCATTTGCGAGGTTAGAAGGAACGGGCTTTGTGTAGTTCTTTGAAACCCATACAAATCATGTTGTATTACCACAATTCTTACTGAAATAGTATTTTTCTTGTCCCTAGCATCGATTTGACTGGTCATGAGCCTAGAACGGAGTCCCGTAGCAAAGGCTACGATCGTTTTTGCAGAAACGGCCATTTTTGGTCGAAAATCATAGGCGATGGTACATGGGGGTTTCTTTGTCCGGACCGACCGTGCCGGATTCCCATGAAATTTTTCGTGGTTTATATACAATGTAAAGGAGATGGTTTCGATGAAAAATAACTCAACAGAAACCCGTTCTCGTGCACAAAACTTTTAGAGCCACTCAGTTGCGAGGTTAGAAGGAACGTACTTCGTGTAGTTTCTCGAAACCCACACGAATTACGTTGTATTACATAATTTCTTCCTATAATACGGTTTGGCTGTTCCTTGTCGATTCTACGGGTTGTGGGCCTAGAACGGAGCCTCGTAGCAAAGGCTACGATTCTTTTTGCAAAAACGGCCATTTTTGGGCGAAACTCGTAGGCGACTGTACACGTGGTTTGGCGTCCGGACGGACCGTGTCAGATTTCCATGAAAGTTTTTGTGGTTCATAAACGATGTAAATGAGATGGTTTCCATGAAAAAATAACTCAAGAGAAACCCGTTCTCGTGCATAAAACTGTAAGAGCCACTCAGTTGCGAGGATAGAATGAACGTACTTCCTGTAGTTTCTCGAAACCCACACAAATTACGTTGTATTACATCATTTCTTACTAAAATAGGGTTTGGTTGTTCCTTGCATCGATTTTACAGGTTGTGGGCCTAGAACGGAACCTCGTAGCAAAGGCTACGATCCTTTTTGCAAAAACAGCTATTTTTGGTCGTAACTCATAGGCGGTACAAGTGGTTTGGCGTCCGGACCGACCGTGCCGGATTCCCATGAAAGTTTTCGTGGTTAATCTACGATGTAAATGAGATGGTTTTCATGAAAAATAACTCAAGAGAAACCCGTTGTCATTCAATTAATTTTCAGAGACACTCATTTGCGAGGTTAGAAGGAACGGGCTTTGTGTAGTTCCTTGAAACCCATATAAATCATGTTGTATTACCATAATTATTACTGAAATAGTATTGTTGTCCCTAGCAACGATTTGACTGGTCATGGGCCTAGAACGGAGTCTCGTAGCAAAGGTTACGATCGTTTTTGCAAAAACTGCCATTTTTGGTCAAAAATCATAGGCATCGGTACACAGGGGTTTGCCGTCTAGACCGATCGTGTCGGATTCCCATGAAATTTTTCGTGGTATATATAAAATGTAAATGAGATGGTTTCGATGAAAAATAACTCAACAGAAACCCGTTCTCGTGCATAAAACTGTCAGAGTCACTCAGTTGCGAGGGTAGAATGAACGTACTTCGTGTAGTTTCTCGAAACCCACAAAATAACGTTGTATTACTTAATTTCTAACTATAATAGGTTTTGGTTGTTCCTTGCGTCAATTTTACGGGTCGTGGGCCTAAAACGAAGCCTCGTAGCAAAGGCTACAATCGTTTTTGTAAAAACGACCATTTTTGGTCGAAACTCATAGGCAGCGATACACGGGGGTTTGCCGTCCGTACCGGATTCCCATGGAATTTTTCGTGGTTCATCTACGATGTAAATGAGATGGTTTCCATGAAAAAATAAGTCAAGAGAAACCCGTTCTCATGTACTAAATTTTCAGAGACACTCATTTGCGAGGTTAAAAGGAACGGGCTTTGTGTAGTTCTTTGAAACCCATACAAATCATGTTGTATTACCACAATTCTTACTGAAATAGTATTTTTCTTGTCCCTAGCATCGATTTGACTGGTATGAGCCTAGAACGGAGTCCCGTAGCAAAGGCTACGATCGTTTTTGCAGAAACGGCCATTTTTGGTCGAAAATCATAGGCAGTGGTACATGGGGGTTTGCTGTCCGGACCGACCGTGCCGGATTCCCATGAAATTTTTCGTGGTTTATATACAATGTAAAGGAGATGGTTTCAATGAAAAATAACTCAACAGAAACCCGTTCTCGTGCACAAAACTTTTAGAGCCACTCAGTTGCGAGGTTAGAAGGAACGTACTTCGTGTAGTTTCTCGAAACCCACACGAATTACGTTGTATTACATAATTTCTTCCTAAAATAAGGTTTGGCTGTTCCTTGTCGATTCTACGGGTTGTGGGCCTAGAACGGAGCCTCGTAGCAAAGGCTACGATTCTTTTTGCAAAAACGGCCATTTTTGGACGAAACTCGTAGGCGATTGTACACGTGGTTTGGCGTCCGGACGGACCGTGTCAGATTTCCATGAAAGTTTTCGTGGTTCATAAACGATGTAAATGAGATGGTTTCCATGAAAAAATAACTCAAGAGAAATCCGTTCTCGTGCATAAAACTGTAAGAGCCACTTAGTTGCGAGCTTAGAAGGAACGTACTTCGTGTAGTTTCTCGAAACCCACACGAATTACGTTGTATTACATAATTTCTTCCTAAAATAGGGTTTGGTTGTTCCTTGTCGATTTTACGGGTTGTGGGCCTAGAACGGAGCCTCGTAGCAAAGGCTACGATCCTTTTTGCAAAAACGGCCATTTTTGGTCGTAACTCGTAGGCGGCTGTACATGTGGTTTGGCGTCTGGACCGACCGTGTCAGATTTCCATGAAAATTTTCGTGGTTCATAAACGATGTAAATGAGATGGTTTCCATGAAAAAATAACTCAAGAGAAACCCGTTCTCATGCATAAAACTGTAAGAGCCACTCAGTTGCGAGGATAGAATGAACGTACTTCGTGTAGTTTCTCGAAACCCACACAAATTACGTTGTATTACATCATTTCTTACTAAAATAGGGTTTGGTTGTTCCTTGCATCGATTTTACAGGTTGTGGGCCTAGAACGGAGCCTCGTAGCAAAGGCTACGATCCTTTTTGCAAAAACAGCTATTTTTGGTCGTAACTCATAGGCGGCGGTACAAGTGGTTTGGCGTCCGGACCGACCGTGCCGGATTCCCATGAAAGTTTTCGTGGTTAATCTACGATGTAAATGAGATGGTTTCCATGAAAAATAACTCAAGAGATACCCGTTGTCATTCAATTAATTTTCAGAGACACTCATTTGCGAGGTTAGAAGGAACGGGCTTTGTGTAGTTCCTTGAAACCCATATAAATCATGTTGTATTACCATAATTATTACTGAAATAGTATTGTTGTCCCTAGCAACGATTTGACTGGTCATGGGCCTAGAACGGAGTCCCGTAGCAAAGGCTACGATCGTTTTTGCAAAAACTGCCATTTTTGGTCAAAAATCATAGGCAGCGGTACACAGGGGTTTGCCGTCTAGACCGATCGTGTCGGATTCCCATGAAATTTTTCATGGTATATATAAAATGTAAATGAGATGGTTTCGATGAAAAATAACTCAACAGAAACCCGTTCTCGTGCATAAAACTGTCAAAGTCACTCAGTTGCGAGGTTAGAATGAACGTACTTCGTGTAGTTTCTCGAAACCTACAAAATAACGTTGTATTACTTAATTTCTTACTATAATAGGTTTTGGTTGTTCCTTGCGTCAATTTTACGGGTCGTGGGCCTAAAACGAAGCCTCGTAGCAAAGGCTACAATCGTTTTTGTAAAAACGACCGTTTTTGGTCGAAACTCATAGGCAGCGGTAGACGGGGGTTTGCCGTCCGTACCGGATTCCCATGGAATTTTTCGTGGTTCATCTACGATGTAAATGAGATGGGTTCCATGAAAAAATAACTCAAGAGAAACCCGTTCTCATGTACTAAATTTTCAGAGACACTCATTTGCGAGGTTAAAAGGAACGGGCTTTGTGTAGTTCTTTGAAACCCATACAAATCATGTTGTATTACCACAATTCTTACTGAAATAGTATTTTTCTTGTCCCTAGCATCGATTTGACTGGTATGAGCCTAGAACGGAGTCCCGTAGCAAAGGCTACGATCGTTTTTGCAGAAACGGCCATTTTTGGTCGAAAATCATAGGCAGTGGTACATGGGGGTTTGCTGTCTGGACCGACCGTGCCGGATTCCCATGAAATTTTTCGTGGTTTATATACAATGTAAAGGAGATGGTTTCAATGAAAAATAACTCAACAGAAACCCGTTCTCGTGCACAAAACTTTTAGAGCCACTTAGTTGCGAGCTTAGAAGGAACGTACTTCGTGTAGTTTCTCGAAACCCACACGAATTACGTTGTATTACATAATTTCTTCCTAAAATAGGGTTTGGTTGTTCCTTGTCGATTTTACGGGTTGTGGGCCTAGAACGGAGCCTCGTAGCAAAGGCTACGATCCTTTTTGCAAAAACGGCCATTTTTGGTCGTAACTCGTAGGCGGCTGTACACGTGGTTTGGCGTCTGGACCGACCGTGTCAGATTTGCATGAAAGTTTTCGTGGTTCATAAACGATGTAAATGAGATGGTTTCCAAGAAAAAATAACTCAAGAGAAACCCGTTCTCATGCATAAACCTGTAAGAGCCACTCAGTTGCGAGGATAGAATGAACGTACTTCGTGTAGTTTCTCGAAACCCACACAAATTACGTTGTATTACATCATTTCTTACTAAAATAGGGTTTGGTTGTTCCTTGCATCGATTTTACAGGTTGTGGGCCTAGAACGGAGCCTCGTAGCAAAGGCTACGATCCTTTTTGCAAAAACAGCTATTTTTGGTCGTAACTCATAGGCGGCGGTACAAGTTGTTTGGCGTCCGGACCGACCGTGCCGGATTCCCATGAAAGTTTTCGTGGTTAATCTACGAAGTAAATGAGATGGTTTCCATGAAAAATAACTCAAGAGAAACCCGTTGTCATTCAATTAATTTTCAGAGACACTCATTTGCGAGGTTAGAAGGAACGGGCTTTGTGTAGTTCCTTGAAACCCATATAAATCATGTTGTATTACCATAATTATTACTGAAATAGTATTGTTGTCCCTAGTAACGATTTGACTGGTCATGGGCCTAGAACGGAGTCCCGTAGCAAAGGCTACGATCGTTTTTGCAAAAACTGCCATTTTTGGTCAAAAATCATAGGCATTGCCTTCTAGACCGATCGTGTCGGATTCCCATGAAATTTTTCAGGGTATATATAAAATGTAAATGAGATGGTTTCGATGAAAAATAACTCAACAGAAACCCGTTCTCGTGCATAAAACTGTCAGAGTCACTCAGTTGCGAGGTTAGAATGAACGTACTTCGTGTAGTTTCTCGAAACCCACAAAATAACGTTGTATTACTTAATTTCTTACTATAATAGGTTTTGGTTGTTCCTTGCGTCAATTTTACGGGTCGTGGGCCTAAAACGAAGCCTCGTAGCAAAGGCTACAATCGTTTTTGTAAAAACGACCATTTTTGGTCGAAACTCATAGGCAGCGGTACACGGGGGTTTGCCGTCCGTACCGGATTCCCATGGAATTTTTCGTGGTTCATCTACAATGTAAATGAGATGGTTTCCATGAAAAAATAACTCAAGAGAAACCCGTTCTCATGTACTAAATTTTCAGAGACACTCATTTGCGAGGTTAAAAGGAACGGGCTTTGTGTAGTTCTTTGAAACCCATACAAATCATGTTGTATTACCACAATTCTTACTGAAATAGTATTTTTATTGTCCCTAGCATCGATTTGACTGGTCATGAGCCTAGAACGGAGTCCCGTAGCAAAGGCTACGATCGTTTTTGCAGAAACGGCCATTTTTGGTCGAAAATCATAGGCAGTGGTACATGGGGGTTTGCTGTCCGGACCGACCGTGCCGGATTCCCATGAAATTTTTCGTGGTTTATATACAATGTAAAGGAGATGGTTTCAATGAAAAATAACTCAACAGAAACCCGTTCTCGTGCACAAAACTTTTAGAGCCACTTAGTTGCGAGCTTAGAAGGAACGTACTTCGTGTAGTTTCTCCAAACCCACACGAATTACGTTGTATTACATAATTTCTTCCTAAAATAGGGTTTGGTTGTTCCTTGTCTATTTTACGGGTTGTGGGCCTAGAACGGAGCCCCGTAGCAAAGGCTACGATCCTTTTTGCAAAAACGGCCATTTTTGGTCGTAACTCGTAGGCGGCTGTACACGTGGTTTGGCGTCTGGACCGACCGTGTCAGATTTGCATGAAAGTTTTCGTGGTTCATAAACGATGTAAATGAGATGGTTTCCAAGAAAAAATAACTCAAGAGAAACCCGTTCTCATGCATAAACCTGTAAGAGCCACTCAGTTGCGAGGATAGAATGAACGTACTTCGTGTAGTTTCTCGAAACCCACACAAATTACGTTGTATTACATCATTTCTTACTAAAATAGGGTTTGGTTGTTCGTTGCATCGATTTTACAGGTTGTGGGCCTAGAACGGAACCTCGTAGCAAAGGCTACGATCCTTTTTGCAAAAACAGTTATTTTTGGTCGTAACTCATAGGCGGCGGTACAAGTGGTTTGGCGTCCGGACCGACCGTGCCGGATTCCCATGAAAGTTTTCGTGGTTAATCTACGATGTAAATGAGATGGTTTCCATGAAAAATAACTCAAGAGAAACCCGTTGTCATTCAATTAATTTTCAGAGACACTCATTTGCGAGGTTAGAAGGAACGGGCTTTGTGTAGTTCCTTGAAACCCATATAAATCATGTTGTATTACCATAATTATTACTGAAATAGTATTGTTGTCCCTAGCAACGATTTGACTGGTCATGGGCCTAGAACGGAGTCCCGTAGCAAAGGCTACGATCGTTTTTGCAAAAACTGCCATTTTTGGTCAAAAATCATAGGCAGCGGTACACAGGGGTTTGCCGTCTAGACCGATCGTGTCGGATTCCCATGAAATTTTTCGTGGTATATATAAAATGTAAATGAGATGGTTTCGATGAAAAATAACTCAACAGAAACCCGTTCTCGTGCATAAAACTGTCAGAGTCACTCAGTTGCGAGGTTAGAATGAACGTACTTCGTGTAGTTTCTCGAAACCCACAAAATAACGTTGTATTGCATAATTTCTTACTATAATAGGTTTTGGTTGTTCCTTGCGTCAATTTTACGGGTCGTGGGCCTAAAACGAAGCCTCGTAGCAAAGGCTACAATCGTTTTTGAAAAAACGACCATTTTTGGTCGAAACTCATAATAGGCAGCGGTACACGGGGGTTTGCCGTCCGTACCGGATTCCCATGGAATTTTTCGTGGTTCATCTACGATGTAAATAAGATGGTTTCCATGAAAAAATAACTCAAGAGAAACCCGTTCTCATGTACTAAATTTTCAGATACACTCATTTGCGAGGTTAGAAGGAACGGGCTTTGTGTAGTTCTTTGAAACCCATACAAATCATGTTGTATTACCACAATTCTGACTGAAATAGTATTTTTCTTGTCCCTAGCATCGATTTGACTGGTCATGAGCCTAGAACGGAGTCCCGTAGCAAAGACTACGATCGTTTTTGCAGAAACGGCCATTTTTGGTCGAAAATCATAGGAAGTGGTACATGGGGGTTTGCTGTCCGGACCGACCGTGCCGGATTCCCATGAAATTTTTCGTGGTTTATATACAATGTAAAGGAGATGGTTTCGATGAAAAATAACTCAACAGAAACCCGTTCTCGTGCACAAAACTTTTAGAGCTACTCAGTTGCGTGGTTAGAAGGAACGTACTTTGTGTAGTTTCTCGAAACCCACACGAATTACGTTGTATTACATAATTTCTTCCTAAAATAGGGTTTGGCTGTTCCTTGTCGATTCTACGGGTTGTGGGCCTAGAACGGAGCCTCGTAGCAAAGGCTACGATCCTTTTTGCAAAAACGGCCATTTTTGGTCGAAACTCGTAGGCGGCTGTACACGTGGTTTGGCGTCCGGACGGACCGTGTCAGATTTCCATGAAAGTTTTCGTGGTTCATAAAAGATGTAAATGAGATGGTTTCCATGAAAAAATAACTCAAGAGAAACCCGTTCTCGTGCATAAAACTGTAAGAGCCACTCAGTTGCGAGGATAGAATGAACGTACTTTGTGTAGTTTCTCGAAACCCACACAAATTACGTTGTATTACATCATTTCTTACTAAAATAGGGTTTGGTTGTTCCTTGCATTGATTTTACGGGTTGTGGGCCTAGAACGGAACCTCATAGCAAAGGCTACGATCCTTTTTGCAAAAACAACTATTTTTGGTCGAAACTCATAGGCGGCGGTACAAGTGCTTTGGCGTCCGGACCGACCGTGCCAGATTCCCATGAAAGTTTTCGTTGTTAATCTACGATGTAAATGAGATGGTTTCCATGAAAAATAACTCAAGAGAAACCCGTTGTCAAGCAATTAATTTTTAGATACACTCATTTGCGAGGTTAGAAGGAACGGACTTTGTGTAGTTCCTCGAAACCCATATAAATCATGTTGTATTACCATAATTATTACTGAAATAGTATTGTTGGCCCTAGCAACGATTTGACTGGTCATGGGCCTAGAACGGAGTCCCGTAGCAAAGGCTACGATCGTTTTTGCAAAAACTGCCATTTTTGGTCAAAAATCATAGGCAGCGGTACACAGGGGTTTGCCGTCTAGACCGATCGTGTCGGATTCCCATGAAATTTTTCGTGGTATATATAAAATGTAAATAAGATGGTTTCGATGAAAAATAACTTAACAGAAACCCGTTCTCGTGCATAAAACTGTCAGAGTCACTCAGTTGCGAGGTTAGAATGAACGTACTTCGTGTAGTTTCTCGAAACCCACAAAATAACGTTGTATTGCATAATTTCTTACTATAATAGGTTTTGGTTGTTCCTTGCGTCAATTTTACGGGTCGTGGGCCTAAAACGAAGCCTCGTAGCAAAGGCTACAATCGTTTTTGAAAAAACGACCATTTTTGGTCGAAACTCATAATAGGCAGCGGTACACGGGGGTTTGCCGTCCGTACCGGATTCCCATGGAATTTTTCGTGGTTCATCTACGATGTAAATAAGATGGTTTCCATGAAAAAATAACTCAAGAGAAACCCGTTCTCATGTACTAAATTTTCAGATACACTCATTTGCGAGGTTAGAAGGAACGGGCTTTGTGTAGTTCTTTGAAACCCATACAAATCATGTTGTATTACCACAATTCTGACTGAAATAGTATTTTTCTTGTCCCTAGCATCGATTTGACTGGTCATGAGCCTAGAACGGAGTCCCGTAGCAAAGACTACGATCGTTTTTGCAGAAACGGCCATTTTTGGTCGAAAATCATAGGAAGTGGTACATGGGGGTTTGCTGTCCGGACCGACCGTGCCGGATTCCCATGAAATTTTTCGTGGTTTATATACAATGTAAAGGAGATGGTTTCGATGAAAAATAACTCAACAGAAACCCGTTCTCGTGCACAAAACTTTTAGAGCCACTCAGTTGCGTGGTTAGAAGGAACGTACTTTGTGTAGTTTCTCGAAACCCACACGAATTACGTTGTATTACATAATTTCTTCCTAAAATAGGGTTTGGCTGTTCCTTGTCGATTCTACGGGTTGTGGGCCTAGAACGGAGCCTCGTAGCAAAGGCTACGATCCTTTTTGCAAAAACGGCCATTTTTGGTCGAAACTCGTAGGCGGCTGTACACGTGGTTTGGCGTCCGGACGGACCGTGTCAGATTTCCATGAAAGTTTTCGTGGTTCATAAAAGATGTAAATGAGATGGTTTCCATGAAAAAATAACTCAAGAGAAACCCGTTCTCGTGCATAAAACTGTAAGAGCCACTCAGTTGCGAGGATAGAATGAACGTACTTTGTGTAGTTTCTCGAAACCCACACAAATTACGTTGTATTACATCATTTCTTACTAAAATAGGGTTTGGTTGTTCCTTGCATTGATTTTACGGGTTGTGGGCCTAGAACGGAACCTCATAGCAAAGGCTACGATCCTTTTTGCAAAAACAACTATTTTTGGTCGAAACTCATAGGCGGCGGTACAAGTGCTTTGGCGTCCGGACCGACCGTGCCAGATTCCCATGAAAGTTTTCGTTGTTAATCTACGATGTAAATGAGATGGTTTCCATGAAAAATAACTCAAGAGAAACCCGTTGTCAAGCAATTAATTTTTAGATACACTCATTTGCGAGGTTAGAAGGAACGGACTTTGTGTAGTTCCTCGAAACCCATATAAATCATGTTGTATTACCATAATTATTACTGAAATAGTATTGTTGGCCCTAGCAACGATTTGACTGGTCATGGGCCTAGAACGGAGTCCCGTAGCAAAGGCTACGATCGTTTTTGCAAAAACTGCCATTTTTGGTCAAAAATCATAGGCAGCGGTACACAGGGGTTTGCCGTCTAGACCGATCGTGTCGGATTCCCATGAAATTTTTCGTGGTATATATAAAATGTAAATAAGATGGTTTCGATGAAAAATAACTTAACAGAAACCCGTTCTCGTGCATAAAACTGTCAGAGTCACTCAGTTGCGATGTTAGAATGAACGTACTTCGTGTAGTTTTTCGAAACCCACAAAATAACGTTGTATTACATAATTTCTTACTATAATAGGTTTTGGTTGTTCCTTGCGTCAATTTTACGGGTCGTGGGCCTAAAACGAAGCCTCGTAGCAAAGGCTACAATCGTTTTTGTAAAAACGACCATTTTTGGTCGAAACTCATAGGCAGCGGTACACGGGGGTTTGTCGTCCGTACCGGATTCCCATGGAATTTTTCGTGGTTCATCTACGATGTAAATGAGATGGTTTCCATGAAAAGATAATTCAAGAGAAACCCGCTCTCATGTACTAAATTTTCAGAGACACTCATTTGCGAGGTTAGAAGGAACGGGCTTTGTGTAGTTCTTTGAAACCCATACAAATCATGTTGTATTACCACAATTCTTACTGAAATAGTATTTTTATTGTCCCTAGCATCGATTTGACTGGTCATGAGCCTAGAACGGAGTCCCGTAGCAAAGGCTACGATCGTTTTTGCAGAAACGGCCATTTTTGGTCGAAAATCATAGGCAGTGGTACATGGGGGTTTGCTGTCCGGACCGACCGTGCCGGATTCCCATGAAATTTTTCGTGGTTTATATACAATGTAAAGGAGGTGGTTTCGATGAAAAATAACTCAATAGAAACCCGTTCTCGTGCACGAAACTTTTAGAGCCACTCAGCTGCGAGGTTAGAAGGAACGTACTTCGTGTAGTTTCTCGAAACCCACACGAATTACGTTGTATTACATAATTTCTTCCTAAAATAGGGTTTGGCTGTTCCTTGTCGATTCTACGGGTTGTGGGCCTAGAACAGAGCCTCGTACCAAAGGCTACGATTCTTTTTGCAAAAACGGCCATTTTTGGTCGAAACTCGTAGGCGGCTGTACACGTGGTTTGGCGTCCGGACGGACCGTGTCAGATTTCCATGAAAGTTTTCGTGGTTCATAAACTATGTAAATGAGATGGTTTCCATGAAAAAATAACTCAAGAGAAACCCGTTCTCGTGCATAAAATTGTAAGAGCCACTCAGTTGCGAGGATAGAATGAACGTACTTCGTATAGTTTCTCGAAACCCACACAAATTACGTTGTATTACATCATTTCTTACTAAAATAGGGTTTCGTTGTTCCTTGCATCGATTTTACGGGTTGTGGGCCTAGAACGGAACCTCATAGCAAAGGCTACGATCCTTTTTGCAAAAACAACTATTTTTGGTCGAAACTCATAGGCGGCGGTACAAGTGCTTTGGCGTCCGGACCGACCGTGCCAGATTCCCATGAAAGTTTTCGTGGTTAATCTACGATGTAAATGAGATGGTTTCCATGAAAAATAACTCAAGAGAAACCCGTTGTCATGCAATTAATTTTCAGATACACTCATTTGCGAGGTTAGAAGGAACGGGCTTTGTGTAGTTCCTTGAAACCCATATAAATCATGTTGTATTACCATAATTATTACTGAAATAGTATTTTTCTTGTCCCTAGCGTCGATTTGACTGGTCATGGGCCTAGAACGGAGTCTCGTAGCAAAGGCTACGATCAATTTTGCGAAAACGGCCATTTTTGGTCGAAAATCATAGGGAGCGGTACACGGGGATTTGCCGTCCGGACCGACCGTGCCAGATTCCCATGAAATTTTTCGTGGAATACATACAATATAAATGAGATGGTTTCGATGAAAAATAACTCAACAGAAACCCGTTCTCGTGCATAAACCTTTCTGAGCCACTCAGTTGCGAGGTTAGAAGGAACGTACTTCGTGTAGTTTCTCGAAACACACACAAATTACGTTGTATTACATCATTTCTTACTAATATAGTATTTTTTTTGTCCCTAGCGTCGATTTGACTGGTCATGGGCCTAGAACGGAGTCCCGTAGCAAAGGCTACGATCGTTTTTGCAAAAACGACCATTTTTGGTCGAAACTCATAGGCGGCGGTACACATGGTTTGGCGTCCTGACCGACCCTGCCGGATTCCCATGAAAGTTTCCGTGGTTCATCTACGATGTAAATGAGATGGTTTCCATGAAAAATAACTCAAGAGAAACCCGTTGTCATGCACTAAATTTTCAGATACACTAATTTGCGAGGTTAGAAGGAACGGGCTTTGTGTAGTTCCTTCAAACCCATATAAATCATGTTGTATTACCATAATTATTACTGAAATAGTATTTGTCTTGTCCCTAGCGTCGATTTGACTTGTCATGGGCCTAGAACGGAGTTTCGTAGCCAAGGCTACGATCGTTTTTGCAAAAACGGTCATTTTTGGTCGAAAATAATAGGCAGCAGTACACGGGGGTTTGCCGTCCGGACCGACCATGCCGGATTCCCATGAAATTTTTCGTGGTATATATACAATGTAAATGAGATGGTTTCGATGAAAAATAACTCAACAGAAACCCGTTCTCGTGCACAAAACATTCTAAGCCACTCAGTTGCGAGATTAAAATGAACGTACTTCGTGTAGTTTCTCGAAACGCACACAAATTATGTTGTATTACATCATTTCTTACTAATATAGTATTTTTTTGTCCCTAGCGTCGATTTGACTGGTCATGGGCCTAGAGCGGAGTCCCCTAGCAAAGGCTTCGATCGGTTTTGCAAAAAACGACCATTTTTGTTCGAAACTCATAGGCGGCGGTACACATGGTTTGGCGTCCTGACCGACCGTGCCGGATTCCCATGAAAGTCTTCATGGTTCATCTACGATGTAAATGAGATGGTTTCCATGAAAAAATAACTCAAGAGAAACCCGTTGTCATGCACTAAATTTTCAGAGACACTCATTTGCGAGGTTAGAAGGAACGGGCCTTGTGTAGTTCCTTGAAACCCATATAAATCATGTTGTATTACCTTAATTATTACTGAAATATTATTTGTCTTGTCCCTAGCGTCGATTTGACTTGTCATGGGTCTAGAACGGAGTCTCGTAGCAAAGGCTACGATCGTTTTTGCAAAAACGGTCATTTTTGGTCGAAAATAATAGGCAGCGGTACACGGGGGTTTGCTGTCCGGACCGACCGTGCCGGATTCCCATGAAATTTTTCGTGGTATATATACAATGTAAATGAGAAGGTTTCGATGAAAAATAACTCAACAGAAACCCGTTCTCGTGCACAAAACATTCTGAGCCACTCAGTTGCGAGGTTAGAATGAACGTACTTCGTGTAGTTTCTCGAAACCCACACAAATTATGTTGTATTACATCATTTCTTACTAATATAGTATTTTTTTTGTCCCTAGCGTCGATTTGACTGGTCATGGGCCTAGAGCGGAGTCTCCTAGCAAAGGCTTCGATCGTTTTTGCAAAAACGGCAATTTTTGGTTGAAACTCATAGGCGGCGGTACACGTGGTTTGGCGTCCGGACCGACCGTTCCGGATTCCCATGAAAGTTTTCATGGTTCATCTACGATGTAAATGAGATGGTTTCCATGAAAAAATAACTCAAGAGAAACCCGTTGTCATGCACTAAATTTTCAGATACACTCATTTGCGAGGTTAGAAGGAACGGGCTTTGTGTAGTTCCTTCAAACCCATATAAATCATGTTGTATTACCTTAATTATTACTGAAATATTATTTGTCTTGTCCCTAGCGTCGATTTGACTTGTCATGGGCCTAGAACGGAGTTTCGTAGCCAAGGCTATGATCGTTTTTGGAAAAACGGTCATTTTTGGTCGAAAATCATAGGCAGCGGTACACGGGGGTTTGCCGTCCGGACCGACCGTGCCGGATTCCCATGAAATTTTTCGTGGTATAAATACAATGTAAATGAGATGGTTTCGATGAAAAATAACTCAACAGAAACCCGTTCTCATGCATAAAACTTTCCGAGCCACTCAGTTGCGAGGTTAGAATGAACGTACTTCGTGTAGTTTCTCGAAACACACACAAATTACGTTGTATTACATCATTTCTTACTAATATAGTAATTTTTTATCCTTAGCGTCGATTTGACTGGTCATGGGCCTAGAACAGAGTCCCGTAGCACAGGCTACGATCGTTTTTGCAAAAACGGCCATTTTTGGTCGAAACATGTAGTTTGGCGTCCGGACCGACCGTGCCGGATTCCCATGAAAGTTTTCGTGGTTCATCTACGATGTAAATGAGATGGTTTCCATGAAAAAATATCTCAAGAGAAACCCGTTGTCATGCACTAAATTTTCAGATACACTCATTTGCGAGGTTAGAAGGAACGGACTTTGTGTAGTTCCTTGAAACCCATATAAATCATGTTGTATTACCATAATTATTACTGAAATAGTATTTGTCTTGTCCCTAGCGTTATTTGCAAAAACTGCCATTTCTAAGATAACCACTGATTTG
Organism: Silybum marianum; assembly: GCA_036898165.1. Lineage (NCBI taxonomy): Eukaryota > Viridiplantae > Streptophyta > Magnoliopsida > Asterales > Asteraceae > Silybum > Silybum marianum. The sequence goes on along the minus strand of CM072536.1, from coordinate 19,488,261 downwards.
AGAATTTTGTACTGAATTTCACAAAATCTCGAAAAACGGGGTAGAGTGAAGAACAGTAATCTAAATCGCGAGAAACAAACAAAATAGAGTAGGAATTCTCCAAAATCGGATGAGATCGACTAATCAAAAGCTTGATTAGAAGGCTCTGATACCAATTGTTGAAACCCAGATCCCCAATTACTCTATATTCAGTAGATTTAATTACGAAAATCAACAGAGTAAGCGGAAGAACAATCTACTGTATTCAACAATAAGGTAATCAACAACGATAAACATTAAACAATTCAATTCAATGAAGAAAGATGTTGAAGAGCCAATGTATTCAATAAGCTGATGATTACAATACTGAAGAACAATTTCTCTCTCAAAATAGGAATTCTCGCCTCTCTTATCTCAAAACCCACACTTTACAATACAAGAAATGAAATCTATTTATACTACAGTGAGAGAGAAAGTCAATGCATCAGCTAATGAGGAAGAGACACGTCAGGGAATATTGTAACAAATTCTGTTGAGCATAAGTCGCATGACTGTCCACGTCAGCAAGCGCGTGTGCTGGAAATAACCGCTGATTCACAGAGGTCCACAGAGGTTGTCCAAGCCTCTGGGAGCATCTGTGTTCTAAACACTTAGAGAAATTCGCGGCTCTGGCATCTTCTGGATAAGCTTCTGTGAAAACATTTAAGATTTTTGATTACATACTTTTACATAAAGAAATATTCTAACAATCTCCCCCTAAGTATAAATCAAAAAACAAAAGAAATTACAATAAAATTACAGAAATGAAATCAAAAAGGAGCATCTGGATGAAGCTTTATAATCTTTTGAAAAATATCCATTAGCTTCCTCATCTTCTGTAAGCTTTCGAGTTTGAGACAGATTTTCCTTGCCAGAACTCTTTCACCTTGTTCAACTGTCCTTTCATCTTTTAACAAAGACGCATAACCCCTGATGAGCTCAACAACTTATGCGGAATATTTATGGGCTTCACTAACTCTGAAGAAGCACTTCTGTGATTGTCTCCTGAACACGACCCCCTCTTCTGGTGTAGTTAGAATTCTTCCAACACGAAACATATCTACCTCTTCTCTGCGAGTATTTGGTGCAGAAATAGCTAAGTTATGAATATCCATATCCAGACCCACTTGAAAGTCTGTTTGTGCTCTGTGCCTTATAAAATTTTCAATGCACCTGATGATCCTGTTGAAAGCTACTTTATCGTGTGGATGCTTTCTTTCATTCATCTTCTGCTTCATTTTTCTACCAGAGGTATTAAATCACAGGGATTTATTGACAGTAGGTCGTTGTCACAGAAGTACTGGCTCTGATTATCTTCTCTCAATACTTCATAGATTGTGTACATGATTTCCGTCCCTAGAAATTGTACATGCTTTGCTCTAGATATCTTCTTTATTGGGGACTTTGAGTAGGCTTCTTCTTTAAACAAGCGATGAGCCATGAACTTATCCTTCACTTCATCTGTAACTCTATAGTCATTTGCAAAGTTTGGCAGCATTAAGAACACCTTAATATCGATGAGTGCATATCGATGAGCCTGTTCCACCTCAATCGTTGTCTTCCTCATGAAACTTCTTACTTTATCTATTTCCGCAGCCAAATTCTCTTTTCTTTGCACAGAGGCGCACTTTGCAGGAGCCTTGTCTTTAGATTCTGTTCTAGTGGGAATGGGTGTTGATTTTGGCTCTGGAGCTGATTCTGGTTCTGGGGTAGGAATGGGAGTGGAAGTGGGAGTTGGTATTTTGGGAGTGGGAGTGGGATTTGGAGTGGGAGTGGGTGTGGGAGTTGGTTTTGTTGTTGAGGGCTTCTATGGCTTATGTGAAGATTGCTTCTGTGTATTACTCATCAAGTTAAGTAAAAACTTTGCCACATCTGGGTCCTTGGGCAAGGATCCTTTGAATTGGGCAAGTGGTGTTGGACTCAGAGGGACTTCTTTCGCAGATTCCTTCCCTTTTTCTTGCACAGGGGGCTCAGAGACTAGATCTTGTGGGGGCAGAGGTGGATGTAGGGACTTCTGGCTTCTGTTTCTTTGAATTCTCCCCCTTCTGAGAATCAGGATCCTGATCCTCAGACCTTCTTCGCTTAAGCTCGGCCCGTTTGCAAGCTCTTTCCTCTTTACTCTTATTCCTCTGGGCTTGAACAGTTGAGATTTGTTCGGCAACGTTGGTAAGTTTGGACACAGAGGTATCAAGATCTGATACCTTCTGGGAAAATGTAGTATTTATCTTGTAGGTTTTAGCAGCAGACTTTGCACTTACGAACGTTAGTTTTTCAATTAACGAACGTTGTAAGGCAGCAACGTCTGACTGTCGAACCAGAGCTTGAGATAGTGATTCTGGGAGGAGGGATTGGCAGAGCTTCTGTATATCCTTCTGCAAAGACGTAAAGTCGGATGCAGAGATGGTTACCTCTGGAGTAGGAATGTCATTAGGAATGTTGCTCAGAGCCTCTGTATTGGATTGAAGAGTTCGTGATATCTTCTGCAGCTCGTCCTCTGTTTTCTTTAAGCTTTCCTCTGTGTTCTCCTTGACAAATCTCTTTATTTCAACCAGAGCTTTAGCTTGATCATCACTCTGAGTTTGGACCAAATTTCTGAGTTTCGTGGTCATTGTGACTTGCTCCGTTAAAGTAGCCTGCAGAGATGAGATTAAGGAGCTTTGGGCTTTAAGCTCTGTGTTAACCTTCTGTTCATGAGTAACAAAGGCTTGTTTTAGATCCGCCACAGATCCCTTGACATTATCAATAAATGCTTGGAATGCAGCAATTGTGACATAGTCTTGGGTGGTAACCGGTGCATCTCCAACACATGGAGCCCCGTTTCCCTCGCGTCCAGAGGGGCCTTCATTCACGCCTCTGTTGACGTTTAGCGTGGAAGGACTTCCACCCTGTCCTCCAGAGCCCTGGTTAGAGGAACTCTCTTCGGGTGTTCTGACTACTTCGGCTTCTTCCTCATCATCAGAGGATGAGGAGTCGAAAGTAGTGTGCTTACCTTGAGCAATGGCGAAAACGCCGGTAAGTGGTGCATCCTCTGGCTGTAACCCCTCTGATGGGATTTCATGAGCCTCTATACTACCAGAGGGTATGGACGTACCCTCTGGGATCCCTATATCTGTGTTGGCCACGAAGGCTTCAACATGTGTAGTTCTGGACGAGATCTGGGGCAATGGATCTCTTATTACTTCATCATCATCCTTTTGAGAGGATGAAGATGGAAGGATTCCGGAAGTGCTTGAGACAGAGTTTATAAGACCCTCTACTCGGTTAGGTTACGGGCGGTTTGACCGGGTTGTCCTTTTTCAATGAATGTAGATGTGTTGGCATCGACTTCAGCAGTTGTGGTTACCCTGGTTGGACTCGGAGAGCTTCTCACAAATGTGTCTCTGTGGACATCTTCTATGGCTGCTCTTAAAAGAGCATCCGGATGGGTAGAATCTCTCTGGTTGTCACTCGAATTCTTTTCAAGCTCATCCTCACCAGACCCCTCACTTCCTACTTCTGGCTCTAAATGCTCAGGGGTAGGTATTCTCGGTTCTGAGTATACCAGTGAGCTTCTATAAGAGATTATATTGGGGAGGGTAGAAGGAATAAGGTCTAGCATGTACCTTGATAGTTCGCGATGATGTGGGCAACCAACAGGATCCACAGTTGGTTTGTGGGTATTCATGGTGTGAATTTTGCACAGAGGAGGGACGATTGGTGCTTGAAGCTTTAGAACTGCAGCATGTGCAAAAACTGATAGAAATCTTGGATAGCATAGGTGAGTGAGATCACTTCCTGCTTCTTGGGCTTGTACCTTCTTTAACACTGCGGCTCTGAACTCATTGTAGATGAGAGAAACGTAGTCGATATTGAGGTTAAAGTACAACCCGTACATGATTGTGAGAATGTTCCTGTTTGCTTGGTCCATAGAGGTGGTTTTGCAAGTGAGGCTTCGGTTCAGGATGGACACAAGCACATTCCACATTGGGGGAATATGTTTCCTCTTGAATGTGGACAGGGCTGAAATGGGTGTATTGTAACCCAAAAATGAGATAAACGCTAGGAGAGCATCCGTTGAGGGAAGAGCAGTTATTTTAGGGTTTGGAACAACTTCGCCGTTGATTTTAATCTCTGGAGGAGGAAGGCTAAAAAATTGAGCGAACTTGCGCTTGGTAAAAGGTATTGCCACGGCGTCATCCGTGTTAATGGGGTGGCCAAAACATCCAATCATTTCCTGGGTTTCGTCGTTGATGCACAGGGTATGCCATATTTCTTGAATGTATAACTCGGGGATATTTGGGTCTGCTAGAGTTAGGGCTTTGTTGATGGGATGATGTTGCAGGAACTCGATCATAACCCTGTAGGCGGCTGGATAAGTAGCAGGAAATTGGGCATTGTTTGGTTTGATTGGAAGACGAGTGAAAACGAAATTTTCGGCGGTGGATTCGACAATCTGATGATCATTGTCGTTGGCTTCTTGGTTTGCAATAAGAATTTGATCCGCTATTGATGAGGTTTGGATTTTGGAAAGAAGTTGCAAGTTTGATTTTGCCAAGAGAGTTTGAGAAGATGATGAGAGTAAAAGGTTTGGCGGTTTTAAAATTTTGGGGTTTTATGGAAGGTTTTGAATGCGAAGGGTTTATGCTCGATTAAATCAAATTAACGACATAATTAGCTGACGTCATTGGGATTAGGCGTGGGTTGTGACGTGAGCAGCTTTAATTTTGCAGTCATGCGATGGATAGATTATGGACACGTGGAAAGGCGATTGGACGTGAGACTGGGGATAGATGACGTATGGAAGGTAGGTTTGTCAAAGGTTTTCTCGATTGGTTTTAATCGATTGGTTTTTCAAAAAGAATTAAAATCGATCAATTGAAATATTAAAATAAATCAATTAAAAGTTTTAATTAAAATCGATCATTTAGTCAGGATAAAAGATGTGTAAGTGACTAAATGATGGTTTTGTATTTAATAAGTAATTTTTAAAGAACAAATTTAACTGATTCAAGATATTATGATGAACCTTGAAGGCAAGAGTTAATTCATAAATTCTTGAGTCAAGAAAATTCTAAGTTAAAAAGAACTTAAGAAATAGCTCCCTATCACGGAGTTTGAAAAGTATTTGAGCTATGGATATTTGGAGACTATTTGAATCTCATAGATCAGAGCTCTCCCTTGATTGATGGTTTATCTGTTGCTCCCCCTTGAGTTTTTCAATGATAAGCTCCCCCTAGAACTATGCTTGGACCAAAAAGTAAGAATATCGAGCATTCTGTCTGCACAGAGGCACACAGAGGCTTCTGTGGGGTTCTGGATGGTGCAATCAGAGCCTATCAGAGACCTCTGGGTGATTCTGGGTTATTGAAAATAAAGACAAGGATAGAAAAGTAAAGACATGTGAAACATATAACCATGCAAATCTTGAAGATTTGAAGTAGTTATATATTTAACATGCCCAACTTGCTGATTAGAAAATTAAATCTCTTCTCATCCAGAGCTTTTGTAAACAGATCAGCAAGTTGGTAATCAGTGGAGACAAAATACATTTCAATGGTCCCTTTCTCCACATGATCCTTTATAAAGTGATATATGACATCTATGTGCTTGGTTTTTGAGTGCATCACTGAGTTTTCAGTTATTGCTATGGCACTCTCTGAGTCACAGAGGATGGGAATCTTATCATATATCAAGCCATAGTCTCTAAGTTGGGTTTTCATCCAAATCACCTGTGAGCAACAACTTGCAGCGGCTACATACTCTGCTTCTGCTGTAGAGGTTGAAACACAGTTCTGCTTTCTGGAAGTCCAACTTATTAGACGATTTCCCAGAAGTTGACATCTACCAGAGGTGCTTTTTCTGTCTAACTTACATCCTGCATGATCTGAGTCAGTGTATGCAATAAGATCAAATGACGAAATCTTTGGATACCATAGACCCAAAGAGGGTGATCCTTTGAGGTATCTGAAGATTCTTTTTACTGCAGCCAAGTGAGATTCTTTTGGATTGGCCTGAAACACAGCACGAGAGACAAGTGGCAAACATAATATGTGGTCTACTAGCTGTCAAGTACAGAAGTGATCCAATCATTCCTCTATAACTCTTAACATCTACTGGTTTCCCAGAGAGATCAGAATCTAGTTTGGTGCTGGGAGAGATTGGTGTTTTCAAAAAGTGACATTTTGGAATTTAAACTTTTTGAGCATATCAGAAACATATTTGGCTTGATTTATGAAAATTCCAGATGGGGTATGTTTTACTTGAAGTCCTAGAAAATAGTTTAACTCCCCCATCATGCTCATTTCAAATTCACTTTCCATTAGTTTTGAAAACAACTTTACTTCTGATTGATCAGTGGAACCAAATATGATATCATCCACATAGATTTGTACAACAGTTAACGTACCTTTGCCTCTTTTGATGAACAGGGTGGTGTCAACTTTACCTTTTTCATAGTTGTGTGTGATCAGAAATTTTGACAGACGTTCATACCATGCTCTGGGGGCTTGTTTCAGACCATACAGAGCCTTGTCCAGAAGGTAAACGTAGTCTGGATGTCGTGCATTTTCAAAGCCTGGAGGTTGTTGCACATACACCTCTTCTTTGAGATTTCCATTAAGAAAGGCACACTTTACATCCATTTGATATACTTTGAAGTCCCTGTATGCTGAGATGCCAAAAATAACCTAATTGCCTCCAATCTTGCAACTGGAGCAAATGTCTCATCATAATCAATTCCTTCTTCTTGGCAGTATCCTTTTGCCACCAATCTTGCCTTGTTTCTGATCACTATCCCGTCTTCATCTCTTTTGTTTCTGAAAACCCACTTTGTGCCAATTGCTGTCACATTCTCTGGTAATGGCACGAGTTTCCAAACTTTATTTTTCTCAAACTGGAGCAACTCCTCTTGCATTGCATCAATCCAGCTTGGATCTCCTAATGCTTCATCAACCTTCTTGGGTTCTATCATGCTTAGAAAGTTTACATAAAAAGATTCATTTGCCGTTGCAGATCTTGTTTTTACTCCTCCAGAGGGATCACCAATGATTTGTGATGGAGGATGATCACTTGTCCACTTCGTCATTCTTGTCTGTGGAATTTGAGTGGCTTGAATCTCAGTTTCTGGTTGAGCTTCCTCTGGAATTGAACTTGGTATTTCTGTTGAACTTGAGGTTGATGGTTCTGTGTAAGGTTCAGCTTCTGGGATCTGTTCGGGTTCATCTATTTGCACAGAATCTTGGATTGGTTCCTCTTGAAGAAGATCAGAGGTTGGTGCAGATGATACTTCTTCTGTGTCTTGAGATTCAGGAGTGGCTGGAGGACTAGAATTAATTACCCCAGAGGTTTGAAGGACTTCTGGAATATTCAATGTTGTTCTTCTGGTAAGAGATTCAGATGGGATTTCTTCTCCGAGGAAATCGTTGAATATTGTATTGATCTCTGTTTCTCTGCTACCTGAAAGATAGTCAGAGGTAACATTGTTAAGATTGAGTTCTGAGTTGGAGAAATCAGAAGTCAGTTGATCATCAAAATCAACATTTATGCTTTCCATGACCATTTTTGTTCTTAAGTTGAAAACTCTGAAAGCTCTTGAATTTAAAGAATATCCTAAAAATTTAGCTTCATCAGATTTCTTATCAAACTTGCCAAGTTTATCACGGTCATTTAGAAGAAAACATTTACATCCAAAAACATGCAAAAAATCTATATTTGGTTTTCTGTTTTTAATCAACTCATATGATGGTTTCATATGCCTCTTTACTATGATAGATCTGTTTTGGGTAAAACATGTTGTAGCTACGCACGCCCGAAGTGAGTGGGCATTTACGATCTTGCGCGGCATTGTTACGCCTCCACCAAGGTGCGATTTCTTCTCTCTACAACTCCATTTTGTTGAGGAGTTCTAACTGCAGAGAAGTTTCGGGAGATTCCTTGGTGTATCATGAAATCTTCCAGTTTAGCATTTTTGAATTCTGTGCCATTGTCACTTCGAGGTTACGAATTTTGCAATCAAGTACCGACTTGAAGTCTTTTCATCATGTTAATTAGGACGGTTGGCACATCGATTTTAACCGAATGAAAGCGAGCCAAGTATACCTGGAAAATTCATCAATTAGCACAAGGATATACTTTTTCCCGGATAGAGATTGTACAGAAATTGGACCACAGAGATCCACATGGAGTAGTTGTAAGGGTCTTATGCAAGAATGATCACTCTTTGTTTTGTGGGAAGCTCTTTTGATTTTTCCCATTTCACAAGCAGGACAGAGATGATCTTTTTGAAAGCGAATGTTTGGGAGCCCTTCAACTAGACCATGTTTGACAAGAAGTTCAAGGTTCTGAAAATTGAGATGAGATAATTTATGATGCCACAACCAAGCTACTTCACTCTTTTTGGAAATGAGACATAGAGTTTCTTTTCCATCCTTGGAGGTAAAGTTCATCATGTGTAAGTTACGTTTCCTGTCTGCTCTCCACAGTTCTTCACCTGCCTTAGATAACAAGTAGCAATGTTTTTCATCAAACAGAACTAACATTTTTGCATCACAGAGTTGTCTGACACTTAGTAAATTATGCTTAAGACCAGAGATATGGGCTACTCTTGATAAAGTAACATTACCTTCCTGTAGTGTTCCATAGCCCTTAATTTGACCCTTACCTTCATCTCCAAAAGTTACAGCTCCACCAGATTTGTCTTTGAATTTGGAGAGTAAGTTTCGGGTTCCAGTCATGTGCCTCGAGCATCCAGAGTCAAGATACCAGATGTGCACACGCTGGGTCTGCACATAGAATCAGAGAGATTTAGGAACCCATTTCATAATGGGTCCCTTAATGTTAGCTATTGGATTCATTGCAGAGTTTCTCTGTGGAAATGATGGTTTTCTACAATGTTCAGATCCTCTGGGTTTTGTTTCAGAGGTTTCTGGTTTTTGAAATCTTTGCTTCTGGTTATTATAGAAACTTTTCTTGGGCTTATCAGAGAAATAGCCATATGATTTAGAGAATAATTGTTTTAACTTTAAGAACAAATAAAAGCATTCAGAGTTCTGAGACAAAAAAGAATTCATGGAATTTTCATTTCTGGAATGATAATTACAATAGTTCTTATTTGAATCTATTCTAGCATCGAAATTTTTAAATTCCATATCTAGTCTAGATTTATTTCTCTGAACTCTTGAATTTATCTCCGTTGGCTTTCTCTGATTCTCTTTAACTTGAGCTTTCGAATGATTCACTGAAACATGAGAAGCAGATGAATTAGAATTCCATTTAGCTTTTTGTTCGGTTGAGAACTTTGACTTCTGAGAAGTTTGACCAGAGAACTTGAAGTTGGAGTTTTGCTTGAAAACGGGTGCTCTTTTTGCCTTTTCTTTTTCAAGCTCAAGACTTGTTTTAGCTTGAATACACATCCCAAGGAAATCTGGATGAATAGGAAACTTTTTTCTTTATATCCTTGGGGGTACAGAAGAATTTGGTATCCCATTAGAAAGTTTAGAAGCACGGGCCCGCGGCTCTGACTTCTGTGAATTCACATGGTTTTGATAAAGAATCATTTTGAATCGTGAATTCTTTTTCAGAATTATTGATCTCTTGATTTACAAATTTCAGCAAGAGAGCTTCAGAAGATTCAAAGAAATCAGAATCCTGATCATTGTTTTCCCAGGGATAGAAATCGTGTTTATCCTTGTCTTGACTTTCTGAAAGATTTAGATCAATGAAGAAACAGGGAGTTATCTCTGGAGGTTTTGAAAGGATAGCATCAGTTTTTGAATTTTCATTGAGGAAGCATTCATTCATTGTTTGAAGAATGTCTTGTTCAAAGATTGATGCAAATTCTGACAACATGCTATTTTCCAGAGTTTCAATGACGTCTTTTTCAAACATAGATCTTAAATTCTCTTCTGCATGCCTGGGTATAAATGCATCAGCTTCTGGGTTTAAAGTTAATTGAGAGAAGGATCCAAACATAAAGATATTGTTCTTCTTCTGGACATGCTTTAGATTGACTTGAGCTTTTGGTCCAGAGGAGTATCTTATGTTTTTGAATTTTAACCTTCTGGGACTATGTCCATTCTCATATTTGGAGCGTTTAAAAGCTGATTTTTGGTATATGATGGGAAAATCAGATTTTTGTTCCTTACCCATGCAAAATACAGAAGTTAATGTGGATCTTTTTTTACACGTGTAGGGATCCAGATCCTCGAAACCAAGGCCTGTTTTCCCTACTTATGTATTGATCTTATCATGCACTTTTTGAGCTTCTAAATAATTTTTAATTTGAAGCTTGTTTTTCTCAAGTTCTATGTGCATGACCTCCCTTTCTTTTACCTAGTAATTAGAAATAGCGACAGAGTTTAATCTATCACTTTCTTTATCTTTAATTTCTTTGTCCTTTTCCTTCAGAAGTTTTTTAAAATTTGCAATCTCTTCTTTGAACAGAGTCTCTGTGGATTTGTGTTTTTGTAAAATGTTTTCAATATCCACAGAGAGTTCTTGTTTTTCTTTTATTGCTATGTTCATTTCTTTCTGGTAAATATCTCTTGCCCTTTCTGTTTTGGAAAGAGATATTTCAAGCTCTTTTCGAACTCTCTTTTCATCTACAAGCTTCTGTTTTAGTTTTTCAAATTCAAAAGTTAAGTTTAAAGCTTGTGTTTTCAAGTTCGGAGGAAGTAGAAGTGATGCAAACCGGAGTCTCGGAGGGCCGATCTTCTCGAGTCCGTCATAGCCATTCCACGAGAGGATGTCTTCTTCTCCACTTTGGATTTGTCGGATATCCGATTCTCTTGCTCAGCAAACTTTGCTCTTTCTGTGCGATTGTATTTGTACTTATTTTTGTAATAAGCCTTATCTTTTACTATTGTGCCCTTGCATTCCTTTGCAAAATGCCCCGATTTTCCACATCTGTAACACACGTTCTTCTTTCCTTCCTCTTCCTTCTCCCCTTCTACCTTCTCTGCCCTCTGAGCTTCCTGCCTCTGGTTGTTCTCAGTCCTTGGCGCATATGGGGTGTATGTCCTGTTGTTGCCTCTGTTCCCTTGAAATGACTTGCTTCCAAATCTTTTGTTAAACTGTCTGGTTATAAGTGCCAAAGATTCAGCGAAGGCACTTATATCTTCATCTTCTGAGTCAGATGGTTCTGAGTTGACCTCTGAGACAAATGCCTTCTTTCCTTTCTTTGCATTTTCTCTGTTTTTCTTCCCAGTTCCTTTGGCTTCTGACATTAGGGCCAGAGGACCTCCAACAGTTGTTTTCTTCAGTAGAACCTCCTTCTCATGGGCTTGCAGAGTACCATACACATCATGCAGTGACCATTCCTCAAGATCATGATTGGCTTGAAGAGACATGGTTAGATTTGACCATTCTGGATTGAGCCTTTTTAGAAACAGAACATTGTTCTCTTCATTTGAGCGAGCAATTTCACATCTCTTGCACATGTTAATCAGGGTATTAAACCTATGATAGGTTTGCTCAAGAGTTTCATCAGGTAGTGCTTGAAATGCGTTATACTCGTTTAGGGCTTGTGCTCGTCTGTTCTTTTTCATCTTTGAGCCTCCTTCGAATTGATTTGCTAGTTGATCCCATAGTTCCTTAGCCGTCTCGCAGGAATCAAGGGATATGAAGATGTCATTTGGAAGAGACATGATCAGTAGCCTTTTTGCTTTGTTAGCAATCTCGATTTTCTCCTTGTCGTCATCGTTCCACTTTCCCCTTTCTTTGGGAACCATTTTTTCAGGAACTTCATCACTTTCAGTGGTTGCTGGGATCCTTGGGAGTTTGACCATGGGTACATAAGGACCGTTTAAGATGGTGTCATATAGATCAGTGTCCATCCCTTCCAAAAAATTCACCATTCTCACTTTCCATTGAGGGTATTCTTCCCTGATCAACGTTGGGGGCTTGGTTAAAAAACCAGCGGAGAACATGGAGGTCATACCTTGATTAGCCATTTTCAGCAGAAATTTGGATGAAGGAGTTTAATATTTGACGATTAATTGAAATCGAAAACGTTTTTAAAAAAAATAACCTGGAGAGGTTTATGAGATGATTTAGATCTAAGATAACCACTGATTTGAGAATTTTGTACTGAATTTCACAAAATCTCGAAAAACAGGGTAGAGTGAAGAACAATAATCTAAATCGCGAGAAACAAAAAAAATAGAGTAGGAATTCTCCAAAATCGGATGAGATCGACTAATCAAAAGCTTGATTAGAAGGCTCTGATACCAATTGTTGAAACCCAGATCCCCAATTACTCTATATTCAGTAGATTTAATTACGAAAATCAACAGAGTAAGCGGAAGAACAATCTACTGTATTCAACAATAAGGTAATCAACAACGATAAACATTAAACAATTCAATTCAATGAAGAAAGATGTTGAAGAGCCAATGTATTCAATAAGCTGATGATTACAATACTGAAGAACAATTTCTCTCTCAAAATAGGAATTCTCGCCTCTCTTATCTCAAAACCCACAATTTACAATACAAGAAATGAAATCTATTTATACTACAGTGAGAGAGAAAGTCAATGCATCAGCTAATGAGGAAGAGACACGTCAGGGAATATTGTAACAAATTCTGTTGAGCATAAGTCGCATGACTGTCCACGTCAGCAAGCGCGTGTGCTGGAAATAACCGCTGATTCACAGAGGTCCACAGAGGTTGTCCAAGCCTCTAGGAGCATCTGTGTTCTAAACACTTAGAGAAATTCGCGGCTCTGACATCTTCTGGATAAGCTTCTGTGAAAACACTTAAGATTTCTGATTACATACTTTTACATAAAGAAATATTCTAACAAGAGGGCTTTGTTTAGTTCCTTGAAACCCATACAAATCATATTGTATTACCATAATTATTATTGAAATAGTTTTTGTCACGTCCTTGGCGTCGATTTGACTGGTCATGGGCCTAGAACGGAGTCTCGTAGCAAAGGCTACGATCGTTTTTGCAAAAACAGACATTTTTGGTCAAAAATCATAGGCAGCGGTACACGGGGGTTTGCAGTCCGGACCGACCGTGCCGAATTCCCATGAAATTTTTCGTGGTATATATACAATGTAAATGAGATGGTCTCGATGAAAAATAACTCAACAGAAACCCGTTCTCGTGCATAAAATTTTCTGAGCCACTCAGTTGCGAGGTTAAAATGAACGTACTTCTTGTAGTTTCTCGAAACCCACACAAATTACGTTGTATTACATCATTTCTTACTAAAATAGGGTTTGGTTGTTTCTTCCGTCGATTTTACATGTCGTGGGCCTAGAAGGGAGCCTCGTAGCAAAGGCTGCGATCCTTTTTGCAGAAACGGCCATTTTTGGTCGAAACTCGTAAGCGGCGGTACACACGGTTTGGCGTCCGGACCGACCATGCCGGATTCCATGAAAGTTTTGGTGGTTCATCTACGATGTAAATGAGATGGTTTCCAAGAAAAGATAACTCAAGAGAAACCCGTTCTCATGCACTAAATTTTCAGAGACACTCATTTGCGAGGTTAAAGGAACGGGCTTTGTGTAGTTCCTACGATCGTTTTTTCAAAAACGGCCATTTCTGGTCGAAAATCATAGGCAGCTGTACACGGGGGTTTGCTGTCCGGACCGACCGTGCCGGATTCCCATGAAATTTTTCGTGGTTTATATACAATGTAAAGGTGATGGTTTGATGAAAATAACTCAATAGAAACCCGTTCTCGTGCACAAAACTTTCAGAGCCACTCAGTTGCGAGGTTAGAAGGAACGTACTTCGTGTAGTTTCTCGAAACCCACACAAATTACGTTGTATTACATCATTTCTTACTAAAATAGGGTTTGGTTGTTCCTTGCGTCCATTTTACGGTTGTGGGCCTAGAACGGAGCCACGTAGCAAAGGCTACGATCCTTTTTGCAAAAACGGCCATTTTTGGTCGAAACTCTTAGGCAGCGGTACACGGGGTTTGCCGTCCGGACCGACCGTGTCGGATTCCCATGGAATTTTTCGTGGTTTATATACATTGTAGATGAGATGATTTCGATGAAAAAGAACTCAATAGAAACCCGTTCTCGTGCACAAAACTTTCAGAGCCATTCAGTTGCGAGGTTAGAATGAACGTACTTCGTGTTGTTTCTCGAAACCCACACAAATTACGTTGTATTACATCATTTCTTACTAATATAATATTTGTCTTATCCCTAGCGTCGATTTGACTGGTCATGGGCCTAAAACGGAGTCTCGTAGCAAAGGCTACGATCGTTTTTGCAAAAACGGCCATTTCTGGTCGAAAATCATAGGCATCAGTACACGGGGGTTTGCCGTCCGGACCGACCGTGCCGGATTCCCATGAAATTTTTCGTGGTTTATATACAATGTAAAGGTGATGGTTTGATGAAAAATAACTCAACAGAAACCCGTTCTCGTGCACAAAACTTTCAGAGCCACTCAGTTGCGAGGTTAGAAGGAACGTACTTCGTGTCGTTTCTCGAAACCCACAAAAATTACATTGTATTATAGCATTTCTTACTAAAATAGGGTTTGGTTGTTCCTTGCGTCGATTTTACGGTCGTGGGCCTAGAACGGAGCCTCGTAGCAAAGGCTACGATCCTTTTTGCAAAAACGGCCATTTTTGGTCAAAAATGAAAGGCAGTGGTACACGGGGGTTTGCCGTTCGGACCGACCGTGCTGGATTCTCATGAATTATTTCGTGGTATATATACAATGATGGTCTCGATGTAAAATAACTCAACAGAAACCCGTTCTCGTGCATAAAATTTTCTGAGCCACTCAGTTGCGAGGTTAGAATGAACGTACTTCGTGTAGTTTCTCGAGACGCACACAAATTATGTTTTATTACATCATTTATTATTAATACAGTATTTTTTTGTCCCTAGCGTCGATTTGACTGGTCATGGGCCTAGAACGGAGTCCCGTAGCAAAGGCTACGATCCTTTTTGCAAAAACGGCCATTTCTGGTCGAAAATCATAGGCAGCAGTACACGGGGGTTTGCCGTCCGGACCGACCGTGCCGGATTCCCATGAAATTTTTCGTGGTTGATATACAATGTAAAGGTGATGGTTTGATGAAAAATAACTCAACAGAAACCCGTTCTCGTGCACAAAACTTTCAGAGCCACTCAATTGCGAGGTTAGAAGGAACGTACTTCGTGTAGTTTCTCGAAATCACACAAATTACGTTGTATTACATCATCTCTTACTAAATAGGGTTTGGTTGTTCCTTGCGTCGATTTTACGGTCGTGGGCCTAGAACGGAGCCTCGTAGCAAAGGCTACGATCCTTTTTGCAAAAACGGCCATTTTTGGTCGAAACTCTTAGGCAGCGGTACACGGGGTTTGCCGTCCGGACCGACCGTGTCGGATTCCCATGGAATTTTTCGTGGTTTATATACAATGTAGATGAGATGATTTCGATGAAAAAGATATCAACAGAAACCCGTTCTCGTGCACAAAACTTTCAGAGCCACTCAGTTGCGAGGTTTGAAGGAACGTACTTCGTGTAGTTTCTTGAAACCCACACAAATTACGTTGTATTACATCATTTATTACTAAAATAGGGTTTGGTTGTTCCTTGCGTCGATTTTACGGTCGTGGGCCTAGAACGGAGCCTTGTAGCAAAGGCTACGATCCTTTTTGTAAAAACGACCATTTTTGGTCGAAACTCATAAACAGCGGTACACGGGGGTTTGCCGTCAGGACCGACCATGCCGGATTCCCATGAAATTTTTCGTGGTTTATATACATTGTAAAATGAGATGGTTTCGATGAAAATTAACTCAACAGAAACCCGTTCTCGTGCATAAAACTTTCTGAGCCACTCAGTTGCGAGGTTAGAATGAACGTACTTCGTGTTGTTTCTCGAAACCCACACAAATTACGTTGTATTACATCATTTCTTACTAATATAGTATTTGTTTTGTCCCTAGCGTCGATTTGACTTGTCATGGGCCTAGAATGGAGTCTCGTGGCAAAGGCTACGATCCTTTTTGCAAAAACCACCATTTTTGGTCGAAACACATAGGCGGCGGTACACGTGGTTTGGCGTCCAGAAAAAATAACTCAAGAGAAACTCGTTGTCATACACTAAGTTTTCAGAGACACTCATTTGCGAGGTTAGAAGGAGAGGGCTTTGTTTAGTTCCTTGAAACCCATACAAATCATATTGTATTACCATAATTATTATTGAAATAGTTTTTGTCTCGTCCTTGGCGTCGATTTGACTGGTCATGGGCCTAGAACGGAGTCTCGTAGCAAAGGCTACGATCGTTTTTGCAAAAACAGCCATTTTTGGTCAAAAATCATAGGCAGACGGGGGTTTGCTGTCCGGACCGACCGTGCCGGATTCCCATGAAATTTTTCATGGTATATATACAATGTAAATGAGATGGTCTCGATGAAAAATAACTCAACAGAAACCCGTTCTCGTGCATAAAATTTTCTGAGCCACTCAGTTGCGAGGTTAGAATGAACGTACTTCGTGTAGTTTCTCGAAACCCACACAAGTTACGTTGTATTACATCATTTATTACCAATATAGTATTTTTTTTTGTCCCTAGCGTCGATTTGACTGGTTATGGGCCTAGAACGGAGCATCGTAGCAAAGGCTACGATCCTTTTTGCAAAAACGGCCATTTTTGGTCGAAACTCATAGGCAGCGGTACACGTGGGTTTGGCGTCCGGACCGACCGTGCCGGATTCCCATGGAATTTTTCTTGCTTTTTGTACATTGTAAAATTTGATGGTTTCGATGAAAAATAATTCAACAGAAACCCGTTCTCATGCATAAAACTTTCTGAGCCACTCAGTTGTGAGGTTAAAATGAACGTACTTCTTGTAGTTTCTCGAAACCCACACAAATTACGTTGAATTACATCATTTCTTACTAAAATTGGGTTTGGTTGTTTCTTGCGTCGATTTTACATGTCGTGGGCCTAGAAGGGAGCCTCGTAGCAAAGGCTGCGATCCTTTTTGTAAAAACGGCCATTTTTGGTCGCAACTCGTAAGCGGCGGTACATTTTTGGCGTCCGGTCCAACCATGTCGGATTCCCATGAAAGTTTTCGTGGTTCATCTACGATGTAAATGAGATGGTTTCCAAGAAAAAATAACTCAAGAGAAACCCGTTCTCATGCACTAAATTTTCAGAGACACTCATTTGCGAGGTTAGAAGGACCGAGCATTGTGTAGTTCCTTGAAACCCATACAAATTATGTTGTATTACCACAATTCTTACTGAAATAGTTTTTTTCTTGTCCCTAGCGTCAATTTGACTGGTCATGGGCGTAGAACGGAGTCCCGTAGCAATGGCTACGATCGTTTTTGCAAAAACGGCCATTTTTTGTCGAAAATCATAGGCATCGGTACACGGGAGTTTTCCGTCCGGACCAACCTCTCCGGATTCCCATGAAATTTTCGTTGTTTACATACAATCTAATGAGATGGTTTTGATGAAAAATAACTCAACAGAAACCCGTTCTCGTGCACAAAACTTTTAGAGCCACTCAGTTGCAAGGTTAGAAGGAACGTACTTCGTGTAGTTTCTCGAAACCCACACGAATTACATTGTATTACATCATTTCTTACTAAAATAGGGTTTGGTTATTTCTTGCGTCGATTTTACATGTCGTGGGCCTTGAAGGGAGCCTCGTAGCAAAGGCGACGATCCTTTTTGCAAAAACGGCCATTTTTGGTCGGAACTCGTAAGCGGCGGTACACACGGTTTGGCGTCCGGACCGACCATGCCGGATTCCCATGAAAGTTTTCGTGGTTCATCTACGATGTAAATGAGATGGTTTCCATGAAAAAATAACTCAAGAGAAACCCGTTGTCATGCACTAAATTTTCAGAGAAACTCATTCGCGAGGTTAGAAGGAACGGGTTTTGTGTAGTTCCTTGAAACCCATACAAATCATGTTGTATTACCACAATTCTTAATGAAATAGTTTTTTTCTTGTCCGTAGCATCGATTTGACTGGTCATGGGCCTAGAACGGAGTCCCGTAGCAAAGGCTACGATCGTTTTTGCAAAAACGGCCATTTTTGGTCGAAAGTCATAGTAGCGAGCGGTACACAGGGGTTTGCCGTCCGGACCGACCGTGCCGGATTCCCATGAAATATTTCATGGTTTATATACAATATAAATGAGATGGTTTCGATGAAAAATAACTCAACAGATACCCGTTATCATGCACAAAACCTTCAGAGCCACTCAGTTGCGAGGTTAGACGGAATGTGCTTCGTGTAGTTTCTCAAAACCCACACAAATTAGGTTGTATTACATCATTTCTTACGAAAATAGGTTTTAGTTGTTTCTTGCGTCGATTTTACGGGTCGTGGCCTAGAACGGAGCCTTGTAGCAATGGCTTCGATCTTTTTTGCAAAAACGGCCATTTTTGGTCGAAACTCATAGGCAGCGGTACCCGTTTTTGTGCACAAAACTTTCAGAGTCACTCAGTTGCGAAGTTAGAAGAAACGTAATTCGTGTAGTTTCGCGAAACCTACAGAAATTACGTTGTATTAAGTCATTTCAAACTAAAAAAAGGTTTGGTTGTTCCTTGCGTCGATTTTACGGGTCGTGGGCCTATAACGGAGCCTCGTAGCATAGGCTACGATCCTTTTTGCCAAAACGGCCATTTTTGGTCGAAGCTCATA
This sequence comes from Silybum marianum, assembly GCA_036898165.1. NCBI lineage: Eukaryota > Viridiplantae > Streptophyta > Magnoliopsida > Asterales > Asteraceae > Silybum > Silybum marianum. The sequence goes on along the minus strand of CM072536.1, from coordinate 19,469,630 downwards.
AGCGGCGGTACTCGTGGTTTGGCGTCCGGACCGACCGTGCCGGATTCCCATGAAATTTTTCATGGTTCATCTACGATCTAAATGAGATGGTTTCCATGAAAAAATAACTCAACAGAAACCCGTTCTCATGCACTGCATTTTCAGAGACACTCATTTGCGAGGTTAGAAGGAACGGGCTTTGTGTAGTTCCTTGAAACCCATACAAATTATGTTACCACAATTCTTACTAAAATAGTATTTTTCTTATCCCTAGCGTCGATTTGACTGGTCATGGGCCTAGAACGGAGTCCCATAGCAAAGGCTACGATCGTTTTTGCAACAACGACCATTTTTGGTCGAAAATCATAGGCATCGGTACATGAGGGTTTGCCGTCTGGACCAACCTTTCCGGATTCCCATGAAATTTTTCGTGGTTTACATACAATATAATGAGATGATTTCGATGAAAAATAACTCAACAGAAACCCGTTCTCGTGCACAAAACTTTTAGAGCCACTCAGTTGCGAGGTTAGAAGGAACATACTTCGTGTAGTTTCTCGAAACCCACACGAATTACGTTGTATTACATCATTTCTTACTAAATTAGGGTTTGGTTGTTTCTTCCATCGATTTTACATGTCGTGGGCCTAGAAGGGAGCCTCGTAGCAAAGGCTACGATCCTTTTTGCAAAAACGGCCATTTTTGGTCGAAACTCGTAAGCGGCGGTACACACAGTTTGGTGTCCGGACCGACCATACCGGATTCCCATGAAAGTTTTCGTGGTACATCTACGATGTAAATGAGATGGTTTCCATGAAAAAATAACTCAAGAGAAACCCGTTGTCATGCACTAAATTTTCAGAGACACTCCTTTGCGAGGTTAGAAGGAACGGATTTTGTGTAGTTCCTTGAAACCCATATAAATCATTTTTATTACCATAACTGTTACTGAAATAGTATTTGTCTTGTCCCTAGCCTTGATTTGACTGGTCATGGGCCTAGAACGCAGTCTCGTAGCAAAGGCTACGATTGTTTTTGCAAAAACGGCCATTTTTGGTCGAAAATCATAGGCAACGGTACACGGGGGTTTGCCGTCTGGACCGACCGTGCCGGATTCCCATGAAATTTTTGGTGGTATATATACAATGTAACTGAGATGGTTTCGATGAAAAATAACTAAACAGAATCCCGTTTTCGTGCATAAAACTTTCTGAGCCACTCAGTTGCGAGTTTAGAATGAACGTACTTCGTGTAGTTTCTCGAAACCCACACAAATTACGTTGTATTACATCATTTCTTACTAAAATAGGGTTTGGTTGTTACTTGCGTCGATTTTACGGGTTGTGGTCCTAGAACGGAGCCTCGTAGCAAAGGCTACGATCGTTTTTGCAAAAACGGCCATTTTCGGTCGAAACTCATAGGCAGCGGTACACGGGGGTTTGCCGTAATTTTTCGTGGTTTATATACAGTGTAAAGGCGATGGTTTCGATGAAAAATAACTCAACAGAAACCTGTTCTCGTGCACAAAACTTTCAGAGCCACTCAGTTGCGAGGTTAGAAGGAAAGTACTTCGTGTCGTTTCTCGAAAACTACACAAATTACGTTGTATTACATCATTTCTTACTAAAATATAGTTTGGTTGTTCCTTGCGTCGATTTTACGGGTCGTGGGCCTAGAACGGAGCTTCGTAGCATAGGCTACGATCCTTTTTGCAAAAACGGCTATTTTTGGTCGAAACTCATAGGCGGCGATACACGTGGTTTGGCGTCCGGACCGACCGTGCCGGATTCCCATGAAATTTTTCATGGTTCATCTATGATGTAAATGGGATGGTTTCCACGAAAAAATAACTCAAGAGAAACCCGTCCTAATGTTCTAAATTTTCAGAGACACTCATTTGCGAGCTTAGAAGGAACGGGCTTTGTGTAGTTCCTTGAAACCCATACAAATCATGTTGTATTACCACAATTCTTACTGAAATAGTATTTGTCTTGTCCCTAGCATCGATTTGACTGGTCATGGGCCTAGAACGGAGTCCCGTAGCAAAGCCTACGATAGTTTTTGCAGAAACGACCATTTTTGGTAGAAAATCATAGGCAGCGGAAGTTGGGGGTTTGCTGTCAGGACCGACCGTACCGGATTCCCATGAAATTTTTCGTGGTTTATATACAATTTAAAGGAAATGGTTTCGATGAAAAATAACTCAACAGAAACCCGTTCTCGTGCAAAAAACTTTTAGTGCTACTCAGTTGCGAGGTTAGAAGGAACGTACTTCGTGTAGTTTCTCGAAACCCACACGAATTACGTTGCATTACATCATTTCTTACTAATATAGGGTTTGGTTGTTCCTTGCGTCGATTTTACGGGTTGTGGGCCTAGAACGGAGCCTCGTAGCAAATGCTACGATCCTTTTTGCAAAAACGACCATTTATGGTCGAAACTCGTAGCCGGCGGTACACGTGGTTTGGCGTCCGGACCGACCGTGCCAGATTCCCATGAAAGATTTTGTGGTTCATCTACGATGTAAATGAGATGGTATCCATGAAAAAATAACTCAAGAAAAACCCGTTGTCATGCACTAAATTTTCAGAGACACTCATTTGCGAGGTTAGAAGGAACGGTTGTATAGTTCCTTGAAACCCATATAAATCATGTTGTATTACCATAATTATTACTGAAATAGTATTTGTGTTGTCCCTAGCATCGATTTGACTGGTCATGGGCCTAGAACGGAGTAACGTAGCAAAGGCTACGATCGTTTTTGCAAAAACGGCCATTTTTGATCAAAAATCATAGGCAGCGGTACACGGGGGTTTGCCGTCTAGACCGATCGTGCCGGATTCCCATGAAATTTTTCGTGGTATATATAAAATGTAAATGAGATGGTTTCGATGAAAAATAACTCAACAGAAACCCGTTCTCGTGCATAAAACTGTCAGAGCCACTCAGTTGCATGGTTAGAATGAACGTACTTCGTGTAGTTTCTCGAAACCCACACAAATAACGTTGTATTACATCATTTCTTACTAAAATAGGTTTTAGTTGTTCCTTGCGTCGATTTTACGGGTCGTGGGCCTAAAACGAAGCCTCGTAGCAAAGGCTACGATCGTTTTTGTAAAAACGACCACTTTTGGTCGAAACTCATAAGCAACGGGACACGGGGGTTTGCTGTCCGTACCGGATTCCCATGGAATTTTTTGTGGTTTATATACAATGTTAAGGAGATGGTTTCGATGAAAAACAACTCAAAAGAAACCCGTTCTCGTGCACAAAGCTTTCAGAGCCACTCAGTGCGAGGTTAGAAGGAACGTACTTCGTTTAGTTTCTCGAAACCCACACAAATTACGTTGTATTAGATCATGTCTTACTAAAATACGGTTTGGTTGTTCCTTGCGTCGATTTTACAGGTCGTGAGCCTAGAACAGAGCCTCGTAGTAAAGGTTACGATCCTTTTTGCAAAAACGGCCATTTTTGGTCGAAACTCATAGGTAGCGGTACACGTGGGTTTGCTGTCCGGACCGACCGTGCCGGATTCCCATGAAATTTTTCGTGGTTTATATACAATGTAAATGAGATAGTTTCGATGAAAAATAACTCAAGAGAAACCCGTTCTCGTGCACAAAACCTTCAAATCCACTCAGTTGCGAGGTTAGAAGAAATGTACTTCGTGTAGTTTCTCGAAACCCACACAAATTAGGTTGTATTACATCTTTTCTTACTAAAATAGGGTTTGGTTGTTCCTTGCGTTGATTTTACGGGTCACGGGCCTAGAACGGAGTCTCGTAGCAAAGGCTACGATCGCTTTTGCAAAAACGGCCATTTTTGGTCGAAAATCATAGGCAGAGGTACACGGGGGTTTGCCGTCTGGACCGACCCTGCCGGATTCCCATGAAATTTTTCGTGGTATATATACAATGTAAATGAGATGGTTTCGATGAAAAATAACTCAACAGAAACCCGTTCTCGTGTATAGAACTATCAGAGCCACTCCGTTGCGAGGTTAGAATTAACGTACTTCGTGTAGTTTCTTGAAACCCACACAAATTACGTTGTATTACATCATTTCTTACTAAAATAGGGTTTGGTTGTTTCTTGCGTCAATTTTACGGGTCGTGGGCCTAGAACGGGGCCTCGTAGCCAATAATTTTTCAAGCAACTAACATTGAAAGTTGTAAATCCTCTCAAATCTTTACAGCCTAATCAAGATAGACCAATGTTATTACCAAACTTAAGATAGACCACAATAAGAATAATGAGAGAGTAAGTAATTGTAGACTAAAACCAACTCACTTAAAAAAGTTTGGATTGACCACCTCTAACGTAGCCTAACATTAATCCACCCATTCTTCAATGTAAAATGTAAGCCACAAACCAATAATAGTGTGATGTTTATACCTTTCGTGCATACACTTTTCCGAAACAAAGTATATAAATGTATTAGGCATACCTTTTTCTGGAAAAAAATTGAAAAACACAAATTTACGTTTTAAAAACCGATTTTGATTACGTTTAAAAATCTTCAAGGGAAGAAGATGAACAACCGTATGAGAGGAAAAGTAAACCTCGAATGGAATAAAGAAGAACGATGAATATAGGATGAAATCAGGAGCCTAACCGTATAAATATATTGAATCAAATCACGAATCATGATATCGGGACCTTGAATCGTCATCTTTGAAATTAATTTGCGAATCGTCAGGAGAGAAGTCTAAGATTCACGAAAGTTAACCTAATATCAAAATGGATATGAAAACCAACAGCCAACTCTGCTTCAAACCTTCAATTCATATATCTTTTGATTGCAATAGCTCAAGTGAACCTAATATCAAGATGGATATGAAGATCGTCTTTATGATGGAGAAAACATCAGATGGATGGGGGATATTTGAGATTCACGAATAGGTATGAAAGAAGCGATAACCACAAAAGAACTTTAAAATCCTACTAATCAACATTTGGGACTTCGAATAGTCACTTGGGGAGGGGGGAGAAACCGAGAGGTTGGAAATCAAAGGATCAGATCAAGAGACACACGAGTTAAGAGATTTTAAGAAGTTTGGCATTGCATGTTGTACATTGTGCTTATATGATTGTAATTAAGATATTTTAAGAGATTGTGCTTAAAGAGGAAGTACATTATGCTTTATTTGTTGTTTTTAAGAGAAAATCAAATTTGCTTTATTAAGTAGTATAGATTATCTATTAAGCTTTCTAATTCTATTCTAATCTCTCACACACGTTAATGAATAGCCTAAGACTCCTATTTATATTAGCCATTCATCTATATAAGGAAGGCAAGTGTTTTAGGCATTATACAATTTCCATTTACAAGATAATTATCCTTCCTTATATTAAACCTTCCTAATTAATGACTTTGTCGACTTTGCACTTTTGGTCATTCATGTCTTCAATAGTTGTCATCTAAGATACAATAATTTCAGACCTAACAAGCCTCCTTTCGACATGTCCAAGGTGAGACTTCCCGTCATTTTTGCTTTCCCTAGAACCAGCCTATGCCCCTCACACATCCTCTAGGGAATATACACTAAAAACTCAACCTCTCAAGATTCAGATAAAAGGTGATGAAACTCCAGAGGCTTATCTCAATCGTGCACATGAATATGCAGATGCTCTAGCTGCTATTGGTGAACCTGTCAAAGATAAAGACCCTGTTATGCTTGTAGTTTCTGGTGTCCATGATGAATACAACGGTCTTAAATCCATAATCACTGCACGACAATTCCGATTGCCTTTGATGAACTTCATGCCCTTCTCAATGACCATGGCTACATGCTTGGAAAAACTCGTGCCCCTACTCCATTTATTTCTCAGGCTTTTACTGCTACAACTGGAAATTCTGGTGAATCTATCGGTTTTTCACCATCATCACCCTCTGGTCTATTATAGCCTTCAGTCTCTCATCATCAACACCTTGCTACTACTCTTGGTTATCAGTTGGTGCCGACAACAAATTCGGGTCCTCAAGCTTTCCATGGTTCTCGTCAGCCCAACAACAACAACCGTGGTCATCGTCGTCGTGGAACTTCTCGTGGCAATAGCCATGGACGAAGCGATTGTCGTAAATTTAGCTGGACATCCAATCAAAACACGGTATACGGAACTTGTAACCGTTGTGGTATTGGGCACCTCCCATCACAGTTCCCTAATCGTGATCAATCCCATCATAGTGCCCTAATCGTGATCAATACTCGTGCCTCCTCATCTGCTGCACCAACTTCATGCTTTCCTGACACATGAGCGAACAGTCATATTACGCCTGATTTAGCGAGAAAGAATAACTCTGAAGCTTACTATGGCAATGACCCTCTCCATGTTGGTAATGGTAAGGAACTTCCTATACTTCATATTGGCTCATCAACTATTTACTCAGCCCACAAAACCTTTTGTCTATCTAATATTCTTCACATACCAGATATCACAAAAAATCTTCTTTCTGTACAGAAATTTTGTTAAGATAACAATGTTTTCTTTGAACTTCATTCATCTTTTTTTTCGTGAAGGACCAGTCTAAACGCACTACCTTGCTCACGAGTCGCAATGAGAATGGTCTATACTCTATTTGTCTACCCCATCTCAAGGCTATTAATAAAATCGCTTTTGCTGCTGATCGCGCATCCTCTACCATCTGGCATAGGCGGCTCGATCATCCCCATCAGCGTCTTTTTCATTTTTATGCTTTCTAGGTTTTCTATTCCTATTACCAATAAGACATTACCTTTTTGTACGTCATGTTCAATGGGCAAATCATCAAAACAATCATTACATGTTTCTTCTTTTCGAAGTAATAAAATTTTAGATTTGATTTATTGTGATGTCTGGGGTCCTGCACCTGTTCTATCTTATGAAGGTCATCGTTAATTTATGCTATGTGTTGATCATCACTCTCGTTATATGTGGATCTATCCATTGGCTCAAAAATCAGATGTCTACAACAGCTTCAAAAGTTTTCTTACCATGGTTGAAAAGCAATTTACTACAAAAGTCGAAAACGTTCAAACGGACTAGGGTGTTGAATTTTGAGATCTATCCACCATCTTTTCATTCCTTGGCATTGTTCATCGTCGTTCATGTCCTCACACTAGTGACCAAGACGGTTTCGTAGAACGACGCAATCGGCATGTCGTGGAAACTAGCCTCACTCTACTTTTGCTTAATCCAGTGTTCCCCAACATTTTTGGCGTTATGCCTTGGATACAGCTGTATACCTAATCAATCGCATGCCTTCGCGAATCTCAACAAACAAATCATCATTCGAACATCTCTTCAAACGATCTCCCGATTACTCCTTTCTTCGAGTCTTCGGTTGTCAATGTTTTCCTCATCTTCGACCGTACAACCATCACAAAATGGACTTTCCGTCAACCCCTTGCATCTTTCTTGGATATAGTCCTTTTCATCATGGTTACTGTTTTCTTGACCTGTCCACTGAGCATTTATACATTGCTCATCATGTTCGCTTTAATGAAGACCACTTTCCCTTTGCCATTCCTTCTGTCCCCGCTTCCTCACCAACATCATCATGTCCCTATACTTCCTCGACATCACCTCACGAGGTAACCCACAACACTCCACCTTTCATTCCATCTTCTGTCACACCTAATCAGCCAAGTTCACCACCTACTTCCTCTCCCACCTTTAGGTCTTCTCCTGAACCCACTTATCTTTACACCATGATCCTGATACCAGTGGCTCATCTCAATTATCATCCTCTTCTACATCACCACCTCCGCCTCCACCTCCACCTCCACCACCTCCTCCTAGACAACGTCCTCCTAACCTTCGGCCCAACCCCAAACAACAGGTTCCCTTCAGTCCTTCAGCTAATCATGCCACCACTTCTTCTACACCCATTGAACCAACCTCGTTTACCATTGCCAACAAATCTCCTAAGTTGCGTCATGTCACACCCCGCTAAAGCGAAAACACGAGGCGTGATAGCTCACAATTTCATAGCAATAGGACATAAACAACTCCAATCATCCATTCAAATACATAAAATATTAAATTCGAAATTACATCTTACAATCCCAAAGTTTTAACAAAATAAAGTAAACATAGAGTTCAAATGAAACGGTTTCAAATAAAAACTTGATTGATGTTGACGCGTTCACATAACTAAACATTTCGGTTTACCTCCCTTACTCCTGAAAAGCATGATAAAACAAGGTCAACTACAAAGGATTGGTGAGTTCACAGGTTTTCAATACGATAAACATGTTTTGCATAAATGAATTTTAAGCAAGATAACTTTTATGGCACTTAATGAATCTTTAAATTTCAAAACGTCACAAGGCATATTGTACCCTAATTTAAAGTAAGTTTTGAGCCACCACTAAACCTTTCGACCACAAAACTCTTTATAATTCTACCTTAGCGGTGGGACTAAAACCCCACATATGTAGAACCTTTATTATAAGCAAAGTGCACCCCTACTTGTAAGTTTTTAGGTGGGATTGCTATCCGCACCCATACTTGTCAGTTTTTAGGTGGGATTGTCAGTCCAAATAGCGCTATCCACAATTACTCTCGGCTCCTCATTTGAGTTAATAGTAGTGTACAAACTTTTCTAGGACATTTTACTCAAATACGAACTATTAGTGTACATGCCTTAGTGCCCATAACATCAATTTCATTATATTTCACATTCGATAATGCAATTAGCTCAAAAATTTCATTTAATCATGCTTTTCACCCCAAAACGTATAAAACACTTTAAAGGAGGGGCTGTGAATACTCACTTGCTTGCTATTAATCCCGAAAGATGAACATAGTCCATTAATAGCCCGGCCTAATCCTTTCCTATCAAAGCAAGGTATGCAATTAGTCTTTTTTCCTTTTCGGGTCTAAATAAGTTAGGACTTTGCTTGGATCAAAACCTATCTTATGAAATGCCAAATATATAAAGAGTTGTAATATAAGTAGTTCTTGAATTGTTCAAATTGTTTATTTATCTCAAACTTTTAAAGGTTCCAACTTGGTTCATATAAAATCATAAAATCCAAAAAGTTCATATTGGTTTTTAAGACATTTCACCATACAAATCATCCCCAAATTACATCTTCCTCAATTAATTTCTTATCCAAATTTTTGTATGGTTTATATTACTGATTTAGCAACATTTTGTCAAAATATCACTAATTTTGGAGATGTTTAAGTTATTAAATAGCTATTTTCGCTTTAAAAGGTCAAAATCTTTAAGACAGGTTGCACAATCTGGAACTTACAGTTGGTTGGGAGGTCAAAATGTTAGGACCCAAACAATCTAGATATCAATATATGAGAAGATTTTTACAGGAATGATGATAGCCAAATGTAATATGTATTGATTGGATGTACATTATTACAGAATATGTCTTTACAAGGCTAATGAAAAACGTTAGTTCTAACAATCTAACTAACTATCTATTTATACATAAAATAGAAAGACTAAAGTAACAGTGCATTCATAACAGACAAGTTCAGAAAAGGTTCTGAACTCCTTCAGATCTTCTTCAGAAGTGTCTTCAGAACCTCTTCAGAAGTGTCTTCAGAACTTCTTCAGATCTTTATCTCTTCAGAAGCCAGTGCCTATTGAAGCTATTATAATATCTCTATCAATCTCCCCCTTAGCTTCAAAAGTTCAGATCATACTTCCAGAAATTCAGAATTTCTCTTACATCCTTTAGAATTAGTCTTCTGTATTCAAGTAAGGTTTCAGCAACTCTAACCATTTCTTTTGCAAGTTTCTTGTGCTTCTCCCAATCTTCATTGCTCAGATTCTTTGGTCTTCTATTTTGTCTTTTTACCAAACAATCTCTAATTGCCATGAGAGTTCCATTGCAACATTTGTGGAGTTCTTCAAATCTCACAAATAATAGTTCCTGAAAGCATTTGCAAACGAAGCCAGGAGGTTGAATTACTAAAGTGCTTTTCTTCAAATTCTGAATATCTGGTAGACTCAGATTTGGTTTGCTCAAGTGTACTTGTTTCTTGTTTAGAACATAAGCAACTTGGAAATCAGTCTTTGCAGCCCATATAAATTCTCTGTATAATCCATCTCTAAGCACTGGAAATGATTTTCTGAACTTGGTGATTGAGTCATGGAAGGGATAAAGACTTATGTAAACTCTGATTAGATCTTTGAGATATATATTCTGAAAATCAGCTTCAGAGAAGGTATAAACTTCACCATTTTGTCTTTCAACAGTAAAGAATGCATACTTGTAATTTTGCCTTGTTTTCAAGTCAGCATCAATTACTTTGATCACTAGGCTCTCCTTTCTGGCTTCATTGATTGGAACCCTTATCTTTCTGAGGATATACCATTGTTTCCAACCAAAAGATTTATGAATCCAGCAATCAATATAGTTGAATTTTTGTTCATACTCCATAAATATTTCTGGATGAAAATATTCAAGGAACATGGTTAAGGCATTTTCTTCAATCCTTTGTTCTTGAAGATGTTCCTCTTCGGATACTTGTTTTGTAGGAACCAGCTCTTCAAATATAGCTTCAGAAATAATTTCTTTACCTTTCTCATTTTCTTTTTGACTGAGTTCAGAAGATTCCATGTTCAGAGAAAACTTCAGAATTTCCTCCATGTCTTGCTTCTTTGAGTGAATTTGAGAATCGTAGGCATCACTTAGTAGATAATCAGCTCCTCTGATCTTGTTTTCTCTTTTATGACCAGCAAGATAACTTCTTTTTACATTCTCTCTGAAGTGAATTCTTTCTTTTATCAGATAAATTATTTCTTCTTTAATGTCTGATTCTCCAATATAATCATTTGAATATTCAAGAAACCAATTCAGGGTTGAGTTGGAGTATTTTTTAATATCTGAAGCCAGAAAGGTTTTATTTCCATTCATTGTATATCTGAATCCAATGTCTGGACAAGTGAACACTCTAGCTATTGCTGAATTTTCAAGGTTTACAGGTTCCAACAAATTCACCTTTGATAAACCAAATTCCAGAGCTAGTTGAAAGTCATGCTTTATAATGTTTCTTATATAGATTCCGAGAACTCTTCTGACTTCATAAACAAGTTCTGCTTCATTCTTTGCAACACAAAAAGAAAGAACTGTCAATTTGTCTTGCAGTCTTAACTTGTATATGTCATATTGAGTAAACTCACATAAGTATCCATTTCTCCTTTCAGCTCCAAATCTATATATTAACAAATCATCTAGAACAGATTTAGAAAAGCATCTGATCTTCTTTATGAGAGTTGAGTCATTTAGATTCTGAACTCCATACTTCTGAATAAAATTTCTGACTTGAAGTATTTGATCTTCAGACCATTCATCATTAACAAAGTCTTCCAGAGTTGCAAACTTCATACTTTTTCTGTACATGTAGAGATTAGTTTCTTCAGGAAATTCCAAACTTGTTTCTCCAAAACAGAATATATCTTCTTTTTCATATACTTGATCTAAGATGGGCTCATCAAGAAGAGGAATATCAATCTTTAGAATAGAAATGCAGGGTCTGACTCTTACTTCAAATCTTCCAGAGTAGATCATTAAAATTTCATCTGCAAGTTCAGTTCCTCCCATATGGCCTAGATCAACTTCAAGTTCAACAACTTCATCTGGTTGATCAAGAAAATCTCTGAAGATACAAAATCTGTTATCCAAAAGTCTACACTCCAGACTTCTTGGTTTATTAAAAAATATATGTACCCAACAGAACTGATTCAGAATATTCCATAATCTTTCAGAAGCACTTCTGAATTCTTCACTCAGAAGTTGTTGAGGCTTCCAAATTACTAAAGCTTTTGTTTCTTCTGAGCTTTCTCCCATATTTACACCAATCATATCCTCTTCAAACATGATCATATCAGAAAGATCACTTGGTTCTCCAATGACATCTTCAAAAGCAAGGTATTCCCTTAGAATTTCTTCATTAGAGTCTGGAATTATAACTGTGTTATCTGAGCTTAGGTTTCCTTCAGAATCAAAATATATCTTCTCTGTTTCATACCCTTCCTCTACTGTATCTTCAGAAGAATGAACAATTGCCTCTTGACCTTCATGTTCTGCAAATAAAATGTCTTCTATTGCTTCAGAAACTCTATTAGATGCTTCACCGATATTCTGAGCATCTTCAGAAGTTTTCTCCGAGCTTTGTTTCTGAACATTTTTAATATTCTCTGTTTCAGATACTCTCTGTCTTTTCTCCCCCTCTTGATTATCAGGATCCTGATCATCAAGACTTCTTTTAAAAGTATTTGATTGAGATCTGCATTCTAGAGCAGCTAATCTTGTGTTTAACTCTGTCTGAGAACTTTGAATGGATGATAGTTGATTGAGAATCTGAGAAATATCATCTTTTGTTGCATAAACTGGTTGAGCAGAAGAAGAAGAAGGCTGAGAAGCTTTTAGAGAAGACACTGATGAAGCCACTTCAGAAAAAGCTGACAGAAGTGCTTGCTTAAAAATATTTAGATCATTAGAAGATTGGAGTTGAAAATCATTCAGCCTGTTCACCATACGTTCCCCATGTTGATCCAACCTATCCTCCAACACCTTTTTGGTAGTATCCTTCAATTCCTTGATATCCTTCTGAATTTTTTCAAATTCAGAAGTGAATAAATCTTTGAATTCTGTGAATTCAGAAGATGTGGGTAAGTTGCCAAGATCAACAGATGAACTTGTTTTCAGACCTTCAGAAGAAGGCTGGCCTGTATGAGCCACAAAGGCATCATGAACCACATTTGATTCTTTTAATGGGGCTTTTGTGATGTTCACCCCACCAGGTCTTCCAACTAATCCTTGATATCCAGAGATAGGAATATCTATAGTTGTTGATGCAATGTGACAAACACTTTGCTTAGGAACATCTGAAAGATGTGTGCTAGTGTGAATGGATGCCACATTAAGTGGTTCAGAAGGCTCAAAGTTGAGTGGACACTCAGACTCAATGTGCTCAAAACTATGAAGGGGGGACATATATCCTTCATTTTCAACAAAAGGAACCTCCAATTGGGGTCCTAATGGATTATAAGCTGCTTGCCCCATTTGTGTTAATGAAACACCCTTCTGTTGAGAGATGGGTGAGTGGCTGGGGGGGTTAACCAAGGTTGCCATGGGCTCACTGGCTGTTTCAATATTATCCACCAAGGAATGTGGAATAATAGTAGATGTGGGTGCTCGGCTGGTAACAGGTGGTTTACAGGTTTGTTTTTCTTTTACTTGTGTTCTCGTCTTACCCTTCTACCCAGTCTCTCAGTTTCATTTTTCCTCTTCACTTGTCGAGGTTGTTCTCCCCCATGAACAGCCTCCCCTCTCTTTCTAGTAATTCTAGACTTTCTTGCATGATCACCACTCTGGTTTGAATCAGGGGAAGGGACTACTGGTTGAGGTAATCCCATAGATTCTAAATGCTCACTCCCAATCCTAGTTGATGTACTTACAAGATCAATTAAATGAGAAGGAAGTGGAAGTGCATTGGGAAATTGAAGTTTTGCATTTGGTGGTCTTAAACTGTCCATAGTGAAGATAGGAACATGTACCTCATGAGCTGGAACAGGAATTTTTTAGACAGCCTTCATCGCTCCTTTGATGAGTGTTTGAAAAAATCTCTGAAATGGTATGTAGTTGAATGTGGACTTCTTCAAAATTGCGGATTTGAGTTCATCAAAAATGAGACTAGCATAATCATAGTGTTTGTTGAAGGCAACTCCATGAAAGATAATCCTCCCATTTGTTGAAGCTTGATCCAAACTTGGGCTTTTTCCAGATAAGCAGGTATTCAGAATGGAAAATAAGCAATACCAAATTGGAGGTAAACATTTTCTTCTAAAAGAGCTCAAAGCACTAAGATTTTCAGAGTATCCCAAAATCATGAAATCTGAGATCATTTCTGATGAAGATGGAATTGAATCATAGCAGGTTTTCCCAAGAACCTCATCTGGTTTTGTCAAATAGTGAAGGCTCCTAATATCATCTACCAAGATGCATACCTTGTAAGCATGGACATAGGAGACAATTTCATCTTCAGATTCATCAACCTCAGCATAATACCAGAATTGTTGAAGATAAGAAGCAGGAACAGAGAATTTTCTAGCAAGTAGAGTGCGCAGGGGATGTTTCTTCAGAATATTAATCAACATTACTTGATCATCAATGAAGTCTTTTGATTTGAAGTTCAGAGCACAGTTATTTCTTTTGATGTCTAGTAATTTCTCAGCAGGTACATAGAGTTTGGACATATCACTACTTTCATCACGAGTCTGGGATTCACTTTCAGCAACATTTGATTCAGAAACAACATTAATTGGTGTAACTTGTGTTTCCCCAATTTTAGCAGTTGTCGGGTTAGGGTTAGGGTTAGGGATAAGGATAGGGTTTGAAGGTCTGGCTTGATGAGTTGTAGTTGTGGCTGTGTCTTGAAGCATTTGATCATCATTCAGTGGGATTTCAGTGATCTGACCATTAATTTTTGAGGCACAATCTTGAATGAACCATCACTTAATGATCCATTGTTATCATTAAAACTCGAGGAAGCAGAAACCATGGCATTTGAAGTAGACATGATGTTGGAAGAACACAGATTGGTAATAGAAATAAGATCAATAAACACAGAAAGATTTCTCAGAGAAAAGTTGCTAAAAAACGAAGATGATGAAGAATCCATTGATTTATATGACTCGATAATCGCTGAAGGACACGTGGCCAAAAAGTAAATGTGATTAGAGTAGTAATCATCATTTATTAGGATAAATGAACCGTTTAATGGTCGTGTTTAAGAGAGATCCAATGAAATTAAAACACGTGGCACACGCTTAAGTGAAAAATCAACGGGAAGTTAAGTTCTGAGAACAAGTTCAAAAACTTCAGAATTTGTTCAGAACTTCTGAGAATAAGTTCAGAAGTCTGAAAGAAGGAATTCAGAAGAACCACAGAATGTGGAAGTGTAGTTCAGAACTAAACTTGGATCATCTTAGAAGACCAAAAATCATTTAAAAATACAAACTTCTGAAAAATATAAAACATTTTGACAATTCAGAAGTAGGTTTGAACAAACAGAAAACTGATTTTATCTAAGAAAGCTTGTTCATACTTCTTAGATATAAAGTGCAAGACTTTATTTCAGCAATGTAGAGTTGATCTGTAGGAAAGAGTAGTGTAGAATTTTGAAATTAATACCACTCCCCCTTGAATCATTAGCAATGTTATCAAAGAAACAAGAAAATATTAGGGAAATGAGAAAGAAAAAAAATGAAAAGTATGAAAATACAATCAACCTAGATACAGAAGGAATATACTTCTGAGTTTGAAAAGAAGCAAAGATCTGAATGCTGATCTTCAGAATATGCAGAATATTTCTGAAGAGCAAACTATTCAGAATTTGATGTAAAAACCTCATAATGTAACTTCTAGAGTATAGGTGATGTGTAATACTTACATAGACATGTTCATCATACCCAATTTACTTACCAAGAAGTTAAATCGTTTTTCATCAAGTGCTTTGGAAAATAAATCAGCTAGCTGATAATCTGTCTGAACAAAAAACATTTCAATATTAGCTTTTTTCACATGATCTTTGATAAAATGATATCTTACATCAATATGCGTGGTCTTTAAATGTTGAACAGGATTGGCAGTGATGGCTATGGCACTCTTTGAATCACAATACAAAGGAATCTTTTTGAAAGTGTAACCATAGTCTTTTAGTTGAATTTGCATCCAGATCACTTGTGAGCAACATATTGCAGCTGCTACATACTCAGCTTCTGCTGTAGAGGTAGAAACACAATTTTGAAGACCAGCTAACCAGTCTATCACCCAGAAACTGACATGATCCAGAAGTGTTTTTCCTGTCTAATTTGCAACCACCATGATCTGCATCTGTAAATGATGTTAGTTCAAAAGTAGAACCCTTAGAATACCAAAGTCCCAATGAAGGAGAACCTTTTAGGTATCTAAGTATTCTTTTTGCAGCTAGAAGGTGTGATTCCTTAGGATTAGCTTGATATCTGGCACAAATACATGTAGCAAACATTATATCTGGTCTACTAGCAATTAAGTAAAGCAAAAGATCCAATTATGCCTCTGTACTTTTTCTGATCAACAGATTTTCCGTTCAGATCAGGTTCTAACTTAGTTGCAGTGGCCATTGGAGTTTGAATACTTGAACAATCTGTCATGTCAAACTTCTTAAGTAAATCTGAAACATACTTGGATTGATTAATGAATATGCCAGTGGGAAGTTGTTTAACTTGAAGACCAAGGAAAAATGTCAACTCTCCGATCATACTCATTTCAAATTCAGTTTGCATGATTTTCTCAAAATTTCTACAAAACTTTGGATTAGTAGAGGCAAAAATAATATCATCTACATATATTTGTATCAATATCATATCATCACCTTCCTTTTTCAGAAATAAAGTGGTATCAACAGTACCTCTTTTGAATTTAGAATTCAGAAGAAAAGTTGTAAGAGTGTCATACCATGCTCTTGGTGCTTGTTTAAGTCCATATAAGGCTTTGTCCAAAATATAAACATGATCTGGAAACTCTGTGCTTACGAAACCTTCTGGTTGTTCAACATACACTTCTTCATGTAAAATGCCATTTAGAAATGCACATTTGACATCCATTTGAAATACCTTCATGTTTTTGTGAGCAGCATATGCAAGAAATATTCTAATAGCTTCTAATCTAGCAACAGGGGCAAAGGTTTCATCATAATCAATTCCTTCTTGTTGACAATACCCCTTAGCTACAAGTCTTGCCTTGTTTCTTACAACAATTCCATTTTCATCTTTTTTGTTTCTGAACACCCATTGTGTGCCAATGACAGATTTACCTTTTGGCTTTGGTATCAATCTCCAGACCTTGTTTCTTTCAAATTGATTTAACTCATCCTGCATGGCTAAAATCCAGTCTGGATCTTGAAGTGCTTCATATGGCTTTTTGGGATCCATGCTGCTTAAGAAATTTACATAGAGATACTCATTTGATGTTGCAGATCCTGTTTGAACACCTTTTGATGCATCTCCAATTATTTGATGCACTGGATGACTAGATGTCCATTTGTTCACATTTGGCAATGGTTGAACAGATGAAACATTATTCAGAGAATCATAATCATCAATAATTGCTTGAGTTTCAGTATCATGATTGATAGCTGAATGTAAATCTGAAGACTCCCCCTCAAATGGAAAATTTTGAATTGGTTCATAACTTTGATGTACATGTTCAGAAATATCCTGAACCGGTTCAGAAACAACTTGGGTTCAGAAGTTGGATGTACATTTTTAGAAGTTGGAAGTTCTGAATTGGAGGTAGAGATTTGTGGTGCTGATGTACTTGAAATTTGTATTTCTGAATGTCTTGATCATTTGTGTTTCTGAGAAGAGAAGGATTTTGATAATCTGCAGAAACATTTACAGAAATATCAAATAAGTCTTGACATAAATTGTCTATATTTGATTTAAGTAAAGTTTGAGATTCAGAAGTAGAGTTTGTCTGATTATGTTCTGAGTCCAAACTTTCAGAAGTTCGTTTATGTGCGAGTTCTGAACTGTCTTGTTCAGAAGTCATTGTTGGCTCATGAAATCTGACATTTGTAGTTTCAACTATCCTTTGAGTTCCTTTAACAAGTACTCTGTAAGCTTTGGATCTTTGAGAATAGCCAACAAAGATACCAAGAACACCTTTAGAAAACACCTGCAACCAAAGATTTTAAAATAATCAATAGAGGGTTTTCTTTGTTTTAACATTTCATAAGGAGTTTTAAGAAATTTTCTGTTTAGAATTGTCCTGTTCTTAGTAAAACATGCAGTAGCAATAGCTTCTGCCCAAAGAGAGAGAGGAAGTTCTGAATATGCAAGCATGGTTCTTGCAGCTTCTACCAAAGTTCTATTATTTCTTTCAACCACCCCATTTTGTTGAGGAGTTCTTGCAGCGGAAAAATTATGTGAAATACCAACAGATTCCAAAAAATTCTGAAGTGTAGAATTTGTAAATTCTGTTCCATTGTCACTTCTGATCTTTTGAATTGGGAGTTGAAGAAGAACTTGAATTTTCTTCAGAATGGGTATCAGTCTTTCAGAAGTATCAGACTTGAGTCTCAGAAATTCAATCCATGTATATCTTGTGTATTCATCTACTATTACAAGAATGTATTTCTTTCCCACCATGCTTTGAGTTTTAATTGGTCCACATAAATCCATATGTAGCATTTCAAGTGGAGCTTTGCATGAAGATAGCATTTTCAGAGGACGAGAACTTCTTTTGATCTTCCCTAGTTCACATGCAGAACAAAGAGAGTTCTTTTCAAATCTGATCTTTGGTAATCCTCTTACAGATTGATGTTTTCCTAGTTCAGAAATGGCTTTGAAGTTCAGATGTGACATTCTTCTGTGCCAAAGCCAACTATCATTTTTCATTGATGTAGACATATAACATGCACCTTGTAGTTGACCAGTTGCAGTGAATGTTGTTGTGTAGATATCTCCATCTCTATAAGCAGTTAATTCATTTTTGTTTGTTGTACTCAGAACATGACAGCAATCTATGTCAAAATTAACCTTCCAGTATTTGTCACAGAATTGACTAATACTGAAAAGATTATATCTTAGTCCCTCAACATAGAAAACTTTCATTACTTTCACATCTCCTTTAATGAAAGTGCCATATCCTCTTACATATGCTTTTGCATTGTTTCCAAAGCTAACTGTTCCTCCATATCTTTCATGATAATCAGTTAGTAGTTCTTTGAAAGGTGTCATGTGTCTTGAACATCCAGAATCTAAGACCCACACATGACATATCTGCAAAAGAGATTATTGAGTTTTAGGTACCCATTTCAGAATAGGTCCTTTGAGATTAGTAATAAAATTTGAAGTTCTGAACTTTTTCTTCAGATTTTTCAATTCAGAAGTTTGTTCAGAACTTTGAGATTTATCTTTCTTAATTTTATTTTTATTTCTATTTTTTCGTTTAATTGAATTTGTCAATATAGCTGAACATTTCTGAATAGATTTCATCAAATTTTTCTTGTTTATTTTGGAGTTAAGATGAAAATTATGATGACCACAGGTAATACAGTGAATATGATTCTTTAAAGTATTTACAAAAGCAGTAGACATATAAGAATCAATAACATTTGATTTTTCAACAGAAACTCTTTTATTCACTATTTTTGATTTAGGTACATCATTCTTTTTTGAAAATGAAAAACTATCTAATTTGTCATTCTTTGACAGTCTTTCATCTTTCTTTCTCCATACTAAAGTGGATAGCTCTGTAAAAGATAAGAAATGAGGATTAGTATAAGAAATTCTTTTGTTTTCTTTAGGTTTATTCTCAGAATTTGAGTTAACTTTCTTAACTTCAGAGAGAGAATTTGAAGATTGTCCTTGTTCAAACTTTTTAACTCTGGTGTTAAAATCAGAAGATGTTACTGATGTTGGTGTAGTAATCAATGAATTGTTTGTATTAGCAGGAAAAAAACTGAATTCTGATATTCTGGTTTTAAAAATACAGGACCAAACATTTCTGAAGGTATCTTTGAAACTTCAGATTTTAATTTTTCTCCTTCAGTCATACATGATTGAGATTTATAAACCAAATAGCCATTTTTATCACTGACTTTTACCATATGATCATCATCATCTTCTGAATCAGAAGCAATTATTAGATCTGAAAATTTATTTTTAGTCATACTTGTTGCAAAAATATTTGAATTTTTTGTTGTTGTAGACTCATTATCAGAATTACCAAAAAATATATTGGGATTCTCATTAACATCTTCTGAAGATTCAATATCTGAGAATTCTTCATATTTTTCTTCATGTTCTGATTTATTATCAGAAGTATCTTTTGAAATGACTTCAGAATTGAATTCAGAAGTTATTATAGAAGTAACTTCAGAAACAATTTCAGTCTTAACAATTACTTCTGATTTTTCTTCAGAAATAATATTTGATTCAGAAGATTTACAGATATTTGAAATTATATTCATTTCTTCTGTTTCAGAGATTATTTCTGGTTCACCAGTTTTAAGAGGTGTTTTTCTGAAAACAAAGTCTCTAATTTTACAAAAGGAATTCTTTCAGGCAAAGAATAGTTTACAGGTTTGGAAATGACACCTGTATTTGATTCATTAAAGATTTTCATTTTAGAATAATCATACAAGTTTGCAGGTGCCTTTTTTAAAATTTGACTGTCATTATATCCTAAACCTGCTTTTATATTGTAAAATTTTGAGTTCTGAGCCTGACTAGTTAAAATATTCAGAGTTTGTTCAGTTTGTCCTCTTTTAAAATTTAAATCTTCTAATTCCTTAATCTTTTTATAAAGATCAAGTCTCTCTTGATTCTGAAAATTCATCTTAACATTTAGAATTTCCATTTCAGATTTTTCATTTATAACTTCTTTTTGTAAACTATCCATTTTTTCTTTTAAAACTATTTTTTCTTCATAAACTTTTTCAAGAATCTGTTCAGCTGCTTGACAATTTTCTTTATATATTTGACTTTCAGCTCTGAATTGATTGACCAAAATTCTTTCACCTTTAATTCTGTTTCTGAGTGTTTCAAATTCAGAAAACATGTTTTGAAATTGATTTGTCATTTCTGAATCTTTAGTATTAATTTCATAATTATGTTCAGAATTTTGTTCAGAAGATGAAGAAGATACCTCAGTGTTTTGTTTGTCCTTTTCTGGATCCATTTGACACATGTAGCAATTGGTTGCATAGTAAGCAACTTCTTCATCATCATCTCCATCACTCCAGTGTAACCAGTCCTCTTCATATTTGGTCACTAGAGCAGGATTAAGCTCCTTTTTCTTTGCTAACAGATGCTTCTTCTCATAATAGCCTGAATTCTTGACTTTTGGCATCTTGCATTGTCTTGCATAATGTCCAGGCTTTCCACAGTTGAAGCACCTTGCTGGTTCAGATGTTTCAGATTGACCAGCCTCTTGACCTTTCTTAGGTCCAACGTAAGATCTAGGTTTATTCTGGTATTTTTGAGTGTATCTTTGTTTGAATTGCCTTGTCATGAAAGCAATATTATCATAAATCCTTTTAAGCTCCTCATCTGATTCATCCCCATCACTAACAGTTGTCTCTGGGATCTCACAAACTTTCTTGGCAGCAATGGTCAAAGAATTATTGTAATTCTTGCTCTGAAGGGCAACTGTTTCATGTGCCTTCTTTTGTTCATGTTGCCTAACTTTGATTTTTCTTCTGGTTGGAACAAGATACCATAAACATCATGAACAGTTTTCTGGATAAGTTCCTTGTTACCATATTATCTGAAAAACTTGACAATTCATTTCCCAGATTGTTCAGAAATTTGTTATTTATCTCAGAATTTGATTTCTGAACACCATTTCTTCTTAGATCATTCAGAATGTTATTGAATCTATGATATGTACCAGTGATAGATTCATTTTCTTTGTATCTGAAATTTTCATATGTTCCTACACAGATATTTAATCTCTGTGCTTGAGCCTTTGTACTTCCTTGCATCTGAGCTTCTACTTCATCCCACATGGCTTTTGCTGAAGTTAAACTATCAACCCTATTGAATATCTCATTAGGAATTGCCATGGTGAGTAAAGTCAATGCTCTTCTATCAACTTTCATTTGAGCCTTTTCAGCTGGATTATACATTCCAGGACTCTTCTTGATTCTTGATGCAGGGATTTCAGGGGTGGATTCGGTTAAGGAAGCTATTTGGAATCTCAACAAATACCTCTAGTGGGCCATTTGTGATAGATTGCATTAAGGCTTCATCTATGTTATCCAAAAATTGAATCATTCTAATTCTCCATTGATAATATTCCCCCAAGAAGAGAGTTGGTGGTTTCGTTTCAGATCCGATTGAGACTATTTCTTTAGACATCTTTGATTGTTAGAAGATCGAGAATTCACTTGAGTTGCATTTAAATTTTGTAGATCAAGAACACCAAGAACTATCAGACCTTACAAGTTCTTTCACAAATCTTCAAGAACAGATGAATTGGCTCTGATACCAATCGTTAGGACCCAAACAATTTAGATATCAATATATGAAAAGATTTTTACAGGAATGATGATAGCCAAATGTAATATGTATTGATTGAATGTACAGTATTACAGAATATGTCTTTACAAGGCTAATGAAAAACGTTAGTTCTAACAATCTAGCTAAGTATCTATTTATACATAAAATAGAAAGACTAAAGTAACAGTGCATTCATAACAGACAAGTTCAGAACAGGTTCTGAACTCATTCAGATCTTCTTTAGAAGTGCCTTCAGAACCTCTTCAGAAGTGTCTTCAGAACTTCTTCAGATCTTTATCTCTTCAGAAGGCAGTTCCTTTTGAAGCTGTTATGATATCTCTATCACAAAACTTATCCTTTTTAAATGATTGCAAATGGATTACAAAGCTAACTCAATAACCAAACTTCCAGAAGAAATATCACTCTATTTAATTGAGTTTTGAGAGAGTTGTGACATTTTTAACATGCGTGCAACAATCTGTCAGCTTTGAACGGATTGCACCGTTGATTTGTTTTAAAAGATTGAACCCTCAAATCTCCATATTTTTGGGTGAAACCAGTTGCATTCAAAAGATAACTCATTAAAATAAACTTTAGAAGAAAAATCAAGCATTTTAGATAACTAACCAAGGATATATGGTAGTTCAAAGTAGGGTTTATTTACTGTTGAACCCACTATTTGCACACTCAATTTGTGCCGAGTGTTTTGGGGGTCAAAACTCCATATTTTTTGGTGATTCCACTTGGATCAAAACCCCACCTCAAAGAATAATATTTTAGAAAAAGATTCATGACATTTGGACTAATATTTTGCAATTTATGGGCGACTGAAGTACTAGGAAGAAATCTGTCAGCACCAAAAATGTCATTTTCAATGAACAAACCCACATGCAAGATGATTTTTCACCAACTTTTCTTGAGTTCTATTGCTTGGGTCATGGATTACCACCTATTTTAAAGACATTTATCATGTCTTGGTGTGTAATCTACCCTTAGAACATA
Source organism: Silybum marianum (assembly GCA_036898165.1). NCBI lineage: Eukaryota > Viridiplantae > Streptophyta > Magnoliopsida > Asterales > Asteraceae > Silybum > Silybum marianum. The sequence continues at coordinate 19,446,643 of CM072536.1, read as the reverse complement.
GAGAAAATCGCAGGTTAGATGGAAAGCATTTCAAAGTACAAGAAAAATGGAGTTTTCACCCAAAATTTGTAAGAGAATGTGGAGATGATGTTTTTACCTTGCTTAGATGATCGAAGCTCTTGTATTTCTTCAAGATTTTGATAAAAATAGGGGTTTTGATTTGTGTTCTTGGCTGGAGTGGAAGGAGGAAGAAGAAGAAGAAAGAAATGAAAGGGTTTTAATTCAAAAATTTGGAGAGAAGTGTAAAAATGAGGGGAAAATGAAGAATTTGGGTTTTCATAAGTGGGGTGTTGGGGGGAAATGGGGGGGCCGGCCTCTAGGGCCAAACCCATAAAATTTATTTATTTATTTTTTATTTAAAAGCCCAATATGTCTTATTTATAAATTTGTACAAAAAGGATTGAAATACAAAGAGAATTAGTTCACATTTCGTCAATTATGGCTAAAATGTTAGATTTTACTTTGGACTTCTATATTTGAAATGAGGATTTTGAATCATCAATTTTTTTTATCATATTTGGTACAAATTGACCCATTTAGCATTTTATAAGATGATTTGGTCCGTTACGGGCCGTAACCGGGTCTTCTAAGCAACTAAAGGAAAATCCTAGCAATTTATGCTTTAGCTTTTCTAATTGAATCCAAATCAAGGTAATTTCTTATTCTTGCACTAGTATAAGCTAATCGGATGATAACCGGGCAGTCTCGGTTTGCCGAATGTCACACGTCAAGTTATAGCAGAGGAGTATTCCGCTCTTGTTAAAAATGGCACGTGGTCTCTAGTTCCTCGTGTTCATGATACTAATGTTGTTAATTGTAAGTGGTTTACAGGATAAAACGGGACAAGATACGTGCCATCACTCGTTACAAAGTGAGACTCATTGCAAAAGGGTTCCGGCAACAACATGGCATTGATTTTCACGAAACCTTCAGTCCTATTGTCAAGACCACTAGCATCAGGGTTGTTTTATCACTTGCGAATGCTCATAATTGGTCGCTCAGACAACTTGACGTTCAGAATGCTTTTCTTCATGGACATCTTACTGAAACAGTCTATATGAAGCAACCTCCAGGCTTTAGTGACTCAAAACGATCAGATCATATTGTTAAGACCCAAACAATCAAGATATCAATATATGGAAAGATTAGAACAGAAATATGATAGCCAAATGTCGTATGTATTGATTGGATGAACAAGATTACAAAATATGTCTTTTCAAAGCTTATAGAAACATTAGTTCTAACAATCTAACAAACTAGCTATTTATACACAAAAGGAAAGACTAAAGTAACAGTACATTTATGACAGACAAGTTCAGAACAAGTTCTGAACTCCTTCAGATCTTCTTCAGAATTGTCTTCAGAAGAGTCTTCAGAACTTCTTCAAAACCTCTTCAGAATATCTTCAGAACTTCTGAAGTTGGCACATCAGAAGTTATGCCTTAGGCTTTTCTTTATCTTTTCTTCAGATCTTTACATCTTCGGAATCCAGTACCTTTTGAAGCTATTATGATATCTGGTTGTGAATGGATTCCACATTAAGTGGTTCAGTAGGCTCGATGTTGAGTGTCAATGTGCTCAAAATTGTGAAGGGGGGACGTATATCCTTCATTTTCAACAAAAGGAACCTCCAATTGGAGTCCTAATGGATTATAAGCTGCTTGCCCCATTTGTGTTGATGAAACACCATTCTGTTGACAGACGGGTGAGTGGCTGGGGGGGTTAACCAAAGTTGCCATGGGCTCACTGGCCTTTTCAATATTATCCACCAAAAAATGTGGAATAATAGATGATGTGGGTGCCCGGCTAGTAACTGGTGGTTCACAGGTTTGTTTTTCTTTTACCTGTGTTCTCCCCTCTTCAGTTCTTTTTCTCACCCGTCTACCCAATCTCTCATTTTCATTTTTCCTCTTCACTTCTTGAGGATGTTCTCCCCCTTGAACAGCCTCCCCTTGCTTCTTAACAATTCTAGACACCCTTGCTTGCTCACCACTCTGGTTGGAATCAGGGGAAGGGACCACTGGTCTAGGTAGTCCCATTGATTCTAAATACTCACTCACAATCCTATTTTGTGGACTAGATCAAGTAAGTGAGAAGGGAGTAGAGCAGCATTAGGGAAATTAAGCTTTGCATTTGGTGGTCTTAAACTGTCCATAGAAAAGATAGGAACATGTACCTCATGAGACAGAACAGGGATTGTTGGTACTGCTTTCATTGCTCCTTTGATGAGTGTTTGAAAGAATCTTTGGAATGGTATATAGTTGTAGGTGGACTTCTTCAAAATAGCATATTGGAGTTCTTCAAAAATGAGAGAAGCATAATCATAATGTTTGTTAAATGCAACCAAATGAAAGATAATACTCCCATTTGTTGAAGCTTGATCCAAACTTGAGTTTTTCCCAGATAGACAAGTGTTTAAAATAGAGAATAGACAGTACCAGATTGGGGGTAAACACTTTCTTCTAAAGGAACTTAAAGCATTTAGATTTTCAGAGTATCCCAAACTCATGAAATCTGAAATCATCTCAATTGAAGATGGTGTTGGATCATAACAAATTTTCCCAAGAACCTCATCTGGTTTTGACAGGTAGTGAAGACTCCTAATATCATCCACAGAGATGCATACCTTGTAAGCTTGTACATAGGACACGATTTCATCCTCAGATTCATCAACCTCAACATAGTACCACCACTGTTGAAGATAAGAAGTAGGAACAGATAATTTCCTTGAGAGAAGAGTACGTAATGGATGATTCTTCAGAATTTCGATCAAAATCATTTGATCATCAGCAAAGTCTGTCGATTTGAAGTTCAAAGCACAATTATTTTTCTTGATTTCAAGCAGTTTCTCAGCAGGGACATAGAGTTTTAAGAAATCACTGCTTTCAGCACGAATTTAAGATTCACTATCACCAGCATTTGATTCAGAAACAACCTCAATAGGTTCAACTTGTGTTTCCCCAATTTTATCAGTTCGCAGGTTAGGGTTAGGATTAGGGTTAGGGTTTGAAGGTCCGGCTTGATTAATAGCAGTTGTGGCTGTGTCTTGGACCATTTGATCATCATTCAGTGGGATTTCCATTGTTCCAACCACCAATTTTTGAGGCACGGTCTTGAATGAACCATCACTCGATGATCCATTGCTGTCATTGAAGCTCGAGGAAGCAGAAACCATGGCATTTGAAGTAGACATTATATTTGAAGAACAAGGATTCGAAATGGAATGAAGATCAATGAAAACAGATAGATTTCTCAGAGTAAAATCACTAAAAAATGAAGACGATGAAGAATTCATTGATTTATAAGACTGGATAAGCTCTGATGGACACGTGGCCAAAAAGTAAATGTGATTAGACCATTAATCATCATTTATTTGGATAAATGAACCGTTTAATCGACGTGTTTAAAAAATGTCCAATGAAATTAAAACACGTGGCACACGCTTAAGTGATACTTAAGAAAAACAACGGGAAGTGAAGTTCTGAGAACAAATTCAAAAACTTCAGAAATTGTTCAGAACTTCTGAGAAGAAGTTCAGAAGTCTGAATGAAAGAATTCAGAAGAACTGCAGAACTTTTAAGTTTAGTTCAGAACTAAACTTGTATCACTTTATAAGACCAAAAATTATTTAAAAATACAAACTTCTGAAAAACATAAATCATTTTGAGAATTCAGAAGTAGGTTTGAACAATGAAAAAATATTTTATCTAAGAAAGTTTGTTCATACTTCTTAGATATGAAGTGTAAGACTTGATTTCAGCATTTCAGATCTGTTTTGTAGGAAAGAGCAATTCAGAATTTTGAATTTAATATCACTCTCCCTTGAATCATTAGCAACTATGATTCTCCCCCTTAAACAGTGCAATTTTATCAAAGAAACAAGAAAATATTAGAGAAATGAAAAAAAATAGTAGTAAACAATCAACCTAGATAAAGAAGGATTATACTTCTGAGTTTGAAAAGAAGCAAAGATCTGAATTGATAATCTGTCTGAACAAAAAACATTTCAATATTACCTTTTTCAACATGATCTTTAATGAAATGATATCTTACATCAATGTGTTTTGTCTTGGAATGCTGAACAGGATTGACAGCGATAGCTATGGCTCTCTTTGAATCACAGTATAAGGGAATCTTTTTGAAAGTGTAACCATAGTCTTTGAGTAGAATTTGCATCCAGATCACTTGTGAGCAACATATTGCAGCTGCTACATACTCAGCTTCTGATGTAGAGGTAGAAACACAATTTTGTTTCTTTGAAGACCAGCTTACCAGTCTATCACCCAGAAACTGACATGAACCAGAAGTGCTTTTCCTGTCTAATTTACATCCACCATGATCTGCATCATGCTCTTGGTGCTTTTTTAAGTCCATATAAGGCTTTGTCCAAAATGTAGACATGATCTGGAAACTCTTTGTTTACAAAGCCTTCTGGTTGTTCAACATACACTTCTTCATGTAAAATACCATTCAGAAATGCACACTTCACATCCATTTGAAACACCTTCATGTTTTTGTGAGCAGCATATGCAAGAAATATTCTAATGGCTTCTAATCTAGCAACAGGAGAAAATGTTTCATCATAATCAATCCCTTCTTGTTGACAATACCCCTTAGCTACAAGCCTTGCCTTGTTTCTGACAACAATACCATTTTCATCCTTTTTATTTCTGAAGACCCATTTTGTGCCAATGTTAGATTTACCTTTTGGTTTTGGTATCAATCTCCAGACCTTGTTTCTTTCAAATTGATTTAACTCATCCTGCATGGCTAAAATCCAGTCTGGATCTTGAAGTGCTTCATATGGCTTTTTGGGTTCCATGCTACTTAAGAAATTTACATACAGACACTCATTTGCTGTTGCAGATCTTGTTTGAACACCTTTTGATGCATCTCCAATAATTTAATGCACTGGATGACTGGATGTCCATTTGTTCACATTTGGCAATGGTTGAACAGATGAAACATTGTTTAGATAATCATAATCATCAACAATTGCTTGAGTTTCAGTATCATGATTGATAACTGAATGTAAATCTGAAGTTTCCCCCTCAAATGGAACATTTTGAAATGGTTCAGAATTTTAATGTACATGCTCAGAATGGACTTGAACTTGTTCAGAATTGATTTGAACTTGTTCAGAAATATCTTGAACTGGTTCAGAAGTATCTTGAACTATTTCAGAAATTGGATGTACATTTTCAGAAGTTTGAAGTTCTGAAGTTGAGGTTGAGAGTTGTGGTGCTGATATACTTAATATTTGTATTTCTGAAATGTTTTGATCATTTGTTCTTTTGATAAGAGAAGAATTTTGATAATCTACATAAATTGTCTAAATTGGATTTCAGTAAAGTTTGAGATTCAGAAGTAGATGTTGTTTGTTTATGTTCTGAGTCCAAACTTTCAGAAATTGGTTTATGTGCGAGTTCTGAACTGTCTTGTTCAGAAGTCAATGTTGGCTCATGAAATCTGACATTTGTAGTCTCAATGATCCTTTGAGTTCCTTTAATGAGTACTCTGTAAGCTTTGGATCTTTGAGAATAGCCAACAAAGATACCAGCTACACCTTTTGGTGCAAATTTGTCGAGAAGCTGAGTATCATTCCTTAGAAAACACCTGCAACCAAAGATTTTAAAATAATCAATAGAGGGTTTTCTTTGTTTTAGCATTTCATAAAGAGTTTTAAGAAATTTTCTGTTTAGAATGGTCCTGTTCTAACTAAAACATGCAGTAGCAATAGCTTCTGCCCAAAGAGAAAGAGGAAGTTCTGAATATGCCAGCATGGTTCTTGCAACCTCTACCAAAGTTCGATTCTTTCTTTCAACCACCCCATTCTGTTGAGGAGTTCTTGTAGCGGAAAAATTATGTGAAATACCAACAGATTCCAAAAAATTCTGAAGTGTAGAATTTGTAAATTCTGTTCCATTGTCACTTCTGATCTTTTGGATTGGGAGTTGAAGAAGAACTTGAATTTTCTTCAGAATGGGTATCAGTCTTTCAGAAGTATCAGATTTGAGTCTCAGAAATTCAATCCATGTGTATCTTGTGTATTCATCTACTATGACAAGAATGTATTTCTTTCCCCCATGCTTTGAGTCTTCATTGGTCCACAAAAATCCATATGTAGCATTTCTAGTGGAGCTTTGCATTAAGATACATTTTCAGAGGATGAGAACTTCTTTTGATCTTCCCTAGTTCACATGTAGAACAAAGAGTGTTCTTTTCAGATCTGATCTTTGGTAGTCCTCTTACAGATTGATGTTTGCCTAGTTCAGAAATGGCTTTGAAGTTCAGATGTGACATTCTTCTGTGCCAAAGCCAACTATCATTTCTCATTGTTGTAGACATATAACATACACCTTGTAATTGACCAGTTGCAGTGAATGTTGCTGTGTAGATATCTCCATCTCTATAAGCAGTTAATTCATTTTTGTTTGCTGTACTCAGAACATGACAGTAATCTATGTCAAAATTAACCTTCCAATTCTCTTCCGAGGGCAATATCCCCAATGGAAAGATCGTTTTCTAGATTTTTTTGAGAGAAACGATTATGCCGAAGATATAATGCGGTCCATAAAGGAAGGCCCTCCGCCTGTCCTACATCAAGACACTCCTGTTATGCCTAACAATGTTCCTCCTCTTGAGGATAGACGAGAAATCAAGCCCAAAAGTAAATACACCGTTGAGGAAACAAATAGAGCAAAAGGAGATCAACTTGCTCGTTCATATCTATTACTCAGTATTCCGAATGATATATACATGAGTATAGATAGTCACAAAAGAACGGCAAAAAGCATGTGGTAGCAAATCGAGAAGTATATGCTCGGTACGAAAATCGGTACACAAATGAACATTACAAATTGTATTACTCAATACGAGGAGTTCAATGCAAAGGAAGATGAAAGTCTCACTGACACATACACTCGTTTTGTTTATCTAATCAACGAACTAAGCAAAAACGAGATACGCAAGTCAAATATCGAAAACAACGTGAAGTTTGTAAGTAATCTTCAACCCGAATGCCGCCGGTTTGCAAATCAGATCAAACACAACAAATTTCTTGCTGAACTTGATCTTCACGAGGTCTATGAGACTCTACAACAAGATGAAGCGGAAGTTCTTGAAGTAATGGAAGAAAACCGCAAAGCCAAAAAGACTCCCGAACCGATCTCCCTAGTAGCCAAAAAAGAAAAGTTTACGACTCGAAGCATACCTTAAGAGAACGTATATGATCTAGAAGAGGAAGAATATGACGATCCCGAGATAGCCCAATTTCAAAAAGAACTGGCCTTTCTCACACAATCCTTTCAACGAAAGTTCTCTCGCCGTCCGAATAACAATCAATTACTCTATGCTTCGGGACCCAAAAACTTTGAACGTAAAGCCATATTCGAGCCAAAACAAAAGAAAGAAGATACCCGCCCACCGGCTAAACATGAAGACAAATTTAAAATCTGTGGAAAAACGTGTCATTACGCTCGTGAATGCAAGAAACCCGTGGTCAAAGATGCCAACTATTTCACGTACAAACTCATGCTTGCCAAGCAAGAGAAAGCCGGTAAAGTGCTAATGGCGGAAGACGACTACTTTCTACATCACGACGACGATGAACCGGACGAAGAAATTCAAGCTCATTTCAGTTTAATGGCTTACTCTGATCCTAATGATGATGACTCATCAACCAACGCTTCCAACTACTCACCCGAGGTAAGTCATTCTGACTATGAGCACTTTATTTCTCAAATGAATTTGTTAAACTCTCAATTGAAAGATCTTAACTCTAAATTGAAAACCGAGAAACTCTCAGTTTCCAAATTAGAAGCACGTCTAGAAAATAATCATAACCAACTCATTCTAGCCACGTCCAAGATTGCCAACTATAAGAGTGATGTGCTCAACATACAAACCAAAAATGATGTCTTAACAAACGAAAATACTCAACTTAAACAACAAAACTCCGACCTCACAAAACAATTTAACAAATTCGAAAATGAGGTCGAAGATTTGTCGTCTAAACTTAAAATAGTCACAAATCAAAAGGAAGACCTTCTCAACAAACTCAATACCTTGGAAGTCAAATTGTACAAATTAGGACGGACTGAACAAACAATACATTTAAATGCTCCGAAGGAGTTATGTTCAAAAGCAGGTCTAGGATTTGACAATCCCAAAAGATTAGCAAAGGCCTTATACCACACCCCAACTCTCTACAAATTTGAATATCTAGACCTTGGTCCAGAGTTTAAAATTCAATTTATAAAGTCTAACCCCAAAGTGGAAAGACGGAAAGATTGGAATCGGAAAAATCACAAGTTCCATCAAATTCCTTTTTGCTATCCGCAAGAAGTAGAAAAGGCATCCTCAAGTGGAACTCTTCCACCTACTTATTTTCCCTCATATTCCGACGAAGAACTTCAAACCAACCCTCCGGAATATAAACCTTATATTCCCACCTTATGTTTAGAAAAGAAAATAGTTCAATTAGAAAAGGTGTTGGAAACTTAACGTTCTTCCTCGGAAAAGGAAAAAGAAGCATTAATCACAAAAATCCAACTATTAGAAAACAAAGCTTTACAATCAATTCCTGAATATGAAACTGCATCAAACATCTCTTCATGTAAAACATTTGTTAGCTCATACTTGGATGATTGGGAATCATACCACAAACTTGATCCTGATTATTGTCCTCCTAAACATATATCTTCCCTCCCTCGCGAACATTTAGATAAAGAGTTGGATGAACTTATAGCATAGCTTCTTCTGAACATAACTTCTCGGATGATGAAAATGTATTTGTTGATGTTTTTGACTTCAATCCCACACTTCCAAGTCACAAGGAGTTTATTGATAAAGGTAAGAAGCCAATTGAATCTATATCTATTCCAACGGTTGAGGATGAATGTTCCACAAGTTTTTCAAAACCCAAATCATCTCAAACAAATACACCTACACAAATTATTTCTCAAATTTTACCTACTCATAAAACTCCTATTAATGTTTCAGCTCTACGCTCTTTAAAAACAAAGCAAATATGGGTCGAAAGAGGCAAAGGCACATCAAAGTCATCTTCCCACAATAAACATAGTTTTCCCGATGTTGTTAGGAATAGTCGCAAATTTCATTTTCCATCTACTATTCATTTGTACAAACATTTGATTCATTTTTCTAGAAATAAAATATGTTGCTCAAATTGTGGTGTGAATGACTTTGTGCGTCTGAATGCTTATGGTAATAATCGTTTTCATGATGTGCATAATTCTTACAATTCATTTCATTATGGTTATAACAATTCATTTTAGTATAAACTTGTTTATAAGTGGATTCCCAAGAGGCCCTTGACTTCGGCACCGAAACCCCAATTCAAGTGGCTGCCAAAGGTTGCCAAGCCAACTAACCCCGAAGGACCCATTTACAGATGGGTACCTAAATCCTCTTAAAATTTTGTAGACTGGTCATGTGTGGTACTTAGATTCTGGATGCTCTAAGCACATGACCGGAAAGAAGGAGCTTCTTGCCAATTATGTTGAAAAACGAGGCGGCTCGGTACGATATGGCACCGAGTTTAAAAACCGCACGCTTGACACCTATTTCACTTCTGTGGGCATCACTCATACGTTTTCCGCACCACGAACTCCCCAACAGAATGGTGTCGTGGAACGCCAGAATCGTACGCTAGTCGAAACTGCTCGTACAATGCTCGCTTATTCCAAACTCCCACATCATCTCTAGGCTGAAGCCATTCATATCGCATGCTACACTCAAAATCGGTCGATTATCAATAAAAGGTTCAACAAGATACCATATGAGCTAATCAACAAACAAATTCGTTCCCACCATCATCTTCATACATTCGGCGGACGATGTTTTGTTATGAATGATAACAACAATCTTGGGAAGTTGCAACCCAAATTCGATGAAGCCTATTTTCTTGGTTACTCGCCAAATACCTCTGCCTTTAGAGTCTACATGAAGAATGCAAGGTGCGTCACCGAGAGTGCAAATGTCCACTTCGACACAAAAGAAGAAATGATTTTTTAACCTTATAGAACCGAACCGTTTATCACTGGCGTACTAGCTTCCGAGCACCTCAGTTCCGAACCTGCTCAAAACCCGACTACTTCAAATCCAACTTCAACATCCGATTTGGATAATCTGTTCCAGCACATGTACACAGAATACCTCGGAACTAATTCCGAGACAACAACTAAACCCCCCCCCCCCCTCCCAACGTTGGAAGTTGCCGAAACACCCACTAGCTCTCAAAATCCTAATCTCGAGAACAATGTCTCAGCTGTGCAACTCCAAATTCGACCAACCCTACAGTCACTTCTCCCATCCCTCAAACAAGCCTACCCACTACAAGTGAAGTCGCTCAACCTCTCCAAACACATTTAACCGAAACAACCCCTCACACTACATCAAACCCGGAACCATCATCCTCTACGACTCAACCGCCTACCATGTCAAGGGAACTGTCTACCGACGTTTCACCAGCCTTAGAATATGTGCAAGATCTTCCCCTTGGTCATTACGTGGATGAAAATTCCGGAACCATGACTGCTCAACCACTTCCTTATACAACCAAATGGATTCGATCTCACCCACCCAACCAAATCATTGGTAACCCTTCCAATCCAGTCACAACACGGTCGGCCTCGGCCAATGAATGTTTATTCTCATCATTCTTGAGCAGAATTGAACCAAAAACCATTCAAGAAGCTATGTCTGATCCTGATTGGATTATCGCCATGCAAGAAGAGTTCAATCAGTTTGAAAGCCTGAAAGTATGGTGTCTCGTTCCCCGACCTCAACACAAGACAATTATTGGAACCAAGTGAATCTTCAAGAATAAACAAGATGAAGACGGAATAGTCATACGCAATAAAGCACGACTTGTTGCCAAAGGCTATCGACAACAAGAAGGTATTGACTTTGACGAAACCTTTGCTCCAGTTGCACGTATAGAAGCCATTCGAATCTTCTTGGCATATGTTGCTCATAAAAACTTAGTTTTTCAAATGGATGTCAAGACCGCCTTTTTGAATGGGGTTCTCCGAGAAGAAGTTTATGTCTCACATTCGGACGGTTTTGTCGATGCTTCGAAACCCAATCACGTCTATATCCTCGACAAAGTACTCTACGGACTCAAGCAAGCTCCTCGTGCATGGTATGATAGTCTGTCTAAATACTTGGTGAAAAACGGTACTCAAAAGGTAACATCGATCCAACTTTGTTCATCAAAAAGGAAGGTAAAGATATTATGCTTATTCAGATTTATGTAGACGATATTATTTTTGGCTCGACTAACCCTCAACAATGCAAACATTTCTCCGAACTCTTGACGGCTAAGTTTAACATGAGCATGATGGGAATAATGAATTTTTTCGTTGGCCTTCAAGTAAAACAATTTTCAATGGGAATATTCATTAACCAATTGAAATACATCTCCGATATGTTACACAAATATTCATGACGACATGTACTCCGATTGGGACTCCCATGTCTCCGGGATCAAAACTACACGCTGATCGTTTGGGTAAAGCGGTAGATCCCAAGACTTATCGGGGAATGGTTGGTTCATTAATGTACTTAACGGCTAGTCAACCGGATATAATGTTTGCTACATGTCTTTGTGCAAGATATCAAGCATCTCCTAAAGAATCACACCTAAGTGCAATTAAACGCGTTTTTCGTTATCTAAAAGGTACTACTGATCTTGGCCTCTGGTATCTTAAGGATACGAGCTTTGAGTTAATTGCTTTTTCAGATGCTGATCATGCCGGCTGCATGCTGGATCGAAAAAGCACGACGGGTCATATTCAGTTTTTGGGAGATAAACTTGTGTGTCTACTTCGACTGCGGAAGTCGAATACATTGCTGCCGCAAGTTGCTGCTCTCAAGTCATATGGATGCGCATTCAACTCAAAGACTATGGATTCTGGTTCAATAAGATTCCGATCTATTGCGACTCAAAAAGTGCAATTGCCATTTCGAGCAATCTGGTTCAACATACAAAGACAAAGCACATAGATGTGAGGTACCACTTCATTAAAGACCACGTCGAATGAGGTACAATAGAACTTTACTTTGTAAATACAGAACTACAGCTTGCTGACTTGTTCACAAAGGCATTGGATGAAAAACGATTCCAATTCCTAGTGTCCAAGTTAGGCATGCTCAATCTCCGCACTTAAAATTCAAATCTTTTATATTAACCTGTACAAAACGTCCAGTTAGATAATAATGCACATTCACCCTCACGGATGAAAGTTCATATTATCTGACTTCTCATTTTATAAAGATTAATAATCAAGTTCTGTCTTTTCACTTGTTCCACTTCGTTCTTGTCTTTTATCTTGTGCTACTAACAAAAACTTCAAGCTGTTTCGTTACCAATTTTGTTTCCGAAGGGGAGTGCTAAGGTAAGTTCTACTTAACTCGCATCTTGAAAGGGGGAGCTAAGATTTCTTATCTTAGGCATCATTTAAGGGGGAGCAAATTCTTAGAAACTGAATTTTTTCTCTCACAAATTTTTGTCGCGTCAATAGGACCCGAAAAACTCATTTTGCATGGCATAGAACCGACATCCTTGGATGTCGACTTCCTAACACCCGACATATTTGGTTGTCGAGTGCTTATGACTCCACAAGTTGCCTTTCATTTTTTTTCTCGGCCCAACCATCTCATGCCACGTGTCCTTGGGCCCACTATTTAAACACATGGACCCCACCCTTCACTGTTCATCTTTTTCAAAATTTCATCCATTTTCCCTCACTCAAGAACAGTCATCACAATCAAATTCCAAAATCCTCAATTTTTCGAAATCCGATCACACCACCAGGTTCGTAATCTCTTTTAGAACAACTTTAATTCTTGCACTTTTCTGTTTAAACCATTGCATGTACATCAATTTGTGATATAACTGTTCGGTTCCCAAATGGGTTAAAACCTTTGGGTTCTCCGATTTTCTTGATTAATCTTCTTTCTGGACTGAAAAAGTCTCACCATATTGCTTGATTATGTCCATCGATCACCATAGTATACTAATCTAGACTTAAAAACAACTCAACCATGTGTTTCTGGGTACTTAGAGTCGACTGTCATAGACTTAGGGTTTTCTTGTTTCACATGAATATTTGTCGGGTCCCATTGACTCGACAAAATCACTTAGGTATTCTTGAATGTTGCCTATGATTGTTTGTCGGTTTCCATTGAATAGTCATAATCACCCAAGTGTTTATGTCGGGTCACATACAACCGACCACTGTTATAAAGAACAAGGGACTCTGTCGCCTCACATAGACTCGACATAACTGCCTTAGTCTTTATCTGCTGCTGCAAACCCGACATAATTACACTAATGTTTTTGTCGACTCTTGCATAGTCGATCGGCTCACAGTTTTTATCGACTCTACCCGACATCAATGCCTTATCCTTTTGTCGACTATTGGAAACACGACATCCATGCCTTAACACTTTTATCGGCTTAGTGAGACCCAAATAAGTTTTATGTCGGCTCATCATGTATCGACATACATCTATGTCTGCTCCCTTAGACCCGACATCGGCACATTTCACTCGACATATCTTCAATGACTCCGACATCTGTCAGGTATATCGGGTCTCATGGCACCATGCTTGACCCGCCATACCTCATCAGATTCCTCTCTATACTCAAAACTGACTTATTTCAATGGTTTCCTAACTCTACTTTTCAGTTCTCATGGCCGCCATTCAAGATCCAAATTTTTCTGATGACGAACATCCTCTGCCATCAGAAAGATCGTCCCAACCGAGCATCCATCTTCCAAATCGCGACGATGTGCTCATGCCACCCGCGGAGAAGAAACACTTAGAGCCCAAAAACCATCGCCTAGCCATGAGCATGACGGTGGAACACCAAGTCATCATGGAAATACTAAAGAGACATCCACTTTGCTATGCCTTCAGTTTGGAACATCGCGTACCGGCCTTTTACATACAACAATTCTGGTACACTCTAACATACCATCCGGTGGAAGGCAATCACCACTTCACGGCAAGGATTGATGATTACACATCTCGCCTGACACTCTCCCTACTACGAACCATACTACAACTCCCAGTATCGGATCACTATGACGACCCAGTAGCTGAAGAGGAACTATACCAAGATATTGTAGCCCTCGGGTATACCACCACACTCTCCTCGGTCGGCCACTTCAAGCGCATGTTCTTACCACCAATCTGGTTCACACTATTCACAATAGTGAACCGTTGCCTAATAGGGAAACACACCGGAATGGATCGCGCAAGCACAGCGACACTGCGAATCTTTCACGGCATCATCTACAGTCGCAACTATGACTACGCAACACTTATATGGACGGATCTGGTCGACTACGTCAATCAAAAGGGCACCGGACGAGATAAGAAATTTCTGCCATTTCAGCGGTTCATACAACTATTCATTCACTCCATGATGCAGTCAAACCCGCAAATTCCACGAAGACAAGGTTCGCCTCTTGGCCCTTCCTGCGTTCAACGCTTTATCAAACTGAATGATCAAGTCTTTCCGAACATTATGCCTATTCCTGAAGCCCTATTAGCAATAGCGGATCAGAATGCACCCAGTGTGATAGCGTATAGGGAGAGACACGGCTTAATGGCTCCTCACAATCTGATGGAGCCTGCCCAAGAGCCAAACCAAGAGGAACAACATGAGTTGGGTGAGGGTCCATTAGCAAATGAGCAGGTTCAGGATCAAGGGGATCCTGAACAGGGGAATGAGCATATAATAGAAGAGAGGGGAAACGAAGAGGGGGGTGCATCTGATCCAGCAATCCAAACTTCCCCCAACCCCGAAATCCCCATTCCACCTCAAACCTAAACCACCTTTGGAACAACCTCTCGCCCAAAGGTATGACCATAACGACGAAAAATCCTAGTCAGTAGTGACTGGGTCATGCGCGAACACTCCTCATTCGACTCTGACACTGAGCCTGATGAAAGTTCTGAACACCTTCGACCACGACAACGCCGATGAATTACTACCGCCGATGATGAAATTACCCGCATTGGACGACAACCACCTCTACAAGAGTCCTCTTCCGATAATGCCACCATGGAGTTCGATCCAGAATTCACTTCTCAACCCGATCCACCATCTGAACCCGAACAAATCCATCAACCAGAGCCAAATAAAGGAGATATAAGGAGAGCGGAGGGAGACATAGTCGAAAAAGAACATGTGAGCATGAGTGAAGGGGAGCTTAATATGCAAGAGAGTGAGATACCAACAACCACCTGTTGGGTAACCGAGTCTCCTGTAGATACTCATCCGTTGAGTACCACCATACGAAAAGACGTTGTGGACCCAACAACGCAATTGCACGCCCCACCCAGCCACTCGGTAGACTCACAACAGTCTACTGTTTCAGCACTACTTGTGAGTTTAGCTCCTACTCTAGTTCCCCTCCTTTCGGGAGGCACAACTATTGAAAACAGAAGTAGTATCTCACCTACTTCGACTTCATTTCTCTCTACATCGAGTCTAGATCTTCCTAAGACACAAGAGTTATCACACTTCGATAGCCTTCGTGGCACGGACGGAACTCCCATAGTGATGTCGATTCCCGACATTTCACGAGGATTGGGAGGAAATCCTACCAGCACCACATCAATGCCAACGCTGAACATAGGTCCCGGAGTTGATTCAACTACGGTGAGAACGGGTGCTCTAAGTGACCCCGGATTTCCCACTACAGGTTCAACCGCTCTGCCACACTTCACGGTCATACCGAATTTGCAATCACAGGTTGGCGACGCATTTCGCCGGGTTCGAAGTTCACTAGATAAGCATGAAGATCACATGCAATTACTGTTCAAACAAGGCCTAACTACGGATCCTGGATCCCGTCCAAGCAGCTCTCGCCTAAGTACAAGTCGATCACCACCCCCTGCAACACCATCAATCTCTTCCGATTCCGAACAACCCTCTGATCCTCGATCTCCACACCCTCATTCGTCACCTCGCAAATCCCAGTTCAATTTAGATGAACTTATGTCTATGCTTCTAGCAAATTTACTTACGGAGGCGGAAGCACGGGGTCTCCCGGAAGACGATTTAGCGGGCCTGCATCGAAGAAATCTTCAAATACCAACTGTAACACGTCATGAATTTGACGTGTTCCGAGCCCACATTGACAAATGGTTAGATGCTATGGAAGCCCAACAGAAAAAAAGAGAAGATGATATTCTTGGTTCAATAAAAGCCCTACGCTTGGAAATTCAATAATCTTGCCAACCGGCAGAACATCTCAAACGCCGTCGACCTAATCAAGACGATCCGGATTCCGGTCCCAATCGCCCTGAGGGGGAGACACGTCGCCGAGTCGCAAGAGCTCAGCCGTCGGTTAGCACAAGAACTCCCCAAGATCCAAGATCAGCAACGGGTACCACAACTCGTCCACAAGCCACTACTCCAGCCAGCCAACAACAAAATCAGCCAACGGTTGAAAATCCTTCGGATGATTTTGAAGTTGGAAGTGCGTCTCGCCCACAAGAACCCGAAACAAACACGGAGGAACTGGTCAATGTTTAGAATCTAAGGTTTCAAGTTCATATCTGGTTCAAAGATCCTTATGCTCCGGTATCAACCTGGAGCTCCAGATGCTACAGGTTAACTGCCACATCAAATCAGGTGGGAAAGGATTCTGATCGAAAGAGACTCCATATGGGCAAATCAACAAATCAGAGTTCCCTATCTTGAAGAAACGATGAGCAAGATATTTGTGGAAAAGAAAAGCGAAGAAGATTTGACTCACATCCACCAAGTCATGGATATGAATCCGGAGCAAACTAAAGAGTACTTGTGGTTATTGAAGCTGAAAGCCCAATCTCCGGAAAAGGTTATGTCTCAATTCAAGATTGTTGGAATCAAGTTTCCATCCTTCCGAGTACTGCGAGAAAACGGAAAGGAATATTATTTCATCGAAGCTGATTTTGCAAATATTGATGTGACGGATATGGAAGAGATGTATATGGATCTGCGAGACAAACCAAAAAGAAACATTGATGAGCAAAGGGCCTTACGAGCAATCGTTAAGCATATACAAAAAGAGCTAAGATTCAGCTATCTTCATGATCTACAAAGAGGTATAGAAAGCAAACAAAAGAAGATCTATCTGAACAAGCCAGATCAAAGTATTTCGGGGCTCGACCAACTCAATGTGCTTACTTTCCGATATGCTCCAACGTTTGGTGTGGTGTATTTAGAGGCTACTGGAGAGAAGAGATTTCTCAGATTCTCTGAAGTTGCTGCTTACTCAGATGGTACTCTAACAAGTATTCGCAACATATTATCTGCTGAAATCCGTGCTGACATGAAGAAGAAGCCGAGACAGTTGAAGACAGATCAAAGAGAGGATATTCTTAAAGGGACTGAGCTGATTGACAAAAGACTGATCTATCGCCAAACTCTTAGATGTTTTGAAGGGATGTTCGAGATGAGAAGATAAAAGACACTTTATGTCACAAAGGGGAAGATTGTTAGGAATTCTAGTTTTTTAGAATCCATGAAAGATTGTGCCAAAAGTGTAAAATAAGGAATGGATAAGCTTTTGTAATTAAGGCAACTTTAGTTGACCTTAAACTCTAAGCATTCCTTATACAACTCAAACTCTCTAGTATATATAGAGGCTTAGATCATTCATTATGTTGTACTTCATATATAGAGAGAGAGCTATAGATATTTTGGTGCTTACATTGTATTCACATTCATAAGTAAGATATATGAATTATGAAGTTCTTCATTATTGTTCTTAATTGAATTATATTGCTTTAATCTATTTTTTGTCTTGTACATGATACACTGGGATCAACAAACTATTAAATTTGAGCTTCCAGGTTAGCTCTTATTAAGTTTATATTAGTGTTATTTTAGATAAGTTATAAGATTGGGAGTTAGTTAGATTAGATTGACCGAAAAATTTCTAGAGTTACTTAGAAAGTCTGGTTCCGACCCGTAACTATCTGAAACGTCTTATATAGTGCCAAATGCTCTAATTTATACCCAATTTATATAAAAAATATAATTTTAGTGTTTAAAATATAAAACTTCTATTTTTATATAATTTAACCAAAGTGGACTTACATTTTGAGGAAAAATGCCAAAATTGAGAAAAATGACATTTTAATTTTATTTTTGGGCTTGAGTTTAATTGTTTTTTTTTAATATTAAGTTGGAGTGGGGCCCATGTACATGGCCGCCCCCCCCCCCCACCATAATCCACCATATAAATATAACTTTTTTCATTTCCTCCTCATTTTGCATGTTTAAAATTCAAATTTCACTCTCCTTTCTCTCTCTAAATTCAAAAGCCATTTCAAGAACTCTCCTTTCTTCTTCAAGTTCCAGCAAAATTCTAACCCTAAATCCTCTTCAAAATCAAGTTTTATCAACAACTTTGAAGTATTAAACATCATCAACACAAGGTACAATCTCTACTTACATTTTTTTTACAAATTATTGGGGAAAATCCCATTTTTCTTGCAATTTCATCACTTTTCTTCTAACTTCTGGAAATTTTTTAGTTCCAAGGGTAGATTGTGTGAAATATCACTATAATGGTGATAATCCATGACCCAAACAAATGGAACTCAAGAAATCAAAGCAAAAACCTATTGCATGTGGGTTTGGTTCATGAAAATGGTGATTTTTGGTGCTTACAGAATATATACTTGTGTTTGTGTCATTCATTTCTTGCAAATAACACGTCCAAATGGTATGGATGTTCTTCTAAAAGTTTATTTTATGAGTTGTGGCTCTAATTCAAGTGGTCTCACTCAAAAACATTGAGTTTTGACCCCTCAAATGCTCATAACGAGTTGGATGTGCATCTGGAAGTTCAACAGTAGGTAAACCCTACTTTGAACAACCATAACTCACAAAATAATCGTCCAAATTACTTGATTGTTCTTCTGGAATTTATTTTAATGAGTTAACTTTCAAATGCCACTGGTTTCACTCAAAGATGTGGTGATTTGGGGTTTCAATTATTCAAAACAAAATGAGTGTGCAATCTATCCAAAGCTGACATATTTGTGCATGCATGTTCAAATGGTCATATCTCCTTCAAACCTAAATGAAAAAGGATGATTTTTCTTTTGAGAGTCAAGTTTATGAGTTATCGTCTGTTTGCAAGTGGAATCACATGAAAATATGGTGTTTTGACCCTCCAAACACCTAAAATCGTTCGGGTGTGCAAACTGTGAATCCACCAGTAGGTAAACTCTTCTTTGTGTGATAATATCTCTTTGATTAATTGTACCAATTTATTGCACTTTATGGTGTAATCTGCCATACTTGTTGTGACACACTGTTTTGTATAAAATATTTGAACCATTTTTATATGTCCAAAATGCATGAAATTTGGTCACAATAACCTTAACTCAGTAATGTATCACATATAAAAAGATGGGAAATTTTGTCATTTTGGATGTTACATTAATTTGATTATTTTTTAGGACTTATAATTTCTGTCAAAAAGTGAAACTTTGAAATTGTTTAATTTCATGAATGTTGATCACTTGAAGGACTATAACATTACATTTTCGGTATAAGTTATATCATTAAAGAGCATATGTGCATCATGTGTAACGGGGACAATAGTAGACCAAGTTGGACATATAAGGACTTATAAGCACTCTCATAGTAATCGTTAGACATATAAGTGATCATTTGGGTACTTTGCTTTGTTAGGAAAGTGTTAGGCCGTCAAGCGGACGTCTCGGGTACCTATTTGGAAGTTTTTGCTATAAGGTGTGTATTCACGGCCCCTCTTTTTAAATGTTTATACTTTTAGGGGTGTAAATCATGTTGTTTTAAAGGAAATTGAATTGATTTATATTGATTAATGAAAAATATATAAATCATTGAGATGGGCAAATTAATATTACACAATTGATATATTGAGTTATGTGATGTCCCTGTGATACACTACTATTTAACTCTGTATTTGTTTTTAGAGCCGATGATATTTGTGGATAACGCTATTTGGTTGACATATCCACTTAACTGGCAAGTAGGGGCGCACTTTATCAATTAAGAATGCTCTACACATGTGGACTTTAGGTCCACCGCTGAGGTAGTTCGTGGGGCGTAGAATGTCGTTTAGGCTTAGTACTGGCTCAATATTTAAATATCATGTGTAAAGATAATTTGTATTTTTGCTCATAAAGGTTAAAATGTTAAAGTTGATGCGATCATCCGATTCGCTACTTTTATACCTTGCATATAAAATGTTTTGTACATTTGAAAACCTGTGAACTCACCAACTCTTTGTAGTTGACCCTTCTGTTTTGACATTCTTTACAGGAAAATAAGAAGGTAACCGATCAGGCTTAGCTTATTTATGTGGAACATCAATCAAGACTTTATATACATATCTATTTTGATGTATTTTGTTTGTTAAACTTAGAGTAGTCGGGTTGTAAACTTTTAAACTTTAAACTTTGACGTTTTAAATATATGTATGGTTGGTGTTTATATTCCTATTGTTGTGAAACCTAGAACTGTCATACCTCATGTTTCCGCTTTAGCGGGGTGTGACAGTATCACTCTTAGATCGTAGAAAGAACACCCATGTATATCTGGAGAGAACTTCTAAGCTAGGCCATCGATTTTTCACATTTTCTTGATCGATTTTTCTTTTTTGTTCAATTTTGATAAGAACCAGTTTTGTATTGCACTCTGTACTTGGTTTCATTGCTTCAGCGTTCGTTCCTTCAAATGTGAATTTATGTAATGGAGTTCTTACCTACTTCCAAGAGGGATTTACCGGTCTGTTTGGTTTGACTTTGGTTACTTGTGAGATAATTTAACCAACACATTTGGCCTGGTAAAACTCTCCTTGATAAATCGAGTATGGAGAGCTTAGGTGGGCCATCAACCTAGTGGTTTCTCTTTAATTCATTAACTATACGAAGACCTTACAGCCAAAGGACGGATTTTTACTAAGCTTTGCTGAAAAAAGTTGCAAAGTTAAGTTCCTCCTTCCCGGCCCGGAAGTTCGCTTCTGACGACTAGCTTCTACCGCTAGCACTTGGACTTGGAAGCCGATTTCTAAAAAAGATTACTAATTCTTAACTTTTCGAGGAATCTTTCATCAGTGGTTGTGATGACTGATCTCCATCAGCTCAACCAAGAAAGTGTGTTGTTTTGAGTAGTCATTTTGGTGGTAAGAGAAGTCCAAATACAAGAAAGGCAGAGCGCGAAGCTTGTGGTCCGTTCCTTTCCCAACTATAGTGGAACTTGTCCGAAGGAAATATTATTTAAATTAAGGTGTAGACAGGTATACCTTGAGAAAGCCAGAAGGAATCTGAATGAGATGGTTGATGGTTTCCTTTTGCAGGCAAGCAATCCATTCTTTATCGACAACATTCCATAGTCTATCCTGTAGTAGTGTTAAGACAAAACACATTTAGAACAAGTAAAAGATTGATGAATAAGGATTAAGACGTAACTAATATGATCTTGAGAATCTAAGTAGATGATTGTTTCATTAGATATGCAAGTGAAAAGATGAGTAAGCGTTTACCGACAAGAGTATCACTCTCATTTACCTTATGGGTAATATTTCCGTTCATCAAGATGGATTATGGTAAGCATTTATAACCCGGTAAGTTCTTATTGATTAAATGTCATCACCCTCACTACTTACCGGGTAAGACTCTCGCTCATTGTTTTCTCTTTTACCGGGTAAGATTTTCGGTCGGGGTGTACAAAAAACCATCAACCCGTGAAAACCACCCAACCCAACCCGCTAACAACCCGATTAAACTCAACCCGCCAACCCGCAAAACCGCTAACCCGTCAAACCGCCAACCCGCTAATTAGGAGGGTTGAAATTGGGTTAGCAAAACTCAACCCCACCCAAACCGCCAACGAGCCGCTAATATATATTATTTCAATAGAATTATATATAAAATATATATATATATGTATATAATATTTAGAACATTATAATTTACAACCCAAAAATATATATATATTCTATTCCAATTTTGCATCCCAAAAAATAAATACATATATTATTAGTTCATTTTAGAGACCAAAGCCAAAACTTAATCCAAGTGAGAACGTGTTCTTCGATAAACGTTAATTTATGATTGTAGATTATAGTTTAACAATTGAGCTTTAAATAAGGTTGGTTTTTAAGTTATGACTTCTATCAACATTTACAAATGAACACAATAAATATATATTTAAGTAAATTGGTCGGATCAATGGATGCAAATATGAAATAAATGGTATATATATATATGTTTCATTCATTTATATAAATACAACTTTTATCGACATGACAATGTCATCTAAATTTAGTCACGTAGTTTCAGAAATCAATGTCAATATATTAAAAAAAATTATTTAATGGTATCACAATATAACAAAATCACACGTGTATATATATACACACGTACATATAAAGATTTTAGCAATAAGTAAATGGTTGCATCTAGTTTTCCACTAGGGTTCTTTATAACATTCTTTTTTTTTAAATGTGAAGAGATCCTACAAAAGTATACGAGAAAAACATATAAACCCTCTAAAGAAACTCTTTATTTATTTTTAGTAGTATTTATCGTATTTCATTCCTTAATTATATATATATATATATACATACTACCAAACCGCTAACCCGTCCAACCCACCACAAACCGCAAGGGTTGGATTGTACTTTTGAATGGATTGGGTTGGATTGAGATTTTTCAAACCGCCATAATTGGGTTGGGTTGTAAAAATGTCAAAAACCGCCAAACCCAACCCGCATACACTCCTAATTCTCGGTTTATGGTTATCCGGTAAAGTAAGTGAACCGGTAAGCGCTTATCAGTAAACTGTCGCTTAGTGTTTTATCGTCATTTTTTTAAATATTGGTGGATTCTTTGAATTTTCTGGTGAGTAATATTGGGTTTATTATTCTAACTTCAATTTTTTAAATGGACGAGCTATCACTGTTGGTTTTATAGGTTACAACTTTTGAAACTTCATCTTTATTGTTGAATTCCTTTTTACACAATATAGGAAGTGGTTAAACTATATATTGAACTACAAAGAAATTGTGAAATGCGTGTAATAGTAAATGGACTTGGAAGCTAGAATTAAATTCGAACTTTGGAAGGTCGAAAGTTGATTTTCATTAACTTTGTTATTTGGGGTGAATTTAGACCGAGCTCTATTTTTATAAAAGCTGATCAATATTTTAATCCTTTTAGTAACACCAAGATGTGATAAATGTCATTCAAAAGGTTTATATATGCATTTGTTAAATCTTAACAGGTTCTAAGGGTAAGTGAATGATTTAGTTTTTGAGAAGCAAGTGCTATGGTTGTACAAGATGAAGTGTGAAGAAATATAAACCCATAGTTAGGATGCATATACATGATGAGCTCTATTATGATTTATTTTTCTAAATTTTGTAAACTAATGATGTGAATTGAGTTTATTCAGTTGCATAGCAACTCTATATAACTATAGATTGTGTTGGTCTTCGTTTGGGAGAAGTTGTGGTTAAAACTTTGTTTCTAGATTTATACGGCTGCCAAGTGATGAACCCTCACAAAAACCAGTGCATTAAACCCCACTTTCCGACTATTTTTTTCTTACTTCAAATACCATCCCTATGACAAGCAAGTGATGAGAAGAAAATAATACAGAAATCATACAAGTAAAATCAAGTGTAGAAGATATCAAAACATGAAGCAGGACTGACAGTTCAAAATTTTCGCTTCAGAATTAATATGAATCACGCTGCATTGTGCGGGTAAGTGCTCGCCGCCTGATCAGATGAGAAACTTATCCGATAAGTGATTACTATAACCTTATGAATCATATTCATCAAAGTCTTAAAAAAAACTACATTTTAAGCATGTAGTATTGCTTTTCAATGCATAAAGTACTGTTTTTAATGCATAATTTAAGAAATCTTATAATTACAAAATCTAGGAACTTGAATCTTTTTAATGCATAATTTAAGAAATCTTATAATTACAAAATCTAGGAACTTGAATCTCCACAACATACTGGACAACATACGGTAGGCATAGTAGCAGTTTGTGTTTTACATATAATCATTTTATTAATTTCCTATTATCGGTTTTCCTTTAATTGTACAACTTATTGCGTACAGTTTTTTTAAAAATTACTTGTGACTTTCGTAACTAAAAAGTAGGTGATAAATATATCCGAATTTCAAATACAAGATATTTAGCGTTGATTCTTATCTATATGATATAATCATGTGATCTTTTTTTCTAAGTCATTGGATAATAAAAAATACTAACCTTTAAATTCATAAAATATTAATTGAATCATAATTGAAAACACAGGAAGTAATGAATAATTGAATGTAATTGATACACCATTTTTTTCTACCCATTCTCATACACAATAGATTATATGTTGTCTAAGTAATTTTGACCGATTTCTAAAAAAGAATATGAGTGGTCAACATTAAACTAAGGCAATGTAAGCTAATGTGTTGCGTAAAATATACACAGACAACATAGAATCATTTATGTGTTGCCTAAGGTCATACTAAGGAAGCATAGACCCATACTTTTCCTAAGAGGAAACTTAGGCAACATATAATAGCCTTGGTTGCCTTAGTGTATCTTAAGCAACATAGGCAATTAACATTCACTACAACAAAATTAGGTTTATAGGACGCCTTTTTTAGGACACTTTATTAAAAGCGTCCTATAAAACCATTTTTAGAACACTTCTCTAAAACCGTCCTAAAAATCCACGTCTAATAGGATACTTTTCTAAATAAGTCCTATAAAATCAAGTCTAATAGAGGATATTTTTAAAAATACATCCTATAAATAAGTCTAATAGGACACTTTTTAAAGTGTGTCCTATAAAATAATTTTTTTAAGTAAACTAATATATATAATCAAATAAAATTGAAGTACATGTTTAATTCATATAAAACATCATAAATAAATTTTCATTAATCATTGGATCAGATAAGATGTTTATAAAAGCTATTTTAGGCCCATTGGACCAGATATTTAGTTGGCTCAACCCGATTCAAATTCAAATTTTTACCCCAACGCTCGTTGTACGGTCCGTCACTCAACTTTCGCACGTCTGAGTAACTCTCTGCCCTCGTAGTTTCGAATCTCAACCCTCTACTATCTACGCTACGCTATCTCATGCTTCAATTGGATTTCATAGAATTTCGATTGGATCGATTGAACATAATCTCTACTCTCTACGCTATCTCATGCTTCGGTCAAGTTAGGGCTCGGTTTTCTAATAAGCAATCGGCTCCAGGTATGGATTGTAAAATGTTCTTCGATCAACTTCTTCTAGAATTGATTATGTTGGAGTCGAAATTAGACTTCTTATGGAACTGATTGTGTTTTTATTTTAAATTGAATTTTCGATTGAAATTGTGTTCTTAACCGATTGATTTCTTAAGTTGCTTTCATTGTTTTTTCTTCTTAATTGGTTTACGGTGCGTGATGTTTTTGATTAAATCTAGAATGTTGCTAGGAATTGTATCTTTAGATATTCCAATGCATATGATGTTATTGTTTGGAAAAATATCTAGTCGACCAGCAAGTAATGTAGTCTTATGAAGAAGTAGGAGGTTTTATTTCAAGTGTTGTGAAACTGAAATAAATAATGTACAAGTTAAGTTAACAAACACTTGAGAGATAGAACTTCGCAAATTTAGAAGAGATAAATGCTGCACAAAAACCATATCTACCTCACAATCAGGTTTATCTTGATCCCTGTTTGCGTGTCTTATTTGTTCATTAATTTATTATTTATTTGTGTATCTGCATACACAAATAATTAAGGATTACGTTTTGAACTCTGTTTGTACTTTGTTGATATGTAATCACTCTGTTTATTATCTGTCACTTCACGTGCTATTTTGAGCATATTGTTGGAATTAAAGAATTAATTGGTCTCCAGAAGGGGTATGGGAATTGGAAGTGATTTGAATGTACGAACTCATGACCATGTGAAGCCCAATGACCTTTCAAGCTACCCTTTTGATGTTTCTTTTGTGGTATTGATATTATTACACCAATGAGCAGCCTGACTATTGGTTACTTAGTGGGAAGTGGTGGTTAAGTGTAGATTTGTTGTCATATTCTTTTAGACTGTGAAGAGATCAATATGCAAATGTGTTTATGTTCCATGGTGTTGATTGTGGTTTCATTGAATTTATTTATTGAGTTTTTACCTTTTAGTTTCAATAGTTATATTGGTTTACCATTGAGTTTCAGTAGCTATATTGGTTTTACCATTATGTATTTCATTCATAATAGCATTCAATTGTCTCGAAAGCAAGTCAACATCTTGATTGGATTTTGGTTTTTTGACGATGCAGTCCGTTAAATTTACTCATACTTGCGATATCAAATCTGAATCAGGATCACTCGCCTGATTCTGAATACTGATGTTTCAGGCCCTTTTATTACTGGTATGTTCTTTATCATTCACGTTATTTTTAATTTAGATTTTAATTGTATTTATGTTGATGAACTTAGGGGCCGTTTACCAAATGCTTACCCGGGCAAGTGCTTACCAAGCCATATTACCTTACCGGGAGGAATATAACAAGTACCAAAAATCTTACCCTGTAAGAGCAAAGACAAGGAAAACAATGACCAATAGTCTTACCCAGGTAAGTGATTGCGACGGATCTTACCACGTAAGCGCTTACCGGGTAAATTATTGCATACGATACCGTTTTTGTGGACTAAAATCTTAACCGGTAAGTAAGTGATATTGTTGAATTTTGCCGGTAAGCACTTACCCGGGTAAGATTTGGTAAACGGTCCCTTAAACTAACAAAATAGTTTTGTAGAAATTCTTTTGAATCTCCTGATTTTCTTATGAGATATCGATGAAGTTTATTGACAGAAATCTGCGAGTTCTAATAGCAAACACACTATGTCCCAAAACTCCAATTGGAAATGTTTTGAGGCAATTTCTATGTTTGAGGGAAAATTATTGTAACCAATTCATTTTGTCTTTATAATCTTCATGATTATACTCACAAAACGTTTTACCAAAATTTTGCATTTGAGTTTTTATTTTGATTCTAAGTTGATTTTGTGGTTATTAGTATAGTTAATCGGTTAATGGTTTGATATACAAATGATTTGCTTTGAATTGTTTTATTTTTTACAGGAATGATTGTTTTTAAGATGGTTAGAACAACATATACACACTGGGGTTGTCAAATGTTTTCGAAGTTTTGGGTTTCTTTAACAAAAAATACTTAAACGTTGGTATAATAATTGTGTTAATGAAAAATGATGGAAATGTAGTCATAGCATGTGAGAATGAACGTGATGCCTATTGGTATAATTTCTGAAGGATTGCACTTGACCATCTCTTTTATTGGTTTATTTTCTTGTATTTGTTTTGGTGGTTAATTAATATTGAAGTTGATTTGTTGTAGTTGTTTGCAGAAATGGGTAAAGAATAGATGGATTAAATGAAGGTGCAAATTTCAAAGTGGTCTTGTTAGTAACCTTGTCCCATACTAATATTTCTGATTTGCTTCAAATCATTCATATGAACCGAATAAAATAAAAAAGACATTGCTAGCAAATTTCATATGCTTTTGACATTAGTATGTCTCTTAAGTTGGATGCAGGCTTAACTAATTTCTTGTTTGTGCAGAATGTAAAGGCATACATTAGACAAGGAATTTCTAGAGAATCAGTTTTGTATTACAAGGAGGCTCTTCAAGGTGTGTATTCTTCTATTTTGGAAGATTCATAATAAAAACTGCACTTAATTTCTTGACGATTGATGTCTTTAAAGATCATATTTGTGGAAAGTAAAGGCTTGTCATGTCTTGTGGTTTTAAATCTACCTTTGACATACAAGTAAACTGTAGTGCAAACATAGATCTTATATGCAAATTAAACACTATAAATATGCAAACACTATTCTTATCAATATCACTTGATAATAAATAAGAATTTAAATGATATGTTAGTATCAATACTGAAGTTTTTAATTTCTTGGATATATGTGATTTCGTATTTCATAGTTCATTTCTATGGTTATGTTAATTTCATGTCTAGTATTTGCTGCATCATTACCTCCATTTATAATCTATTTAATTCGATTGTGTTTAGATGGATTATTAGAGCCAACAATTTCTTTATGCATGGGTATTGCTTACCCTTTAATTCACCAAATCATAACTAACTTGTAAAACTAATATTTACTAATGTTAAAGTTTAATGTGGATACGCTTTCTAGCTAACCGAAAGGATTCTTGTAAAAGTAAATATTTACTACTATTAGTTTTAACAAGTTTTGTTATGATATTTTTAAAATAAAGCAAACCCATGGTCGAATTATGGATACAAACTAGTAGTTATTTTGCCTTCAAGCAGGGAGGCAATAACGGTCAGCTACTACTATTCATTCTTTAAGTAACGGTTTTTATTGAGAAATTATGAAGCATGGTTGAATTATAGATGTACAAGTAGTAGTTATTTTTTCAGAATCACTCTCTGAACTTTGGCATCCTGGTCTGAAATTGAAATATTGATGCCTTTTGGAGAATATAAAACTAATTACTAATCATTTTTTCAGAATCTTTCATTAGATGCAGAAGTAAAGCTAAAACGAGGAAGGACGAAACTCAGGTTTGTGTTCTGTGAATCAAAGTAAAATTTTATGTTATATTGTTGTCGTGAATCCATATCCTGACCATTCTTTTAAATGTATAGACAAAAAAGAAAGACAAGCAGCGGTGCAGTGACCATGTCTTTTTACTATTTTTTAAAAGTTGATTTGGGATGACCTTTATATGTCTCTTGCACTTCTTTCTGTTTGCTTGAACCAGGATTGAAAGATGTACTCAAAGAGCTTCCTAATAGAGATTCATCAACATTCCGCTCACAAGTCACAAGTATGTACCTTTTACCAAACACTTATCCAGTAAGCGCTTACCGGTAAAATTCAACGCTATCACTTACTTACTAGGTAAGATTTTAGTCCATCAAAACGGCATCATATACAACAATCTACTTGGTAAGCTTTAACTGTGGTAAAAGCCGTCATCCTCACTTACCGGGTAAGATTCTTGGTCCTTACCATATTCCTCCGGTAAGGTCATGTGACTTGGTAAGCATTTACTCGGGTAAGTATTTGGTAAACAACCTCTAAGAGTAGGATTTTTTTTATCATGTAACTTTAATCCCATATATGTGTTCTTTAATTGTAGGTGGTGCATCTCCGAGATTGACATCTCTCGTTCGTAGGGGACAATAATATTTGCCTAATTCTTATTCTGTACTTAGTTTTGTCATGATACAACTTTGTGGTAGTACATAGTTTTGTAGTTGGTACTCATATAAGTACTTGTACAACATTGAATTTTCTTCTATCGAATCAATTTGTGAACCTTTCATATATGTTTTTAAATGTATTATTACAGAAGAATTTTATAACTGGATGAAGCATCCCATATTATAGTCTTTTAGGACCCTTTTTAGTATTACATAGTGATTTTATAGGACACTTTTTAGTGTTACATAGTTGGTTTTATAGGACATTTTTTAGTGTTACATAGTTGATTTTATAGGACACTTTTTAGTGTTACATAGTTGGTTTTATAGGACACCCATATTTGTTTTTAAACGTAAACATTTTGTGACAACATAAAGCGTCCTATATTATAGTCTATTAGGACACTTTCTAGTGTTGCTTAATCTATTTTATAGGACCATGGCATTGGTATCATAATCTTAGAGTTTATTAGGACGCTCAAATTCGTCCCACCAACCTATTACAACGCCTTTAGATGAGACACACATACTTTGTGTCCTATAAACTTAAATGTCCTATTAAGTACCCTAATAGGACACTTTTGAGGGTCCTATAAACCCATTTTTGTTGTAGTGATTTGTTATGTAAGACAACATTTGGTGTAGTGTATTAGGAGCAGTTAACCTTGGAACACTCCTAAGCCATGCTCAACTAATGGGACACCAAATGAAATTCAACAAACGAATGACACGATGAAATCTCAAGAAACAACATCATTGAGGTCATTTCGTACCTCAAGATTACCATTGGGGATGAATAAATCAAGTACGAATGAAATGACCCTTAACAATAGGTTACTCCCGTGTCAAGATAATAAGAGATCTGGTTTTTTATGTAGTTGAGATAATCAAAACGAAGCTCGAATGCCAATGTTTCCAATTCTTAATAGTCGAATTTCCTATTGTTAGCGTGTATAGTTGCCATATTTCGTTAGTATATATTCCTTGTATTCTACCAGTTTTAGGTTAACTTGTTTTCATTTTGTATTGTACGTATTCTCTCAAGATTAATAGAAAAGGCTGCAATCCTTCAGCACATCTCGTCTTCTACAATCATCTACATCACCATTCTTGATGTCTAATATGATATCAGAGCTGTAGGTTTGATTTCTTTTCATTTAATCCTTACCTCTGTTTGATTTCTTCTTTTCTTTTGTTGCCGCCTACCTTGTTACTTCGATATCATCATCGATTTATCTGTTCTAGTCATCTAATTCAAACCCATCAACGTTACAAGGGTAGGGTTTGATTATCGCAATCATCGAATTCCTGTTTTTTGTTTATCAGATTTACACATAATTTGATTCGTCATTCCCATAATCCGATCATTTATCGGATTCACATCATCGATTTCCATCTATCAGATTCACACCATCGACCTCATAATTCGATCGCATAATCCGATCATTCCTTGGATTGATTATCGGACTTTCTCATAATCCGATAATATCATTGAACTTCTTCAATCACCACAGAATTATCGGACTTCTTCACACAATCCAAACATTGTCTATCAGATTGTTTTCACGATTTATCAAACCACAGAATTCGATCACCACAAAATATGATCACCTCCCAAATTTCCATGATTACTACCTACCGGATTACCGGTAAAATTCAACACTATCACTTACTTACTAGGTAAGATTTTAGTCCATCAAAACGGCATCATATACAACAATCTACTTGGTAAGCTTTAACTGTGGTAAAAGCCGTCATCCTCACTTACCGGGTAAGATTCTTGGTCCTTACCATATTCCTCCGGTAAGGTCATGTGACTTGGTAAGCATTTACTCGGGTAAGTATTTGGTAAACAACCTCTAAGAGTAGGATTTTTTTTATCATGTAACTTTAATCCCATATATGTGTTCTTTAATTGTAGGTGGTGCATCTCCGAGATTGACATCTCTCTTCGTAGGGGACAATAATATTTGCCTAATTCTTATTCTGTACTTAGTTTTGTCATGATACAACTTTCTGGTAGTACATAGTTTTGTAGTTGGTACTCATATAAGTACTTGTACAACATTGAATTTTCTTCTATCGAATCAATTTGTGAACCTTTCATATATGTTTTTAAATGTATTATTACAGAAGAATTTTATAACTGGATGAAGCATCCCATATTATAGTCTTTTAGGACCCTTTTTAGTATTACATAGTGATTTTATAGGACACTTTTTAGTGTTACATAGTTGGTTTTATAGGACATTTTTTAGTGTTACATAGTTGATTTTATAGGACACTTTTTAGTGTTACATAGTTGGTTTTATAGGACACCCATATTTGTTTTTAAACGTAAACATTTTGTGACAACATAAAGCGTCCTATATTATAGTCTATTAGGACACTTTCTAGTGTTGCTTAATCTATTTTATAGGACCATGGCATTGGTATCATAATCTTAGAGTTTATTAGGACGCTCAAATTCGTCCCACCAACCTATTACAACGCCTTTAGATGAGACACACATACTTTGTGTCCTATAAACTTAAATGTCCTATTAAGTACCCTAATAGGACACTTTTGAGGGTCCTATAAACCCATTTTTGTTGTAGTGATTTGTTATGTAAGACAACATTTGGTGTAGTGTATTAGGAGCGGTTAACCTTGGAACACTCCTAAGCCATGCTCAACTAATGGGACACCAAATGAAATTCAACAAACGAATGACACGATGAAATCTCAAGAAACAACATCATTGAGGTCATTTCGTACCTCAAGATTACCATTGGGGATGAATAAATCAAGTACGAATGAAATGACCCTTAACAATAGGTTACTCCCGTGTCAAGATAATAAGAGATCTGGTTTTTTATGTAGTTGAGATAATCAAAACGAAGCTCGAATGCCAATGTTTCCAATTCTTAATAGTCGAATTTCCTATTGTTAGCGTGTATAGTTGCCATATTTCGTTAGTATATATTCCTTGTATTCTACCAGTTTTAGGTTAACTTGTTTTCATTTTGTATTGTACGTATTCTCTCAAGATTAATAGAAAAGGCTGCAATCCTTCAGCACATCTCGTCTTCTACAATCATCTACATCACCATTCTTGATGTCTAATATGATATCAGAGCTGTAGGTTTGATTTCTTTTCTTTTAATCCTTACCTCTGTTTGATTTCTTCTTTTCTTTTGTTGCCGCCTACCTTGTTACTTCGATATCATCATCGATTTATCTGTTCTAGTCATCTAATTCAAACCCATCAACGTTACAAGGGTAGGGTTTGATTATCGCAATCATCGAATTCCTGTTTTTTGTTTATCATATTTACACATAATTTGATTCGTCATTCCCATAATCCGATCATTTATCGGATTCACATCATCGATTTCCATCTATCAGATTCACACCATCGACCTCATAATTCGATCGCATAATCCGATCATTCCTTGGATTGATTATCGGACTTTCTCATAATCCGATAATATCATTGAACTTCTTCAATCACCACAGAATTATCGGACTTCTTCACAGAATCCAAACATTGTCTATCAGATTGTTTTCACGATTTATCAAACCACAGAATTCGATCACCACAAAATATGATCACCTCCCAAATTTCCATGATTACTACCTACCGGATTACCGGTAAAATTCAACACTATCACTTACTTACTAGGTAAGATTTTAGTCCATCAAAACGGCATCATATACAACAATCTACTTGGTAAGCTTTAACTGTGGTAAAAGCCGTCATCCTCACTTACCGGGTAAGATTCTTGGTCCTTACCATATTCCTCCGGTAAGGTCATGTGACTTGGTAAGCATTTACTCGGGTAAGTATTTGGTAAACAACCTCTAAGAGTAGGATTTTTTTTATCATGTAACTTTAATCCCATATATGTGTTCTTTAATTGTAGGTGGTGCATCTCCGAGATTGACATCTCTCGTTCGTAGGGGACAATAATATTTGCCTAATTCTTATTCTGTACTTAGTTTTGTCATGATACAACTTTGTGGTAGTACATAGTTTTGTAGTTGGTACTCATATAAGTACTTGTACAACATTGAATTTTCTTCTATCGAATCAATTTGTGAACCTTTCATATATGTTTTTAAATGTATTATTACAGAAGAATTTTATAGCTTGGATGAAGCATCCCATATTATAGTCTTTTAGGACCCTTTTTAGTATTACATAGTGATTTTATAGGACACTTTTTAGTGTTACATAGTTGGTTTTATAGGACATTTTTTAGTGTTACATAGTTGATTTTATAGGACACTTTTTAGTGTTACATAGTTGGTTTTATAGGACACCCATATTTGTTTTTAAACGTAAACATTTTGTGACAACATAAAGCGTCCTATATTATAGTCTATTAGGACACTTTCTAGTGTTGCTTAATCTATTTTATAGGACCATGGCATTGGTATCATAATCTTAGAGTTTATTAGGACGCTCAAATTCGTCCCACCAACCTATTACAACGCCTTTAGATAAGACACACATACTTTGTGTCCTATAAACTTAAATGTCCTATTAAGTACCCTAATAGGACACTTTT
Organism: Silybum marianum; assembly: GCA_036898165.1. Taxonomy (NCBI): domain Eukaryota; kingdom Viridiplantae; phylum Streptophyta; class Magnoliopsida; order Asterales; family Asteraceae; genus Silybum; species Silybum marianum. The sequence continues at coordinate 19,412,765 of CM072536.1, read as the reverse complement.
GAGGGTCCTATAAACCCATTTTTGTTGTAGTGATTTGTTATGTAAGACAACATTTGGTGTAGTGTATTAGGAGCGATTAACCTTGGAACACTCCTAAGCCATGCTCAACTAATGGGACACCAAATGAAATTCAACAAACGAATGACACGATGAAATCTCAAGAAACAACATCATTGAGGTCATTTCGTACCTCAAGATTACCATTGGGGATGAATAAATCAAGTACGAATGAAATGACCCTTAACAATAGGTTACTCCCGTGTCAAGATAATAAGAGATCTGGTTTTTTATGTAGTTGAGATAATCAAAACGAAGCTCGAATGCCAATGTTTCCAATTCTTAATAGTCGAATTTCCTATTGTTAGCGTGTATAGTTGCCATATTTCGTTAGTATATATTCCTTGTATTCTACCAGTTTTAGGTTAACTTGTTTTCATTTTGTATTGTACGTATTCTCTCAAGATTAATAGAAAAGGCTGCAATCCTTCAGCACATCTCGTCTTCTACAATCATCTACATCACCATTCTTGATGTCTAATATGATATCAGAGCTGTAGGTTTGATTTCTTTTCATTTAATCCTTACCTCTGTTTGATTTCTTCTTTTCTTTTGTTGCCGCCTACCTTGTTACTTCGATATCATCATCGATTTATCTGTTCTAGTCATCTAATTCAAACCCATCAACGTTACAAGGGTAGGGTTTGATTATCGCAATCATCGAATTCCTGTTTTTTGTTTATCAGATTTACACATAATTTGATTCGTCATTCCCATAATCCGATCATTTATCGGATTCACATCATCGATTTCCATCTATCAGATTCACACCATCGACCTCATAATTCGATCGCATAATCCGATCATTCCTTGGATTGATTATCGGACTTTCTCATAATCCGATAATATCATTGAACTTCTTCAATCACCACAGAATTATCGGACTTCTTCACACAATCCAAACATTGTCTATCAGATTGTTTTCACGATTTATCAAACCACAGAATTCGATCACCACAAAATATGATCACCTCCCAAATTTCCATGATTACTACCTACCGGATTACCGGTAAAATTCAACACTATCACTTACTTACTAGGTAAGATTTTAGTCCATCAAAACGGCATCATATACAACAATCTACTTGGTAAGCTTTAACTGTGGTAAAAGCCGTCATCCTCACTTATTGGGTAAGATTCTTGGTCCTTACCATATTCCTCCGGTAAGGTCATGTGACTTGGTAAGCATTTACTCGGGTAAGTATTTGGTAAACAACCTCTAAGAGTAGGATTTTTTTTATCATGTAACTTTAATCCCATATATGTGTTCTTTAATTGTAGGTGGTGCATCTCCGAGATTGACATCTCTCGTTCGTAGGGGACAATAATATTTGCCTAATTCTTATTCTGTACTTAGTTTTGTCATGATACAACTTTGTGGTAGTACATAGTTTTGTAGTTGGTACTCATATAAGTACTTGTACAACATTGAATTTTCTTCTATCGAATCAATTTGTGAACCTTTCATATATGTTTTTAAATGTATTATTACAGAAGAATTTTATAATTTGGATGAAGCATCCCATATTATAGTCTTTTAGGACCCTTTTTAGTATTACATAGTGATTTTATAGGACACTTTTTAGTGTTACATAGTTGGTTTTATAGGACATTTTTTAGTGTTACATAGTTGATTTTATAGGACACTTTTTAGTGTTACATAGTTGGTTTTATAGGACACCCATATTTGTTTTTAAACGTAAACATTTTGTGACAACATAAAGCGTCCTATATTATAGTCTATTAGGACACTTTCTAGTGTTGCTTAATCTATTTTATAGGACCATGGCATTGGTATCATAATCTTAGAGTTTATTAGGACGCTCAAATTCGTCCCACCAACCTATTACAACGCCTTTAGATGAGACACACATACTTTGTGTCCTATAAACTTAAATGTCCTATTAAGTACCCTAATAGGACACTTTTGAGGGTCCTATAAACCCATTTTTGTTGTAGTGATTTGTTATGTAAGACAACATTTGGTGTAGTGTATTAGGAGCGATTAACCTTGGAACACTCCTAAGCCATGCTCAACTAATGGGACACCAAATGAAATTCAACAAACGAATGACACGATGAAATCTCAAGAAACAACATCATTGAGGTCATTTCGTACCTCAAGATTACCATTGGGGATGAATAAATCAAGTACGAATGAAATGACCCTTAACAATAGGTTACTCCCGTGTCAAGATAATAAGAGATCTGGTTTTTTATGTAGTTGAGATAATCAAAACGAAGCTCGAATGCCAATGTTTCCAATTCTTAATAGTCGAATTTCCTATTGTTATCGTGTATAGTTGCCATATTTCGTTAGTATATATTCCTTGTATTCTACCAGTTTTAGGTTAACTTGTTTTCATTTTGTATTGTACGTATTCTCTCAAGATTAATAGAAAAGGCTGCAATCCTTCAGCACATCTCGTCTTCTACAATCATCTACATCACCATTCTTGATGTCTAATATGATATCAGAGCTGTAGGTTTGATTTCTTTTCATTTAATCCTTACCTCTGTTTGATTTCTTCTTTTCTTTTGTTGCCGCCTACCTTGTTACTTCGATATCATCATCGATTTATCTGTTCTAGTCATCTAATTCAAACCCATCAACGTTACAAGGGTAGGGTTTGATTATCGCAATCATCGAATTCCTGTTTTTTGTTTATCAGATTTACACATAATTTGATTCGTCATTCCCATAATCCGATCATTTATCGGATTCACATCATCGATTTCCATCTATCAGATTCACACCATCGACCTCATAATTCGATCGCATAATCCAATCATTCCTTGGATTGATTATCGGACTTTCTCATAATCCGATAATATCATTGAACTTCTTCAATCACCACAGAATTATCGGACTTCTTCACACAATCCAAACATTGTCTATCAGATTGTTTTCACGATTTATCAAACCACAGAATTCGATCACCACAAAATATGATCACCTCCCAAATTTCCATGATTACTACCTACCGGATTACCAACTCACCAGATCATTTATCTGATTACATATAATCCGATCATCTCACCAGAGCAGCTATCAAATCTGTTGGTTCTATCTATTTGTTCTCAAACCTTCTACCAGATCATCTATCTATCGGATCATCTCTTCAGACCATCTATCAGATCATCTATCTATCGGATCATCTCTTCAGACCATCATCTCATCAGACCATCTATTGGTTCTATCAGATTGTTCATAATCCGATCTGTTATCGGATCATATATGGGACCTACTATCTATACTGTTGTTTTACTCAAGGTGTCAGATGGCTTATGTCTCAAATCATCAACCGTGCTCTCCTGTGCCTACTAACATTGTGTTCTACACTCCTCACTCAGCAAGATCGAAAGGTAAATGGAACAATAACGTGCAGTCCAAACCCGAAAGAAAAACGAACAACAATGAATGCACGTTTTGTCATTCCACCTCTCATCTTCTCCTTGAGTTCCCTATTCGCAAATGTCGTTGGTGTGGTGTTACTCATCCTCGACACTATGGATCTGACTGCCCATAGAACCCAAGAAACACCAACAACCAACGCCGGACTCAGCCTGTTGTGGGATCAGTTATTCCAAATGGAACTTCATTATCTGATCTAATGGAGCTTATGGGTCGAAATCAAGAACTTATGGAACCACTCATGACATGTTCTATGGGTATGCACTCTCAGAACTCATCTACTTCAAGTAATCGGTGGCTTTTTGATTTGGGTGGCTGTAACCACATGACGCCTTGTACTGATGGGTTTGTTTCTAAACAACCCTCTCAGAACTTTTCATCACTCCAAACAGCTGACAATATTACCGGTATCTTTCAGTGGAAATTTCTCTACTCCTCATATACAATTTCTTGATGTGTTACAAATTCCTAAACTATCCATAAGTCTAATCTCCATTACTCAACTTATGAAATCTGGTCTGATGATTTTGTTCATCCTTCTGGTTGTGTTGTGCACAATCCAAAGACCAAGCAGATCCTTGGATTCGGTCGTAGAGTTGGTCGGATGGTTGAAGTAACTCACCTTCGTCTTCCTTTACAATCATCAAACCTTGTCGCTACTGTCTCCAGTGCATCTTGCTTTGACCTATGGCATGCTCGGTTAGGACATCTATCCATCGCTAGAATAAAAACGTTAGCCTATTTTGGATTATTAGGAAACACCTCTTCTGAAAATGTTTCTTGTTTATCATGTAAGCTTGGAAAACATCATGTTTTACCTTTTGAAACAATAAATTTCAATCTACTTCTTCGTTTGATCTTATCCATTCTGATGTGTGAGAACCAGCACCACATCCATCCATGGGGGGTGCTTCTTATTTGTTATATTTATTGATGATCACACACGTTTCACATGGATATATCTTATGAAACATTGCTCTGAATTACCCTAGATCTACATCACCTTTGCCCCCATGATTCAAACTTAGTTCTCTAAATCTATAAAGATTATTCGGGTAGACAATGCCATGGAATACAAAGAGTCGTCTCTTCTCTCTTTCCTTCAGTCTCAAGGTACTCTTTCTCAGTACTCTTGTCCAGTAGCATCACCTCAAAACGGTCGTGTCGAACACAAGCATCGTCACATTCTTGATATTGTCTGTACCCTTCTTATTTTTGCCAAATGTCCAGAACAATTTTGGGGTGAGGCAACATTTACAGTTGTTTATACAATCAATCAACACCCCACTCCGGTCTTGAAACAACAAACTCCTTATGAAGCACTTTATGGGGTCTCCCCTGCATACGAACTCCTCAAGTATGGGTTTGTGCTTGTTTTGTTGAATTGAAATTTCATGAACATACCAAACTCGAACCTCATGCTAGGTTATGCTGTTTCCTTGGATATGAATTAAACACAAAGGTTATCGCTGTTGGGATCCCATTTCTAAACGTTTGCGCATATCCCGTCATGTAACCTTCTGGGAACATGTTCCTTTCTCCACCATGTCTAAATTTCAGGAGTCACCCAACTCCATGGTTCCCTTCTTTACAGACTCTTCTATCTCATTGAATTCACCCCAACCTAACTCCATATCACCACCTGCCTCTAATCAATCCTCAGGATCTCCTGACTCGTCCTTACCCATACCTACTCCTCATACTCAACCATCTATGCCAATTCCAGGGCCTATACCTGAGTTATCTGCCGAATCTACGTATCCTGAACCATCTCAATCACAGAATCTATGACGTTCAGACCAGGTAAGACAAGTTCCTTCTCATCTCCGTGATTATCATTGCTATGCTAATCTGCTATCCAACCATTAACCAACTTCCTACAAGGAAGCTTCTACTAATCCAGATTGGCAGAAAGCAATGCAAGAGTAACTTCTGGATCTTGATAAAGCAAATACATGAGAACCTGGTTCCCTTCCACCGGGGAAGGCACCCATTGGTTCTAAATGGGCCTTCAAAATCAAGACAAAGTCTGATGGTTCCATTGATAGGTACAAAGCTCGTCTTGTAGCCAAAGGCTTCAATCATTAGGTATTGATTATGAGGAGACATTTGCTCCTGTTTCTCGAATAACCTTTGTTTGTAGTCTCCTTGCCATAGCTGCCACAAAACAATTGCCTCTCTTCCAGATGGATGTCAAGAACGCCTTTCTAAATGGTGATTTATTAGAAGAAGTATACATGACACCTTCTTCTGGTGTCACACTTCCTGAAGGGCACGTTTTCCGCCTTCGTAAAGCTCTATATGGACTCAAACACACTCCTCGAGCATGGTTTGAGAAGTTTAGCACGACGGTGATCTCACTGGGCTTTTCACCAAGCAACTATGATTCTGGTCTGTTTACTCGCGTCACAGATGCAGGAACAATTTTACTTCTATTATATGTGGATGACATGATCATTACTGGCAGTGACTCTACAGGAATCACTCATCTTAAACACTCTCTCAGCTCTTGCTTTGAGATGAAGGACCTTGGCAACTTACACTATTTTCTTGGCCTTGAAGTCTTGTTAGATAATTCTGGAATCTATCTCTGCCAAACAAACTATGCTTCAGATCTTCTGTCTAAGGCGAGTATTACTGACAACAAAGTGGCCTCCACACCACTAAAATATAATCTTCATCTGGCTCCTAATGCTGGACCTCCTCTACGAGATCCCATGTTATACCGTCAATTGGTGGGATCCCTTGTATACCTGACCGTGACTCGTCCAGATATTTCCTATGTTGTTCATACAGTCAGTCAGTTTATGTCAGCCCCATGCTCTGAACATTATGCTGCGGTCCTTCGCATTCTTCGATATCTCAAAGGCACAATATATGGCCTTCATTTTGCATCCACATCGTCCTTAACTCTGCGTGGATTCTCGATGCTGATTGGGACAGTGACATAACTGATAGTCGATCTACTACCAGATATTGCTTCTTTCTCGGTGACTCCCTTATTTCTTGACGCAGCAAGAAACAGCCTCTCACAGCTCGATCCAGTACTGAAGCAGAGTATCGAGCTTTAGCTGACACGACAAAAAGAACTTTCCTGGCTACGGTGGTTACTATCTGACATGGGAGCTCCTCAAGACTCTCCGACTCCACTATGGTGTGATAACAATAGTGCTATTCAGATTGCTCACAATGACGTTTTCCATGAGCAAACGAACCACATAGAGATTGATTGCCACTTCGTTCGTCAATATGTGGTTCGTCACACTATTCAACTTCTCCCCATTTTCACCATTGATCAGCCAGCTGATATCTTCAATAAAGCTCATCTTCCTAGACGCTTTCGAGATCTTGTTTCCAAACTCAACATAGCTTATTCTTCCCCCGATTGAGTTTGAGGGGGGGGGGGTGTTAGCGTATATAGTTCAGAGTCTACAAGCCCATGGGCTCTAATGTATAGTTTCCATATTTAGTTAGTATATATTCCTTGTATTCTACAAGTTTTAGGTTAACTTGTTTTCATTCTGTATTGTACGTATTCTCTCAAGATTAATAGAAAAGGCTGCAATCCTTCAGCACATCTCGTCTTTTACAATCATCTACATCACCATTCTTGATTTCTAACACCTATCACAATTAATGTATACTTAAAATTGTAGCATGATTACTTATGTTTGTTTAATCATCATAATATCAAAAGCTTCCCTTCCCGATGCTTTGTTAATGTCAGAGTATATATCAAGATGAAAGGGAAAGACCCTTATCCTATGCGTACCCTCCCTTGTAGATTAATTAAGCCTTAATTAAATAACAATAGACTTAGGTTTCAACGCTATTGTTAGTAAGGAGATGGTATGGGTTAAACAACAAATAAAACTTGCAAAAGAGAAATTTCATCCCCTGCACATTTCAGCTTCTGTCCATCACTGTTTTGGGCATATATCACATACTTAGGAGCTAAATTTGGTGATACATTAAGAATGATAGTTGTAAATATGTTTGTTAGGATTTCCGTCTGACAATATTTATGTCATTTGAAGCTACAGACAATTAAATACGGATTTTATACAAAACAGTGTGCAAATCCCGAGTACCAACAGACCAACTACTGTAATTCAACATTCTTACAATTGGTTTACAGAATCTGCATAACAGTTGTAGTAAAAACTCTAAGCTTTCAAAATATATATCATAAACCTTTATTGGATCAACGGTTGATTTTATACATATTTTTAAACAACCAATAGATTCTGTTTCATCTAACATCACCATATCAAGCTAATGAAGATATCATAACCACCACATGAATTGGTAACCATTATAACCCATCTATTGACAACTTTAGAAATTTTTTACTTTGCTATAACAGTTCTTAACATCATTTAGACCAAAACTCACTTGAATGTTAGGTTAGCAAATATCTCACTTCAAAGTATTACAAAATCATTCGTTAAAGATGATTACAACCTATTCAAGACGATGATTCCTTCATTCCCTTCCAAACTCAAGCACCTTACAACAACAAAAACACACACACACACACACACACTTAGTATGTATATCAATCAAATAACCTGGATTTAAAGATTGGAAGCTTACCCAAGGGTTTACTGTTAATATCTAACTTCAATTCTTAAACATTTCATGATTTCATCAAGATTTGAGGCTCAATTTGATGGAGTAATATGTTGGTTCTATAGTTCTTGTCGTGAAGAAGAAAAGGGGAAGAAGAATGAATTTGAAAATGATTTTATAGATTTGAAAAAATGCTTTGATATTTTTCAATTTTTCACTTTTAGTCCCTCAAGTTTCATAAATTGTGTCCTTACAATGTTTAGTAAATTTTCTTACATTTAAGTTTTATTCTACATTTATTTGTCCATGTTTAACCCCTTTAATGGACACGTTTTACAAAGTTAGTTTGAATTAAAATCCATATGCTATATGTACAAGCATACAAAGCACGGACTAACTCCACACACTAACATTTCACTTAAAGTTCGTTATAAAAGTCAAGTTATTATATGAGTTGCTTCAAGTTCATTATTTGCCTTCAATAAACCCGAAATAGTGTACCCAGATCCAACACCAGTTGGTAGGTTAACCCATTAAATGAAACCACATCTTGATCCCTATGATTGAAGTACATGAAGAACGGTAAGGGAAAAACATATAATTAATTACCTTGACATAATATGTAGCATTTCTTTAGCAAGAATAGAATATTCGGCCTGGAATATTTGAAGTTCAAGAAGTATTAATGATTTCAAGTGCCCCACACTCACAATACACGATCGTTGGCTTTCGAGAAGAAAATAGGGAGGAAAATAGAAGAATAGAGATGAAGGATATGACATATCCGTTGGGTAGCATATATTAAAAGGAGAGGGAAAACATAAAAAGACTATTCTACCTTTCTCATGCAAGGCACATATGTGTGCTAACGTAGAAGAAATGGATGGTGTTAGCGGTACGGAAACAAAGTGCAACAAAATGCAAACTACTGAGACGTCCAATGTACTTATTTTGGAAGAGGGACCATATCCAGATTCTAAGCTAAGCATAGGGACCAATGGTGTAATTTACTCTTATTTACTATATGTCAGTAATTTATATATATATAGGGTTAGGTTCAAATGTGAACTCAATTTTGGCTGTGAACGTGAGGACGAATCTCAGCCACACATCTTCGGTTATGGTGGACGCGATCACGGAGGATTGACGCGATTCATGGGAGGGTGGAGATTATTAAAGGAGGGGAGCCAGGTCAAAGCCGCCTTTATTGACCGGATAAGTGGCTGAGATTTGTCCTCACGTTCACAACCAAAAATGAGTTCACATTTGAACTTTCCTCTATATATATATATATATATAAAACCTTTAGAGAAGCTTTTTAATCTTTTCAATATAAAATAAAGCCTTCACTTAAGGCCTTTTTTGTTGTAGTCGTCGGTATGCGTAATTTGACTCGGAAGTCCATGGTTTAAAAATAACTCAACTCGCCAAGCATAGGGTTTGCTCCCTCTAGCTAGACACCTACAATTAAAATAAAAATGGGTATTCATTTGTTTTAATAGTTTATTTGTTATTAGTACAATTGTAGTAATATTATTATGTTAGATCAAATATTTTTTATCTATAATTCATAATTGATAACTTTGTATTTAAAAACACTAATCATAGTCATATACTTAACGAGGGTAAATTCCATTATTATAAACCACCGAGTAATATTCCTCAAATGTTGCGGTTGTACTATTTGTTTACGGGAAATGAGAGAGCGATCGGAATGATCTGCAAAGGTGCTTTCAGTGTAGTTGTGATACCATCACTCTCTTCCATGCTGATATCTTTTGGTTTTAATCCATCAGGAAGTTGCCAGTTGAAACGATATAACAATTCAACAAGCGTGGATTCGACCGAATTCGTCCCGAAAGTAATTCCGGGGCACATTCTCCTTCCTGCCCCAAATGGAATGAACTCAAAGTCATTTCCCATGAAGTTAAGAGACTTATTCTCGAATCTTTCTGGTATGAAGGACTCAGGATCTCGCCAATATTCAGGATCAGTGGCACACGCAAAGGCATTTATGACCACTTTGGTCTTGGCCGGTATATCATAACCATCGATTTTGCAGTGTTGCCTACACTCTCTCGGCACTAACAATGGGACTGGAGGATGCAACCTTAACGTCTCCTTGATCACCATCTTTAGGTAACGAAAATCATTAGAAGTGTCAATGTCTATCGTTGTTGCATTTCGTCTTACGTCTTCTATGGCTTTCTTTAGCACTTTTGGGTTCCTCATCATTTCTGCCATTGCCCAAACAATTGTTGCTGAAGATGTATCAGTTCCGGCAGCGAACATGTCCTTATAAATGGGTCAATACAAAGAAAATGTTGATTAGTAATGTTGGAAGATATATATATTTGCCTTCTAATTCTTAAATAAATATCATACTTCCGGGAATCCCATTTGCTCTCCTTTCTCTACCAATCAAAATACCATACATTATTGTTATATTTAATATATATTTACTTAACTCACTTTTGTGTATCTTATTTTGATTGGTAGAAATACAAAAAACATAAAACTCGAGGACATGTGAATTTTTTTTCCTAGTTTTTAGCTCGCAATTTTTATGACAATAATGACCATATTATACAACTCAATTGGTCTTCTAACTATTTCTTTTCTCGTTTTATCCAAATGTTTCAGGTCCGTAATAACCACTAAATGACTATTGCGGACCTGACACCATTTTTTTTTCCATATTACGGACTGATCCCATTTCCTAATTGCTTTTGTCATTTAGTGTGGTCCATAGTATTGGACATTTGAGTCATTCTAGAAGAAAAAATGAATAGAAGATTAATTAGGTTGTGGAATATGAACAATTGAGTCACTTTTCCATAAATTTAAGTTCATTCGTATCCATGGTTTCTACATATGTGGCTAATGTAATATTTGATGCATATATGCGTCCACACACACTAATGGCACAATTGATGTATACTTAAAAGATCCACATGATCAACGGGGTATTTAGATTGAATAAAACAATATTGGATTTTTGATATTTAAAATGTATTAATAGACTGTTTTATAAGATTGAATAAAATAATATTGGGCATTTAGAATGTTTAAAGTGTCACACTAAGCTTATACGATGATTTAGGTAGTCTTAACAAATCTTTTAGTATACTTAAAAAAAAGTCTTGTTAATTTTTTTATATGACAGTATTTGAAAATTTATCTTGCAAAAATAAGTTTCCTATAAAAATTAAAAAGAGTGTTTATAAGACACTTTTTATTAGGTTTTCCTAAAAGCAGGTTTTATTCAAAAAAATGTTCTAAATTTTTTGTTTATACGATTTCGTACAAGACCACATGCCTCCTAGGAATGATGGGTCAAAATGCATGACAGTAAATTGTTAGCATGAAATTGGGCAACCAATAACGAAGTTCGGCTGTCTCTATTGAACACATAAAAATCATCCTCCTAAACTTTTTGCAACACTTTATAAAGTGTTCTTAGAGTTTATTATGTTTTAGACACTTTTTAAAAGTATCCTATAAAAGACTAAAAAGACTAAAAAGACAATTTAGTTTTTGTGTTCTATTACGTTGTCCGACTCTGTTGGTAGAACTTGTTACGCTTCCTAATTTCCGTCCTAAAAACTTATTGTAATGCCTTTTATAATGCACGGACTACAAAAAACCGACTTTCACTCACAAAAAAATCACCTACGGAAATTTCCGTGGGTGAATACTACGGGTCACCTAGAAAATACTGATGGTTCCAGTAAAAATCCGATGTTTTCAATAAAATACCAAAATATTACCTACGAATTTTCTGGGTAGTCTGTCACTGATTTGATTTACCCACCAACAAATTAACCACCAACTTTTGTGACGATATTGTGACGAATCACTCTTTAGCGACGGATTTCTCAGGAAAATGTTCATAGATGAAAGCCTTCCATTTTGTTAGTGACAGTGTTAGTTCTAGATAGTTAAAGGGAAAATAGCACAATCATGGAAGTCTTAGTTCTAGATAGTTAAGGGGAAATAGCACCGTAAAGGAAGGATGAAAATAAAAAAAAATTGAAATAGAACCTGAACATAACCTTCCAATCAAGACCATGACTTTCAAACTTTAATTGTCATAGTTCTAGAACTTATCTTTGTTCTACCTCATCAAGACCATGAGTTTCAACCACTCCACCATCTCACGACAATTCTATCGGTTGAAGACCATCTCAACACGAGAGGTCTTTCATCTTGCAAATATCATATATATCTTGTCTAGGACATAGTGGATCTTGAAAATACCAAGTGAATGGCAACTCCTACGCAAGTTCGATTTTTCTAAGAGAGGTATATCAAATAAGTGGGAAAAACAAGACAACCAACTAGCTAACATGATGTAGTGTATTTGGTGACCCAACTTTATTTCCAGGAGCTAGATCAAGGTTTCCAAGGTCATCAAAATGGTTGGTGGCTAGTTTTAATTGTGTTATATAAATATTATATACTTTATATATATATATATATATATATATATATATATATATATATATATATATGTATGTATTTACCAATAGAACAGCCTTGACGTTATCAAAGGTAATAGGATTCTCGAGCTCTTCTCCATCTTTAATCCTCAATAGAACATCAACAAGATCTTCATCAGCTCTCTCGATGCCACCACCTTGTCTTCCTTTATGATCCTCCAAAACCTCTTCTAATATCTTATCAAGATCGTTGTGTATCCTTAACCACTTCGATTTGATCCCCAACAAAACATTTAGAAACTTGAGTCTTGGAAAAAATTCACCCACATTGAAAGCACCCGATGTCACCAGTAATTCTTTGATCAACCCTATCAGTACTGCTTGATCTTGAGCTTTGTAGTTACTTCCCAAAGTAGCCCTGCAAATCACATTATTGATCATTCCTACGACCACTTCAGTGAAGTTGATCACCGAACCACTTGAAACCCGTAAGGATTCACAAAGACCTGTCAACTCTTCGGCTCTAAGGGCTTGGAAGGACCTAACCTGCCGTATCCATGACCGTTTTCAGTAGTAGCATAACATGACTATTGTAATACATAAAATAAAATTAAAATTAACTATAGCTACATATTAAAATACGAAACACTAAGAAATGAGTTTCAATTTCAACGATTTATGTTTGTGCTTTTAAGTTCACCGTTCTTAATTGTTAAAACACAATTAACCTTCCATGTTCTACTATAGCCTCTCAATTTTGCAGCAACTATACGATAGCATATAAAACTCTTCATAGTCGGTGGCGGATGTATGTACCAAGTAACAGGGGATCGGATAGGACCCCATTAAAATTTAAAAAAAAATCTTTTTAATTTATAAGGGCTAAAAACAAAAAAATTACAACTTTTTTTACTTCTATGTCCCCACTAAGTATTTGTAAGGGACCCTACAATCTTAGAAAAAACTAAAAACACATCTTAAAATCAACAAAAAAAACCAAAAAAAATAATAATAATCTCTTAACAACAATCAAAATACCGAAAAGTCCTTCGAAATGGATAAAATTAACCACTTAAAAATAAATTAAAAAAGCTTATTTTTTTCTCTCGAAACGGTGTAATTAAACTAAAAACAAATCGTAAAATCTTGGATTCGTCACTGTTCACAGTGGCAGCACCGAGAGGGTTGTAAAATAGAAAAAGAAAATAACCAAAAAGCTTTTTGGCGCTAGCAATATCTGGTTTACCGATAGAGCCCTAGCCTCCGAGGGAGGTTAGGGGCTCAAACCTCACAAAAAATGATGAATATCTCTTCATTTGTGGTAAAAAAAAAGTTAAACTATGACAGAATATATATCATGCTACCACTTTATTACAAGTAGATCCGTCCATGACTGACCTTTTTCTCACTAAGGAGTTCCAAGGTGCAAATCTTTTTCATCTGTCTCCAGTAGTCACCATATGGCGAAGCTGCAATATCGGTACGATCATAATAAAGGATCTTTGTGCACTCCATTTTTGGTCGGTCAGCGAAGAGGATATCGTGAGTTTTCAAAACCTCTTTGGCAACTCGAGGGGACGAAATGACGATTGTTGAAACGTTGCCAAGATTCAAGTGCATGATGGCTCCATGTTTCTGGGCTAAGTTTTTGAGAGCATGGTGTGGAAGTGAACCAACAAGTTGGTGTATGTTTCCGATTAAAGGTAGGTTCGATGGGCCCGGTGGCAAATTTAGGGTTGTGGGATTCTTGGTTTTCTTGAAAACCATGTAAAAGAAGAGAATAAGAGAAGCAAGAATGAGAGATGAGGTGGTTTGGGACTCCATCTCAAGGCTTAGGCTAACCATAGGAGAACTCAAGTGCTTGAATTTATTTTTTGTCTTTTAGAAGTGACAACTATATATAGAAAAACTTTGAACTTGTTTCTACGGCAACAAAATGAAATTCATAGGACACCAAAAAAGATTAAAATAGATATATTTATATACTACTTAAAGTTAATTTGGTATGAGTACCAAAACATTCTATTATGTATAAAAGTGTTACAACAAATTTTTAGGATGATTTTAACAAGTCTTTTAGGATATTTTTAAAATAAATATGTTATTAATTGATTTTATGATAGTATTTGAATTTTTTTACATAAAAAACAAGTATTATAGATAAACGACTTATTTATATTTTATACTAGAGATGGCCAAAAACTTGTCCCGGACCGGAATAATGTTTCTTTGGACCGGGCCTTCGTAACCGGGCCCGGTCCCGGTTCGTCCGAAAATTGTTCGGCCCGCTTAAGCTATTCCATAACCGGTTATGGGTAACTTAAATACACTTTAAAAGTACGTTTATTATAGTTTTATAATTAGTTTTTAATCAAATACACTTAAAAAATACGTTTATTATAGTTTTATAATTTATTTTCAATTAAATACACTTAAATTTTTTGTTTTATTATATATTTATAATTGGTTTTTAATCAAAATTCAATTTCACTTATAAAGTTAGAAATACATATAAAAATATATAAAAAAACACAGTTTTTTGTAAAAATCAAGTCGGGCCGTCATAGGTCCCATAATCGGTCCCGTAATCGGTCCCGGCCCGGGCCGGTTTGGGCCGTCGAATCCCTCCAAATATGTAACCGGTCTCAGATTTCGGGCCTATAGCTTATCCCTATCGGTCTTGGGCCGGGCCTCAATCGGATTTGGTCCCAGGCTGGGTTGGGCCGGGCCCAAATGCCCATCTCTAATTTATACGATGACACTTATCCAAAATGTCCTATAAAACCTAAAACCATAATTTGTTATAAAAGCTTATTAAAATATGTGGAACCCCTAGATGAATCTCCAAAAGAGTCCTTGAGGAGAAATGGGAGGTTCCAACATATATAGAGGAAAAATGGTCAATGTCTAGCCGATGTAGGACTCTAGCAAAGCTTCTAAAAATTGTTAAGATACTCAAAAATGTTGTAAGCTGATTTTAACACTTTTATATGAGATACACAAATGTTTACTCATATGAACTTATATCTTATGAAATATGTTATTATGTTCATTTAATAGTCTTTTAACATTAGTGGGGAAAAAGAAAATATGGCTCAACACTCGTGATTGAAAAAACCAATATATTGATATTGCTACTTAAAAATACGACATTAATCTAATTTTATTGAAACTTTTTTTAAAACTTAATAAATTATTCTATTTTAGATGATTAAGTCTTTAAATTTATCTTTTAAATGAAAAGACTATTAAACCTATTCATTTTAAATTATTAAGTTCTTAAATTATATTTTTTTAAAGAAAAACCAATAGACTCTCTCATTTTGAATGATTAACTATATGAATATTTTTTTTCAATAAATTAAACTATCGAACTTTTAAAAATTGGTTACTAACATAATTTTAATGTAAAAAAAATACTTTTAACCGGTTATCTTTTCATACTTCTTCTTTTGATGGATAAAAAATAAATTAAAAAGAGGGAGATCAACGACAGAAGTCAACAGTGTGTTAGATAATATAGAGAATGATCAACGTTGATGCAACGGAGAGTAACAAATGAAGTGATGGTACCGTTGCTTGCGATGAGTTTTAATGGCATAAAGTTTGGTCACTATAAAACTGATTTAAGTTTCCTTTTACTTTTTTTTTAAAAGATACAGGTTATGTACCAATTTTTAGAAGTTCGATGATTTATACTATAAAAAAATGCTTAGAAAACTAAATTACCCAAAATAAGAAAATTTAATAATTTTTCATTCAAAAAGTAGTCCAGTAACTTAGTTATTCAAAATTAAAAAAATTAATTATTTTTTATTTTAAAAATACTTTAAAAACTTAAACATTCAAAATATTATAGTTGATTGAATTTTAAAAAAAGTTATTTATCTTTTTCTTTTTCATTTTATCAAAGTAAGATTAAATTTTGACTAACACAAATTTTCTTGGATCCTTTTTTCAAGTACCCAGAAAATGTCTCGTAACTTTTAGAAGAAATTGTATTAAATTAATAGTCAATAAAAGGCATTTTGTTTTCTTAAAATATAATTTACCTTTTTTTCTGGAAGGTAAATATAATTTACTTTTAAAGGTTTAACTTTGGTGTCTTTAACATAGGTCATTTTTCAAAACTTAAAAAGTATCACATTATTCCTTTTAGGCTCCGTTCTCAAAATTCATTTTACGATAGAGAGGAAATGAAAAGAAGAGAAAAGTGGGAAAGTAAAAAAACATATATTTTAAAAACTTTTTAAGAAGAGATAGAAATAAAACAAAAGTAAAATAATCATTCGTTTTCTTTGAAAACTTTCCTTTGGGAAGGAATGAAAACGAAATAAATTAAAATTATTTAAAAAATATTTAAATGACAAAATTATCCGATCTTTTATTATAACTAATATAATTTTAAAGACATATTAATAAAAATAACGTTTTTCTTTCCTTTCTCTTTTGTTTATGAACATGAAATTTTTTTTCATTTTTTTTCTTTTTTTTTTTGTTTTCCTTTACTTTTTAAAACACAAATAAATATATCATTTTTCTATCCTTTCTTTTCTTTCTCTTTCTTTTCATTTCATTTTTTTTTTCATTTTTTTCTCTCCAAATTCGATAATACAACATTAAGAATTCAGCTTTTTAAAATAAAAATTATAATAAACATTATACGTTCATATAACATTTTTAGATATTTTAACAACTTTTTAATACATTTTAACATTGGTGTCTTATCAACTATTTTATAGATTTTTTTAGGAATATCCTATACCCTATTTTTTTACATAATACTTGTGTTTATATGATATTTTATCAAATATTTTTGTATAAAATAACTAATACCATATTTTATTTTAAACACGTTCTAATTTTTTTTAAACGTTTAAAAACGTTATAAACTATAATAACATTTTCAAGTATCATATTTTTTTATTTGATCTTATAAACATACTGTCTATAAACATTATTTTTTTAAAAGGCTTAAATATTTAACATTATTTTTTTAAAAGGCTTAAATATTTTATTACAATGATATGTTTTTTCCTTGTTAACATGACATAAGCACAAGTCGTTTACACGTTTACTACATAAAAATATAACATTAGTCAATTTTAATATAAATATGGTCGATTGTTGTACTTTTAGGAAAAAACTTGTTTGATTTTTTTAATATAGCAAGAAATTGTATGTGGATTTTACAATAAATTGTATAAAATTCGAAGATTTTTAATTTTAATCTTATTTTGATAACTTGGGTTATGTTTAATAAACTAGTTGAATAGCTGGTAAATTATTAAATTAGTTGATAAATGATAAGTTAAATGATGTACAAATATCTGGTAAAAAATAATTGTTAAATTGGATGAACATGTAAAATGATTAAACATTATATCTTGAAAAATTAATCAATTTAGAATATTTAATTATATAACTAAGACTAATGATACAGGGGATAATATGTCAATTAACTCAGAAAGAATAGTAAAGAAAAAATTAAATAGAGTAAATTACATGATTGGTCCTTATGGCTTATGCAAAATTAAACTGTGCGTCCCTAAATAAAAATAATTAAGGAAATTGTCCATGTGGTTTTAAATTTTCACGTTCAAACTGGATTGAAGGGAAGAGGAATTCAATAGTCCTCTCTTCCTGGGGATTTATCATCACACGCCTTTGGTCTTTCCACCCTAACACTTTAACATTAAAAAGTTATGTTAAATAAGTTTACTTTAAGGGTATTTTAGTCTTTTTATAAAAAAATTATTTTCTATTAAAATTACACAAATATATAATATAACACCTAGACCGTAACTTCTCTCTCGTCTATTTTATAATTTTATACACACAAATATTACATACAAAATATATGTACATATATATTCACACACATAGCATATATACCTATATATGCAGACTGTAGACACACAGAAAAAAGAGCATATATATATATATACATACATATAAAACACATGAGGTCTTCACTCCTCATGACCCGCACCCCAAGTGTTCATCTCCCCATACAATGGAAAATCGAAGCCTTCGTTTAAAACATATATCTATCTCAATATATCAATTTTATATTGCATCACTTATGGTGTGATATATACATATATATATATATATATATTTACTTACAATTACATATGTCTTCCTTTCTCTCTTAAGTTAAATTAGATTAGAGAATTAATTTGAAGTCTTCAATTCACTATTCATCTACATTGTATTTCCATTTCCAAGTATTGTAAATATCAAATGTGATAGTGAACTTCTCGATGGTCTCGTCCACCGTGGTTTTTCTTTGTCTTTTGTTTTCCATTTAAATACGACGTCGTCTCTTCCTCGTTTAGTTTCTGCATTTGATTTATATATGTGCGTTGATATTTCGATTATTTGGGTTGTTTGATTGCCTAAGTTTCGAGAGATAATTCTTGTTTCTGCTTGAATCAATATGGTTCTTATTTGGAGACTCGGTTTTGGGTTGTGTTCGTGTGGAACCCAGAATATGATCAAGTACGTATGCTTTTAATGAAAACACGAAGAACATACAAATATAATAAAGATACGAAGTCGGATATCTCACTAGTATTGAATATTAAAGATGTCGGCTCTCTCTATCAGATTAACTCTTAATATCGTGCACACAATACAATGACCCTAAGACTCCTACTTATATGAAAGACTTAAACGATATAAGGAAATAAAGGGAATGACATTATACACTTGTCATATTTACATTAAAAGCATATTTTCCTTATTTTGACACAATTAAAATAAAGCCTAACAATCTCCCCCTTTGTGTCAAAATGAATCTTCATCTCTTTAGTTCAAACATGCCTTCAAATCGTCTAAGGGTCTGTCGGAAGATAATGCGCTTGTCAATTAACTCTATGGCATTCAATAGAATTTCTCTTTCATTCGCCTTTAGTTGCTTCTTCTTTTCTCTTCTTTGATCAGCACTAACTTCCGCAGATAGTCTGTTTCGTATAGCCAATAAAGTTCCATCAGAATAAGAAGCAACTTCACCAAATCTCAAGAACCGCATCTCTCCATTAGTTTTCATGTACACAACTCCATGTGCTGGCTGGGTCATCACTTGAGTCACTGTCATATTCTTTAGACCAGGGAGATCTTGATCAGGTTTTGGTAGATATACTTTCTTGTGCTTACTTTCAATCGCTCTTTGAAAGTCATGAAGATAATTGTATCGAAGCTCTTTTTGAATATGCCTCACAACTGCTCTTAAAGCTCTTTGTTCATCCTCAGATCTTCTGGTTTTGTCTTTAAGCTCAGTGTACAAAGTTTCCATATCCGTCACATCAAGTCTAGCAAAGTCAGCTTCAGAGAAGGAGTAAACCTTTCCATCATATCTTCTGACTTTAAAAGTTGGAAACTTTATTTGATACGCTTTTTCCATCCAATCTCCATAATTGCTACAATCCTGTGTTTTGAAATGACTTCACTAGGATTTTTAACTTTAGTCTTCAGTATGCTCAGGTACTCAGTTACTTGAAGTGAATCCATTTCCATGATTAGATGTATACGAGATTGGTCCTCAGGTTTCTTTTTCTCCACAAAGATCTTTTGCATGGTCTCTTATAGATAAGGAGTTCTAACCTGGGGATTTGTCCATTTACTGTTTGAAAGAATTCGTTCCCAACGAATTTGGTGAGGCAGCAGCGGTGTTTCGTTAATATTTCTTGGTAGAAACTTCTCTTCCGCGTGCATTAGATTTACATAATTGTTGATTATAACTCCTCTCAGTGATTTGAATATGATTCCTATTTACACTTAGTGAAATTCCTTTGTTTAAGTTTAAGTTCAAATTCAGCAATAAGCATATGCTGACTGCCATCAGCGATCGCTGAAGATCAAGGAACCTTAAGCTTATATCTGAAGACCTGAAGATCAGCGAATACACCGATGACCATTTAGCAAAATTCGAAGACCAAGCTGAAGAAAGAGATAGTCAGCTACATGACCTGAAGCGGCTCATCGATAGCAAAGATTATCTATCCAAGTGTGAAGTCTTGTGAAGCCTCAGCGATACTGAAAGTTCATCCTTGAAGATTCAGTCTCAACGATCAAATGAAGCTTCTCATACGAAATTAACGTTAACCTTATCCTCGATGCACAAAAGACAAACCCTATACTGTGTCAGAAAATGACGTACGAATTGGCTCTTATGTCCCCATCATATCTGATATGGTACTGTTCAAATGCGGCCAAAAACATGGCTGTATTCTGAGAATAGGACAAGTCTCCTATGGATGCTTGCCACGTAGCATATACCTTGTGTCTTGCATTAAATGCAAACGGGTATAAATAAGATGAAGATATCTTCTTCATCTGTGTGCATGCTGCTTTCTTTCTTCAACCTTCTGTATTCCATCTTACTTCTTTCTTGTGCATCAATCTTAGTGATTTCTTAGTTACAATAGAATAGGTTAAAACTTGTTGAAACCCAGATCCCCAATTACTCTATATTCAGTAGATTTAAATATGAAATTAACAGAATAAGCGTAAGAACAATCTACTGTATTCAACAATAAGGTAATCAACAACGATAAACATTAAACAATTCAATTCAATGAAGAAAGATGTTGAAGATCCAATGTATTCAATAAGCTGATGATTACAATACTGAGGAACAATTTCTCTCTCAAAATAGGAATTCTCACCTCTCTTCCCTCTAAAACCCTTGCTTCCAATACAAGAAATGAAATCTATTTATACTACAGTGAGAGAGAAAGTCAAAGCATCAGCTAATGAGGAAAAGACACGTCAGGGAGTTTTGTAACAAATTCTATTGAGCATAAGTCGCATGACTGTCCACCTCAGCAAGCACGTGAGTTGAAATAACCGCTGATTCACAGAGGTCCACAGAGGTTGTCCAAGCCTCTGGGATCATCTGTGTTCTTAACACTTAGAGAAATTCACGGCTCTGGCATCTTCTGGAATAGCTTTTACAAAAACACTTAATATTTCTGATTACATACTTTTACATAATGAAATATTCTAACAATCTCCCCCTAAGTATGAATCAGAAAACAAAAGAAATTACAATAAAATTACAGAAATGAAATAAAAAAGGAGCGTCTGGATGAAGCTTTATAATCTTTTGAAAAACATCCATTAGCTTCCTCATCTTCTGTAAGCTTTCGAGTTTGAGACAGATTTTTCTTGCCAGAACTCTTTCACCTTGTTCAACTGTCTGTTCATCCTTTAACAAAGATGTATAACCCCTGATGAGCTCAACGACTTCTGCGGAATATTTATGGGCTTCACTAACTCTGAAGAAGCACTTCTGTGATTGTCTCCTGAACACGACCCCCTCTTCTGGTGTAGTTAGAATTTTTCCGACAGGAAACATATCTACCTCTTCTCTGTGAGTATTTGGTGCAGAAATAGCTAAGTTGTGAATATCCATATCCAGACCCACTTGAAAATCTGTTTGTGCTCTGTGCCTTAGAAAATTTTCAATGCACCTGATGATCCTGTTGAAAGCTACTTTATCGTGTGAATGCTTTCTTTCATTCATGTTCAGCTTCATTTTTCTACCCAGAGGTATTAAATCACTGGGATTTATTGACAGTAGGTCGTTGTCACAGAAGTACTGGCTCTGATTGTCTTCTCTCAATACTTCATAAATAGTGTACATGATTTCCGTCCCTAGAAATTGTACATGCTTTGCTCCAGATATCTTCTTTATTGGGGACTTTGAATAGGCTTCTTCTTTAAACAAGCGGTGAGCCATGAACTTATCCTTCACTTCATCTGTAACTCTATAGTCATTTGCAAAGTTTGGCAGCATTAAGAACACCTTAATATCGATGAGTGCATATCGATGAGCCTGTTCCACCTCAATCGTTGTCTTCCTATTGAAACTTCTCACTTTATCTATTTTCGCAGCCAAAATCTCTTTTCTTTAAACAGAGGCGCACTCTGCAGGAGCCTTGTCTTTAGGTTCTGTTCTAGTGGGAACGGGTGTTGATTTTGGCTCTGGAGGTGATTCTGGTTCTGGGGTAGGAATGGGAGTTGAAGTGGGAGTTGGTATTTTGGGAGTGGGAGTTGGATTGGGAGTTGATGGCTTCTGTGGCATCTGTGAAGAGTTCTTCTGTGTATTACTCATCAGATTAAGTATAAACTTTGCCATATCTGGGTCCTCGGGCAAGGATCCTTTGAATTGGGCAAGTGGTGTTGGATTCAGATGGACTTCTTTCTCAAATTCCTTTTCCTTCCCTTTGTCTTGCACAGGGGGCTCAGAGACTGGATCTTGTGGAGCAGAGGTGGATGTAGGGACTTCTGGCTTCTGTTTCTTTGAATTCTCCCCCTTCTGAGAATCAGGATCCTGATCCTCAGACCTCTTTCGCTTAAGCTCGGCCCGTTTGCAAGCTCTTTCCTCTTTACTCTTATTCCTCTGGGCTTGAACAGTTGAGATTTGTTCGGCAACGTTGGTAAGTTTGGTCACAGAGGTATCAAGATCTGATACCTTCTGGGAAAATGTAGTATTTGTCTTGTTGGTTTTAGCAGCGAACTTTGCACTTACGAACGTTAGTTTTTCAATTAACGAGCGTTGTAAGGCAGCAACATCTGACTGTCGAACCAGAGCTTGAGATTGTGATTCTGGGAGGAGGGATTGGCAGAGCTTCTGTATATCCTTCTGCAAAGACGTAAAATCAGATGCAGAGATGGTTACCTCTGGAGTATGAATCTCTGTAGAAATGTTGCTCAGAGCCACTGTATTGGATTGAAGAGTTCGTTCCATCTTCTGCAGCTCCTCCTCTGTTTTCTTTGAGCTTTCCTCTATGTTCTCCTTGACAAAACTCTTTATTTCAACCAGAGCTTTAGCTTGATCATCACTCTGAGTTTGGACCAAATTTCTGAGTTTCGTGGTGATTGTGACTTGCTCCGTTAAAGTAGCCTGCAGAGATGAGATTAAGGAGCTTTGGGCTTTAAGCTCTGTGTTAACCTTCTGTTCATGAGTAACAAGGGCTTCTTTTAGATCTGCCACAGATCCCTTGACATTATCAACAAATGCTTGGAACGCAGCATTTGTGACATAGTCTTGGGTGGTAACCGGTGCATCTCCAACACATGGAGCCCCGTTTCCCTCGCGTCCAGAGGGGCCTTCATTCACGCCTGTTTTGACGTTTAGCGTGGAAGGACTTCCACCCTGTCCTCGAGAGCCCTTGGTTAGAGGAACTCTCTTCGGGTGTTCTGACTACTTCGGCTTCGTCCTCATCATCAGAGGATGAGGAGTCGAAAGTAGTGTGGTTACCTTGAGCAATGGCGAAAACGCCGGTAAGTGGTGCATCCTCTGGCTGTAACCCCTCTGATGGGATTTCATGAGCCTCTATACTACCAGAGGGTATGGACGTACCCTCTGGGATCCCTATTTCTGTGTTGGCCACGAAGGCTTCAACATGTGTAGTTCTGGACGAGATCTGGGGCGATGGATCTCTTATTGCTGCATCATCATCCTTTTGAGAGGATGAAGATGGAAGGGATTCCCCGGAAGTGCTTGAGACAGAGATTATAAGATCCTCTACTCGGTTAGGTTCTGGGCGGTTTGGACTGGGTTGTCCTTTTTCAATGAATGTTGATGTGTTGGCATCGACTTCAGCAGATGTGGTTACCCTGGTTGGACTCGGAGAGGTTCTCACAAATGTGTCTCTGTGGACATCTTCTGTGGCTGCTCTTAAAAGAGCATCCGGATGGGTAGAATCTCTCTGGTTGTCACTCGAATTCTTTTCAAGCTCATCCTCACCAGACCCCTCACTTCCTACTTCTGGCTCTAAATGCTCAGGAGTAGGTATTCTCGGTTCTGAGTATACCAGTGAGCTTCTATAAGAGATTAGATTGGGGAGAGTAGAAGGAATAAGGTCTAGCATGTACCTTGATAGTTCGCGATGATGTGGGTAACCAGCAGGATCCACAGTTGGTTTGTGGGTATTCATAGTGTGAATTTTGCACAGAGGAGGGACGGTTGGTGCTTGAAGCTTTAGAACCGCAGCATGTGCAAAAACTGATAGAAATCTTGGATAGCATAGGTGAGTGAGATCATTTCCTGCTTCTTGGGCTTGTACCTTCTTTAACACTGTGGCTCTGAACTCATTGTAGAGGAGATAAACGTAGTCGATATTGAGGTTAAAGTACAACCCGTACATGATTGTGAGAATGTTCCTGTTTGCTTGGTCCATCGAGGTGGTTTTGCAAGTGAGGCTTCGGTTCAGGATGGACACAAGCACATTCCACATTGGGGGAATATGTTTCCTCTTGAATGTGGACAGGGCTGTAATGGGTGTATTGTAACCCAAAAATGAGATTAATGCTAGGAGAGTGTCCGTTGAGGGAAGAGCAGTTAGGTTAGGGTTTGGAACCACTTCGCCGTTGATTTTAATCTCTGGAGGAGGAAGGCTAAAAAATTGAGCGAACTTGCGCTTGGTAAAAGGTATTGCCACGACGTCATCCGTGTTAAAGGGGTGGCGAAAACTTCCAACCATTTCTTGGGTTTCGTCGTTGATGCACAGGGTATGCCATATTTCTTGAATGTATAATTCGGGGATATTTGAGTCTGCTAAAGTTAGGGCTTTGTTGATGGGATGATGTTGCAGGAACTCGATCATAACTCTGTAGGCAGCTGGATAAGTAGCAGGATCCAATAGAACTTGGGCATTGTTTGGTTTGATTGGAAGACGAGTGAAAACGAAGTTTTCGGCGGTGGATTTGACAATCTGATGATCATTGTCGTTGGCTTCTTGGTTTGCAATAAGAGTTTGATCGGCCATTGATGGGGTTTGGATTTTGGAAAGAAGTTGCAGGTTTGATTTTGCCAGGAGAGTTTGAGAAGATGATGAGAGTAGAAGGTTTGGTGGTTTTGAAATTTTGGGGTTTTATGGAAAGTTTTGAATGCGAAGAGTTTATGCTCGATTAATTCAAATTAACGGCATCATTAGCTGACGTCATTGGGATTAAGCGTGGGATGTGACGTGAGCAGCTTTAATTTCGCAGTCATGCGATGGATAGATTATGGACACGTGGAAAGGCGATTAAACGTGTGACTGGGGATAAATGACGCATGGAAGGTAGATTTCTCAAAGGTTTTCTCGATTGGTGTTAATCGATTGGGTTTTCAAAAAGAATTAAAAACGATCAATTGAAATATTAAAATAAATCAATTAAAAGTTTTAATTAAAATTGATCATTTAGTCAGGATAAAAGATGTGTAAGTGACTAAATGATGGTTTTGTATTTAATAAGTAATTTTTAAAGAACAAATTTAATTGATTCAAGATATTATGATGAACCTTGAAGGCAAGAGTTAATTCATAAATTCTTGAGTCAAGAAAATTTCTAAGTTAAAAAGAACTTAAGAAATAGCTCCCTATCACAGAGTTTGAAAAGTATTTGAGCTTTGGATATTTGGAGACTTTGAATCTCATAAATCAGAGCTCCCTCTTGAATTATGGTTTATTATGTTGCTCCCCCTTGAGTTCTGCAATGATAAGCTCCCCCTAGAACTATGCTTGGATCAAAAAGTAAGAATATCGAGCATTCTGTCTGCACAGAGGCACACAGAGGCTTCTGTGGGGTTCTGGATGGTGCAATCAGAGCCTATCAGAGACCTCTGGGTGATTCTGGGTTATTGAAAATAAAAACAAGGATAGAAAAGAAAACGACA
This sequence comes from Silybum marianum, assembly GCA_036898165.1. Taxonomy (NCBI): domain Eukaryota; kingdom Viridiplantae; phylum Streptophyta; class Magnoliopsida; order Asterales; family Asteraceae; genus Silybum; species Silybum marianum. The sequence continues at coordinate 19,386,604 of CM072536.1, read as the reverse complement.
TGTGAAACATATAACCATGCAAATCTTGAAGATTTGAAGTAGTTATATATTTAACATGCTCAACTTGCTGATTAGAAAATTATATCTCTTCTCATCCAGAGCTTTTGTAAACAGATCAGCAAGTTGGTAATCAGTGGAGACAAAATACATTTCAATAGTCCCTTTCTCCACATGATCCTTTATAAAATGATACCTGACATCTATGTGCTTGGTTTTTGAGTGCATCACTGAGTTTTCAGTTATTGCTATGGCACTCTCTGAGTCACAGAGGATGGGAATCTTATCATATAACAAGCCATAGTCTCTAAGTTGGGTTTTCATCCAGATCACTTGTGAGCAACAACTTGCAGCTGCTACATACTCTGCTTCTGCTGTAGAGGTTGAAACACAGTTCTGCTTTCTGGAAGTCCAACTTATTAGACGATTTCCCAGAAGTTGACAGCTACAAGAGGTGCTTTTTCTGTCCAATTTACATCCTGCATGATCTGAGTCAGTGTATGCAATAAGATCAAATGCCGAAGTCTTTGGATACCAGAGACCCAAAGAGGGTGATCCTTTGAGTTATCTGAAGATTCTTTTTACTGCAGCCAAGTGAGATTCTTTTGGATTGGCTTGAAACCTAGCACAGAGACAAGTGGAAAACATAATATCTGGTCTACTAGCTGTCAAGTACAGAAGTGATCCAATCATTCCTCTATAACTCTTAACATCTACTAGTTTCCCAGAGAGATCAGAATCTAGTTTGGTGCTGGGAGAGATTGGTGTTTTCATGGAAGTGACATTTTGGAATTTAAACTTTTTGAGCATATCAGAAACATATTTGGCTTGATTTATGAAAATTCCAGATGGGGTCTGTTTTACTTGAAGTCCTAGAAAATAGTTTAACTCCCCCATCATGCTCATTTCAAATTCACTTTCCATTAGTTTTGAAAACAACTTTACTTCTGATTGATCAGTGGAACCAAATATGATATCATCCACATAGATTTGTACAACAGTTAACGTACCTTTGCCTCTTTTGATGAACAGGGTGGTGTCAACTTTACCTTTTTTATAGTTGTGTGTGATCAAAAATTCTGACAGACGTTCATACCATGCTCTGAGGGCTTGTTTCAGACCATACAGAGCCTTGTCTAGAAGGTAAACGTAGTCTGGATGTCGTGCATTTTCAAAGCCTGGAGGTTGTTGCACATACACCTCTTCTTTGAGATTTCCATTAAGAAAGGCACACTTTACATCCATTTGATATACTTTGAAATCCCTGTATGCTGAGAATGCCAGAAATAACCTAATTGCCTCCAATCTTGCAACTGGAGCAAGTGTCTCATCATAATCAATTCCCTCTTCTTGGCAGTATCCTTTTGTCACCAGTCTTGCGTTGTTTCTAATCACTATCCCATCTTCATCTCTTTTGTTTCTGAAAACCCACTTTGTGCCAATTGCTGTCACATTCTCTGGTAATGGCACGAGTTTCCAAACTTTATTTTTCTCAAACTGGAGCAACTCCTCTTGCATTGCATCAATCCAGCTTGGATCTCCTAATGCTTCATCAACCTTCTTGGGTTCTATCATTCTTAAAAAGTTTACATAAAAGGATTCATTTGCCGTTGCAGATCTAGTTTTTACTCCTCGAGAGGGATCACCAATTATTTGTGATGGAGGATGATCACTTGTCCACTTTTTCATTCTTATCTGTGGAATTTGAGTGGCTTGAATCTCAGTTTCTGGTTGAGCTTCCTCTGGAATTAAACTTGGTATTTCTGTTAAACTTGAAGTTCATGGTTCTGTGTAAGGTTCAGCTTCTGGGATCTGTTCGAGTTCATCTATTTGCACAGAATCGTGGATTGGTTCCTCTTGAAGATCAATGGTTGGTGCAGATGATACTTCTTCTGTGTCTTGAGATTCAGGAGTGGCTGGACCAGAATTAATTACCCCAGAGGTTTGAAGGACTTCTGGAATATTCAATGCTGTTCTTCTGGGAAGAGATTCAGATTGGATTTCTTCTCCAAGGAAATCGTTGAAAATTGTATTAATCTCTGTTTCTCTGCTACCTGAAAGATAGTCAGAGGTAACATTGTTAAGAATGAGTTTTGAGTTGGAGAAATCAGAAGTCAGTTGATCATCAAAATCAACATTTATGCTTTCCATGACCATTTTTGTTCTTAAGTTGAAAACTCTGAAAGCTCTTGAATTTAAAGAATATCCTAAAAATTTAGCTTCATCAGATTTCTTATCAAACTTGCCAAGTTTATCACGGTCATTTAGAAGAAAGCATTTACATCCAAAAACATACAAAAAATCTATTGTTGGTTTTCTGTTGTTAATCAACTCATATGATGTTTTCATATGCCTCTTTACTATGATAGATTTGTTTTGGGTGAAACATGCTGTAGCTACTGCTTCTGCCCAGAAGTGAGTGGGCATTTCTGATGCTGCCAGCATTGTTCTGGCTGCCTCCACCAAGGTGCGATTTCTTCTCTCTACAACTCCATTTTGTTGAGGAGTTCTAACTGCAGAGAAGTTTTGGGATATTCCTTAGTGTATCATGAACTCTTCCAGTTTAGCATTTTTGAATTCTGTGCCATTGTCACTTCTGAGGTTCTGAATTTTGCAATCAAGTCTGACTTGAAGTCTTTTCATCATGTTAATAAGGATAATTGGCACATCAGATTTTAACCGAATGAAAGCGAGCCAAGTATACCTGGAAAATTCATCAATTAGCACAAGGATATACTTTTTCCCAGATAGAGATTGTATAGAAATTGGACCACAGAGATCCACATGGAGTAGTTGTAAGGGTCTTATGCAATAATGATCACTCTTTGTTTTGTGAGAAGCTCTTTTGATTTTTCCCATTTCACAAGCAGGACAGAGATGATCTTTTTGAAAGCGAATGTTTGGGAGCCCTTCAACTAGATCATGTTTGACAAGAAGTTCAAGGTTCTGAAAATTTAGATGAGACAATTTATGATGCCACAACCAAGCAACTTCACTCTTTTTGGAAATGAGACATAGAGTTTCTTTTCCATCCTTGGAAGTAAAGTTCATCATGTATAAGTTACCTTTCCTGTCTGCTCTCCACAGTTCTTCACCTGCCTTGGATAACAAGTAGCAATGTTTTTCATCAAACAGAACTAACATTTTTGCATCACAGAGTTGACTGACACTTATAAATTATGCTTAAGACCAGAGACATGGGCTACTCTTGATAAAGTAACATTACCTTCCTGTAGTGTTCCATATCCCTTAATTTGACCCTTACCATCATCTCCAAAAGTTACTGCTCCACTAGATTTGTCTTTGAATTTGGAGAGTAAGTTTCGGGTTCCAGTCATGTGCCTCGAGCATCCAGAGTCAAGATACCAGATGTGCACACGCTGGGTCTGCACATAGAATCAGAGCGATTTAGGAACCCATTTCATAATGGGTACCTTAATGTTAGCTATTGGATTCATTTCAGAGTTTCTCTGTGGAAACGATGGTTTTTTAAAATGTTCAGATCCTCTGGGTTTTGTTTCAGAGAATTCTGATTTTTGAAATCTTTGCTTCTGGTTGTTATAGTAACTTTTCTTGGGCTTATCAGAGAAATAGCCATATGATTAAGAGAATAATTGTTTAAACTTTAAGAACAAATAAAAGGATTCAGAGTCCTGAGACAAAAAAGAATTCATGGAATTTTCATTTCTGGAATGATAATTACAATAGTTCTTATTTGAATCTATTCTAGCATCGAAATTTTTAAATTCCTTATCTAGTCTAGATTTATTTCTCTGAACTCTTGAATTTATCTCCGTTGGCTTTCTTTGATTCTCTTTAACTTGAGCTTTCGAATGATTCACTGAAACATGAGAAGCAGATGAATTAGAATTCCATTTAGCTTTTTGTTCGGTTGAGAACTTTGGCTTCTGAGAAGTTTGACCAGAGAACTTGAAGTTGGAGTTTTGCTTGAAAACAGGTGTTCTTTTTTCCTTTTCTTTTTCAAGCTCAAGACTTGTTTTAGCTTGAGTACACATCCCAAGGAAATCTGGATGAATAGGAAACTTTTTTCTTTGTATCCTTGGGGGTACAGAAGAATTTGGTATACCATTAGAAAGTTTAGAAGCTTCTGGGCCCGCAGCTCTGACTTCTGTGAATTCACATGGTTTTGTTAAAGAATCATTTTGAATCGTGAATTCTTTTTCAGATGTGTTGATCTCTTGATTTACAAATTTCAGCAAGAGAGCTTCAGAAGATTCAAAGAAATCAGAGTCCTGATCATTGTTTTCCCAGGGATAGAATTCGTGTTTATCCTTGTCTTGACTTTCTGAAAGATTTAGGTCAATGAAGAAACAGGGAGTTATCTCTGGAGGTTTTGAAAGGATAGTATCAGTTTTTGAATTTTCATTGAGGAAGCATTCATTCATTGTTTGAAGAATGTCTTGTTCAAAGATTGATTCAAATTCTGACAACATGCTATTTTCCAGAGTTTCAATGATGTCCTTTTCAAACATAGATCTTAAATTCTCTTCTGCATGCCTGGGTATAAATGCATCAGCTTCTGGGTTTAAAGTTAATTGAGAGAAGGATCCAAACATAAAGATATTGTTCTTCTTCTGGACTTGCTTTAGATTGACTTGAGCTTTTGGTCCAGAGGAGTATCTTATGTTTATGAATTTTAACCTTCTAGGACAATATCCATTCTCATACTTGGAGCGTTTAAAAGCTGATTTTTGGTATATGATGGGAAAATCAGATTTTTGTTCCTTACACATGCAAAATACAGAAGTTAATGTGGATCTCTTTTTACACGTGTAGGGATCCAGATCCTCGAAACCAAGGCCTGTTATCCCTACTTGTGTATTGATCTTATCATGCACTATTTGAGCTTCTAAATAATTTTTAATTTGAAGCTTGTTTTTCTCAAGTTCTCTGTGCATGACCTCCCTTTCTTTTACCCAGTAATTAGAAATAGCGACAAAGTTTAATCTATCACTTTCTTTATCTTTAATTTCTCTGTCCTTTTCCTTCAGAAGTTGTTTAAAATTTGCAATCTCTTCTTTGAACAGAATCTCTGTGGATTTGTGTTTTTGTAAGATGTTTTCAATATCCACAGAGAGTTCTTGTTTTTCTTTTATTGCTATGTTCATTTCTTTCTGGTAAATATCTCTTGCCCTTTCTGTTTTGGAAAGAGATATTTCAAGCTCTTTTCGAATTTTGTTTTCATCTACAAGCTTCTGTTTTAGTTTTTCAAATTCAAAAGTTAAGTTTAAAACTGTGTTTTCAAGTTCAGAGGAAGTAGAAGTGATGCAAACCAGAGTCTCAGAGGGCTGATCTTCTGAGTCTGTCATAGCCATTCCACAGAGGATGTCTTCTTCTCCACTGGATTTGTCAGATATATCCAGTTCTCTTGCTCAGCAAAGTTTGCCCTTTCTGTGCGATTGTATTTGTACTTATTTTTGTAATAAGCCTTATCTTTTACTATAGTGCCCTTGCTTTCCTTTGCAAAATGCCTCGGTTTTCCACATCTGTAACACACGTTCTTCTTTCCTTCCTCTTCCTTCTCTCCTTCTACCTTCTCTGCCTTTTGAGCTTCCTGCCTCTGGTTGTTCTCAGTCCTTGGCGCATATGGGGTGTATGTCCTGTTGTTGCGTCTGTTCCCTTGAAATGACTTACTTCCAAATCTTCTGTTAAACTGTCTGGTTATAAGTGCCAAAGATTCAGCGAAGGCACTTATATCTTCATCTTCTGAGTCAGATGGTTCTGAGTTGACCTCTGAGACAAAGCCTTCTTTCCTTTCTTTGCATTTTCTCTGTTTTTCTTCCCAGATCCTTTGGCTTCTGACATCAGGGCCAGAGGACCTCCAACAGTTGTTTTCTTTAGTAGAACCTCCTTCTCATGGGCTTGCAGAGTACCATACACATCATGCAGTGACCATTCCTCAAGATCTTGATTGGCTTGAAGTGACATGGTTAGATTTGACCATTTTGGATTGAGCCTTTTTAGAAACAGAACATTGTTTTCTTCATTTGAGCGAGCAATTTCACATTTCTTGCACATGTTAATCAGGGTATTAAACCTATGATAGGTTTGCTCGAGAGTTTCGTCAGGTAGTGCTTGAAATGCGTTATACTCGTTTAGGGCTTGTGCTCGTCTGTTCTTTTTCATCTTTGAGCCTCCTTCGAATTGATTTGCTAGCTGATCCCATAATTCCTTAGCCGTCTCCCAGGAATCAAGGGATATGAAGATGTCATTTGGAAGAGCCATGATCAGTAGCCTTTTTGCTTTGTTAGCAATCTCGATTTTCTCCTTGTCGTCATCGTTCCACTTTCCCCTTTCTTTGGGAACCAATTTTTCAGGAACTTCATCACTTTCAGTGGTTGCTGGGATCCTTGGGAGTTTGACCATGGGTACATAAGGACCGTTTAAGATGGTGTCATATAGATCAGTGTCCATCCCTTCCAAAAAATTCACCATCCTCACTTTCCATTGAGGATATTCTTACCTGATCAACGTTGGGGGCTTGGTTAAAGAACCAGAAGAGAACATGGAGGTCATACCTTGATTAGCCATTTTCAGCAGAAATTTGGATGAAGAAGTTTGATATTTGACGATTAATTGAAATCGAAAACGTTAAAAAAAACTGGAGAGATTTTTGAGATGATTTAGATCTAAGATAACCACTGCTTTGAGAATTTTGTACTGAATTTCACAAAATCTCGAAAAACAGGGTAGAGTGAAGAACAGTAATCTAAATCGCGAGAAACAAACAAAATAGAGTAGGAATTCTCCAAAATCGGATGAGATCGACTAATCAATAGCTTGATTAGAAGGCTCTGATACCAATTGTTGAAACCCAGATCCCCAATTACTCTATATTCAGTAGATTTAAATATGAAATTAACAGAGTAAGCGGAAGAACAATCTACTGTATTCAACAATAAGGTAATCAACAACGATAAACATTAAACAATTCAATTCAATGAAGAAACATGTTGAAGATCCAATGTATTCAATAAGCTGATGATTACAATACTGAAGAACAATTTCTCTCTCAAAATAGGAATTCTCACCTCTCTTCCCTCTAAAACCCTTGCTTCCAATACAAGAAATGAAATCTATTTATACTACAGTGAGAGAGAAAGTCAAAGCATCAGCTAATGAGGAAAAGACACGTCAGGGAGTTTTGTAACAAATTCTATTGAGCATAAGTCGCATGACTGTCCACGTCAGCAACCACGTGAGTTGAAATAACCGCTGATTCACAGAGGTCCACAGAGGTTGTCCAAGCCTCTGGGATCATCTGTGTTCTTAACACTTAGAGAAATTCACGGCTCTGGCATCTTCTGGAATAGCTTTTACAAAAACACTTAATATTTCTGATTACATACTTTTACATAATGAAATATTCTAACAATTGTTCTAATTCCGCTTGTAACTTTAAATTTGTTTATGCAATATAAACTCATTTAAAAACTAAAAATTTGTGTGTTTGTATTCAACCCCCCCCCCTTCTACAAACTGTTTTTATATCCGAGAACTCTTGTAGACTCCTTAGGGACCAACAAGTGGATTTCTTTCTTTAAAATATCCGAGCAGTGTATTTTCTATCTTTAAAAAAATTTCTTTCTAAACTATTTTAAAAATGTCAAATCCTAATACAAACTATAATGACAATGGATCTTTAGCTAAACCTCCAAGATTTAGCCATGATAATTTCTCGTTGTGGAAGGAAAGAATGTCTCTGTTTCTAGAAGGATCAGACCCAAAGATCCCTTACTATATAGAAAACCATTTGTTCCTACAACTATAATAGCTGGTGTTCCTGCCACCACTACTACTCCAGCCATCCCTGAAAGGAGTATCATTAAAACTCCTAATCGATGGACTGAAGAAGATAAGAAAGAAATTGCTATTGACTCAAAATCCAGATCTATAATAGCAATGTCCCTCCCTGATGAAGTCTATCACTCAGTAATGAAAATGAGGACATCTAAAGCCATGTGGGATACTTTATGTATTCAATATGAAGGAACCTCTGAAGTACAAATCACTAGAAGTATTAATCTAGTAAGACAATATGAAAGCTTAATGCATTATAAAGGTGAAACTCTTTCTCAACTTCACCAACGTTTTAACTGCTTGTTGATTGATCTAAAAACAGTCAACAGACACTATTCAAACGGTGAAATTGTGACAAAGTTCATGGAGGCACTACCCGAACAATGGGCAGTGTTCATGGAGGCACTACCCGAACAATGGGCAGTGTACACTACATGTCTGAAATTGTCAAAGAATCTTGAAACTCTTTCTTTAAGTGCTTTGTATGGAATGCTCTTAAATGAAGAGCAATCCCAAGTTTTAAGGAAAAACCTCATCAATGAACTCAAGGGTGCCAAAAGTACTTCTTTGGCACTCGTGTCTTCAGAGGTAAATCCTTTAAAAAATACTTCCTCTTCCACTATTACTTCTATCACTGAATTAGGTCAAACTGATTCAGAAGATCAACTCACTGATGCTGACATCTCTGAGTTTGATAATTCTCTGGCGCTGTTAACTAATAACTTTAAAAGATTCGCCAGAAAGAGCAACTTTCGAAGAACACCGACTCTCGCTGACTCTGATAAATCAAAGACTATGCCCGCTGAGAAAGCCTCAGCCATATGCTACAATTGTCAGCGAAAGGGTCACTTCGCTAGTGAGTGTAGATCCAAGAAAGTTGCAGCTCCCACTACCTCGCAGACCTCTGATAAGAAAGAGAAGTATTTGAAAAAAAAACAAATACAAAGATCTGAAGAAAAACCAGCCAAAAGGCAAAGGTCTTGTCGCTGAAGAAGTTGATTGGGATGATGAAGGTGACTGGCCTAAGACCTCTGATGAGTCAGACACAGATGAAGAAGATCTTGCCTTCTTAGGTCTGATGGCAAGAATAGAAGACGCTGAAGAAGTATCTGAAACTTCTTGCTCTGAGTCCCCTTCGACTCAGGTATCCATCCCCTCTATCTCCTTAATATCTGAAAGTGATAACTTATCTGCGCTCGATGATATGACTGTTGATTTTTACAATGCTCTAAACGGAAAAATCAAAGCTGAAAAAATTAATATTGATTTATCTGAACAATTAAAAAACTGTCATCTAAAAATCAAAGAACTTTCAAAGATTGAAGAAACCTTAAAGAACAAAGTCTTTGTAAATCAAACGATTAGCATTGAGAAACAGCAAGCTATCGCTGAAAGAGAGAAGGCCATTGATGATCTTAAGTCTGAGAAGGCTACCATCGAAGGATGGTGCAAAGCCTCTGATAAGGTAAATGAGATCATCAATGCCCAGATCCCTATGAAAGTAAGAAGTGGGTTAGGCTTTAACCTTGACAAGGAAGAATCAGAGAAAGACCGTTCCATACTCAAATTTGGAATGTTTGTCTCCTCTATCCCCGATCCTTCCTCTTCTTCTCAGAGACCTCACTCTAATGGGAAGACTCCTGTGTTAAAATCTTTCGATTCTAAGAAAGTGGTCGAAAACAAGGTTCTTAACCAGGTTCCTAGAAAGAAAAACGTTCAGAAGAAGAACAAGAAATCCTCTACTTCCTTAGAGAGCAATCCTAAACCTGGGAGAAAAATCTCTGAATTTTTTCAGAGATCAACCCCCAGAATTATGATCGACCTCACTTCTGTCCTTGAAGAGGTAGTCATACCTCCAAGAACAATGGATAAAGGAATTCTTGGTCCTACTCCTGACAAAATCCCTTCTATCTCCCTGAAGTCTTTAAATTCCAAACCTTATAAATATAGGAAGTGCTATCACTGTGGTGAAACTACCCACATTGCAAGTAAGTGTCCAAATGCTACTAAAGCTGATAAACTAGCTCATGGAAAGAAAATAGCTCAAGCTGATAAATCAGCAAGAGTGAAATCCACCAAGGTTGCAAAACCAACAAAGGTGAAGATATCCACTGAAGAAAGTTCTTCAGCAAGTAGCTCCTCCGCCACTCCTTTCACTAACAAAGCAGGACCCGTAGTAATATGGGTACCTTCAAACAATTAATCTCTTTGTTGTATGCTAAGTGCTAAAGGTATCTGGTATCTCGATAGCGGATCCTCAAGGCACATGACTGGCAGAAAATCTCTGCTCTCTGACTACAAAGAAGAAGCTGGTCCATCAGTGACCTTTGGTGGAAATGGCAAAGGATACACTAAAGGCTATGGAATCTTGTCCAACGGAGCCACCTCGTTTAGTCGAGTTGCTTACGTTGAAGGACTAAAGCACAATTTCTTAAGCGTTAGTCAGCTATGTGACAAAGATTTCAAAGTTCTATTCCTAAGAAATAGATGTGATGTCACTGACTGCAATGATAAGCTTGCCTTAACAGGCAAAAGAGTTGAAAATGTATACGTAATCAATATGAATAGTTCTCACTCTAAGAACATGTGCTTTATCTCTAAAGCATCCTCTGATGTCAATTGGTTATGGCATAAAAGACTCTCTCATCTCAACTTTAAGACTATTAATGAACTGTCTCAAAAGGAACTTGTCAGAGACCTCCCAAATCACAGCTTTGCAAAGGACTCTCTTTGCTCAGCGTGTGAAAAGGGAAAGCTGACAAAAGCATCTTTCAGATCTAAAGAATTTTCTTTAGTAACCTCACCTCTTCAGCTACTCCATATGGATCTCTTTGGACCTGTCAATGTCCAATCTATATCTGGAAAGAAATACACTCTTATGATTGTTGATGAATATTCCAGATACACTTGGGTATTCTTTCTTCGATCCAAAGTGACACCCCTGATAAGATAATCTCTTTTATCAAAAGGATGGAAGTTCTGAACAATCTGACCGTTCGTTTCATGCGAAGTAACCATGGTACTGAATTCAAGAATAGTACTCTGATAAATTTCTTTGACGAAAAAGGTATCTCTCACAACTTCTCTTCAGTAAGAACTCCTCAGCAAAAAGGTGTTGCTGAAAGAAGAAACCGAACTATCATCGAAGCAGCTCGCTCAATGCTCAGCGAATTACGTCTTCCAACTCAATTCTGGGCCGAAGCTGTCAATACAACATGCTTTACTCAGAATCGATCCCTGATTGTGAAACGATTCAAGAAAACCCCTTATGAATTATTTCATGGAAGAAAACCTACTCTGAAGTATCTTCACATCTTTGGATGCAAATGCTACATTCTGAATGACAGAGATCATTTGGAAAAGTTCGATCCAAAAGCTGATGAAGGAATATTTCTTGGATACTCCTCTAACTCTTTCAAAATCTTCAATAAGAGAAGACAACACGTTGAAGAATCCATGCACGTCAATTTTGATGAATCCCGTACCACCCTTACTTCTCCTATCCCTGAAGAAGATGAAGAATTAAATGCATGGATGAAGTCTCACTATGGGGAACCTGAAACTTATTTCAACAATCAACCTCATGCGGAATTAAGTGATGATGGAATCCCTGAAATACCCACTAGCAATGATCCATCTTCAGGGATCAATGTTACCCCTCTCAATCAGATTCCTCCTTCTGATACCTCTCTTGGAAATTCCTCAGTAAATAATCAAGCTTCATCCTCTGCAAATCAATCCCCTGAGTCTCCTCAATTGATTTTAAACGATGAAGTACCTGTTGCTGAAACAACAAGTATTATCCCTGATGAAGAAGAAGAACAAGTCGCTGAATCTGCCGTTGACCTCTCTCCTCAACCACCAGCTCAGCAATGGACTGCAAATCATCCAATAAATCAGATTATTGGTGATCCTAATGCAGGTATCAAAACACGTAGAGGTACATGTAATATATGTCTCTATGTTAACTTCATCTCTCTCTCTGAACCTAAAAAGATAGATCAAGCTATCTCTGATCCAAGATGGATTTCAGCTATGCAAGAAGAACTAACCGAGTTTCGTAGAAACAAAGTTTGGAATCTTGTTCCTAGACCCTCTGGTAAACAGTGATTGGAACCAAATGGGTGTTTAGAAATAAGCTAGATGAAAACAGGACTGTTATTCGCAATAAGGCTAGACTTGTCGCTGAAGGATACAGACAGGAAGAAGGTATTGATTACGATGAAACCTTTGCACCTATAGCTCGTTTAGAAGCTATAAGACTTTTCTTAGCTTATGCTGCCCATAAAGATTTCAAAGTTTTTCAAATGGATGTTAAAAGTGCTTTTCTAAATGGGAAACTCAGCGAGGAAGTTTATGTTGAACAACCCCCTAGTTTCTCAGACCCTAACCATCCTGGTTATGTTTTCAAACTTCAAAAAGCTCTTTACGGGTTAAAACAAGCTCCTAGAGCTTGGTATGATACTCTTTCTAAATTCCTTCTTAAAGAAAAATTCATTCATGGAAAAATTGACCAGACTCTCTTTTTAAGAAAATATAAAGGTCATACTATACTCGTTCAAATATATGTCGATGACATTATCTTTGGTTCCACAAGACCCAAATTATGCACTCGTTTCGCTGCAAGAATGCAAAAACAATATAAAATGAGTATGATGGGTGAACTAACGTATTTTCTAGGTTTGCAGATAAAACAATCTAACAAAGGAATCTTTATTTGTCAAAGTAAATACGTTAAAGATATGCTGAACAAGTTTGATATGAATCAATGCTCAACGATGAAGACTCCTATGGCACCTCCTCTGACACTAAATAAGCACCCTACTGGGAAACCTGTAAATGTCACCGCCTATCGAGGGATGATTGGGTCTCTGCTATATCTCACAACGAGTAGGCCTGATATCATGTATTCGACATGTCTCTGTGCTCGGTATCAAGCTGAATCGAAGGAATCTCATCGCTGTAAAGCGAATCTTCAGATACCTGAAAGGAACTCTGGGTCTTTGGTATCCCAAAGGCTCAGGATTCGATCTAATTGGTTATTCTGATAGTGATTTTACAGGTTGCAAGATAGATAGAAAGATCACCACTGGTGGGTGTCAACTATTAAGTGGTAAACTGATTAGTTGGACAATTAAAAAGCAAAATTCTGTGTCCACCTCCACTGTTGAAGCTGAATACGTAGCCACTGGAAGTTGTTGTGCTCAAATCCTTTGGATGAGAAATCAACTCAGAGACTACGATCTCATGCTCTCCAAGATCCCTATTTATTGTGATAGCACTAGTGCTATTGCAATTGCAAACAATCCTGTACTTCACTCTAAAACCAAGCACATTGAGATTCGATATCACTTGATCAGAGATCATGTGATAAATGGTGAAACTGAGCTTCATTTTGTACCCACTGAATATCAGCTCGCCGATCTTTTCACCAAGCCTCTTGATGAAACTAGATTCAATCTACTCATCAGCGAACTTGGTATGTTGAACGCTGAATAATTATTACTCAGCTAACAACAAATAGTGATACAAATAAAGTCTTCTATTACCATTCGCTGAACTCTGATTCAGCAATATCTGTACTTTCTCACTCAGGTCTTATAAACCTTTTTCGCTCCTTGATTTTTCCTTAATCAGGGAATGAATCTGAAAAGATAAAACTCATCACTAACAATCCTTTATTGTTTTTGATGAAGATTTTTAAAAGATATTGATTAATCTTTCCTAATGGATAATTATCATTATATTTTTAAAAAAAATAAGAAAAGGACACGTTATACCTTTTCTGACACAAGACGGACCACGACGTTTCCTTTCCAATTCTTTTCTAGGGACCAATAAGTCGTGCGCCAGGTCATCATTTCTTTTTCAAAAAGCTAAAACCGTCGTTTAGCTATCCTTTTTTCTCTCCTAATGCTATTTAAGCAAATCATTGCCTCATTTCTCTTCTTTACGCTCTCATAATTTCCAAAAGGCAAGGATTCTCTCTTCTTCTCAAGTTTTCTCAAGAACACCAAGAACACGAACTTGTGCGTTTTTCTTCTCGAACTTCACTAAGGTTTGATCTAACCTTACACATTAATCTGGAAACATCTTGTTTCACTCTCCTTACTTTTCTTATAATCAAAACAAAAAATCTAGGGTAAATAAAATAAAAATCTGAATTAAATTTCAAAACCCATCAAAACCCTGTTCTAAGTTTTTCCTTAAGAACATAAGATATTTTCTTTGTTTAATCCATCTTTTATATTCTATACCTAAACTTTTTTTATATACCAAACTTTTCAAAGCATTTGGTATTTTAATTGTTTTTCTACCACAAGTATTTTGATCTTGTTCATCGAAACACTTGTTTCTTTTCTCCTTGCATTTGGTATTCTTTATACCAAACTCTGGTTTATACATTTTGTATTAAACCATGATTTTTCTCTTTGGTGTTCCCATCTATGCTACAGAAATGGCCTCTTCAAGCAAGGTTGCTGAAACTACTCACGTCGCTGACACTCTGGTGGCTGCTGCGGTTTGCCACTTTCCATTGGAACAAGCAACATTCAAGCCCTGCAACTATCTTGCCCTGGTGGACATCCCTGGTGGACATCCCTGGTGAACGTCCACAATTCGCTGAAGGTGCAACATTCATCAAGGCTTGCCCACTGATGTCTGCCTTTGTTCATAACCCAGTTGGCATCTCCTCTCATCTTCAGGTCTTATGGTACACGGCTCACTGTACCACCTGCACCACTGATAAGGGCAAAGAACTCCCTGCAATTGGCTTTACCATTCCCACTCTCGGCCACTTCGCCTTCACCTCTGGATTCTTGAGGCAGGATCTTCGCCTCCCTGCTCGTGGCAAGAATGAAAAGTGGGCTGTTGAACCTTCAAAGCAGCAGATCGACTCCTTCTTAGACTTCATTGGCTACGCATGGGAAAACAGCTCTATGAAGACCGTTGGTTCCAAGCTGGAAAAGAAGCGCTTACCTGCTCGCTGGCAATATATCTTCACTCAGGTCATTCAGTGCCTGGGATCCAAGACTGGCTCGCATGATCAGGCCAGCAAGCACTTTCAAGACATGGGCTTCTCTCTCTGCACGACCTACAAGCTGAACTTTGCTGATTATATCTTCAGTGATATGTACAACAGGGTGAAAGCTGCAAATAGGCACTCTGTCATCCCCTACCCAAGATTCTTCGCAACTATCATGGAGCATGCCTTCGGGGACCCAAGACAGCCAACCACTATTTCTCAATGGTGGGAAAGAAATCCTGGATTTTGAGGAACGTCCAGAGGATGCTCCCTTTACACCATACATGCTGACGATCATTGGAGCCCCTGCTTCAGTGTCTAGCTCACTGAGAAACCCATCAGTGAGTATCCCTGACACTTCTGCCCCCAAAAGAAAACAACCAACCGATGGTCATAAAAAGACCATTGCAACCAAACCTAAGAAGCCAAGAGTGATGGTCTCTCAAAAGACTACTCTCTCACATTCTGGTGTACAACCATCACCATCAGCTACCCCAGCTACTTCAACGGTTTTCTCTTCCGTTGTTGCTTCTTCAGCGCTACCACCACATTCAGCGACTACGGTCACTGAAAGTGTATTAGTCAGCTCCGCTGAAGCTGTATCAGGTAATACTTTCACAGCCTTCTACTCTTCTTCTATCCCCTCTTCTTTGGTCCGCACATCAGCAAATGATTCAGAGATAGTTGTCCCTATCTCTGATGATGCTGAAATGCATGCAGTCCAAACCTCAGTGTTGTTTAGACACTCTGACTTTTGGAAGGCCAGTAACACAGGACCTCAGCATGTCTCTCACAGGCATTCTAAGACACCGGCTAGTGATCCTCATGACACTACCTCTGCACAAGTGGTCCCTGAGAGTAATCCTCATGATGCTCTCAAGGTTTATAATATGCCTTCTCATCCGTCATCTAACCCAGAGCTCTTTTTGGCTGCTCTGTCTCTGTTGTCACCAGGTGCCGCTCCTCTCTTCACTTCAGCGACAACAACAACTGCCACCACCACTACTTCTACTACTCCTCTCAGCGAGGATAAAGTAAAGTCTCCTCAGCAACCACGGACATCTGCCAAGCTCATGGACGTCAAAACAGAGAAGATTGCTCCCAAACTAACTCCCTGCCTTGCTGAGCTTCCCCCATTGTTCTTCCTAGTCCTACATTCCCTGCCATTGACTTTCTAGTCAAGGAATGTGCTCTCACCAGGGCTAGGGTAGAGCATTTATAGAAGTCTGGTGAATTCATCTTCAGAACTGTAGGTGGGACTCCAGGGATCAAGACCTCTGTCAGCAACATCCTCACTGACATCGAGTCCCTGACAGAAGAAAATAAGATGCATGGTCAGTCCATTGCCCGTCTAGAGAAGAAGATGGATGACCAGAATTTGGTGCTTGAGTCTATTCAAAAGACTCAATCCGACATGATGCAGATGCTGACGAAGCTCTCTGAGAGTGGCTCTTCTTTCTCCACTGCTGATCGGACATCCCTGAATTCGGTCCTTCAGCACCAAGAGCGCCACGAAACCAAGCTGAAGGACATTCAAGCGAATGTACGTATGCTGATGGTGCATTGTCTCCCCGCTGACAACATCGAGGGGGAGAGACGTGCCCAAGAATTCGCCGACGACATCATCGCGGAGCATAATGACACCTTCCCTGCTGATAAAATTTCTCCCTACATCAAGCATGCAGAACCTTCCCTCACTGAAGGTTTAGTGGAAGAAGAAGAAATAGAAGAAGAAGAGGAAGATGATGATGATGATGATGAAGATGATGACATCCCTTACTATGGGGGAGATAATGATGATGACGATGACGATGATATTGGAAGTGCTTTGGAGTACTTCAAAATGTCAAGGCCAGAAGTCTCTCATCAGGAGCCTTTGGGGGACGGACAACCTCCCTCTCAGGGACAGTCCGGTCCCTCAAGCAAAGGAAATGACGTGGCAGATCCTGATGCCACTATCCCTATATCTGAGGGGGAGACCACCGTCGAGGTATCTCTTCCTCTCATTCTCCTCTCTGCTCCAATCTCTGAACCACCCACATATCCCTCTGTTTCACCATCAAACTTCGGCTCTGACAAATCTCCTTCTCCCTCTCCTTCTTTCATTGAGCCCAGTTCCCCAAAGGACTCCACCTTTTGGAAGGAACCTTCATCTGAGAAGCAGTTTGTGTACATATCTGACTCTGACTTTGAAGATGAAGAAGGCCTCATTCCTAGACGCCGCGCTCAGAGACCCCTAATAAGCGAGCCTAAAGAGGAAGAAAGGCGAATAAACTTCTTAAATGAACTCGAAGCCAAGAGAATAAAGTTGCCCTCTGCTAAAATAGAATGTCCAACTCCTATCAGCATGGTGGATGAATTCTATTTCCTATCGAAGGAGGAGAGAGCACAGGCACTTGAAGCTCAAAGAATAAGGGATGAAAAGATGAAGCAAATAGAGAATGATCTAGAGCTTGCAAGAAGAATACTCAGGGAGGATGCTGCTAAAGACAAGGCGAATAAGGCGCTGATCGACAAAAGCCAAAGAGTCGCTGAAGCTCTGGCACAAAAGGAACTAAATGAAGAAAATATCAAAGTAAATCCCATCCTCGCTCAAGAGAAGATCCTGAATGCTCTAACCAATGAAGAACCAAGCCACAGAGAAAAAGAACTGCGCTGGTGTACTGAAAGATTCAATTATCGAAGGGCTGATTCAAAAATCATTCGAGCAACGATCGAAGGATGTCCTTCCAAAAGGTATGGACTGAAGGTATTTGTTCGAATGTACAGACATGCGAATGCTGAAAAAGAAGAAGCCAAGTTCTTAAAGTTCTATGGATACTCTGAATGGTTAGAAATTAGAGATGCCATTCAGGGTTCCAAATCAAAGTTTAAAGATGTGGTGGAAAGGGCGTTGGATCAACTTTTTCAGAGGATGTCACAACATGTACAAGTTCCGTCTCTCCCTGAGCCTACAAGAAAGAGAAAATCTAATGCTGAAGGAGGTTCATCTTCCAAAAGTGATCATGAAACCAAATTCAACTACGAAAGTATTCTCGGTCATCTGGAAATTCCTAACATCTTAATGATGAGAGTCTCTCACCCTCAAGACAGAAAATATGAAGAAAATGAAATCATCACCTTCCCTAAACCTGGCATGGTTTTCTTGGATAATGATGGTTTCCTAGGGCTCTTCAGAAACAGCGAGGTCAGCAAAGCTCCATCAGCCTTCATCAAGATCATGCATCACTACTGCTGGTCAGATGATCCGCTGATGAATCGACAGAAGAGGCTCTATAAAAATGAAATACGAAGAAGAGATGAAAATCTCTGATAAATATATAGTTGTATTTTCTTTGTATTACTCTTCAGTGTATTGTACTTCCCTTTACTTACTAATTTGTAATTTCATTGTTCATGTAATGTCTTCAGATTGTTAATGAAATTTCAAATGAAGTACTCTACTCCAACTGTGTACTGAAAAGATCCCTGAAAACAGTAAATAGGACAAGGAACATAAGGGTTCTAACTTCTTTACATACCTCCTTACTCACTGATATTTCTCTCTGAAATTTAAATCAGTGAATGCACTTAAGGCATCTACTTGTAAAATTGTGTTTTCATATCCTTATAAATGAAACTCAATAGCTATAATAGATTAGCTTAAAAAGATCTCACATGTTAGTACTCAGAAAATTTTCTTAATTATTTCGTAAGTCCTTACTAATCCCTTCAAGTAATTTTCTCATATTACTTAAGCATAATCAAATAAGGGGAGATTGTTGATCATAACTCCTCTCAGTGATTTGAATATGATTCCTCTTTACACTTAGTGAAATTCCTTTTTTTAAGTTTAAATTCAAATTCAGCGATAAGCATACGCCATCAGCGATCGCTGAAGATCAAGGAACCTTAAGCTTATCTCTGAAGACCTGTAGATTAGCAATCACACCTAATGACCATTCAGCAAAAGTCGAAGACCAGGCTGAAGAAAGAGATAATCAGCTACATGACCTGAAGTGGCTCAGCGATAGCAAAGATTATCTATCCAAGTGTGAAGTCTTGTGAAACCTCGGCGATACTGAAAGTTCATCCTTGAAGGTTCAGTCTCAGCGATCAAATGAAGCTTCTCATACAAGATTAACGTTGCTGTTGGTTCCAGATTTCTTTTTCAATGATTAATCAACAATTCATATATCAGAAAGTAAACGGAAGCAATTAATATTGACTAAACAACAGTAATCAGAACAGTAGAAGAATTGAAGAACAGATCAACTTTGAATAACCCGAGGATCGATTACAGGTAATTAGGAATTGTGCCAAAACTATTCTTCATTAATGAGCTTCAAAATCAACAACTTTTACATTAAAGAAAAGATCTATTTATACACATAACAGAATGTAAAAGTCAACATCCTAACCTATTACAAACTGACACGTAAGAGATGGGAGCGTGTAACAAACTAATCAGTTGTAGAAGAGTAGACATGCTGGATGTATGTGCCACGTCATGTTCTTCATCTTTATGATTCATACTTTCAATGTGTAACAATCTTCCCCTAAGTATGAAATCAGAAGGATGAAGTTTGTTTAGAAAAGAGCAACTTCAAATACGATCTTTGCAATTTTGTTGATGACCTCTCTGATTGATAATAGACTGTCAAGTCTTTAGCCTTTTTCCTAGCGTTAAATGAATCAGAGAGAGAACTTACCAAACCTGTAAGTTGAGAGAGAGAGGTTTCCGTAGATGAGAGCTCTAAATCCACATTTGAAGTGCTTGTAGTTGTTTTGGAGACATATTTAGAGGAGAGGGAATTGATTCTGTCAAGCATGGCCTTCTGAAAAACAGCCATGTCTGATTTCTTTACCAGAGAGGACTCAGAAGTGTCTTTAGAAGGATGAACAACTTTGATAATTTTGTTAAGATCTGCCACTAAAGAACTATATTCATCACTCGAGATAGTGACCTCTGGAGTTGGGATTGCATCAGGTATAAAAAAGATAGCCTCGGAGTTAGCCTGGATGCCTTTATGCAGAGAGGAGAAATGAGCAGAAGCTTAGCTCTGGTGAGTTTCTGCAGTTGTAGAAATAAGTTCTCTGAGTGCCTCCAGAGTTTTTGTATGCTGTCTTTGTTCGTTCTGAATAGCCAAAAGAATGGCATTTTGAGAATCCAAGTAAAGTTTTAGATCCTCCACAGATCTCTGAATTTTATCACCAAATGCCTGAAACGCTGCATTGGTGACATATTCAGAATGTGTAACCAGTGTTTCTCCAACACATGGAGCCTCTTTACTCTCGCGTTCAGAGAGGCCCTCATTCACACCTGTTTTGATGTTGAGTGTGGAGGGACTTCCAACCTGTCTTCGAGGGCTGGGATTAACAGGCACCTCTTCGGTTGTTCTGATTGTCTCAACAGAGTCCTCATCATCAGAGGATGAGGTACTGAAGACAATGTGCTTACCTTGGTGAAGTGTAAACACTCTGGTAAGTGGTGCGTCCTGTGGCTGTAACCCCTCTGATGGGATTTCCTCAGCCTCTAAACTATCAGAAGATATGGACTTATCTTCTGAGGCTCCTATGACTTTGTTGGTCACAGAGACAACAACATTATGTGGGGATGGTGGCGAGTTCTGGGGCAAATGAACGCTTATATTTTCATCATCATTCTGTTGAGAGAATGATGAAGAAAAGGTTTCCCCGGTTGTGCTTGATGCAGAGGATGAAGAATTATCCTCTGATCGGACGGTTTCTGGGTGGTTTGGACTGGGTGGTCCTTGGTCAATGAAAGTAGATGTGTTCACATCCACCTCAGCAAATGTGGGATCCTTTTGGATAGAAGGAAGGTACGCTCAAATGTGTCTCTATGGACATCTTCAGTACCCTCTTGCATTAAGAGGTCGACATGGGTAGAAACACTCGGATTTGCACTCGTATTCTTTTCAACCTCAACCTCACCTGACCCCTCACTTCCTAAAACTGGCTCTAAATGCTCTGGGTAGAAATTCTCTATTCTGAGAAAATCATAGAGCTTCTATAAGATTGGAGATAAGAAGAGCTAGATGGAATTAGGTTTAGCATGTACCTGGAAAGCTCCCTTGGAGAGGGCTAGCCGTTGCGGTCGATGGTTGGACGATGAGAACTCATTGAAGCGATTTTGCAGAAAGGTTGAATTAATGGAGCCTTGAGTGCACCAATTGCAGGGTAGGTAACCAGAGATAAAAATCGAGGAAACATTAAGGCTGGGAGAGATTTTCCTTGGGTTTGATGAGTTACCTTAGTGTGCACGGCAAAATGAGGCTTGCATAGTCCAAAGGCGGTTGAAATACATACCATACATGATGGTCAGAATGTTTCTGCTAGCTTGATCGAGGGACCCAATTTTACAAGTAAGACTCTTGTTCAGAATGGAAACAAGAATATTCCACGTTGGGGGTAATTAATTTCTCTTAAATTCAGATAGTTTGGTTAGGGGTTCATTGTATCCAAGGAAATGAATGAAGGATAGCAAAGCTTCAGCAGATGGATTAGATTCTAGGGCTAGATTTGGCACAAAATCACCATCAATCTGTACCTATGATGGGGATAAATGAAAATACCTGGCTAATTTTTTCTTGGTAATGGGTATTTCCATAGCATTATCAGGTTAATCTGGATGGCTGAAGTTTCCAAGCAAAGTTTCGTCATCACGAATATACATCGACTGCCACACTTCTTGAACATAAATTTCAGGAACATTTGGGTTTGTCAGAGTTAGGGCTCGGTTTAGTGGATGCTTTTGGAGGAATTCGACCATGATTCTGAACTCGGCCTGGTAGGTTGTAGGATCAAGAAGAACCTGCACATTGTTTGTTTTTAATGGCAGTTTGACAAAAGGAGCACTATCTGCAGTGGAATCAACGAGACGTCCTTCGTCATCGTTGACAATTGGATTTGCAAGACGAGAAGCCATTGATGAGAGTTGGGTAAGCTGAAGAGTAAATTCGTGAGTAGGAGAGTTGGAGCACGAACAGTTGTGAAGAAGAAGATGAGTTTCTGAAATTTGGGGATTTTATATGAGAGAGAATGTGACCTATTAGGAATGGGAAGAGGTTTAAGTGTTGGGAATAGGAGAAAAAGGTTCAAGAGACCTTGACGGCAAGAGAAACACAGAATAAGAAGATCCAGAAGAAACTTAAGCAGATGAAAAATTCAGAAGACAGCTAACCAGCGTTAGACTTTGAAAAACCCTTTTTAATAAATCAACTCCACCTGGAATGGTAAAACCCCCTCTTGAGAAGTGAACTCCCCTTGAATAATAAACTCCCTTTTGAGAGATGAGCTCCCCCTTGAATGATAAACTCCCTTTTGAGAGATGAGCTTCCCCTTTTTTTTTAAGAATTGCCTCCTTTATGGTATTACTTGGATATAAAGGAGTAAAGAGAGCAAGAAATAGAATAAAACTTCTTTCAGAGGCGATCAGGGGTCTCTGAGTGCTTCTGGATAAAACCCAGAAACGATCAGAGGTCTCTGAGTGCTTCTGAATAAGATTTACATATTTATCATCCCCAACTTGCTGATTAAAAAATTAAAACGCTTCTCATCCAGAGCTTCTGTAAAAATATCAGCAAGTTGGTAATCAGTAGAGACAAAGTACATTTTTATTGTGCCCTTCTCTACGTGATCTTTGATAAAATGATACCGGACATCAATATTCTTTGTTTTTGAATGCTGAACTAGGTTTTCAGTAATGGCAATTGCACTTTCAGAATCACAGAGTATGGGAATCTTATCATAGATCAGACCGTAGTCTCTGAGTTGGGTATTCATCCAAATAACTTGAGAACAACAGCTAGCAGCAGCAACATATTCAGCTTCTGCGGTAGATGTTGAAACACAATTTTGTTTCTTGGATGTCCAGCTGATAAGTCGATTACCCAGAAGTTGACAGCTACCAGAAGTACTTTTTCTGTCCAGCTTACAACCTGCATGATCAGAATCTGTATATGCCATTAAATCAAACCCAAAATTTTTAGGATACCAGAGATCCAATGAAGGAATTCCCTTTAAGTATCGAAAAATTCTTTTAACAGCGGCCAAATGAGATTCTTTTGGATTGGCTTGATAACGAACACAAAGACAGGTGGCAAACATAATATCAGGCCTACTAGCAGTTAAATACAGAAGAGATCCTATCATACCTTTGTATCCCGTGACATCTACTGGTTTCCCAGAAGTATCAGGACCTAGTTTCATACAAGGAGAGATAGGTGTTTTCATTGGTGATGAATTCTGAAAATGAAATTTCTTTAACATGTCCGAGACATATTTTGCTTGATTAATAAAAATTCCAGAGGTACTTTGCTTAACCTGGAGTCCTAAAAAGAATGTTAGTTCTCCCGTCATACTCATTTCAAATTCAGTTTCCATCAGTTTAGAAAACAAATCAACTTCTGTTTGATGAGTAGAACCAAAAATTATGTCATCCACATAAATTTGAACAATAGTTAACATACCTTTGCCTCTTTTGATGAAAAGTGTGGTATCAATTTTACCTTTTTCATACCCTTTGCTGATCAGATACTTGGATAATCGTCCATACCAGGCTCTGGGTGCTTGCTTTAAGCCATACAGAGCTTTGTCAAGGAGATAGACATATTCTGGATGTCTTGAATCTTTAAAGCCAACTGGTTGTTCAACATACACTTCTTCTTTGGGATTTCCATTTAGAAATGCACATTTAACATCCATTTGATAGACTTTAAAGTTTTTGTAAGCAGAGAATGCCAGAAAAAGTCGAATCGCCTCGAGTTTTGCAACAAGAGCAAAGGTTTCATCGTAATCAATGCCTTCTTCTTGACAATAACCTTTTGCCACCAGACGATCCTTGTTTCTGATTACAATTCCGTCTTCATCTTTTTTATTTCTGAATACCCACTTAGTACCAATTGCAACTTTCCCTTTTGGTAATGGTACTAACTTCCAAACTTTGTTCCGTTCAAACTGAAGTAACTCCTCCTGCATTGCTTCTACCCAACTTGGTTCAACTAAGGCTTCATGAACTTGCTTGGGTTCGATCATACTAAGAAAGTTGACATAGAAAGCTTCATTTGCTGTAGCAGATCGTGTTTTGACACCCTCAGAAGGATTACCAATGATAAGATCTGTAGTGTGTGATTTAGTCCATTTCTTCATCCTTGTTTCTGGTATTGGTTGAGCCTGAACTTCTGTGTCAGAAAACTTCTTTCTGAGTTTCTTGCTTCTGTCTCAATGATTAATCAACAATTCATATATTAGAAAAGTAAGCGGAAGCAATTAATATTGACTAAACAACAGTAATCAAAACAGTAGAAGAATTGAAGAACAGATCAACTTTGAATAACCTGAGGATCGATTACAAGTAATTAGGAATTGTGCGCAAAACTATTCTTCATTAATGAGCTTCAAAATCGACAACTTTTACATTAAAGAAAAGATCTATTTATACACATAACAGAATGTAAAAGTCAACATCCTAACCTATTACAAACTGACACGTAAGAGATGGGAGCGTGTAACAAACTAATCAGTTGTAGAAGGGTAGAGATGCTGGATGTATGTGCCACGTCATGTTCTTCATCTTTATGATTCATACTTTCAATGTGTAACAGTTGACCTTATGTTCGATGCACAAAAGACAAACACTATACTGTGTCAGAAAAGGACGTACGAATTGTCTCTTATGTCTCCATCATATCTGATATGGTACTGTTCAAATGCGGCAAAAAACATAGCAGTATTCTGTTTGTTTGTATCCAACCCCCCCCTTCTACAAACTGTTTCTATATCCGAGAACTCTTGTAGACTCCTTAGGGACCAACAATAATCTTCTTCTTTCAAAACAAGTTCATATGGATCTCTAAACCAGTTCCTGATAGAATCTTTCAAATGTTGAACATTCACTTCAATTTTCGGTTCAACAGATTGCGATCCACGCCCAATATCAAATCTACCGTGGGTTTTTCAACCGGTGGTGGATTTACTTGTTGTTGTGTGAGAGGTGTAGCAGAGTGTTGTTTTCTAGAAGGTGGAACTATAGAGGATGGACCAGAAGTTGTAGTAGCAGATGGTCGAGCTTGAGCTTGAGCTCTTGTAATCCGGCGGCGTGTCTCCCCCTCAGGGTGATTTGGACTAGAGGCCGGATTGTCCTTATCAGGTCGACAATGTGAAACAGACGCAGCGGGACGACAAGATTGTTGAATTTCAGCGCGAAGAGTAGTGATGGCACCAAGAATCTCGTCAGATGATTGCTTTTGTTTGATCGCCATATCAAGAAGTTGTGACTCGATATCAGCTTTGAACAAGTCGAACTCATAGCAAGTGATACTGGAATCTCAAGGTTGCGACGAAGAAGACCCATCAGTGTATCTTCAGGTAAACCTCGAGCGGTAGCTTCAGCAAGTAGACTGGCATACAGCATTGACATGAGCTCCTCATTGTTGTATTCATACCGTTGGGGGATGGATGACGATTATGAGGATCTGGATTTTGAGTGGAGCCTCGAGGTGGTGGTGGTGGTGGAGGTGAAGAGCGACTTGAGCTTGGTCGGGAAGAGCTGGCTTGATTTGGATCAGTGTGTCGGGAGCGAGCAGCGACAATCACTTCTTGATCAAGATCTTGCATTTCAGCAGTCATGCAAACTTCGTGAGCATGTAAAAAATCCCGAGCTCTTCTATACTATGCATCGATGTAAGCTTGAGTCTCGGGATTGACTGTGAAACTACCTGAATGGGAAACATCGGGATCACTTAGATTGCCCGTTGACATCACAGTTGAATCAACTGTGTGACCTACGTTCAAATTGGCAATGATGTAGCGCTGGTAGGATTTCCTTCCAATCCTCGTGGAATGTCCGAAATTGATATCACTATGGAAGTTCCGACAGCGACACGAAGGCTCTCAGTGTGTACAAACACGTGTTCCCTAGAGGGCTCTAGACTCGATGTGCTTAGAAACGAAGGCGAAGCAGGTGAGATACTACTTCTTGTTTTAAAAGCTACGTCTTGTCCAATGTCAGAACCCAACAAATGAGTAACAACAAGGACTCGGTTACCCGGTTAGAGGTGACAGGTGTCTCACTCTCGTAATATTCACCTCTCCTTCACTCACTCGCACTTCAATATTTTCAACTAATTCGCCCTCCGTCCTCCTTATGTCTCCAAATAACTCCTCAAGGGTAGGGCCAGGTTGAGGTTCAGAGAACTGTTCAAAATCAGAAGCGTCATTAGTGGCATCCGATGAGGATTCAGAAACTGAAGGTTATCGGCCAATTCGGTGTAAGGCAACATCTTCTGTAGCATCAATGCGTCGGCATTTTCTTTGTACGAGGTCATCGGAAAGGGTGTCTTCGATATCAGATTCAGATGATGGTTGATAAACTCTACTTCGGTTAATGAGAATCTTTAACCGGCGGGTGGATGGAGCGATGGATGGAAGGGTTGGGGCAACGGTAGGAGGAATAGGGATTTGCTGATCAAATGCACCTCCCACTTCAGTTCCCCTTACATCCGATGTTCTCTCAACACATTGTTCAGGATCCCCTTGATCCTGAACCTGCTCTTCTAATCTAATACCCTCGCCCACTCTTGGATGTTCCTCACGGTTTGGCTCTTGGGCAGGCTGTCCCGGTTGTTGGGGAGCAATTAAGCCGATACGCTCCCTATAAGTTATCACACTAGGTGCACCTTGATCAACGAGGGATAGTAAGGCTTCAGGTAGAGGCATTGTGAAAGGAAAATGAGTGTTGTTAAGCTTCAAGTACTTTTGAATGTATGATGGTCCGAGTGGTGAGCCATTGCGTCTTGGAATTTCCGCACATGCATTCAATGTCCGATAGATGGCTATTTGAAAGAATCGTTGGAATGGAATAAACTCACGTGCTCGACGGTTGTCTTTATCGGCGGCAAAGGCAACAAGGTCGTTCCAAAAGAATGACGCATAGTCGTAATGACGACTATATATGAACCTATGGAAGATGCGTAGTACGGATGCGCTGGCCCGATCCATTCCTGTATGCTTGCCTGTGAGACATCGGTTGATTAGGGAAAAGACAGAGAAGTATATGTGTGGAAGAAACATCCATTTGAACTGGCCAAGGGAAGTAAGTTCATCGTTGTCGTTATAGCCGAGATCGTGAAAGTCACGGCACATTTCGTCCTCGATTGGTGGATCTTCAAAGGTGTCAAGGCCGAGGACGGAGTCTGTAGTTGGGAGATGGAGAATATGTCGAAGTCTAGTTGGTGTGCGTTTGGTAACAAACTCATCTATTTACGCAGTAAAATGATTGTCGCTATTAGGACCCAAACAATCAAGATATCAATATATGGAAAGATTAGAACAGAAATATGATAGCCAAATGTCATATGTATTGATTGAATGAATAGGATTACAAATATGTCTTTTCAAAGCTTATAGAAACGTTAGTTCTAACAATCTAACAAACTAGCTATTTATATACAATAGGAAAGACTAAAGTAACAGTACATTTATGACAGACATGTTCAGAACAAGTCCTGAACTCCTTCACATCTTCTTCAGAATTGTCTTCAGAAGAGTCTTCAGAACTTCTTCAGAACCTCTTTAGAATATCTTCAGAACTTCTGAAGTTGGCACTTCAGAAGTTATGCCTTAGGCTTTTCTTTATCTTTTCTTATGATCTTTACATCTTCAGAACCCAGTACCTTTTGAAGCTAGTATGATATCTCTATCAATCTCCCCCTTAGCTTCAAAAGTTCAGATCATACTTCCAGAAGTTCAGAATTTCTCTACCATCTTTCAGAATTAAACTTCTGTATTCTAGCAAGGATTCAGTAATTCTGATAATCTCTTTTGCAAGCTTCTTGTGCTTCTCCCAATCTTCATTGCACAGATTCTTTGGTCTTTTGATAGAAATGTCATAATAGCTTCAAAAGGAACTGAGTTCTTAAAAGAGAATAAGATCTGAAGAAGTTCTGAAGACACTTCTAAAGAGGTTCTGAAGAAGTTCTGAAGACACTTCTGAAGATATTCTGAAGGAGTTCAGAACCAATTCTGAACTTGTCTGTTATGACTGTTGTGTCACTTTAGTTTTTCTATTGTATGTATAAATAGATAGTTAGTTAGATTGTTAGAACTAACGTTTTCATAAGCTTTGTAAAGAGATATTTTGTAATACTGTTCATCCTATCAATA
This sequence comes from Silybum marianum, assembly GCA_036898165.1. Classification (NCBI taxonomy): domain Eukaryota; kingdom Viridiplantae; phylum Streptophyta; class Magnoliopsida; order Asterales; family Asteraceae; genus Silybum; species Silybum marianum. The sequence goes on along the minus strand of CM072536.1, from coordinate 19,358,598 downwards.
CATATTACATTTGGCTATCATATTACTGTTCTAATCTTTTCATATATTGATATCTTGATTGTTTGGGTCCTAACAATTGGTATCAGAGCCAATTCATCTGTTCTTGAAGAAGATTTGTGAAAGAACTTGTCAGATCTGACAGTTCTTGGTATTCTTGATCTACAAAATTCAAATTCAATACAGGTGAATTCTCGATCTTCTAACAATCAAAGATGTCTAAAGAAATAGTCTCAATCGGATCTGAAACGAAACCACCAACTCTCTTCTTAGGGGAATATCATCAATGGAGAATTAGAATGATTCAATTCTTGGATAACATAGATGAAGCCTTAATGCAATCTATCACAAATGGCCCACTAGAGGTATTTGTTGAGATTCCAGCAGTTCCCAGAACTGAATCCATCCCTGAAATCCCTGCATCAAGAATCAAGAAAAGTCCTGGAATGTATAATCCAACTGAAAAGGCTCAAATGAAAGTCGATAGAAGAGCATTAACTTTACTCACCATGGCAATTCCCAATGAGATATTCAATAGGGTTGATAGTTTAACTTCAGCAAAAGCCATGTGGGATGAAGTAGAAGCTCAGATGCAAGGAAGTACAAAGGCTCAAGCATAGAGATTAAATATCTGTGTTGGAACATATGAAAATTTCAGGTACAAAGAAAATGAATCTATTACTGATACATATCATAGATTCAATAACATTCTGAATGATCTAAGAAGAAATGGTGTTCAGAAATCAAATTCTGAGATAAACAACAAATTTCTGAACAATCTGGGAAATGAATGGTCAAGTTTTTCAGATATTATGGTAACTAGGAACTTATCTAGAAAGACAATTCATGATGTTTATGGTATCTTGTTCCAACAAGAAGACAAGATCAAAGTTAGACAAAATGAACAAAAGAAGACAGAAGAAACAGTTGCCCTTCTAATCAAGAACTACAATAATTCTTTGATCATTGCTACCAAGAAAGTTTGTGAGATCCCAGAGATGACAGTGTGTGATGGGGATGAATCAGATGAAGAGCTTAAAAGGATTTCTTATAATATTGCTTTCATGACATGGCAATTCAAACAAAGATACAATCAAAAATATCAGAATAAAACTAGATCTGAAATTTGACCTAAGAAGGGTCAAGAGGCTGGTCAATCTGAAACATCTGAAGCAGCAAGATGCTTCAACTGTGGAAAGCCTGGACATTATGCTAGACAATGCTAGATGCCAAAAGTAAAAAATTCAGGTTATTATGAGAAGAAGCATCTATTAGCAAAGAAAAAAGAGCTTAATCCTGCTCTAGTAACCAAGTATGAAGAAGACTGGTTAAACTGGAGTGATGGAGATGATGATGAAGAAGTTGCTCACTATGCAACCAATTGCTACATGTGTCAAATGGATCCAGAAAAGGACAAACAAGACACTGAGGTATCTTCTTCATCTTCTGAACAAAATTCTGAACATAATTCTGAAATTAATACTAAATATTCAGAAATGACAAATCAATTTCAAAATATATTTTCTGAATTTGAAACACTCAGAGCTGAAAGTCAAATATATAAAGAAAATTGTCAAGCAGCTGAACAGATTCTTGAAAAAATTTCTGAAGAAAAACTTGTTTTAAAAGAAAAAATGGATAGTTTACAAAAAGAAATAATAAATGAAAAATCTGAAAAGGAAATTCTAAATGTTAAGATGAATTTTCTGAATCAAGAGAGACTTGATCTTTATAAAAAGATTAAGGAATTGGAAGATTTAAATTTTAAAAGAGGACAAACTGAACAAACTCTGAATATTTTAACTAGTCAAGCTCAGAACTCAAAATTTTACAATATAAAAGCAGGCTTAGGATATAATGACAGTCAAATTCTAAAAAAGGCTCCTGCAAACTTGTATGATTATTCTAAAATGAAAATTTTCAATGAATCAAATACTGGCATCATTTCCAAACCTGTAAACCATTCTTTGCCTGAAAGAATTCCTTTTATAAAATCAGAGACCTTGTTTTCAGAAGAAACACCTCTTAAAACTGGTGAAACATTTCAGAAGATACTTCTGACAATAAATCAGATCATGAAGAAAAATATGATGAATTCTCAGATATTGAATCCTCAGAAGATATTGATGAGAATTCCAATATTTTTTTTGATAAATCTGATAATGAGTCTACAACAACAAAAAATTCAAATATTTTTGCAACAAGTATGACTCATAATAAGTTTTCAGATCTAATAAATACTTCTGATTCAGAAGATGATGATGATCAAATGGTACAAGTCATTGACAAAAATGGCTATTTGGTTTATAAATCTCAATCATGTATGACGTATGACTGAAGGAGAAAAATTAAAATCTGAAGTTTCAAAGATACCTTCAGAATTGTTTGGTTCTGTGTTTTTAAAATCAGAATATCAGAATTCAGATTTTTCTCCTACTAATACAAACATATCATCAAATTCAACACCATGTTCAGTAACATCTTCTGACTTTAACACCAAAGTTAAAATTTTTGAACAAGGCCAATCCTCAAACTCTCTCTCTGAAGTTCAGAAAATTAACACAAAATCTGAAGATAAACCTAGAGTGAACAAAAGAATTTCTTATACTAATCCTCATTTCTTATCTTTTACAGAGTTATCCACTTTAGTATGGAGAAAGAAAGATGAAAGACTGTCAAAGATTGACAACTTAGAGAGTTTTTCATTTTTACAGAGGAATGATGTACCTAAAATAAAGAAAGTGAATAAAAGAATTTTTGTTGAAAAATCAGATGTTATTGATTCTTATATGTCTAATACTGTTGTAAATACATTAAAGAATCATATTCACTGTATTAATTGTGGTCATCATAATTTTCTTCTTAACTCCAAAACAAACAAAAGAAATTTGATGAAATCTTTTCAGAAATGTTTGGCTACATTGACAAATTCAAGTAAACAAAGAAAGAGAAATAAAGATAAATCTCAAAGTTCTGCACAAACTTCTGAGTTGAAACATTTGAAGAAAAAGTTCAGAACTTCAAATTTTAATAGTAATCACAAAGGACCCATTCTGAAATGGGTACCTAAAACTCAATAATCTCTTTTGCAGATATGTCATGTGTGGGTCTTAGATTCTGGATGTTCAAGACACATGACACCTTTCAAAGAACTACTAACTGATTATCATGAAAGATATGGAGGAACAGTTAGTTTTGGAAACAATGCAAAGGGATATGTAAGAGGATACGGCACTTTCATTAAAGGAGATTTGAAAGTAATGAAAGTTTTCTATGTTGAGGGACTAAGACATAATCTTTTCAGTATTAGTCAATTCTGTGACAAATACTGGAAGGTTAATTTTGACATAGATTATTGTCATGTTCTGAGTAAGACAAACAACAATGAATTAACTGCTTATAGAGATAGAGATATCTACACAGCAACATTCACTGCAACTGGTCAACTACAAGGTGTATGTTATATGTCTACATCAATGAAAAATGATAGTTGGCTTTGGCACAGAAGAATGTCACATCTGAACTTCAAAGCCATTTCTGAACTAGGCAAATATCAATCTGTAAGAGGACTACCAAAGATCAGATTTGAAAAGAACTCTCTTTGTTCTACTTGTGAACTAGGGAAGATCAAACGAAGTTCTCATCCTCTGAAAATGCTATCTTCATGCAAGGCTCCACTTGAAATGCTACATATGGATTTGTGTGGCCCAATGAAAACTCAAAGCATCGGGGGAAAGAAATATATTCTTGTTATATTAGATGAATATACACGATATACATGAATTGAATTTCTGAGACTCAAATCTGATACTTCTGAAAGACTGATACCCTTTCTGAAGAAAATTCAAGTTCTTCTTCAACTCCCAATTCAAAAGATCAGAAGTGACAATGGAACAAAATTTACTAATTCTACACTTCAGATTTTTTTGGAATCTGTTGGTATTTCTCATAATTTTTCCGCCGCAAGAACTCCTCAACAAAATGGGGTAGTTGAAAGAAAGAATAGAACTTTGGTAGAGGCTGCAAGAACCATGCTTGCATATTCAGAACTTCCTCTGTCTCTTTGGGCAGAAGCAATTGCTACTGCATGTTTTACTCAGAACAGAACCATTCTTAACAGAAAATTTCTTAAAACTCCTTATGAATTGTTAAAACAAAGAAAACCCTCTATTGATTATTTTAAAATCTTTGGTTGCAGGTGTTTTCTAAAGAATGATACTCCTCATCTTGACAAATTTGCACCAAAAGGTGTAGCTGGTATTTTTGTTGGCTACTCTCAAAGATCCAAAGCTTATAGAGTACTCATTAAAGGAACTCAAAGAATCATTGAGACTACAAATGTCAGATTTCATGAGCCAACAATGACTTCTGAACAAAACAGTTCAGAACTCGCACATAAACCAACTTCTGAAAGTTTGGACTCAGAACATAATCACACGAACTCTACTTCTGCATCTCAAACTTTACTTAAATCCAATTTAGATACTTTATGTCAAGACTTATTTGATATTTCTGTAAATGTCTCTGCAGATTACCAAAATCCTTCTCTACTCAGAAATTCAAATGATCAAGACATTTCAGAAATACAGATTTCAAATACATCAGCACCACAACTCTCTACCTCAAATTCAGAACTTCCAACTTCTGAAAATGCAACTTCTGAACCAATTCCAGTTGTTTCTGAACCAATTCAAGTTGTTTCTGAACAGGTTCAAACTATCTCTGATCATGAACCTCACAATTCTGAACCAATTCAGATTTTTCCATTTGAGAGGGAGTCTTCAGATTTACATTCAGCCATCAATCATGATACTGAAACTCAAGCAATTACTGATGATTATGATTCTCTGAATAATTTTTCATCTGTTCAACCATTGCCAAATGTGAACAAATGGACATCTAGTCATCCAGTTCATCAAATAATTGGAGATGCATCAAAAGGTGTTCAAACAAGATCTGCAACAGCAAATGAGTGTTTGTATGTTAATTTTTTAAGCAGTATGGAACCCAAAAAGCCATATGAGGCACTTCAAGATCCAGACTGGATTTTAGCAATGCAGGATGAGTTAAATCAATTTGAAAGAAACAAAGTCTGGAGATTGATACCAAAGCCAAAAGGTAAATCTGTCATTGGCACAAAATAGGTGTTCAGAAATAAAAAGGATGAAAATGGAATTGTTGTAAGAAACAAGGCAAGACTTGTAGCTAAGGGGTATTGTCAACAAGAAGGAATTGATTATGATGAAACCTTTGCTACTGTTGCCAGATTAGAGGCTATTAGAATTTTTCTTGCCTATGCTGCTCATAAAAACATGAAGGTGTTTCAAATGGATGTAAAATGTGCATTTCTGAATGGTATTTTACATGAAGAAGTGTATGTTGAACAACCAGAAGGCTTTGTAAGCAAAGAATTCCCAGATCATGTTTGCATATTAGACAAAGCCTTATATGGACTTAAACAAGCACCAAGAGCATGGTATGATACTCTTACAACTTTCCTTCTGAATTCCAAATTCAAAAGAGGTACTGTTGATACAACTCTATTTCTGAAAAAGGAAGGTGATGATATGATATTGATACAAATATATGTAGATGACATTATATTTACCTCTACTAATCCAAAATTTTGTAGAAATTTTGAGAAAATCATGCAAACTGAATTTGAAATGAGTATGATGGGAGAGTTGACATTTTTCCTTGGTCTTCAAGTTAAACAACTTCCCACTGGCATATTCGTTAATCAATCTAAGTGTGTCTTAGATTTACTTAAGAATTTTGACATTACTGATTGTTCAAGTATTCAAACTCCAATGGCCACTGCAACTAAGCTAGAACCTGATCTAAATGGAAAATCTGTTGATCAGAAAAAGTACAAAGGCATAATTGGATCTTTGCTTTACTTAACTGCTAGTAGACCAGATATAATGTTTGCTACATGTATTTGTGCCTGATATCAAGCTAATCCTAAGGAATCACACCTTCTAGCCGCAAAAAGAATACTTAGATACCTAAAAGGTTCTCCTTCATTGGGACTTTGGTATTCTAAGAACTCTAGTTTTGAACTAACAGCATTTACAGATGCAGATCATGGTGGTTGCAAATTAGACAGGAAAAGCACTTCTGGATCATGTCAGTTTCTGGGTGATAGACTAGTTAGCTGGTCTTCAAAGAAACAAAATTGTGTTTCTACCTCTACAGCAGAAGCTGAATATGTAGCAGCTGCAATATGTTGCTCACAAGTGATCTTGTAACACCCTAGAATTTAAAGTAAAATTGAACCGAAATAACATGGGCAATATAAATAAAATCACCCAATAAGTGGGGATGGAGTATGAAAGTTTACATCTAAACATGGATATTAAAATAACAACCTAATAATCTATGCTATTTTGGACTATAGATTACAATTGGGTGTTACTAATATCCTCAAAAGAATATTCTATTGCTCAAACTATGTATATGCTCTATGAGCATATCTCCAAACTGAATCTTCAACATAATCCTTTGCATAACTAAGAAACCAATTCAGAGTTGAGTTAGAGTATTTTGGAATATCTTAAGCCAAAAAGGTTTTATTTCCATTCACTGTATATCTGAACCCAATATCTGGACTAGTGAACACTCTAGATATTGCTGAATTTTCAAGGTTTACAGGTTCCAACAGATTCACTTTAGATAAACCAAATTCCAGAGCTAATTGAAAGTCATGCTTGATGATGTTCCTTATGTAGATTCCCAGAATTCTTCTGACTTTAGAAACAAGTTCAACTTCACTTCTAGCAACACAAAAATGAAGAACTTTCAATTTATCTTGCAATCTTAGTTTATACAGATCATACTGAGTAAATTCACATAAAGATCTATTTCTTCTTTCTACTCCAAATCTGTATATTAATAAATCATCTTCAACAGTCTTTGAGAGACATCTATTCTTCTTTATAAGAGTGGAATCATTCAGATTCTGAACACCATGCTTCTGAACAAAGTTTCTAACTTGAGAGATTTGATCTTCAGACCACTCATCATTTACAAAATCTTCAAGAGTTGCAAACCTCCAAAAAGAAACATATCTTCCTTTTCATAGACTTGATCTAGAATAGGTTCTTCAAGAAGAGGAATATCAATTTTGGGAATTGTGATGCAGGATCTGACTCTTACTTCAAATTTTCCAGAGTAGACCATTAAAATTTCATCTACAATTTCAGTTTCTCCCATATGACCTAGATCAAGTTCTAGTTCAACACTTTCATCTGGTTGATCAAGAAAATATCTGAAGACTGAAAATCTATTGTCCAAAATTCTACACTCCAGACTTCTTGGATTGTTCAGAAAGACATGCACCCAACAAAATTGAATTAGTATATTCCATAACTCTTCAGAAGCTCTTCTGTATTCGTCACTCAGAAGTTGTTGGGGCTTCCAAATTACCAAATCTTTTATCTCATTAGCTTCAGAACTTTCTCCCATATTAGCTCCAGACATGTCTTCTTCAAATATAATAACATCAGAAAGGTCACTAGGCTCACCAATGACATCTTCAAATGCAAGGTATTCCCTTAGCATCTCTTCATTTGAATCAGGAATAATATCTGTATTGTCTGAGCTTAAGTTACCTTCAGAATCAAAGGATAACATCTCTGTTTCATATCCTTCCTCTACTATATCTTCAGAAGAATGAACATTTGCCTCTTGCCCTTCATGTTCTGCAGATAAGATATCTTCTAATGCTTCAGAAACTCTATTAGATGCTTCACCAACATTCTGAGCATCTTTAAAAGTTTTCTCAGAACTTTGTTCTTGAACATTTTCAACATTCTCTGTTTCAGATACTCTCTGTCTTTTCTCCCCCTCTTGATTATCAGGATCCTGATCATCAAGACTCCTTTTAGAAGTATCTGATTGAGGCCTGCACTCTAGAACATATAATCTTGTGCTTAAATATGTCTGAGAACTCTGAATAAAAGAAAGCTGATTCAAAATCTGAGTAATGTCATCCTTTGTTTCAAAAGCAGAAGAATCTGGTTGAGCAGATGAAGAAGAAGTCTGAGAAGCTTTCAGAGAAGAAACGGATGAAGCAACTTCAGAAAAGGCATTCATAAGTGCTTGTTTGAAATTATTCAGATCATTAGAAGATTGGAGGTGAAAATAATTCAACCTATTCACCATATTCACCCCTTGTTGATCCAACCTATCCTCCATCACCTTTTTGGTTGTATCCGTCAATTCCTTGATGTCCTTCTGAATCATTGCAAATTCAGAAGTACAAAAATCTTTGAATTCTGTGAATTCAGAAGATGTGGTGTTGTTTGCAGTCCTTCATAAGAAGGCTGGCCTGTATGTGCCACAAAGGCATCATGAACCATATATGATTCTGTGAATGGGTTTTTTGTGATGTTCACCCCACCAGGTCTTCCAACTAATCCTTGATATCCAGAAATAGGAATATCTATAGTTGTTGATGCAATGTGACAAACACCTTGCTTAGTGACATCTGTCAGATGTGTGCTAGTGTGAATGGATTCCACATTAAGTGGTTCAGTAGGCTCAATGTTAAGTGGACTCTCAGACTCAATGTGCTCAAAATTGTGAAGGGGGGACATACATCCTTCATTTTCAACAAAAGGAACCTCCAATTGGGGTCCTAATGGATTATAAGCTGCTTGCCCCATTAGTGTTGATGAAACACCCTTCTGTTGAGAGATGGGTGAGTGGCTGGGGGGGTTAACCAAAGTTTCCATGGGCTCACTGGCCTTTTCAATATTATCCACCAAAAAATGTGGAATAATAGATGATGTCGGTGCCCGGCTAGTAACAGTGGTTCACAGGTTTGTTTTTCTTTTACCTGTGTTCTCCCCTCTTTAGTTCTTTTTCTCACCCGTCTACCCAATCTCTCATTTTCATTTTTCCTCTTCACTCCTTGAGGATGTCCCCCTTGAACAGCCTCCCCTTGCTTCTTAACAATTCTAGACACCCTTGCATGCTCACCACTCTGGTTGGAATCAGGGGAAGGGACCACTGGTCTAGGTAGTCCCATTGATTCTAAATACTCACTCACAATCCTATTCTGTGGACTTACTAGATCAAGTAAGTGAGAAGGAAGTGGAGCAGCATTAGGAAAATTAAGCTTTGCATTTGGTGGTCTTAAACTGTCTATAGAAAAGATAGGAACATGTTCCTCATGAGACAAAACATGGATTGATGGTACTGCTTTCATTGCTCCTTTGATGAGTGTTTGAAAGAATCTTTGGAATGGTATATAGTTGTAGGTGGACTTCTTCAAAACAGCAGATTTGAGTTCTTCAAAAATGAGAGAAGCATAATCATAATGTTTGTTAAATGTAACCCCATGAAAGATAATCCTCCCATTTGTTGAAGCTTGATCCAAACTTGAGCTTTTCGATCAAAATCATTTGATCATCAGCAAAGTCTGTCGATTTGAAGTTCAAAGCACAATTATTTTTCTTGATTTCAAGCAGTTTCTCAGCAGGGACATAGAGTATTGACAAATCACTGCTTTCAGCACGAGTCTGAGATTCACTATCACCAGCATTTGATTCAGAAACAACCTCAATAGGTTCAACTTGTGTTTCCCCAAATTTAAAGTGATCTCGATTGGTGAATTTTGAAAAAAAAACTAAGAATTCTTTAAAGAAAATAAAATAAAATATCTCGATTTGACAGAAAAGATGTCGACAACAACGGATGCGATAAGAATTTATGTCGGGTTAAGGTAACGCGACAAGAATTGTTATCGGGTTAAGGTGGATCGACAAGATTTTATGTCGGGAGAAAGAGAGTCGACAAGAATTTATACCGGGTCAAAGAGAGTCGACAAGGTTTTATATCGGGTTTAATGGAATCGACAAGAAATTCTTATCTGGTTTAAAGGACGCGATAAGACAAGATTTGAATTTCCTTTTTAACTTGATTTTGAAAAATTGAAGAGTAAGAACGAAGCCTTCATCGACAAAAAAACAGTTATTTTTATGGAAGAGAAGATCTAAGTTCCCAAGTCCCCCAAAAAAAAAGAATTACTAAAGTTTAAGACGTGTACTTGAGAACTCTTAAACCAGAAAAGCTGCAGAATTCAGTGACCCTGAGTTTTCCAATAAAAGTGAATCAAAAGTACTACGAATTAAATTAAAGTAAAAAAATTCGAATTTTACTAGGTTTTAAGGCGTGTACTTGAGAACTCTTAAACAAGAAAAGCTGCAGAAGTCAGTGACCCTGAGTTTTTCAATAAAAGTGAAGGAAAAGTACTCCGGATTAAACAAAAGTAAAAAAATTAATTTAAAAGAATCTTGTCGTTAAGAATGGTGCGATATAAACTTTTGTCGATATAACAAAAAAATTATCGAACTTATGAGGGTGCTGATAGATATCAGAAGATAGCTTCAAAAGAAGACTGGGTTCTAAAGACAATATAGTTCAGATATTCTGAACTAGTTCTAAAAAGAGAAAGATTCAAAACTCATAAGACAAGCAGAGCAAAGCCTAAAACATAACTTCTAAAGTGGCTACTTCAGAAGTTCTGAAAGATTCTGAAGAAGTTCTGAGGAAGTTTTGAAGATACTTCTAAAGAGGTTCTGAAGAATGATTCTGAAGAAGTTCAGAAGTAGTTCTGAACATGCTTGTAATTTTTGTACTATAACTTTAGCATTCTTGTATGTATATAAATAGATAGTTTGTTAGACAGTTAGAACTAACGTTCATAAAGCTTGTAAAGATACATACTTTGTAATATTGTTCATTGATCAATACAATATACAACTTCGGTGACATAATTCTTGTTCTAATTCTTGATTCTTTCTATATTCTTGATATTTTGGGATCTAACAATTGGTATGAGAGCCAATTCATCTGTTTGATCAATTTTGTGAAGAAATTATCCAGTTGAATTCGTGATCTACTATATTCAAGATGTCGAAAGAAATCGTCTCTATCGGATGTGAAACTAAACCACCAACCTTGTTTCTGGGCGAGTACCATCAATGGCGAATTAGAATGATTAAATTCTTGGACAATATCGATGAAGCTTTAATGCAATCGATTGTAAATGGCCCTCTGGAGGTCTATGTGGAAATTTCTGCAGTTCCAAGAACTAAATCTACTCCTGAAATTCCTGCATCCAGAATCAAAAAGAGCCCAGGTATGTACAGTGCAGCTGAGAAAAGTCAAGCTAGAATTGATAAAAATGCACCGACACTACTTACAATGGCGATAACAAATGAAATTTTTAACAGAGTTGATAGTCTCACATCTGCAAAAGCCATGTGGGATGAAGTTAAGGCTCAAATGCAGGGGAGTACAAAAGCTCAAGCTCAAAGGTTGAACATCTGAGTTGGTACGTATGAAAACTTCAGGTATAAGGATAATGAATCTATCACAGAGACTTACCATAGATTCAACAATATCCTGAATGATCTGAGAAGGAATGGTGTTCAGAAATCCAACTCATAAATAAATAATAAATTTCTGAACAATCTGGATAATGAGTGGTCAAGCTTTTCAGACAATATGGTTACTAGAAATCTGTGTAGGAAATCCATTCATGATGTTTATGGTATTTTGTTCCAACAAGAGGACAAAATCAAGACTAGACATAATGAGCAAAAGAAGGCAAATAAAACAGTAGCCTTATTGAGCAAGAAATATAATAATTCCATGACCATCTCATCTAAGAGCAAGGTTTGTAAAATCCCAGAGACAACTCTGTGTGATGTAGATGAATCAGATGAAGAGGTTAAAAGAGTTTTTGACAATATTGCATTCATGACAAGACAATTCACTCAAAGATATAATCAGAAATATAAGAACAAGTCTAAATCTGAAGATGGACCCAAGAAAGGTCAAGATGCTGGTCAACATGAGACACAAGAACCAGCAAGATGCTTCAACTGTGGTAAGCCTGTACATTATGCAAGACAGTGCAAAATGCCCAAAGCGAAAAATGCTGGTTACTATGAGAAAAAGCATCTACTTGCCAAGAAGAAGGAACTTAGTCCAGCTCTGGTTACCAAGTATGAAGAGGACTGGCTGAACTGGAGTGATGGAGAGTATGATGAAGAAGTGGCTCACTATGCCTCCAATTGCTACATATGCAAGTTGAATCCTAAAGATAAACATGCACATGACTCTAAGGTACTTTCTTCATTTTCTGAATTAAATTCTGAGTCAAATTCCTCTTCTGAACAAAATTCTGAACCAAATTCTGAACCAAATTCTGGAGAATCTGAAATGCAAAATCAAATTCAGAAGATGACTTCTGAATTTGAAAGTCTCAGAAACTGAATAAAAGGGGAAAGAATTTTGGTAAATCAATTCAGAGCTGAGAGCCAAATTTATAAACAAAATTGTCAAGAAGCTGAACAATTTCTGGAAAAAGTTTCTGCAGAAAAATTGTTATTAAAAGAAAAGATGGATAATTTACAAAAAGATATATTAAATGAAAAATCTGAAAAGGAAGTTCTAAATGTCAAAATTAACTTTCTGAATCAAGTAAGACTTTTTGATTTGAACTTTAGAAGATCTGAACTTTAAAAGAGGTCAAACTGAACAAACTCTGAATATTTTAACAAATCAAGCTCAGAATTCAAAATTCTACAATATAAAAGCAGGTTTGGGATATAATGAAAGTCAAGTCTTGAAAAAGGCACCTGCAAATCTTTATGATTTTTCAAAAATGAAAATTTTCAATGAAACTAACACAAGTGTCATATCTAAAACTGTTAATTACTCTTTGCCTGAAAATTTCCATTTGTAAAATCAGAGACTTTATTTTCTAGAGAAAAACTTCTTAATTATGGTGAAACAGTAAAAATTTCTGAAACAGAAGTAACAAATAAAAAAGTTTCAAATATTTCAGAAAATATTTCTAAATATACTTCTAAATCAAAAATTATTTCTGAAAAAAAGTCTGAACCAATCATTAAAACTGAGATTACTTCTGAACATACTTCTGAGTTATCTTCTGAAGTTAAGATAATTTTGAAAATAAATCAGAAATACATGAAGAAAAATATGACGAATTCTCAGAAATTGAATCTTTAATAGATAATGATGAGAATTCATAAATATTTTTTGATAATTCTGATGATGAGCCTGAGAAAATTTCAAATCTAAATTTTTTTGCATCAAGCATGACTCAGAACAAGTTCTTAGATTTAATGAATGCTTCAGATTTAGACGATGATGATGATCATAAAGTTGAAGGCATTGATAAAGATGGTTACCTTGTCTACAAATCAAAATCTTGTATGACTAAAGAAGAAGTTTTAAAATCTGAAGAGCCAAAATTGCCTTCAGAAATGTTTAATGTTGTATTTCTGAAAGAAGAATTTCTGAAAAATACTATTCCTATATCTAAAAATACATCTTTAACTTCAGAAAAATCATCAATATCATCATCTAAACTCTATGATGTTCACTCAAATTCTTTTCAATCTCAGTCTCACCTGACCCCTCACTTTCTAATCTGGGCTCTAAGTGCTCTAGGGTAGATACTCTCTGTTCTGAGTGTACCATAGAGCGTTTATAGGAAATGAGAGTAAGAGAGGTTGAAGGAATGAGATCTAGCATGTACCTGGAGAGATCTCTGGATGCAGGATAGCCGTTGTTGTCGATTGTTGGCTTGTGAGAGCTCATTTAAGCTACTTTGCAGAAAAGCTGAAGTAAAGGAGCTTTCAATGCACCAATCGCTGGGAAGGTAAAAAGTGATAAAAATCGTGGGAACATTAAAGCAGGTAATGGTTTCCCTTGGCTATGGAGGGAAACTTTGGTTTGAACAGCAGCTTTCATTTCCTGGAAGATCAGGCTTGTGTAGTCCAGAGGTCTGTTAAAGAACATCCCATACATGATTGTGAGAACATTCTTACTGGCTGGATCGAGAGACCCAATTTGCAGCTGAGGCTCTTATTCAGAATGGAGACAAGGACATTCCAAATTGGGGGTAGCTTCTTCCTTTTGAACTCAGATAGCCTATGAAGGTGTTCATTGTAGCCCAAGAAGCGAATAAAGACCAATAGAGCTTCTGGAATGGGATTAGGTTCTAGGTCAGGAATGGGAACGGTTTGACCTTCAGCTTCAATGAATGGTTGAGGAAGTTGAAAATACTTTGCTATTTTCTTGCGAGTGATGGGGATTTGGACTGCAGTTTCAGGTTCAGTAGGGTGTCCAAAGCTGCCAATTAGGGTATTGTCGTCCTTAATGAACATAGTTTGTCAGACCTTTTGTACATAGATTTCAGGAACAATTAGGTTTGTCAGGGTTAGGGTTCGGTTCAGGGAATGGTTCTGCAGGAACTCAATCATGATCCTGAAATCAGAAAGATAAATATTGGGATCGAGAAGAACCAAAACGTTGTTGGGTTTCAGTGGTAGCTTGACAATGGGAGCACTATCAACTGTGGAGGTGACCAAGTTACCGTCGTCGACTTGGGTATTAGGATTTGCAACAGGAGACGCGATTGATGAAGAAAGCTTTGGTGAGAATAAGACGCCGAAAAGGAAATATTCAGATTCTTGAGGAAGATGATGAAGCACAGTACTAGTAAAGTTCCAAATCGAGGTTTATATATGAGAGAGAGAGAGAGAGAGAGTACTCGAGTGATTTTTGAAAGGGAAGGGTTTTAATTTGGGGACTAACAAAAACGGTTCGTGTTGGCTGAGGTATGCGCGCAGGCGTGTCAACATGCAAGGGCACGATGAATGACACGTGTCAAGTAGAATTGAGAAGTGAAAAGGTTTAGCGCCTACACCGATTGAGTTTACCCTAAAAAAATTAAAAAAAAATTAATTAAAAGAAAATTACAATTTAAACAACCAGATAAACTGTTGAGTAAAAGAGAATTCTAAATTAATTGTTAAGTAAAGAGAGGTTCAAAAGACAGCTAACAGAAGTTAGACTTGTGAAGCTCCCCCTCGAACATGTATGATTTGCTCCCCCTCAAAAATTGCATTCTGCTCTCCTATTAAAAAAATTCATTTTGCTAAAAAAAAAATCAATCTGCTCCCCTTCGAAGATTGCATTCTGTCCCCCTTGCAAGTGTACGATGCGCACCTTTTCTGTTAACACTAGGATCAAAAAGTATAAAAAGTGGTTGGGGAAGCCCAGAGGTGTTCAGAGGTGTCTGAGTACCTCTGAATGAAACCATCAGAAGTGACCAGAGGCTTCTCGACGTTTCTGATTTTTCGAACAGAAAATAGGACAAGTTAAAACTATACAAAAATAAGTAATTTGATAGAATTCTAAGAGAATCAAAAAATTAAGTAAAATTACATATTTAACATGCCCAACTTGCTGACTAGAAAATTGAAACGTGTTTCATCCAGAGCTTTTATGAAAATATCAACAAGTTGAAAGTCAGTAGAGACAAAATACATTTCGATTGTGCCTTTCTCTATATGATCTTTGATCAAATGATACCTGACATCGACGTGCTTTGTTTTTAAATGTTGATCTAGATTTTTAGTAATGGCAACAGCACTCTCTGAGTCACACAGGATTGGGATTTTGTTGTATATTAAGTCGTAGTCTCTGAGCTGAGTTTTCATCCAGATAACTTTTGAAAAGTAACTAGCAGCAGCAACATACTCAACTTCTGCTGTTGAAGTTGACACACAGTTCTGTTTCTTGGATGTCCAACTTACGAGTATGTTACCTAAAAGTTGACAGCTTCCAGAGGTACTTTTTCGATCCAACTTGCAACCTACATGATCAGAGTCTGTATATGCCATTAAATCGAATTCAGAATTTTTAGGATACCAGAGACCGAGTGATGAAGATCCCTTGAGATATCTAAAAATTCGTTTAACAACAGCCAAGTGTGATTCTTTAGGATTCGCTTGATAGCGAGCACAGAGGCAAGTGGCTAACATAATATCTGGTCTACTAGCAGTCAAATACATAAGTAATCCAATCATACCTCCATAACCCGTAACATCCACTGAGTTCCCAGAAGGATCAGGGCCTAGTTTCGTGCTAGTAGAGATAGGAGTTTTCATTGGTGAGAAATTTTGAAGATGAAATTTCTTAAGCATGTCAAAAACATACTTAGCTTGATTTATGAAGATGCCAGAGGCATTTTGTTTAACCTGGAGTCCGAGAAAGAATGTTAGTTCTTCCATCAAACTCATTTCAAATTCTTGTTCCATCAATTTAGAAAATAGATCAACTTCTGTTTGATGAGTAAAACCAAAGATTATGTCTTCCACATAAATTTGAACAACAGTTAGCATACGTTTGCCTCTTTTGATGAACAAAGTGGTATCGATTTTACCTTTCTCATAACCTTCACTGATCAGAAACGTAGATAGGCGTTCATACCATGCTCTAGGTGCTTGTTTTAGACCATATAAAGCTTTGTCAAGAAGATAGACACATTTTGGATGTTTAGCATCTTTAAAGCCAGCAGGTTGTTCAACATACACTTCTTCTTTGTGATACTCATTCAGAAATGCACATTTAACATCCATTTGATAGACTTTAAAGTTCTCGTAAGCAGAGAAAGCCAGAAATAGTCGTATCACCTCAAGTTTTGCTACAGGGGCAAAGGTTTCATCGTAATCGATTCCTTCTTCTTGGCAATACCCCTTAGCAACCAGTCGAGCTTTGTTTCTGATTTCTATGCCGTCTTCATCTTTCTTGTTTCGGAAGACCCACTTAGCTCCAATAGCTACTTTGTTCTTTGGTAAAGGAACTAGGTTCCAGACTTTGTTTCGTTCAAATTGTAGCAGTTCTTCTTTGCATAGCAGTTACCCAGCTAGGTTCTTGCAAGGCTTCATGAATATGTTTTGGTTCGATCATGCTAAGAAAATTGACGAAGAAAGCTTCATTTGCAGTAGCAGAACTTGTCTTAACACCTTCAGAGGGACTGCCAATTATGAGATCTGGAGTGTGAGACTTAGTCCATCTCTTCATCCGAGATTGAGATACTGGTTGAGCGTGTACTACTGTTTCAGAGGATGGAATCACCTCTTCTGGAAGGGATACAGAAACAGGAGGATCTTCATAGTCCATCTCTAATGAAGGCATAGGAATGACTTCTGGACATTCACTTGATGAATCAGGGATGACAGAAGGCTCTGAAGTGCTCTCAACAGGGGATTCGGGACAAGAAAGCGTAATTCCAGAAGCTTGAAGAACTTCAGGAATACTCAAAGATTGAGGGGTTGGTCTTGGTTCTGGAAGTATCTCTTCGCCCATAAAATCTTGATAAATAGCATCTATTTCAGATTCTCTGGTACCTGAAAGATATTCAGAAGTTACTGTGCTAAGTTTAAGTTTCGAAGTAGAATACTCAGAAGTTAATTGAGTTTGATCATCAAAATCGATGTTAATGCTCTCCATAACAGTCTTAGTACGTAAGTTAAAAACTCGAAAAGCTCTTGAATTTAACGGATGTCCTAAGAATCTAGCTTCATCTGATTTCTTGTCAAACTTGCCAAGTTTTTCTCTGTTATTTAAAATGAAACATCTGCATCCAAAAATGTGAAGGAATTTAACACAGGGTTTTCGATTATTAATTAGCTCATAAGAGGTTTTGAGATTCCTCTTGACAATTATCGAACGATTCTGGGTAAATCATGCAGTGGCTACAGCTTCAGCCCAGAAATGGATGGGAAGTCCAGAAGCTGCAAGCATCGTTCTGGCAGCTTCAACTAAAGTTCTGTTGCGCCGCTCTACTACACCATTTTGTTGAGGAGTTCGTACAACAGAGAAGTTCTGTGTAATTCCATTTTCAACAAGGTATGCTTCAAGCTTGGCATTCTTGAACTCAGTACTGTTGTCACTCCTTAGCTGTTGAATCTTTTGGTGTAAAAGAACTTGGATTCTGGTCATCATATTTTGCAATCACTACTAGAAAATTGAGTATTTTCAAAGAAAATTTTCAACGGAAATTGTCGTTGAAAATTTTATACGAATTTTAAAGGGATTATTGATAAAACATAATTTTTCTACGAATTTCCATTGAAAATCTCTCACAAAATGCATTTTCAACCAAAAACTTTTTGACGAGACATTCCATTGAAAATTTTTTGGTTGAAAATGCATATATGTTTGTGAGAGATTTTCAACGGAAATTCGTAGAAAATTCGTAGAAAATTTATGTTCTGTCAATAATCCTCTAAAATTCGTAGAAAATTTTCAACGACATTTTCCGTTGAAAACTAAATTATGTTGAAAATACTCAATTTTCTAGTAGTGAATACAATAGGTACCTCTGATTTCTGTCTTACAAAAGCAAGCCAATGTATACCTGGAAAATTCATCAATAAGTACCAGTATATACATTTTACCAAATAGACTTTGTGTTGCAATAGGACCACAGAGATCAACATGTAATATTTGCAAAGGTCTAGTACAAGAATGATCACTTTTTGTTTTATGAGATGCTCGTTTTATTTTTCCCATTTCACATGCGGGACAGAGGTGATCTTTTTGAAAGTGGACTTCTAGAAGACCATTTACCAAATTATGTTTAACAAGCATCTCAAGATTATCAAAATTTAAGTGAGACATTTTGTGATGCCATAGCCATGCAATTTCATTCTTTTTGGAGATAAGAAGAGGTTTTCTTTACCGTCCTTTGATGTGAAGTTCATCATATACAAATTACTTTTTCTGTCTGCTCTCTAGAGTTCTTCTCCTGCCTTAGAAAACAAGTAACAATGCTTTTCATCAAATACCACAAGTATTTTAGAATCACAAAGTTGACTTACGCTCCGCAAATTATGTTTCAGTCCAGAAACATGAGCTACTTTTGATAAGGTAATGCTACCTTCTTGTAAAGTACCGTAGCCTTTTATTTGACCCATACCATTGTCTCCAAACGTTACAGCTCCACCACATTTGTCTTTGAATTGGGAGAGTAAGTTTTTCGATCCGGTCATGTGCCTCGAGCATCCAGAGTCAAGATACCAGATGCGCACACGCTGCTTCTGCAAACACAATCAGAGTGTTTTAGGTACCCATTTCATAATGGGTCCTTTAATGTTAGTTTTAGTCTTTTCACTCTTTTTATCTTGCGTATGATTTGATATTGCAGGATTTAAAGGTTTGGTCTTTTTGTTTGCAGTATTATTATTTTTCTTTGGTTTAGTTTTGAAGTGTGAGAAATCATCATAAAAATGATCTTTTCCTTTAGTTTTAAAAATAAAGAAAAACATTCAGAATTCTGAGACATAAAAGATTGCATTGAATTTTCATTAGAATAATGATAATTACAACTCTTCTTATTCTTGTCTATACTAGTATCAGTAGTTCTATTGCACTTCTTAGCTAGGCTAGACTTATGCTTAGAATCGTAAGTGTTCTTCTGTTGAGACTTCCTCTGATAAACCTTCTCTGGAGTTTTCTGAATTACTGAAACAGAAGCAGAAAGATTATATTTCCATTTGCCTTTTTGAGCAGAAGTAAACTTTGGATAACATGTTTGAGATGATTTTGGCTGAACAAAACATTTCTCTTTAAGACTTTCTTCCTTCTCAAGTTCAAGACAAGATTTGGCCTTAAGACACATCCCATGAAATCTGGGTGAATGGGCACAGGTTTTCTCTGTCCTGTTGGATGAACAGAAAGAGTTGGTATTCCACTTGGATGTCTTTCAATATTCAGACCAGAGGCTCTGATTTCCAGAGGTTCATTAGTAAATAAGAAATGAGCTTCCTTATTCTTAGTTACTTCTGGGACCTTTTTGTACTTAGAAGGTAGTTGATTTTCTAAAGTTAAGAGATATTTTTCTGAGTTAAAGAAATCATCACCTTGATCATCATTTTCCCAAGGATATGTAATAGTTTCAAAACAATCTTGAGATTCAGAAGAGATTTTCTAAAGAGATTTTCTGGGGACTATCTCTGGATTGTTTTCCCATCAATAGGTCTGTAAAAGAACATGGGACTATCTCTGGATTGTTTTCTAAAGAGATTTTCTGAACCTTTTCAAGTTCAAGTTTAAAGCTTTTATCCAGAGTGGATAGAATATTTTTTTCGAAGCTTAGACGTAGCTCTTCTTCTGCTTGTGAAGGAATAAATACATCTGCCTTTGGATTCAAGGTTATATGAAAGTTTGAGCCAAATTCGATGTTTTTGAATTTGAGTTTTCGTTGATGACAACCATTTTCAAGTTTTGATCTTTTAAAAATAGATGGTTCATATAAAATTGGAAACACAGGCTTCTGTTCTTGTCCTAGACAGAAAACAGATTTCAGAGTTGACCTTTTCTCACACGTGTAGGGATCAAGATCCTCGAAACCAAGCCCAGATCTTCCTACTTGTGTATTTATCTTGTCATGAACTTTCTGAGCATCCAGATATGTTTTGATCTGTAGCTTTGTCTTTTGAAGTTCAATATGTAAAAACTCTCTTTCCTTCTAAAAATAGTTTTTAAGTGCAACAGAATTTAATCTGTCACTTTCCTTAGTACTAATCTCCTTTTCTTTGTTTTCCAAAAGTTTGTTTAAGTTCAATTTCTCTTCCTTGAACTTAACTTCTGTATTTTTTAAATATTTGGAAATCTTCTCATTTTCAACATTGAGTTCCAATTTTTCTTCAGTTAACAGATCCACTTCTCTTTTATAAATTTCTCTCTCTCTTTGAGTTTCAGAGAGAGTTTTTTCAATCTGTTTTCGCAGTTTCTTTTCAACTATAAGCTTTTGCTTAAGTTCTTCAAAAAATTTAGATATTTCCAGAATGGTGTTTCCAAGTTCAGATGTGTCAGAGAGAGTACATACAGGTGTTTCAGAAGGCTGATCTTCTGATTCATTTGTTCTGGCCATTCCGCAGAACATGGCTTCATCACCACTTGACTCATCTCCTAGCCAGTTTTCTTTTTCTGCAAAGTGAGCTCTTTCATCAACATTGTACATGTATTTATTCTTGTAGTACATATTGTCTTTATTCAGAGGTCCCCTGCAATTCTTTGAATAGTGCTCTGGCTTGCCACATCTGTAGCACACATCCTTCTTTTTCTTCAACTCTTCTTCCTTCTTCTCTGCCTCGGTCTTCTCAGATCTTTGTATCTCTTGATGAGGTACATAATTAGTAGGGTGATCAATCCTTATTACCAAACCTTTTCGTGAATTGTTTGGTAATAAGTGCCAGTGAATCAGCGAAAGCTTTGATTTCATCATCAGAGTCAGAATCATCTTTTGGAACTACTTCTGACATGAGAGCCTTGCTCTTTCCTTTCTTCTCGACATCCTTACTCCTTCTGACTGATCCTATGGTTTCAGAAATTAAAGCCAGAGGTCCTCCGATTGTGGTTTTCTTCTGAACAACCTCTTTCTCATGAGCTTGTAGAGTACCAAAAACATCATGTAGGGACCATTGTTCCAGATCCTGATTGGCTTGCAGAGACATCGAGAGATTTGACCATTCAGGGTTTAATCTTTTGAGAAATAACACATTATTGTCTTCTTTGGATCTGATGATATCACATCTTTTACGTAGATTTATCAGAGTGTTAAATCTATGAAAAGTCTGTTCCAGAGATTTTTTAGGAATGGCCTGGAAACTGTTATATTCATTCAGAGCTTGGGCTCTTATGTTTTTCTTCATTTTTGCAACGCCTTCAAGAATATTTTCCAGTTGATCCCGTAACTCCTTGGCACTATCACAGGAATCCAGAGATTGAAAGTTCTCATTTGGAATTGCCATGATTAAGAGACTTTTTGCCTTTCTGGACAATTCAACCTTTGCCTTCTCTGCATCAGTCCAACTATCCCGTGTTTTTGGAACACTCCTTGCAGGAACCTCATCAGTAACAGCTGTAGCAGGAACCCTCGGTATAGTTGTCATTGGAATGAACGGACCATTTTGAACAATAGGATACAGTTCAACGTCCAATCCTTCATAGAAGTTGATCATACGGATCTTCCATTGTGGATATTCATCACGTATTAGAGTAGAAGGTTTAGTTAGAGAACCAGAGGTGTAAACATCATTCAGATTAGAATTAGCCATATTACCAGAAACAGAGATTTGAAAATTACTGAAGATTTGTTGAAATTTGAATCAAATTAATTTCAAAATGATCGAAGTAAGACTGTACTTACTAATCTCATATTTAAGCAGAAATTACCACAGATTTAGAGAAAATTGGAATGAATTTAACAAAATCTCGTAAAACAGGGTAGAGTGAAGAACAGGAGCTTAAAACTGAAAAATACTGTCAATAGAAGAGGGATTTCTCCAAATGGAAGAGATCTAATAATCAATAGATTGATTATCAGGCTCTGATACCAATTGTTGGAACCCAGATCCCTTTCTAACACGTAATCGATAGATCAAATAAGTAAATATGAGCGGTGTTAGATCCCAAACAATCAAGAATGTAGAAAGATTAAAGAACAAGAACAAGAATTAGACCACTGAAGTTGTATGTTGTATTGATCACTGAACTGTATTACAATATGTGTATCTTTACAAGCTCTATTTATCAACGTTAGTTATAAAAAACTATCAAACTATCTATTTATATCCAAATGGAAAAGCTAAAGTTACAGTACAAAAATAACAGACATGTTCAGAACTACTTCTGAACATCTTCGGAACTTCCTAAGAAGTGTCTTCAGAAACCTCTTTAGAATTTCTTCAGAATCTTCAGAACTTCTGAAGTAGCCACTTCAGAAGTTATGCCTTAGGCTTTTCTTCATTTGTCTTCAGACTTCTGAATCTTTCTTTTTAGAACCTAGTCTTCTTTTATAACTACTTCTGATATCTATCAATCTCCCCTTAGCTTCAAAACTTTAAGTCATACTTCCAGAAGTTCATAACTTCTCTAACATCTTTAAGAATAAGCTTTCTGTACTCCAGAATAGATTCAATGATCCTTATCATTTCCTTTTCCAGGTTTCTGTACTTCTCCCAGTCTTCATCACTAAGATTCTTTTGTCTTTTGTTTTTCTGCTTCTCCAGTTTATCTCTTATAATCATAAGAGTCCCATTACAGCACTTGTTTAATTTTTCAAATCTTACAAATAGTAATCTATCAAAGCATTTATACACAAAACCTGGAAGCTGAATGACTAGAGTACTGCTTTTGAGATTTTCAATATTTGGTAAGCTTAGATTTGGAGCACTCATATGAACTTTTTCTTTGTTCATTACATAAGCCACTTGGAAATCTGTCTTAGCTGCCCAAATAAATTCTCTGTACAGGCCATCTTTAAGAACTGGGAAAGCTTTTCTGAACTTGGCAATAGAATCATGAAAAGGATACAAACTTCTGTATACTCTTATCAAATCTCTGAGATAGACATTTTGAAAATCAGCTTCCGTAAAAGTTGAGATCTCACCATTTTTTTCTCTCAACGGTGAACTAAGCATGCTTGTAATTGTTTTTCTGCTTCAGATCAGCTGTGATTACATTCATTATTGGAAGTCTGATTTTTCTAATGATATTTGAATACCATTGTTTCCATCCAAAAGACTTCTGAATCCAGCAATCAATAAAATTGAACTTTTGTTCATATTCCATAAACATTTCTGGATGAAAATACTCAAGAAACATTGTTAAAGCATGTTCTTCGATTCTTTGCTCTTGTAATTGTTCAGATTCAGACTTCTGAGGAATAGGAACAACTACATCTAATGTATTTTCAGAAACCTTTTCTTTTCCTTTTTCTACTTCTTTAACTTCTGAAATTTCTAACTTCTTAGAGAGCTTCTGAATTTCTTCAATATCTTATTTCTTTGTGTGAATCTGAAAGTCATAGGCATTGCTCAGAAGATAATCAGCTCCTTTGATTTGATTTATTCTTATATGCCCAGCCAAAGAACTCTTTCTTATATAATCTCTGAAAAATATCCTTTCCTTGATCAAGTAAATTATTTCTTCTACAACATCAGATGAAGGAAGATATTGTTCTGCATATTCTATTAACCATTTCAGAGTGGAGGTTTAGTCTTTTGGTATGTATGAAACAATGAAAGTCTTTGAAAGATATGTTCCTATTTTGTAAGTGAATCCCAAATCTGGATTTGTGAAGATCTTTGTAATTTCCTGTCATTCAATACTTTCAGGCTCCAAGAGATTGACATTTTTTAATCTGAATTCTAATGTCAGTTGAAAATCATGTTTAATTAGATTTCTGACATAGATTCCTAGAATTCTTCTTATCTTAGAAACAGCTTCAGCATCTTCTCTCTTGACACAAAAATTCAGAACAGTAAGTTTATCCTTTAGCCTTAACTTGTAGAAATCAAATAAAGAGAATTCTGTTAAAGAACCATCTCTCCTTTCAGCTTCAAACATTATTATATACAAATCACCTTCAAAAGATATACATCTGATCTTCTTGATTAAAGTTGAGTCATTCAATACTTGTACTCCATGTCTTTGTACATAAGATCTAACTTTTGAGATATAATCCTTAGACCATTCATCATTTACATAGTCTTCTAAGGTTGCATTAATCATTTACATAGTCTCTCCTTTCAGCTCCAAACTTTATTATATACATATGTTCTTATAAATGTTGTTGAAGTTATTAGAGATAGGGATAAAGGTCTTTTATTACAACCTAAATTTTGTTTAAAGTAGTAGGAACTCAACTTGTCGTAACTCTATATAACGTATATGTATATAATAAAATCACGCATCATATATTTTGTACAACACCAAGCTACCTTTTAAATAAACAAATGTTAAATCATTTGAAAGTAATTAATATGTTTTAATTCTTCAACTATTTGTACAACACCAAGCTAGCTTTAAAATAAAAAAAAGGTTAAATCATATGAAAGTTTTGATCCCAGCCCCTTTAATGATTTAATTACGATTCCTCCAATACTTAGCGAAAATCTTAGTTTTAGTTATTATTCAGATTCAGCGAAGGCAAACACTTATTGCAGTCGTTGATCGCTTAAACCATCAGGAACACTCTCTAAACCTAGAAGATCTGAAGACAACATTCACTCCAAAACAACCTTCAGCGATAGTCGAAGACCTAGCTTAAGAAAGAGACAGTCAACTCGTAATTTGAAGCGGTTCAGTGATGACAACGATTGTCTACATAAAGTGTGAGATCTTGTGTATGCCTCAGTGATACCTGCAGGGATCCTCCTTGAACCCTTAAGTTTCAACGATCAAATTAAGCTTACTCAACAAGATTAAAATTAGTCTTATCCTTGATGCATAAATGTCAACCTCCCCATACCCATGTCAAATAGTACGTACATAGTTACTTTATTGCCTCCCACGTGCTTATCAACTTTGATAAGGTCACTATTCATGTTCGACTAAAAGTATGGTTGTTTATGAATAAAGGATAAGCTCCCAATGGATGTTTGACATGTGGCATGTATCTTCTGACTTGCATTAAATGCATTGGGTATAAATAGATGAAGAACCTCTTCTTCATCTTCATGCATACTTGTCTTTCCTTGGACCTCTGATATATTCTATTCCTTATCTTGTGCATCAACATCTTAGTGATTCTTAGATTGTAATGGAATAAGTATTTATACTTGTTTTTATTCCGCTTACAATCTGTAAATTTTTAATTCATAATAAACTCATTTAAAACCATAAAAAGTTGTGTACTCCACCCCCTCTATAAACTGTATTGATACTTATACTATTAAGATATGAAGAATTGCTTCCAAAGGGCCCAGAAATCTGTAGACTTGAAGTTTAGAAGATCTGAGATTGTGCTGGGAAGTTAAGTATACAAGTCTTCAGAAAAAGTCTCAGATGTTTGAGGTTGAGACTTCAGAAGTCAGGAGATGGAGAAAACGCCTAAGGCATCAAGTCTGAGATGAAAACTTTAGAAGTCTGAAGGGAAGAATTCAGAGTTCTGAAGGAACTCTAAAGAGAAGATTCTGAAGATGTCTCAACACATATATAGATGACATTGGTCTATTATGTACAAACATGTTGTATTAGCATTTCTATACGTGTATATATAGTTAGACAGTTCGTTCTTTTATAGCTGACTTTCTATTACTTGTACATATTGTAATATTGTTCTTGAATCAATATATAGTCGACTTCCTTGCTCCCAGTCTTATATTCTTACATCTCGGTTATACGTTCTGTTTATGGGAATTATCAATTGGTATCAGAGCTAATCAACTGTTCTTGATTTTGATTCGTTTATTGATATCGATCAAATTGTTCTTGATCTATCAATTTTTTGTTAATTCTTGATCAATATTTGTTCGATTGATCAAATCTTGTAAATCGAATCAATTATTGTTGAATTTCGATTATACAATAGAATGTCAAAGGAATACGTTTCGATTGGATCGGAGAAAAAGCCTCCTGCCTTGTTCCTAGGAGAGTATCATCAATGGAGAATCAAAATGATTCAAATCCTGGATAAGATTGATGAAGAGCTGATAAAATCAATTATTAATGGACCACTTGAAGTACATGTCCAAATTGATGCGGTACCAGCTACTATGCATAACCCTGAGATCCCTGCTACCCGGATCAATAAAAGTACATCTATGTACAATGCTGCCGAGAGAGCTCAATTGAAGATCAAAAGACGAGCCTTAACCCTACTGACCATGGCCCTGCCAAATGAAATATTCAACAAAGTTGATAGTTTGAAATCAACCAAATCCATGTGCGATGAAGTTGAAGTCCAGATGCAGGGGAGTACTAAAGCTCAGGAAAACAAATTAAACATCTGCATTAGTACCTATGAAGGTTTCAAGCCCAGCGAAAATGAATCTCTCTCAGATACTTACAATAGATTCAATGACATTTTGAATGACCTAAGAACGAAAGGGGTTCAAAAGCTTAACTCTGAAATCAACAACAAGTTCCTAAAGAAACTTAGTCCAGAATGGGACACTTTCACTGACAACATGATCACAAGAAACTTGTCCAAAAAGACCATACATGATGTGTATGGAATCTTGCATCAACAAGAAGACAAGATCATATTCCGAAAATCCGAGAAGAAAAAGGTTAGTGAATCCATTGCCCTTCTGACCAACAAGGTGAATACTCATAGATCTACTCCTCCAAAAGCCATTTAGATCCCAGATCTAGAAGACTTTTCTTGTCATGAATCTGATGAGGAGATGAAGAAAATGGCTGAAGGACTCGCAGTTCTATCTAAAGCCTTTAACCAACCATACAATAAGAAGTATAATAACTTCAAGAAAGGTGGGAATGACAAGCCTGAAACAAAAAAGGCAAAAAAAAGTTTTAAAAAATAAGGAAGTGAAGGAGAAGGAAGAAGGAGAACAACCCCGATGTTTTAACTGTGGGAAACCATGCCATTTTTCCAGGGAGTGCAAGGTCAAAAAGGTCAAAAAAAACTGCTTACGATGAGCAAAAGGCTGAACTTTCAAAGAAAAAGGACTTAGACATTGTCCTGTTTGCTAAAGAAGAAAACTGTCTATTTTGAAATGGTGATGAGGATGATGAAGAAATTGCTTACTATGCAGCAAAGTGCTACATGTGCAGCGATCATCCTGAAACTTCTCACACTAATTCAGACAGTGATTCTGAGGTAAATCCTTCTTCTGAAAATGATTTGCAAGAACAAATCTCTAAAATGAATTCTGAATTTGATGAACTAATAAAAAGAATCAAGGGAGAAAGAACTTTGGTCAACAAATTCAAAGAGGAAAGCCAGATTTTATCAAGTGAGCTGCATTAATGCAGAAGAACAACTTGATAAAGTTTCTGAAGATAAAATTCTTTTATCTATTAAAATAGATACCCTGAAAAGAGATGTTAATGAGGCAAAGGATGAAAAGAAATCTTATCTATTAAATTAGATTTTCTTAGCAAAGAAAGAATAAAACTATACAAGAAAGTGAAAAAAATTAGAAGATCTGAATTTTAAAAGAGGTCAGACTGAACAAACTTTGAAACTCTTAACTAGTCAAACAAAACATTCTATGTTTTACAATGTTAAAACAGGTCTTGGTTTTAGTGAAAATAAAACTTTACAAAGTGCACCTTCAGAACTCTACAATTTATCAAAAATGAAACTTTTTGATGAAGGCAAAAAGAACTTTGAACATAAACCTAGTAATCCAAATTTGACTGAAAGGATTCCTATAAAAAATATGTTTGTAAAGTCTGAAACTCCATTTTCAAATGAACAGTCTGAGAAAAATTGTGAATCAAAAATTGGAAATAACTCAAAAGATTTAAAAAAGTCAGAGAAATTAGTAAATATTTCAAAAAAGATATATTCAGAAAGTTCTGAAGAAAAATCTGATGAAATTTCTAAAGGAAAATTTGAAGAAAATTCCTGAAGAAAAATCTGATGAAACTTCTAAAGTAAAATTTGAAGAAATTCCAGATAAGAAATCTGAAGATACTTGTGAAGAATGTCAATAAGAAATATCTCCTGAAGTCTATGAGAAAACGATGTGAAACCAAACCTTAGGACAAATCAGATGAAAATTCTGAAGAAATTTTTCAGATGATGAATCTGAAGAAGAATTTCACAACACATCAAGTATCTGTTTTGACAGATCTGATGAATTATTTACACAAACTGGATCAAAAGATTCCAAGACTGAATTTAAGTCTACAAAGATTTAAAAAAACTAAATGATTTTGTGCAAAATATGTCTGAAGCCAAATTTGATGATTTAATGAACGCTTCAGGACCTGAAGGTGATGACAAATTAGATGATCCTACTGTTGCTGTTATCAACAAAAAAGGATACTTGGTTTATAAATTAAATCTGCAATGGTAAAAGGAAACACACTTAAATTTGAGAAATCCAAGTTACGTGAAGAAATCTTTGATTATGTATTTTTAAAGAAAGAATATACAACAGATCAAACTTCTTCATGCAATAAGTCTAATTCGGAACAAAATGTTTGGAAAATTCATACCAACTCAGAATTTGAAACCCAAGTTAAATCTGGATATTCAGAGGTACCATCATTTAATTTCAAATTCAGAGTTATGAATTTTGAAAAAGGACAATCTTCTATTTCTAAAACTGAAACAGTTTTTGAAAAGATTAAGACAAAGAAATCCTAGTCAACCATGTGTAATCATCATTTCTTATCTTTTACAAAGAAGACAAATCTAGTTTGGAGAAGAAAAGATTCAAGACTATCAACAAAAGATAAATTAGATAGTTTTGTTTCTAAGAAGGATGTAAACAAATCAAATCCAGTGAATAAAAAGAAAGCTTTTGTTGACAATTCTCATGATAATTTTGTTCTTGCTTATGTACTAAATTGATAAACTTGCTTGAGAATCATATTCACTGTATTAATTATGTACTAAATTGATAAACTTGCTTGAGAATCATATTCACTGTATAAATTTGGCATCTTAATATCATCAGGATTAGCTACCTTGAGTGTTCCAAGTGGTTTTATGTTGGGTTGCTATGAATTGGAGAAAAGGAACGAAAACCGAAAATGAAAATGCCCACGTTACCAGTTAGGCGACTATGACAGGCTACATTGCCATGTCATAGTCGCATGGCATAATCGCAGGGATCCACTAGATGGCCAAAATCAGTTTTAGCTTGCGGTATATATGGGGCGACTATGATTGGCGATTATGACATGGCATAGTTGCCTATGTCACAATCGCCCAGACATTCCAGACCCCCATTAAGTCACGTTTTTCTGCTATCTTTTTCTCATTCTCATCCCAAGCTCGTTTTCTTCCCTACCTCTCCATTGAAGGCGATTTTTATCGCATTTACTCCTCAAATCTACCCATTCTAATTCTTTTACTCTCCATTTAAGTTGAGGATTCAAGTCTAAATCAAGGATGTGAGTTTCAAGTAGTTGGGTTCTTCATCCTTTTTCACCAACTTCTTCATCTTCATCATTTTTGGGATTTCTAGGGTTTTCTCCAAACCCTAACTTGTGAGTTCAACTCTATCCTTTTATAAACTTGTTACATGTTATAAATATTATATTTACATCTTTTAAAGTTTGTAATTCCATTATGTAAGCATTTGGTTAAGTTTGGAGGATTTAAGTCAAAATGAAGAATTTGGGGATTTTGATCTTGGATATAAAATGAGTATTTTAAATGGTTATATCTTACTTGGACAAGTCTCAAGAGGAGGAAATCTTTGATTTTAGAACTAAAATTATTTGACCTAAATTTTGAGAAAATTGTTTAAATAATGGATGGTGATCACCATACAAAGTTTTGTATTAAGAAATATATTAATATGTCCTAATTGATATATTAATCTATAAGACTAGTGTAATGGATCCATAGGCATAAGAGTCAATTTTATTTGGTGATGGAACAATTAATGGATCTAATTGGGTTGAACTCGTTACCGCAGGCAATAGATCTAATCTGATTGAGCTTACCTACATACTGACTATAGATCTAATCGGGTTTATGTTAGTGCAATAGCGGGTCTCCCCCATAATTCCCTCAAGTCGTTTTCTCTTAAGAACAAGCGTGAGCAAAAGAAAAGAGTAAACAAGAAAGTTTTATGACCAAAGTTTATTTATCGTTTTCAAAGGCTTAATCACTTTACATATTTAAACTATTTGTTCTTACTAGGCATAAGCCTAACACTTTTTCTTAAATGCCATGTTTAGCAGGTGATCGTGTTAACGGGGCTCCCTAGAGCGCAGTGGAGCGTTGTGCCGGTAGATGCACCTTTTTGGGATTACACCTTCGAGTGTAATTATTGCAGATATTAGAACTTTTCTTTTGAGGATATCAGTGACACCCGAACATAATCTATATTCTGGTTTTGTATAGATTAATAGGTTGTTGATGTTAAACTCCGTTACTTTCCCATCTTATGGGTGATTCCTTATGTTTAAGTTTTATTCCGCAGTTATTATTTCGGTTCCAATTTACTCTAAAATGTAGGGTGGTACAAGTTGGTGTCAGATCTCTAGTTTAAGCAAACTAGGTATAACTTAAGATGCCTAGACTTAAGCTGAGACTTTAAGTATTAAATTGCGAGTATGGGTAGACATTATTGAGATAGGAAAGCTTTAAAGTCGACAGAAATGCACTAATCATGAAATGTGACCTTGGTAATGAGAATTCTTATATGTATGATATATTCAAAATATCACGTAGCTAATGCCAGTTTGGGTATATTGTTATGTGAGTATGCTTACCTTACTATTGTGACGTTGATTGGTGAATGTGTTATACGTATTTATGTTAGCTTTGTCTTACTCCTATTATATGTTTGTCGCAGACTGAGATGGTTAATAAGCGTACTAGATCGTGAAACGAAGCTGAGGGCGTGAATAACAGTATTTCAACTCCGGATCCGCGAGTGACAGCGGAGGTCACTCAACCACCTCTGATCCATCTTATCCCAACAAGAGTTGCCCCCAGAATAGATCGTCTGCTTGAAGTCAACCTTGATCCGGGTAATCTATTAATGGTGGAAGCGGGCGCACAAGATGAGTTCAAACTCAGTATGCTGTAGGCGGTTAACTCCGTTATAGCACAACAACATGAGACTTTTCTCAAGATGATCAAGGAAAGGGATATCAGTAACCGAAGGCATGAGGGAACTGCTGAGAACATAGTAGTGGGCTCCAGGGGAAACAGGACTAGTCCCATTACTAAAGAGACACCCGTGACGGAAGTGAGAAGAACAGGAAATGGTTGTTCATACAAGACCTTTTTATGCTCCAAACCACCTGACTTCTCCAAAATCAGATAATCCGGTGGTTTGTATGATTTGGTTACGAGAGATCGAACAAGCTTTTGGCTCGAGGGAACATGAAGAGAAGCAAAGGGTGAAGTTTGCTTCACATATGCTTAGGGGCGAGACTTTAGCATGGTGGAACATCAGCACGACTACTCTTGGGCCAGTCATAGTCTCCATGCTCAGTTGGGTGATGTTCAAGGTAAAAGTATTGGAAGAGTATTGTACCGACAGAGCTATTGATCGCATTGTGGATGAGTTGCAAGCTCTCAAGAGAGGAGACAAAACCGTGAGGGAATATACACGATTATTTGTAGAGAAGTTGAATCAGGTGGGGCATACGGCTCCAAATGAGAAGGAGAGGGTGAAGGCTTATATCAAGGGATTGCCATCCGACATGATGGCAATGGTTCAAACTGCAAAGACCTCTACTTTAAAAGAAACCATCGATCACACCCAAATGTTAGAGGACACCTAGTAGATAGGTAAAGAAGAGAAAACATTGGTAGGGGAGAAAACAAAGTGGGAGCGCCACTCGGCGGCTTCCAAGAGGTCAAACAACAACAACAACAATCGGAGAACCGATTTTAGAAAAGAAGCTAGTTGGTGCTCCAAATGTCGGAGCAAACACATTGAAACATGCAAATACCCCTCTATTAATTGTCACAAGTGTGGGAAAGCGGGACACCTCAGTCGTGAGTGCCCAATCAAAGGACCCATATGTTTCGAGTGTAGGGAGCCGAGTCATATCAGATACGAGTGCCCAAAGTTGAAATCGGCAGGCCCTCAGGTAAAAGCCGGTAGTGCTTCAAAGGCAGCGGGGAGGGCCCTCAAGATGACCGTGGATGAGGCGAAAGTTGCGGCAGATGTGGTGTCGGGTACGTTCCCGCTCATGTTCTTTTTGATTCCGGTGATACTTTTTCTTTTGTGTCTTCCACTTTCCACCCAAGACTTCATGCACCTTTTAGCATTTTAGAAGACGCTTACATTGTTGAAATAGCCCATGGTAAACAAGTCTTAGTTCAGGATATTTATAACGATTGCACGTTAGAGATTGAAGGGAATAAATTTGGGGAAAACCTCATGCCTATGGCAATAGAAGGGTTTGATATGATAATAGGGATGGATTGGTTGGCCGAGAATCAAGCCAAAATTGTATGCTTCAAGAAATTGATTCGGATTCCGTTATCAGATGGCGGTATAATGGTAGTCTACGGGGAAAGAAGGAAAGGTGAAATAACATTGTTGACCTTGGAAAAGGAGTGTAAGTGCTTAGCCAAAGGATGCCCTTCGTTTTTAGCATATGCTTTAGATGCTAAACTAGAAAAGATAAAGCTTGAAGATGTTCGGATTGTTAATGAGTTTCCGGAAGTTTTTCCCGAAGACTTGCTCAATTTGCCACTCGATATGCAAGTAGAGTTTCGATCGGGGCCGCTCCAATAGCCAGGGAACCTTATCGGTTAGCACCATCCGAGATGCAAGAGATGATGTCGCAACTACAAGACCTCTTAGAAAAGGGTTTTGTGAGACCAAGCTCGTCGCCGTGGGGAGCGCCTGTTTTGTTCGTAAAGAAGAATGATGGCATAATAAGGATGTGTATTGACTATAGAGAAGTAAATAAAGCAACCGTAAAGAACAAATACCCAATTCCAAGAGTTGATGATCTCTTTGATCAACTTCAAGGGGAGGGTTGCTTCTCAAAGATCGACCTTCGTTCGGGTTATCACCAAGTAAGGGTGAGAGAGGAAGATGTGGCAAAGACGTCATTTAGGACGCGTTATGGACACTACAAATTTCTAGTAATGCCTTTTGGTTTGACAAATGCACCGGCAGTGTTTATGGATTTGATGAATCGGGTGTGTAGACCTTTCCTTGACAAGTCGGTGATCGTGTTCATCGATGACATTCTCGTCTACTCTAAGGACGAATTGGACCATGAGCAACACCTCCGGGAAGTTCTTAAAGTTTTGAGAGAAGAGAAGTGGTACGCTATGTTCTCTAAATGCGACTTTTGGTTGAAGTAAGTCCAATTCTTAGGCCACGTGGTGATGCAAGATGGAGTAAAGGTGGATCCATCCAAAATTGAAGCAATGATGAATTAGGAACCACCCAAGAGTCCATCAGAATTCCAAAGATTTTTAGGCTTGGTGGGTTATTATAGAAGATTTATCCAAGGTTGCATCTTCCTTGACGGCGTTGACAAAGAAAAATGTGCAGTTTGTTTGGACCAAAAAACAAGAGAAAGCTTTTCGGACCCTTTAAAAGAAATTGTGTGAAGCACCGATTTTTTCGTTGCCGAAAGGATCCGAAGATTTTGTGGTTTATAGAGACGCCTCTAAAATGGGCTTGGGTTGTGTATTAATGCAAAGAGGCAAAGTGATCGCATATGCTTCAAGACAACTCAACAAACACGGAAAGAATTATCTTACCCATGACTTGGAATTAGCGGCAGTGGTTTTTGCCTTAAAGTTGTGGCGGAATTATCTTTATGGTACCAAATGCACTCGCTATACCTATCACAAAGGCTTAAAGTATGTATTCGATCAAAAAGAGCTAAATATGAGGCAGCGACGTTGGCTCGAACTACTCACGGATTATGACTGTGAGTTACTTTACCACCCGCGTAAAGCCAACGTGGTAGCGGATGCGATGACTCGAAAGGAGTACAGGAGTGGAACGCGTGCAGTGCTTACGCGAATCAACGTGATGTCTTGTTTGATTGTCCGAATCAAAGCATCCCAAAAGGAATCACTTTGGGAAGAGAATTTCAAGAATGAGATAATGGTCAAACAACACTTACTCTTGTTCGAACCAGATCCCTTTCTAACACCTATTGGTAGATTAGCTGCTTGCCCCATGTGTGTTAATAAAACACCCTTCTGTTGAGAGATGGGTGAGTGGTTGGAGGGGTTAACAAGATTTGCCATGGGCTCACTAGATTTTTCAATACTACCCACCAAAGGATGTGGAGTAATAGATGATGTGGGTGCCCGACTTAGAACAGTTAGTTCACAAGTTTCTTTATTTTTTACTTGTGGTCTCCCCTCTTCAGTTCTTTTTCTCACTCTTCTACCCACCCTCTCATTTTCATTTTTCCTCTTCACACCATGAGGTTGTTCTCCCCCATGAACAACCTCCCCACTTTACCTCACAATGCTCACCACTCTTGTTAGAATCAAGGGAAGAGACTACTGGTTTAGGTAGTCCCATTGATTCACAGTACTCATTCAAGAACCTATTTGATGTTTTTACAAGTGCATGTAAATAAGGTGGTAAAGGTAAAGCATTTGGGAATTGCAGTTTGACATTTGGTGGTCTGAGATTATCCATTGAGAAAAGTGGAACATGTACCTCATGAGTCAGAACAGGAATGGCAGGAACATCTTTCATTGCCCCTTTGATGAAGGTTTGAAAGAATCTTTGAAAGGGTATATATAGTTCTAAGTAGACTTCTTCAAAACTGCAGACTTGAGTTCATCAAAAATAAGAGAAGCATAATCATAATGCTTGTTGAATGCTACTCCATGAAAAATTATTCTCCCATTTGTCCCATTTGTTGATGCTTGATCCAAACTTGAGCTTTTACCAGAAAGGCAAGTATTCAGAATTGTAAACAAGCAACACCAGATAGGAGGTAAACACTTCCTTCTGAATGAGCTTAATGCATTGAGTTGCTCAGAGTATCCTAACTTCATAAAGTCTGAAATTGTCTCAGAAGATGATGGAATAGGATCAAATGAAATTTTCCCAACAACTTCATCCTCCATAGGTAGAAAATGGATACTTTTGATGTCTTCAACAGAAATGCAGACTCTGTAGCCATGAACATATGAAGAGATATCATTTGCTTCTTCATCAACTTCTGCGTGAAACCACCATTGTTGTAGGTAAGAGGCAGGGACCAAAAATTTCCTGGATAGCAATGCTCGTAGAGGATGTTTCTTCAGAATTTCAATTAGGATCATTTGATCTTCATTGAAATCAGTAGACTTTAGATTCAGGGCGCAATTGTATTCTTGATTTCAAGTAGCTTCTCTTCAGGGACATATATATAGTTTGGACAAATCAGGACCATCACTGCTTTTTGCACGAGATTGAGAGTCAGCAACACCAACATTTGGATCAGAAGCCACTTCAATAGGCTCGAATTGAGTTTCCCCAATTTTGTCAGTTCGCGGGTTAGGGTTAGGGTTAGGGTTTGATTTTGGATTTGGATTTGAAGGTCCAGCTTCAGAAATCACAGTAGTAGCAATGTCTTTTAAAATCTGTTCATCATCGAGATTGATCTCCATTGATCCAACCATTATCTTCTTAGGAACTATTTTGAATGAATCATTGCTTGATGATCCATTACTGTCACTGAAACGAGATTTTGCAGTTTGAACATTTGAAGTCGACATATAGGAAAATGAGGAAAAACTTGAGTTTGAATGAAAATCAATGAACAGGGAAATATTTCGGAGGGAAAGATTGCCAGAAAGTGAAGACGAAGATGAATTCATGGATTATAAATGACTGAATAATCGTGAATGGACACGTGGCCAAAAGTAAGAGTGATTAGAGTAGTAATCATCATTTATTCGGATAAATGAACCGTTTAATCGACGTGCTTAAGGATTAGCCAATGAAATTAAAACAAGTGGCACGCGATTAGTCTTTATAACAGGAAGAAAAAATCTGAGAACAAATTCAAAAAATATCAGAAGAAGTTCAGAACTTCTGAGAATAAGTTCAGAAGTTTGAAAGAGATGATTCAGAAATACTTCAGAACTTTCGAAATAAGTTCAGAACTTGACTTGGAATCATTTAAAATCAAAAAATTCATTTAAAACTACAAACTTCTGAAATATGTAAAACGTTTGAATAATTCAGAAGTAGGTTTGAACATTATGATTATCCCCCTTAAATGGGAAAGACTTGAATTAGAGTTTAACTCCCCCTTGAATCAAGAAACATTATGATTCTCCCCCTTAAACAATGCTAGAGATCAAAATTGTTAGAAATAAAAGATAGAGAAATGAGAAAAAAAAGTTGCAAGTATTAGAGAACAATCAATTTGTTTGAAAAATTATGCCTCTGAGTTAAATTTTTTTTCTGAAAACTTAACTACAGAAACTCTGAGGTTAAGATTTGTTAGAAGTTTGAGGAAATAAACTCAGAACATAAGATTTTTGAAACTTGAATTGATGCTTAATACTTACACATACATATTCATCATGCCTAATTTACTTACCAAAAAATTCAAACGTTTTTCATCAAGTGCTTTGGTAAATAAATCAGCTAATTGATAATCAGTCTGAACAAAAAACATTTCAATATTACCTTTTTCAACATGATCTTTGATAAAATGATATATGACATCAATGTGCTTAGTCTTTGAATGTTGGACTGGATTTGCAGTAATTGCTATGGCACTTTTTGAATCACAATAAAGAGGAATCTTTTTGAATGTGTGGCCATAGTCTTTTAATTGTATTTGCATCCAAATAACTTGTGAGCAACAAATTGCAGCAGCAACATATTCAGCCTCTGCAGTAGAAGTAGAAACACAATTCTGCTTCTTTGAAGACCACCTCACAAGTCTAGCACCTAAAAATTGACATGATCCAGATGTACTTTTTCTGTCTGGTTTGCAACCACCATGATCTGCATCTGTGAAAGTTGTTAGCTCAAAACCAGAATCCTTTGGATACCAAAGTCCCAATGAAGGAGAATCTTTGAGATATCTAAGGATTCTTTTTGCAGCTAGAAGGTGTGATTCCTTAGGATTAGCTTGATATCTAGCACAAATACATGTAGCAAACATTATATCAGGTCTACTAGCTGTTAAGTAAAGCAAAGATCCAATAATGCCTCTATACTTATTCTGATCAATAGATTTTCCATTCAAATCGGGTTCTAATTTTGTTGCAGTGGCCATTGGAGTTTGAATACTAGAACAGTCAGTCATGTCAAACTTCTTAAGTAAATCAGAGATATACTTAGATTGATTAATGAATATGCCAGTGGGTAGTTGTTTAATTGGAGACCAAGAAAAAATGTTAATTCTCCCATCATATTCATTTCAAATTCAGTTTACATGATTTTCTCAAAATTTCTGCAAAATTTTGGATGTGTAGAAGCAAATATAATATCATCTACATATATTTGTATTAAGATCATAGTATCACCTTCCTTTTTTAGAAATAAAGTTGTATCAACAGTACCTTTTTTGAACTTGGAATTCAGAAGAAAAGTTGTGAGAGTGTCATACCATGCTCTTGGTGCTTGTTTAAGTCCATATAAGGCTATGTCCAAAATGTAAACATGATTTGGAAATTCTTTGCTTACAAAGCGTTCTGGTTGTTCAACATACACCTCTTCGTGAAGAATTCCATTCAGAAATGCCCACTTAACATCCATTTGAAAAACTTTCATGTTTTTGTGAGCAGCATATGCAAGTCTAGTTGACAATACCCCTTAGCTACAAGTCTTGCTTTATTTCTCACAACAATCCCATGTTCATCCTTTTTATTTCTGAAAACCCATTTGGTACCAATGATTGATTTACCTTTTGGTTTAGGAATCAATCTCTAGACTTTATTTCTTTCAAATTGATTTACCTCATCTTGCATGGCTAAAATCCAGTCTGGATCTTGAAGTGCTTCACATGGCTTTTTGGGTTCCATACTGCTTAAAAAATTCACATACAGACATTCATTTGTTGTGGCTGATCTTGTTTGTACACCATTTGATGCATCACCAATAATCTGATGAATTGGATGACTTGATGTCCATTTGTTCACATTTGGCAATGGTTGAACAGATGAAACATTGTTGAATGAATCATAATCATCAATGATTGCTTGAGTTTTAGTATCATGATTAATAGCTGAATATAGATTTGAAGGGTCCCCCTTAAATTGAACATTCTGTACTGGTTCAGAAATAATCTGCACAGGTTCAGAAATAGGAACAATAGGTTCAGAAGTAACTTGCACTGTTTCTGAAATAATTTGTACAGGTTCAGAAATGGGAAATTCTGAATTTGAGGTTGAGAGTGGTGGTCCAGAAGTATTTGATATTGTAGGTTCTGTAGTTTCTTGTTCTGGAATACTTCTGAGTAGAGAAGGATTTTGATAATCTGCAGAAACATTCACAGAAATATCAAATAATTCTTGACATAAAGTATCTAAATTTGTTTTAAGAAAAGTTTTAGATTCAGAAATTAGATTTGTCTTGTTGCATTCTGAATCCAAAATTTCAGAAACTTGGTTAAGCTTGAGTTCTGAACTGTCTTGTTCAGAAGTCATTGGTGGCTCATGAAATCTAATATTTGAAGTCTCAATGATTCTTTGTGTTCCTTTGATAAGTACTCTGTATGCTGTTGATCTTTGAGAATAGCCAACAAAGATACCAGCTGTACCCTTAGGTGCAAATTTATCTAGATGTTGTGTATCATTCAGAAGAAAATACCTGCAACCAAATTTTTTAAAATAATCAATAGAGGGTTTTCTTTTCTTAATAATTTCATAAGGAGTTTTAAGTAGTTTTCTATTCAGAATTGTCTTGTTCTAAGTAAAACATGCAGTTGCAATTGCTTCTGCCCAGAGAGATAAAAGAAGTTCAGAATATGCTAGCATGGTCCTTGCAGCTTCTACCAAAGTTCTGTTTTTCCTTTCAACAACACCATTTTGTTGGGGAGTTCTGACAGCGGAAAAATTATGTGAAATACCAACAGATTCCAAAATATTCTGAAGTGTAGAACTTGTAAATTCTGTGCCATTATCACTTCTGATCTTTTGAACTGGTAGTTGAAGAAGAACTTGAATTTTCTTCAGAAAAGGAATGAGTCTTTCAGAAGTATCAGATTTGAGTCTTAAGAATTCCACGCAAGTATATCTTGAATATTCATCTACAATCACAAGAATATACTTCTTTCCACCCATGCTTTGAGTCTTCATTGGTCCACACAAATCCATATGTAGCATTTCAAGTGGAGCTTTACATGAAGATAGCATTTTCAGAGGATGGGAGCTTCTTTTGATCTTCCCTAGTTCACATGCATAGCATAAAGAATTCTTTTCAAATCTGATCTTTGGTAGTCCTCTTACAGGGCTGTGTCTTTCCAGTTCAGAAATGGCTTTGAAGTTTAGATGTGACATTCTTCTATGCCAAAGCCAACTATCATTTCTCATAGTTGTGGAAATGTAACACACTCCTTGTAATTGACCATTTGCAGTGAAAGTTGCAGTGTAAATATCTCCATCTCTATAAGCAGTTAACTCATTTTTGTTTGATGAACTTGGAACATGACAGTAGTCTATATCAAAATTTACCTTCCAATACTTGTCACAGATTGACTTGTACTGAAGAGATTATGTTTAAGACCTTCCACATAGAAAACTTTCATCATTTTAACATCTCCTTTGGAAAAAGTTCCATATCCTCTCACATAACCTTTTGCATTATTTCCAAAGCTAACTGTTCCTCCATATCTTTCATGATAATCAGTTAAAAGTTCTTTGAAAGGTGTCATGTGTCTTGAACATCCAGAATCTAAGACCCACACATGACATATCTGCAAAAATGATTATTGAGATTTAGGTACCCATTTAAGAATGGGTCCTGTGAGATTAGTCAAAAACTTTGAATCTCTAAAGTTTGACTTAATCTTCTGAATATCAAAAGTTAGTTCAGAATTTTTTAATTTGTCATTTTTAGTATTACTTTGAAATTTCTTTTTATTTTTGTATTTGTTTGCCAATGTAGCTGAAAATTTCTGAATTGATTTCTCAAGATATGTCTTATTTGTTTTGGAGTTCAGATGAAAATTATGATGACCACCTTTAATGCAGTGAATATGATTCTTCAAAATATTTAATAAAGCAATAGATGAACAAGAATCAACATTGTTTGATTTGTCAACAGGATTTCTTTTATTCACTTTATTAACTCTTGGTACATCGTGAATATGATTCTTCAAAATATTCAATAAAGCAATATATGAACAAGAATCAAAATTGTTTGATTTGTCAACAGGATTTCGTTTATTCACTTTATTAACTCTTGGTACATCAATTTTCTTTGAATTTGAAAAACTATCTAATTTGTCAGTTATTGATAGTCTGTCTCCTTTCTTTCTTCAAACTAAAGTGGATTGCTCTGTAAAAGCCAAACTAAAGTGGATAGCTCTGTAAAAGATAAGAAATGAGGATTAGTATAAGAAATTCTTTTACTTACTTTAGTTATAACTTCAGATTTAGGATTTGTATTCTGAACTTTAGAAGTTGAATTTGAAGATTGTCCTTTTTCAAACTTTTTAATTATGGTTGCAAAATCAGATGATGATATTGAAGAAACATGTGTTTTTGTGGATATAGGAGTACCATTTGATAAAGTAGAAGAAGTTGCAGTTTTCATAAATTCAGGTTTCAGAAAAACAGTATTAAACTTATCAGAAGGAACTTTTGGTTCTTCTGATTTTAAAATTTCTCCTTTAGTCGTATTTAATTGTAATTTATAAATCAAACATCCATCTTTATCAATAACTTTGAACCATAGGATCATCATCATCTTCTGAATCTGAAGCATTCATTAAATCTGAGAACTTATCTTGAGTCATGCTAGATACAAATTTTTTTTGATTTAAAATATTTTGAGACTCATCATCAGAATTATCAAAAATAATTTCTGAACTCTCATTATTAACTTGTGAAGATTCAACATCTGAGAATTCATCATATTTTTCTTCATGCTGATTTATTATCAGAATTATCTTGTTTTAGAACTTTAAATATACTTTCAGAAGTAGATTCAGAAAATAATTCAGAAATTTTCTCAGTTTTAATCGATGATTCAGATTTTTCTTCAAAAATAGTTTCTGATTCAGAAGTAAGTTCAGAAATGTTTGATAATATTTTTATGCATTACTTTTGTTTCAAAAATTGTCTCTGATTTACAAGAATTAAGAGATTTTTTATCAGAAAATAGAGTCTCTGATTTTACAAAAGGAATTCTTTTAGGCAAAGAGAGATTAT
This sequence comes from Silybum marianum, assembly GCA_036898165.1. Lineage (NCBI taxonomy): Eukaryota > Viridiplantae > Streptophyta > Magnoliopsida > Asterales > Asteraceae > Silybum > Silybum marianum. The sequence goes on along the minus strand of CM072536.1, from coordinate 19,316,984 downwards.
AACAGGTTTGGATATGACACCTTGTTAGGTCTGAAATTATTGTATCCGAGGTAACAACTATTGAAGACATGAAGGACCAAAAGTGCAAACTCAACAAAGTCAATAATTAGGAAACTTTAATATAAGGAAATGTTGCTTTATTTTAAATAAGGTAAGTGTATAATTCCTTATCTCATAGTTTCCTTATTACGATAATTGTTCTACATATAAATAGAGGGTTAGGGTCATTCTTTAGGTGTGCGCAAGATTATCTATTAAGAAGAGATTAGAGTGAATTATTTAGTCGATAACTAAGAAAGCCTAAATACTGTCAAATCATATTGTAACCGTATAAGTGAGATATCTTACTACGAAGCTTCTTTAATATCCGTGTTCTTATCGTTTTATTCGATATAATCATTGTGCTTGCATATACTGGGATCTACAAGTGGTATCAGAGCCGAAATCGAATCCATCTGATTTGATACGATCATCAAAGTTCATCAAGATCAAGGTATTATCGAGTATATTTTTTTTCTCTCACTGTGCATTTTTTTTTCTCGGGACTGCAGAATCGACTTTTCTGGTATAATGGTGTTTTTTTTCGATCTTAAAGTTTTCTGATTGTTGTCAAATTGAATATCCATATCGATTTCATCTTCTTGCTTATATACTGGATTCATCGTTTGAAGGGTCTTGCTCATCAAGTCTACATCGATAAATCGATCTGTTTGGATCTGTTAGTCGTTGGAGATTCGAAAATATCTGTCATGGAGGCAAAGGATAAAACAGCCGGAACCATAAATTTAGGAAAAGTTTTTCTGGGTTTCATAACAATTTTTCTCGAGCCCCAAAGACCCGACATAAAATTCCTAAGTGTTTTTCTCGAGCCCCAAAGACCCGACAAGAAATTCCTAAGTGTTTTTCTCGAGCCCCAAAGACCCGACAAAAAGTTCCTAAGTGTTTTTATCGAGCCCCAAAGACCCGACAAGAAGTTCCTAAGTGTTTTTCTCGGCTCCACTTTGCCCGATAATTTTTTTTTCTCGAGTACACTACCCCCGACAACCATTATTCTCGACCAATGCTTGAGCCGACATCATGTTTTCTCGAGTCCATATGACCCGACATAGATTCTTCTCGAGTCTTGAAGACTCGATATAAATTTTTCTCGAACCTATATCACCCGAAAACTTCATACAGATGCTGACAAAAACTTATCTCGTCGACCACAGTTGAGTTTCAACCCAAGATTCCTTATGGATTTCCGGAGGGGGATCATTGTTTATGGATTTCATGCAAAGCCGGATTTGAAAAGTTTTCAAGACAAAGGTAATTGGATTCTGCATCTGGTTGGATTAATCAGAAGTCTGACTCTCTGCACTCATCATTCTGGAATTTTTATTTAGATGCCAGTTTCAGTAAATGTATGCTGTTATTATGTGCTAATTCTTCCTAACCATTTACTGTTTGGAGGTTTGATTGTGATCTAGAATGTTAAATGACGATATTCATTCATCTGATTAAGAATATTGGATCTGAGTTTGGTTGTTTTCTGTTTTGGAATTATTCTGGAAATCGGCTACAATTTGAACAATTAAATGTCAAAGAAGCAATGCTCATCAAATATCATCTCCCAGTTCGTCATACATTTCCTCGGTGATCCAAGTTCCTTGAGTTTATCAGATTAACGCTCTTTACACATAATTCTTATTCAACTTGCGGTTAAAGACAGATTCAATGTTTTTTCTTACTGATTATGCACTGAGCGTTGAAGCTACTCGCACATGTATCTTTGATTTATGCGGCTAACAGTTGTATCGAGTTGTCTATAGATTGAAGCTGTATTTTGTGCAATCAGTGGCGGTTATAGCACATTGAATCTGGTATTTTTCAGTTGAAACCAAAGAGTAAGAGCTTATTTCAAGGGGGAGCTTGAAAGACCGACGTCACTAAAGCTTTTCCAAAGAAAGCAAGGGGGAGAAGATTTGAAGATTCTTCCTTTATAAAACTTTAGGGGGAGATTGATAGAACCAAAAGTCCTAAGTTTAGAAAGTTTTATAAAGAAGGAAACCATTGATTGTAATATTCCTTATTTAGTTTAATACATTATGGGCATTGATAGGACCAAAAATCCTAAGTTTAGAAAGTTTTATAAAGAAGGAAAGGATTGATTGTAATAGACCCTACTATATTAAGGGCTTGGGCTTACCATGTAATAGACCCTACTATATTAAGGAGTCTAGGGTAGAGGATTCGTTAATGAGAGTCGTTTAATTTACTTACGCGTTTGTAATTCTTTAAGCTTTCATCAATAAAACATATGACTCGATGATTTCCGTATGATTCCTCTTTTGATCTTGTTGAATCGGACCGAACAAGTGGTATCAGAGCCTAAGATCAAGAGTTTTTACGATTTTCTGAGCAAACCACGAAACAGAAGGTATTATTTTCGATTTCTGCAAATTCTGCTGTTCGTTGATTTTTTATCGAGTCACACTGTTTCAGGCTTTACCCGATAAAACACCATACTATTTGTTTTTATCGACGGATTATGTCTGTGCTTTTCTCGATTTAAAATTTATTCTGCTTATTGAAGTTTTCTTTGGTCTACCTTTTGCTGATTAAATTTTTATCGATTCAACTGCTTATTCTGCTTATTTTTTTTCTCGACTCTTATATAAAATATTGAAATCTGTTTTGTTAATATTACTTTAGTTTATTTTCTTTACTTTTGAATATCTTTACATAAGAAAACTCAGGAACTTGTGACTCCTGCAGCTTTTCTTACTAAAGATTTCCTTAGTAAGATCATAAAATCTCGTAATCTTGATATTTTTTGTAATTGAACAAATAAGAAACTCGAAAACCCAGACAGTCTTGTCCATAAAAGGACTAGTTCTTTTTAGTCAAGAACCCTGTGTTTTTGTTTTCTGATTTTTCAATAACAGAAAACTCAGAATTAAAGTATTTGATTTTTAGTCGAGTCCTATTGAATCGAGAAGAAGTTTGATCGAGTGGTCAGTATTCGATAAAAAAAAATTATTCGAAATCTTTTTCTCATCGAGTTATATAAAGTTATTATCGATCCAATTTCATTCGACAATAATTTATTATCGAGCCTCATTCACTCGATAACAATTTATATCGAGCTAATTTCATTCGACAACATTTATTATCGAGCCTCTGTCACTCGATAACAATTTTCATCGAGTACTTCACACCCGACAAAAGTCCTTAATCGTTCTGCCCATATCGATAATTTTATTATCGATCTCCTTTGTCTCTCGAGAAAAACTCTCTGTTTCACGAGACAAACTCAGAAAATTTAAAAAACTCACTGATCGAGATCATCAATCCAAGTACAATGACTTCTCGCGAAACCATTGGTTCAGACACAAAACCACACGAGGTAAGTCTTTCAGACTATGATCAATTTATGATTCAAATGAATGACATGATGATAAAATTGCAAGAACTTCAATCTAAACTGAAAACCGAGAAACTCTTGTTTCCAACTTAGAAGCACGCTTAGAAAATAATCATAATCAATTGCTAATTATGCAAACCGACCTTGTCAATTCTCAAAGTATAACGCACAATCTCGAAACGGAGAAAATGGTTTTAAAAGAAGAAAATGATCTATTTAGACAACAAATATCTGATCTCACACTTCAACTTCACACATCTAGGAGTGAGACTGCCGGATTTTCATCAAAGTTTGACTTTGTCAGTTTTCAAAGACAAGATCTATTAGATAAACTCAAAGATTTGGAACTAAAACTGTACAAACTTGGTCAAACTAAGCACACAATTCATTTAAACGCTCCAAAAGATTTATGTTCTAAAGCTGGATTAGGATTTGATAATCCAAAACATTTAGAAAAAGCCATCTACAATACTCCGACTATCTATAAATTTGAATATCTGAACCTCGGTCCGGATTACAAAATTCAGTTTATGAAGTCGGAGTCCAACGTCGAAGAAAGGGAAGATTTGAATAGGAAAAACAAAGATTTTCATCAAATTCCTTTCTACTACCCTCATATAGTAGAAAAGGAATCTTCAGAAGCAACTCTTCCAAATGATTATTTTTCTTCTTATACTGACGAAGAACTTCAAACTAAAATTCCTGAAAATAAACCCTACATTCCCACTTTATTCTTAGAAAAAAAATTATTCAACTTGAAAAAGTGTTGGAACATGAACGTTCTTCGTCAGAAAAGGAAAAAGAGGCATTTATTTAAAAATTCAGAAATTGGAAAACGAGGCTTTACATATAAACAACAATCACGAAAATGATTCTATTTCCAATAATTGTTCGTGTAAAGCTTTCGTTAGCAATTACTTAGATGATTGCGAGGAATTGTTTAAATTAGATCCAAACTATATTCCTCCTAAACAAAAATGTTCCCATTCTTCCGACCAAATTGATGATGACTTAGACTTTCTTGAGGAAATGCCTCGTTTTGACGAGTACGCTGATTCCTCATCAGTCCTTAAATCCACGGAACAGTTAAATGACATAAATGCCGATTTTGACTTCAATCCTACACTTCCAAATCATACGGAGTTTTTGGACAAAGGCAAAAAGCCAATCGAATCAGTTTTACTTCTAACAGATCCGAATGAGTGTTCCACAAGTCAAATGCATTACACTCATTCTAACCAAAAGGATCAATTTCGAACTTTAAAACAAGTTTGGGTCGAAAAAGGCAAAAGTGCTCCGAAGTCATCATCTCGCAAAAACGACAACTCTTATTATTCAAAATTTCCTAATGTTAAAAGAACCAATCGAAATTTTCAATTTCCTTGCACGATTCGTTCTGTTAAACATTTAATTCATTTTTCTCGGAATAAAATTTGTTTCCCGAATTGCGGTGTCAATGACTTTATGCAATTAAATTCTCTCTCTTATGATTATGGTTGTTTTCCTAACATGCATTCTTCTTACAACTCTCATTATGTCAATCAAAGGTTTTGTCATAAATGGTATGGTACATACAGTATCCCCACTTCCCCATTTGTTGCATCAAAAGCTAACCTCTGAGGACCCAACAAAGCTTGGGTACCAAAATCTTTTTAATCTGTTTTGTAGGTACGTCATGTGTGTGCTAAATTCCGAATATTCACATCACATGAAAATCTTTCCAAAGGTTATGCTAAAATTTGAGGGGAAGTACCACATTTTTACAGTTTTTCATTTATTGTTTAGCTTCATAGTATCTCAGCTATGGACCTGCTCTTAACCCGTTTTACATTGCATTATGACTTCTGAATACATTAGTTCAGAACTCGGACTTTAATGTTTTAACTCTTCGTGTGTTAGGAATTAGAAGTTCCTATGGTCAATCCAAAGCCGGAAGGACCTACCCATGAAACACATCCCTAGGTTAGATATCCTGAAAGGGATGATTAAAATAAAATTGAGTGCTTGTGAGATAAAATAAAAATGTGAGGGTGTGACAAGACTTCAAAGAAAATTGGTCTTCACCAACCCTAAACAGTTATCCGGGTAGCCACACAATCTATTCATTCTCGATTTCTTGGAGATGAATATTGAACTAGACATGGACCCAATGTCGATAACTTGTGTCACCCCACCCAACTACTCAAGTATCTCACAAAAGATATTTGTTTCATATATCACGAAGAATGAGCATATCTGCTATCTTTTCTTCAATCGGAAGATTAAGATATTGAAAAACGAAGACACACCTCCGGTCTCCGAACTTCACATTCAATGCACATTGAGTCTGTGAAATATATTTTCACATTTTGAGCTTTAAAATTAGCATTTAATGCATAAATTCTTTCTACAAATTGCACGAGTCTTTGTGATTCACATTGCATATCTTCGTGTGTATGCCGGAACAGTTTGAGAAGTTAGTTTTATAACTTACTTCTGTGATAACTGGAAGTCCTATCAGTGCCAACCTGCTGCCAACACTGCATATAGGCCACTTAATTAAAATTTATTTTGAATAAGTGATAACAGTTGCTTCACGTGCTTCTGTATGTTAGTTTTACACGCTTCATTAGTTAACTATTTTTTTGTCTTTGGTTATTCATAATGATTTGGATTCTCCTTATCATTCTGAGGGGGAGATATTGTATATCAAAGACACGACATGAGAAAAGGAAGATGACAAATGCTGGTTTGTTGAATACTGATTTTGTCGAGTTTCGTTACTTGATTTTTGAAGTAAAATGATTTTGTCGACTGCTGAAGATAAAGTTGAAGACTTATCGAGTGCTTAAGACCCGACATAAATTTTCTTCGATTCAACTTGACCCGAGATCATTTTGTGTTGAAGACTTATCGAGTGCTTAAGACCCGACATAAATTTTCATCGACACATCTTGGCCCGACATCAATTCTTGTCGAATCTATTTGGCCCGAGATCTTTTTTCATCGACAATGCCTAACCCGACAACATCAAGATATCACAACCATCTTATATCAAAAGAAAATTTTTCATCAAACAACATCAAGATACCCTGCAACATCACGGCTTCTTCAACTTTCATTTCGTGAACTTTATGATAAAGTTAAGGGGGAGCTACGAAGCTTATCAAGTGATCATATTCGTAGGGGGAGCAAAAGAATTCAAGAGAGTGATTTGTTGACAAAATTTCATCGTCTTCAAAAGTGCTGATTTGCTGAAGTGTAATCTCGAATACAAAGGGGGAGATTGTTAGGTCTGAAATTATTGTATCTGAGATAACAACTATTAAAGACATGAAGGACCAAAAGTGCAAAGTCAACAAAGTCAATAATTAGGAAGGTTTAATATAAGGAAACGTTGCTTTATTGTAAATAAGGCAAGTGTATAATGTCTTATCTCATAGTTTCCTTATTACGATAATTGTTCTACATATAAATAGAGGGTTAGGGTCATTCTTTAGGTGTGCGCAAGATTATCTATTAAGAAGAGATTAGAGTGAATTATTTAGTCGATAACTAAGAAAGCCTAAATACTGTCAAATCATATTGTAACCGTATAAGTGAGATATCTGACTACGAAGCTTCTTTAATATCCGTGTTCTTATCGTTTTATTCGATATAATCATTGTGCTTGCATATACTGGGATCTACACACCTGTATTATTTTCATTAAAAAATTTCATTTTTGAATAATCATAAAGATTTGCAGGTGCCTTTTTCAGAATTTGACTTTCATTATATCCCAAACCTGCTTTGATGTTATAAAATTTTGAATTTTGAGCCTGGTTTGTTAAAATATTCAGAGTTTGTTCTGTTTGTCCTCTTTTAAAGTTCAGATCTTCCAATTCCTTAATTTTTTTTGTAGAGATCAAGTCTTTCTTGATTCAGAAATTTCATTTTAACATTCAGAATTTCTTTTTCAGATTTTTCATTTATGATATCTTTTTGTAAACTTTCTGTATTTTCTTTTAACAATAATTTTTCTTCAGAATTTTTTTCAAGAAATTGTTCAGCTTCTTGGCAGTTTCGTTTATAAATTTGACTTTCAGCTCTGAATTGATTTACCAACATTCTTTCACCTTTAATTCTGTTTCTGAGACTTTCAAATTCAGAATACATATTCTGAACTTGATTTTGCATTTCAGAATTTTCAGAAATTTGTTCAGAATTTGATTCAGAATTTGGTTCAGAAGAGTAATTTATTTTAGTATTTAGTTCAGAAGATGAAGAAATTACCTCAGAATCATGTGCATGTTTATCTTTTGGATCCATTTGGCACATATAGCAGTTTGATGCATAATGAGCTACTTCTTCATCATATTCACCATCACTCCAGTTTAACCAATCCTCTTCATATTTGGTAACCAAAGCTGGATTAAGCTCCTTCTTTTTAGCAAGAAGATGCTTTTTCTCATAGTTGCCTGATTTTTTTGCTTTGGGCATTTTGCACTGTCTTGCATAATGACCAGGCTTACCATAATTAAAGCATCTTGTTGGTTCAGATGATTCAGTTTGACCAGCATCTTGACTTTTCTTGAGACCAACTTTAGATTTTGGTTTATTCTGATATTTTTGATTATATCTTTGAGTAAATTGCCTTGTCTTGAAAGCAATATTATCAGAAATTCTCTTAAGTTCTTCATCTGATTCATCCACATCACACAAGTTTGTTTCTGGGATTTCAAAGATTTTGCTGTTAGCAGAGATGGTCATAGAATTATTATACTTTTTGCTCAACAAGGCGACTCTTTCATTTGCCTTCTTTTGTTCATTCTGTCTGGTCTAGATTTTGTCTTCTTGTTGAAACAGAATGCCATAGACATCATGAATACATTTTCTAAAAAGATTTCTGGTAACCATGTTGTCAGAAAAACTTGACCATTCATTCCCCAAATTGTTCAGAAATTTATTACTTATCTCAGAGTTTGATTTCTGAACACCATTTCTTTTCAGATCATTCAGGATATTGTTGATTCTATGATGAGTCTCTATAATAGATTCATTTTCTCTATACC